>CM055124.1:58916952-59624452 GCA_029206835.1 Rana muscosa | reverse complement strand
ACGGCACGGAGGGGCGGGGCTATGCCCCGGGATCCACTCTCTGCCCGTCCCGGCCACGCCCCCTCCCTCTGTCGGCGCGTGCCGGGGAATGGTTGCTAGCTGATGTCACCGTCGCGGCGGCGCATTGGCTGGTAAGAGGACAGGCGCCAGCCAATAGCGAGGGGTAGCGGTGACGTCGGGAAGCGTGTTGCCATCAAACTAGAAGGAGCGGGGCGTGGCGCTCCGGGGACTTGTTACACTCGTAGGGGCGTGGCCTGATCTGGCCAATACGCTTCTGCTCGTGAACATTGAGCCAATGGCTGCGCGGAGGGGGCGGCCAACTTCTTACAATCAGGGACTTGTTAACCAGTTCGTGCCCAGCCACGGACAATGAGAGAAAAAAGAATCAAGATAATAGAAAAAGTGATTGAAAGAAGAACTGTCTGTGCTGCCCATGGCGTGCAATCAGATTCTCCCTACCATTGTTTCATGCTGTAAACATGTCAAAAAAATCTGGTTGCTCCTAGCAACAAGAACTGTTCTGCATGCACCAGATGAGGCCTAAAACGCTACATGAGGCCTAACATTAAAAGCCACCATATACAGTATATATAGAGAGAGAGAGAACGATGCCTTCTGTGTCACAACAGGAAGTGAAAGGAATTCCGCCGCATCTGTGAAGGAAATCCTCTCTGAGGGCTCATTTACACTTGCAGCGGAGGGTGGGTGGGCAGTAAAAACAGGCGGTTGAGTCACTTTTTTACCACCCCCTGGCCACTCCTTAACCACTTCAATACCGGGCACTTACGCCCCCTTCCTGTCCAGGCCAATTTTCAGCTTTCAGCGCTGTCACACTTTGAATGACAATTGCGCGGTCGTGCTACACTGTACTAAAACCACATTTTTATCATTTTTTTCCCCACAAATAGAGCTTTCTTTTGGTGGTATTTGATCACCTCTGCAGTTTTTATTTTATGCGCAACAAATAAAAAAAAAGTCCGAACAATTTAGAAAAAAAAAAAGTTTGCCTTTGTTTCTGTTATAAAATGTTGTAAATAAGTACGTTTTCTCCTTCACTGAAGGGCACTGATGAGGCTGCACTCATGTGCACTGGTGAGGTGGCACCAATGAGGTGGCACTGATAGGCGGCACTGATGGGCACTGAAAGGCTGCACTGATGTGTACTTATGGGTGGCACTGATAGGTGGCACCGATGGGCACTGATAGGTGGTACTGAAAGGCTGCACTGATGTGTACTTATGGGTGGCACTGAGAGGTGGCACGGATGGGCACTGATAGGTGGCACTGAAAGGCTGCACTGATGTGTACTTATGGGTGGCCCTGATAGGTGGCACCGATGGGCACTGATAGGTGGCACTGAAAGGCTGCACTGATGTGTACTTATGGGTGGCACTGATAGGTGGCACCGATGGGCACTGATGTCTACTTATGGGTGGCACTGATAGGTGGCACGGATGGGCACTGAAAGGCTGCACTGATGTGTACTTATGGGTGGCACTGATAGGTGGCACCGATGGGCACTGATAGGTGGCACTGAAAGGCTGCACTGATGTGTACTTAGGGGTGGCACTGATAGGTGGCACGGATGGGCACTGATAGGTGGCACTGATGTCTACTTATGGGTGGCACTGATAGGTGGCACGGATGGGCACTGATAGGTGGAACTGAAAGGCTGCACTGATGTGTACTTATGGGTGGCACTGATAGGTGGCACGGATGGGCACTGATAGGTGGCACTGAAGGCTGCACTGATGTGTACTTATGGGTGGCACTGATAGGTGCCACCGATGGGCACTGAAAGGCTGCACTGATGTGTACTTACTTAGGGGTGGCACTGATAGGTGGCACCGATGGGCACTGATAGGTGGCACTGATGTCTACTTATGGGTGGCACTGATAGGTGGCACGGATGGGCACTGATAGGTGGAACTGAAAGGCTGCACTGATGTGTACTTATGGGTGGCACTGATAGGTGGCACGGATGGGCACTGATAGGTGGCACTGAAGGCTGCACTGATGTGTACTTATGGGTGGCACTGATGGGTGCCACCGATGGGCACTGAAAGGCTGCACTGATGTGTACTTATGGGTGGCACTGATAGGTGGCACCGATGGGCACTGATAGGTGGCACTGATGTCTACTTATGGGTGGCACGGATGGGCACTGATAGGTGGCACTGAAAGGCTGCACTGATGTGTACTTATGGGTGGCACTGATACGTGGCACCGATGGGCACTGATAGGTGGCACTGAAAGGCTGCACTGATGTGTACTTAGGGGTGGCACTGATAGGTGTTACGGATGGGCACTGATATGTGGCATTGAAAGGCTGCACTGATGTGTACTTATGGGTGGCACTAATAGGTGGCACCGATGGGCACTGATAGGTGGCACTGAAAGGCTGCACTGATGTGTACTTATGGGTGGCATGGATGGGCATTGATAGGTGGCACTGATGTCTACTTATGGGTGGCACGGATGGGCACTGATAGGTGGCACTGAAAGGCTGCACTGATGTGTACTTATGGGTGGCACTGATAGGTGGCACGGATAGGCACTGATAGGTGGCACTGAAAGGCTGCACTGATGTGTACTTATGGGTGGCACCGATGGGCACTGATAGGTGGCACTGAAAGGCTGCACTGATGTGTACTTATGGGTGGCACTGATAGGTGGCATGGATGGGCACTGATGTGTACTTATGGGTGGCACTGATAGGTGGCACAGATGGGCACTGATAGGTGGCACTGAAAGGCTGCACTGATGTGTACTTATGGGTGGCACTGATAGGTGGCACCGATGGGCACTGATAGGTGGCACTGAAAGGCTGCACTGATGTGTACTTATGGGTGGCACTGATAGGTGGCACCGATGGGCACTGATAGGTGGCACTGAAAGGCTGCACTGATGTGTACTTATGGGTGGCACTGATAGGTGGCACGGATGGGCACTGATAGGTGGCACTGAAAGGCTGCACTGATGTGTACTTATTGGTGGCACGGATGGGCACTTATAGGTGGGCACTAATAAGCATCACTGATGAGGAGACATCTGGCAGGCATTCATAGTGGGCACTGACTGGCATCTTTTAGGGCACTGTGTGGCATCCCTGGTGGCCATGGGGGGCATACCTGGTCATCCGCGAGTGAGGAAAAGCCGATAAACGGCTCCTCCTGTTTACACTGTGATCAGCTGTGATTGGACACGGCTGATCACGTGGTAAAGAGCCTCCGTCAGAGGCTCTTTACCGAGATCGATGTACCGGTGTGTCAGACTGACACTCCGCACCACCGATCGCCGCGCTGCGCGCCCCCACGGGCGTACGCCGGCAGTTATCCTGCTCTATGTCATATGATGCTCAGTCAGAATAACTGAACCACCGCCCAGCCGTCATTCTGCTATAGGCCGGGCGGGAAGTGGTTAAAGAGGAACTGCAGTCTGCTCACATAATTTGGAATAAAACATCTTTGCCATTCTGAAGCTTCCCTCCAACCACATTGCATATTATTTTATATATACTGTGATTCTGTACTTGCCAAATATGCTGCAGAAATCTCCATCCACTGAGTCTGGCTGCAGTCATTTTAGCTGCATCCACTTCCTGGATTTACACAGACACACAAAGGCACACCTCCAGCTCTGCAGCTCTCTTTGGCTCTCTTATGACTCAGCCCCCCCTCCCTTTCTGGCAAACTCCCAGGAGAGTGAGAGAGAAAGAGAGCTGTGCATGATGTCATAAGCCTAAGCTAAGGCCCCTTTCACACTGAGGTGTATTTCAGGCATTTTTGTCCTAAAAATAGCGCATAAATAACGCCTGAAATACTCCTGCCTCAGCATTCTCAATGTGAAAGCCCGAGGGCTTTCACACTGAGGCGGTGCGCTGGCAGGAGACAAAAAAATCTCCTGCAAGCTGCATCTTTGTAGCGGTGAAGGAGCGGTGTGTATACCGCTCCTTGCCATTGAAATCAATGGGACACCGTGGTAATACCGCCCGCAAACCGCGGCTGTAGCCGTGGTTTGTGGGCGGTATTAACCCTTTTTCGGGCGCTAGCGGGGGTTAAAACCGCACCGCTAGTGGCCGAATATCGCGGTAAACATGACAGTATAGGGCGCTGAAAATCGCACCGCTATACTGCCACCGCATATGCCCGCCCCAGTGTGAAAGGGGCCTAATGACCAGACAAGAAACAGGAAGTGGGCTGTATAAGGTATTTACTGGCAGAAAAAAAAATGTTTTACTATCCAAAGTTGAAAATAACAACAAGGGCAGAAGATTTAATAGATGTAAAGATGAAAAAATGACTGAAGTTCCACTTTAAGCTGCAAAGGCACCTGGTTGTACACATGCTGCAGCGTGAGAAAAAATATCCCCTATGGTGTGCGGCGGGGGGCGCTAACCCCAGTCATAGGGAAAATACCATTGAGCAACAAGAGGGAGACTGCCCAGGTCCTACATAGTACCACACAGTTCATATAGGTTGTTGTGAGGCTCACAGTGAACAAGGGCACCGGAAGATTTACCCCCCTTTCATGACCAGGCCATTTTTTGCTATACGGCACTGCGTTAGTTTAACTGACAATTGCGCGGTCATGAGACGCTGTACCCAAATAAAATTGATGTCGTTTTTTTTCCCCCCACAAATAGAGCTTTCTTTTGGTGGCATTTGATCACTTCTGCGGTTTTGAATTTTTTGCGCTATAAACAAAAAAAAAGCAACAATTTTAAAAAAAAATTTTTTTTTTACTTTTCTGCTATAGAACATATCCAATAAAAAAATTTAAGCCAATATGTATTCTGCTTCATATTTTTGGTTAAAAAAATCCCAATAAGTGTATATTGATTGGTTTGCGCAAAAGTTATAGTGTCTACAAACTGGGATATATTGATGGAATTTTTATTTATTACTAGTAATGGCGGCGATCGACGACTTATATTGCAGTGGTAAATCGCACACTAACTGACACTTTTTTTGGGAACCAGTGACACTAATCCAGTGATCAGTGCTAAAAATATGCACTGTCACTGTACTAATGACACTGGCTGGGAAGGGGTTAACATCAGGGGCGATTAAAGGCTTAACTGTGTGCCTAGCCAGTGTTCTATTAGACCCCTTTCACACTGAGGTGGTTTTCAGGCATTTTAGCACTCTAAATAGCGCCTGAAAACTGCCTCCCATTCATTTCAGTGTGACTTTTCACACTGGGGCAGTGCACTTGCGGGATGTTAGAAAAAGTCCTGCAAGCAGCTTTGGGGTTAAAAGCGCCCCGCTAGCGGCCGAAAAGTGCTGCTTAAACAGCGGTAAAGCGCAGCTAAAACGAGAGTGCTTTACTGCTAACACAGTGTGAAATTGGTCTAAATGATACTTTTTTGGGAAACAGTGACACTAATACAATAAAAATATGCACTGTCACTGTACTAATGACACTGGCTGGGAAGGGATTAACATTAGGGGTGATCAAAGGGTTAACTGTGTGCCTAACCAATGTTCTATTGCAGTGGGGGAGGTGCTTTTACTAGGGGAAGACATGGATCCATGTTCCTGGTTTGCAGAGACACAGGATCCATGCCTTCCCTCCTGTTAGAACAGAAATCTGCCTTGTTTACATAGGCAGACTGCCAGTTCTGCCTTTCTGTAGGATGATCGTGGATGCCGGTGGACATTGAGTCCACCATACCCACCGGTCAGCTCCTGCTGTGTATACTCAGAGTGGGAGCGAGCCGGCGGTGCACATTCGCGCCCCCTTACCCGGAAGTGCATATATACGTGATCCTGCGCACAGCGGCCGCCATGTAGCAATAAAACTGCTATAGGGAAGTGGGTAAGGGGTTAAAGGGACACTAAAGGCACATTTTTTATTTATTTTTAAATAACAAACATGTTATACTTACCCCCACTGTGCAGCTCCTTTTGCACAGCGTGGCCCCGAACCTGGTCTTCTGGGGTCCCTCGGCAGCTGTCTGGGATCCTCCCTGCAAGAACTATCCACTTTTATGCGAGCGCTTTCGCATGGTGGATAGTTTTTGCGGGGGCGCACTCCCGTAATAGAGCCAGCGGCTATAGCCGCTCACTGTATCACTCGGCCCCGCCCCCCGGCGCGCTGCGTCATTGGATGTGATTGACAGCAGCGCGAGCCAATGGCTGCGCTGCTTTCAATCGACCAATGAATGAGCCGAGAAGCCAGCGCGGCGCAGGACTTTCGAGGGGTCAGGTATGTAAACGGGGGCTCGGGGGGGGGCGCTAATGCTCGGATGTTTTTTCACCCTAATGCATAGAATGCATAAAGGTGAAAAAACTTGTACCTTTACAACCCCTTTAAAGGGTTTGCTCACCTTTGTAAGAAAAAAACTGCCTATGCAGATAAGGGGGGTCTGTAGATAAAAACAAACTGTACAGCCATGACTAAAGTTGAATATTACCCTTGCTATAGATGAAGGCCATTTACTTACCTCATGAGGCCTGACTGGAATACCCCCAAGATGTTGCTAAGTAAGGCCTAGTCGTTTCTGCTCACCTCCACCATCACAAGAGCGAGCTTTTCCTCTGAATCAAACCCCCTCACATGGCTCTTTCTCTCCCTTGATGCAGTAGCTCTGAGCTCAGTGTTTGAGAGCTCACTACTGTGATGGTGGAGGTGAGCAGAAACGACTAGGCCTCACTGCACAACATCCTGGGAGTATTCCAGTCAGGTTTCATAACAGTGGCGGTGCGTCCATAGTGGGCGCAGGAGCGCCGCCCCCTCTCTCCCCTGCACTGTCAAAAATACATACATTCATGCATTGCATGAATGTATGTATTGTCGCCGGCGCTGCTGCCGCCCACTATTCAGATGGCTGGCCCCCTGGCGAGCGCTGGCCATCTGAATAACAGCAGTTGGTTGGTTTTTGGAAGTGTTTATCAGAGCCAGCGGCTCTGATAGGCTTCATGGGCTGTAATCGGCTTCCAAATAGTTAACCAGGGGACGCACGGTTTGTGCGTTCCCATGTTAACATTGACACGCGTCTCAGGTTCACCGGGTCTGGTTACCGGAAACCTGATTGGCTGAAGCGACATCGAGGGCGGGAGAAGACATCGAGGACGGAAGAAGACATGAGGGAGCGTGGAGGAGGACGGCGCTGACCCGAGGAAGGTAAGTGCAGGGCTGGGGGGAAAACTGGCTGCATTTGGGGGGAAACTGGCTGTATTTGGGGACAAACTGGCTGTATTTGGGGACAAACTGGCTGCATTTGGGGACAAATTGGCTGCATTTGGGGGAAAACTGGCTGTATTTGGGGGGAAACTGGCTGTATTTGAGGGGGAAAACTGGTGGCGTTTGGGCACAGTGGGTGCGTTTGATGGGCACAGTGGCGGCAATTGATGGTTTTTTTTTTTTCAGTTTGTTTGCGCCCCCCCAAAAATTTTGAGCACCAGCTGCCACTGTTTCATAAGGTATGTAAATCGCCTACAGTACACATATAGCAAGGGCAATATTCAACTTTAGTCAGGACTGTACAGTTTGATGCCCCTTATCTGCATAGGCAGTTTTTTTGCAAAGGTGAGCTAACCCTTTAAGGAGCTCCTGTTCACTGTGAGGCTCACAACAACCTGTATGAAGTGTGGTACCATGTAGGGCCGCAGTGTGTACAACCAGGTGCCATTGCAGCTTAAAGTGGTTGTAAACCCCTTTTTAGAACTTGTACCTACAGGTAAGCCTAGAATAAGGCTTACCCATAGGTACTGTAAATATCTCCTAAACATGTAATACCAAATACCATTGGTTATTTTCAATCGTTATGCTGCTAGCATTAGTAAATAGAAAGGAAAGTATATTAGATTTACTTGTTTGAAACGTTGATTTTTTTTCATTTCTTCAGTTACTTCCTGGTTTCTCGCCTAGGCAAATGGTGTCATACATCCCAGGAGGGGGATACGTCTTAAAGGGACATTTTTTTTCATTGCATTTAAGTTCAAATATGAGATCTGAGGTTTTTGACCCCAGATCTCATGCTTTTTTCTATTACAAGGGATGTTTACATTCCTTGTAACAGGAATAAAAGTGACCCAATTTAACCACTTCCCTACCCGCCCATAGTAATATGACGTCCACAGATGGGATCTCCCATCCTGGGTGGACGTCATATGACGTCCTGGGCTTTGTGGGGGGATATCTGAATGATGCCTGCAGCTAGAGGCATCATTCAGATATCCTTCTCTTCTGCCGGCGATTCTGCCCACCATAAGAACGTTCATAGCGGCTTGATCGTTCTTATAGGCGGCGGGAGGGAACATCCCCCCCCCCCTCCCGCCGCCATCCGGTGCATCTCCGGGCTCTCCCGTGCCATCGGGGGCCCGGAGAATGAATCGTCCGGTGCCGGATAGGAAGCATAGAGATGACTGGTGACCAGATGGTCACCAGTCATCTCTATGACCGTCGGAGGCCCGGGCGCGATGTGATGACATCACGCCCGGGTCCTCAGAAGTAAACAAAGCCGCCATTGCGGCTAGTAAGCATGAGATCGGTGAATTTTTTTTCACGATCTCATGCTTTCCAGCCTGGAGGAGAGATGTGGGGTCTTATTGACCCCGCATCTCTCCATAAAGTGGACCTGTCACTAACAATTCTTATTACAAGGGATGTTTACATTCCTTGTAACAGGAATAAAAGTGACCCAATTTAACCACTTCCCTACCCGCCCATAGTAATATGACGTCCACAGATGGGATCTCCCATCCTGGGTGGACGTCATATGACGTCCTGGGCTTTGTGGGGGGATATCTGAATGATGCCTGCAGCTAGAGGCATCATTCAGATATCCTTCTCTTCTGCCGGCGATTCTGCCCACCATAAGAACGTTCATAGCGGCTTGATCGTTCTTATAGGCGGCGGGAGGGAACATCCCCCCCCCCCTCCCGCCGCCATCCGGTGCATCTCCGGGCTCTCCCGTGCCATCGGGGGCCCGGAGAATGAATCGTCCGGTGCCGGATAGGAAGCATAGAGATGACTGGTGACCAGATGGTCACCAGTCATCTCTATGACCGTCGGAGGCCCGGGCGCGATGTGATGACATCACGCCCGGGTCCTCAGAAGTAAACAAAGCCGCCATTGCGGCTAGTAAGCATGAGATCGGTGAATTTTTTTTCACGATCTCATGCTTTCCAGCCTGGAGGAGAGATGTGGGGTCTTATTGACCCCGCATCTCTCCATAAAGTGGACCTGTCACTAACAATTCTTATTACAAGGGATGTTTACATTCCTTGTAATAGGAATAAAAGTGATCCCAAAAAAAAAAAAACGGAAAAAAGTGTAAAAATAAAAAAAATTAAGTAAAATAAAAAAAAAAATCATAAAAAAAAAAAACGTCAAAACGCCCCTGTCCCTGGTAGCTCGCGATCAGAAGCGAACGCACACGTAAGACCCGCCCACATATGTAAACACTGTTCAAACCACATATGTGAGGTATCGCCGCGTGCGTTAGAGCGCGTGCAACAATTCTAGCACTAGACCTCCTCTGTAACTCTAACCTGGTAACCTGTAAAAAATTTCAAAGCGTTGCCTATGGAGATTTTTAAATACCGAAGTTTGGCGCCATTCAATGAGTGTGCGCAATTTTAAAGCATGACATGTTAGGTATCTATTTACTCGGCGTGACATTATCTTTCATATTTTACAAAAAAATTGGGCTAACTTTACTGTTTTGTTATTTTTTAATTAATGAAACCATTAAAAAAAATAAAAATAAAAAGACGTTTGAAAAATTATTGCGCAAATACCGTGCAAGAAAAAAGTTGCAATGACCGTCACTTTATTCCCTAGCGTGTCTGCTAAAAAAACATATATAATGTTTGGGGGTTCTGAGTAATTTTCTAGCAAAAGATTGATGATTTGTACATGTAGGAGAGAAGTACCAGAATAGGCCCAGTATTAAAGTGGTTGTAAACCCACTTTATAAACAAAGACCTACAGGTAAGCCTAGATTAAGGCTTACCTGTAGGTGCATGAAATATCTCCTTAACCTACACAGTTAAGGAGATATTTGCATTTAAAAGCGGCGACGCTGACGTCACGCGCATGCGCATGGGGTTAACCCCATTCACAAATTCGGCTAGGTCGCAGCATTCGACGACGTAGCCGAATTCGACGGCTCATGCGCGCATGTGCGGAGTCACGTCTTCGCCGCTCCGGCCAATCACAGCGCCGGAGCGGCGCTGTGATTGGCTGGAGCGGCGATACCCGGAAGTAACCTTCCGGCTATCGCCGCAGCGATGGATGCGGCTGAAGAGGGAGACGAGGACAGCTTCGGGGGCCCCGATCTAAGGTAAGTGATGCATAATGAGCTATTATGCTAGTCATATTAGCTCATTATGCCTTTCTCTTACAGCTAGTTACAAAAAAAAAAAAAAAATTATGAGGGTTTACAACCACTTTAAGGTGGAAAAAAAAAGCCCGGTGTTGAAGTGGTTAAAAAAAAACAAAAAAAACAGTTTTACATTTTTTTTTTTTTAAAGCGTCCCGTCCTGACGAGCTCACGTGCAGAAGCGAACGCATACGTGAGCAGCGCCCGCATATGAAAACAGTGTTCAAACCACACATGTGAGATATCGCCCCAATCGTCAGAGCGAGAGCAATAATTCTAGCCCTAGACCTCCTCTGTAACTCAAAACATGCAACCTGTAGAATTTTTTAAACGTCGCCTATGGAGATTTTTAAGGGTAAAAGTTTGACGCCATTCCACGAGCCGGCTCAATTTTGAAGCGTGACATGTTGGGTATCAATTTACTCGGCGTAACATTATCTTTCACAATATAAAAATAATTGGGCCAATTTTACTGTTGTCTTATTTTTTAATTAAAAAAAAGTGCGCTTGTAAGACCGCTGCACAAATACGGTGTGACAAAAAGTATTGCAATGAGCGCCATTTTATTCTCCAGGGTGTTAGAAAAAAAAATTATAATGTTTGGGGGTTCTAAGTAATTTTCTAGCAAAAAAAATTGTTTTTAACTTGTAAACACAGAGTCTGAAAAACAGGCTCGGTCCTTAAGTGGTTAAAGGTTTGTCAATCTGACAGAAGTTCGCTGCTTTTAGAATTCAACATGTAAACATTCACACTGAGTTCTAAGTACTGTATTTCACTATATAAACTCAGCTTATTGTTAAAAAAAAATAGTAAAATGCAAAACTCCGGTGGGTGTAACAAGATGTCCGCTTATCCCCTTCTCAGTGTATCCTTAGTATGGACGAGTGCAGGGTGTAGCAAGATGGCGGCGACGAAACGTCACTTCCATTACACTTTCTGAGGGGTCGCCATATCTGACGAAACACAGGCAGGAGGGTTTGCTTAGCTAAGAAAACACCTCCTCCCCTCCTGGGATGTATGACACCATTTGCCTAGGCAGGAACCAGGAAGTAACTGAAGAAATAAAAAAAAAAAAAAGTTTCAAACAAGTAAATCTAATATACTTTCCTTTCTTTTTACTAATGCTAGCAGCATAAGGATTTACTCTTCACATATGTAATTACGAGAATAGATACCTAACATGTCACACTTTCAAATTTTGCACGCTCGTGGAATGGCAACAAACTTCAATACTTAAAAATCTGCATAGGCGACGCTTTAACTTTTTTACAGGTTACAAGTTTAGAGTTACAGAGGAGATCTAGTGCTAGAATTATTGTTCTTGTTATAACGTTCGCAGCAATACCTGACATGTGTGGTGCGAACACCGTGTACATATGTGTGCGCGATCTACATATGCATTCGCTGCTGCGCACAAGCACAGAGGAATGGGAGCGCTTTAAAAAAATCATATATATATTTTTTTTTTTACACTGTCCCCTTAAAAAACTATTTTATTTTAATTTTTTTTTTTTTTTTTTTACACTGTCCCTTAACCACTTGCTTACTGGGCACTTAAACCCCCCTCCTGCCCAGACCAATTTTCAGCTTTCAGCGCTCTCACTCGTTGAATGACAATTGCGCGGTCATACAACACTGTACTCAAATGAAATTGTCCCAAATGGAGCTTTCTTTTGATGGTATTTGATCACCTCTGTGGTTTTTATTTTTTGTTGAAAAAAATAAAAAAGACAGAATAAAAAAAAAAAAAATACAAAACCGTTTTATATTTTGTTATAAAATTTTGCAAACGGGTAATTTTCCTCCTTCATTAATGTACGCTGATGAGGTTGCACTGATGGTCACCGATAGGCTGCACTGATGGGCTGCACTGATGGGCACCAATGGGCTGCACTGGTGGGCACGGATAGGCGGCACTGGTGGGCACTGATAGGCGGCACTGGTGGGCACTGAGAAGTGGCATTGGTGGGCACTGAGAGGTGACACTGAGAGGTGGCACTGATGGGTGGCACTGAAGGCCATTGATAGGTGGCACTGGTTTGCACTGAGAATTGGCACTAATAGGTGGCATTGATAGGTGGCACTGATAGGTGGCAGTGATGGGCACTGATAGGTGGCAGTGATGGGCACTGATGGGTGGCAATGATGGGCACTGATCAGCACTGGTAGGTGACATTGATAGGCAGCACTGCTAGGTGGCACTGATGAGGCACTGACTGGCACCACTGGTGGGCATTGCTAGGTGGCAGTGATGGGCATTGATAGGTGGTACTGATTGGCACTGACAGGTGGCACTGTGGGCACTGGCAGGGGGTACTTGTGTCCACTAATGAGGCACAATTGCCTCTTCAACTGGGGACCGATGTCCCTCACTCAGCAGCCGGTGATCGGCTTTTTTTTTCTCCTCACGCTGTCAGCGCGAGGAGAAAAAAAAAAAGATTACCAAGCTTTGTTTTGATCACGTGATCAGCTGTCATTGGCTGACAGCTGATCACGTGGTAAGGGGCCGGGACCGGCCCCTTACTCGGATCCGTGATCACCCGAGTCTCAGTGACTTATTGATCTATTGACGGCCTCCCGGATTTTTAGGTCCGCGCTGAAGCCGTCATTTGGCTATAGCGCGGGCCTCAAGTAGTTAAAAAAAAAGTATTTACACTGTCCCATTAAAAAAAAATTGATTAATTTTTCTTCCTTTTATCCCTATGACAATAAATGAAAACATCCCTTGTGATAGAAATAAAGCATGACAGGTCCTCTTTATGGAGAGATCTGGGGTCTATAATGCCGCTTACACGCGATCGGAATTTCCGACAACAAAACCGTGTTTTTTTTTTCCGACGGATGTTGGCTCAAACTTGTCTTGCATACACACGGTCGCACAAATGTTGCTCGGAAATTGCGATCATCAAGAACGCGGTGACGTACAACACTACGACGAGCCGAGAAAAATTAGTACAATGATTCCAAGCATGCGTCGAATTGGTTCCGAGCATGCGTAGGATTTTTGTGTGTCGGAATTGGATACACACGATCGGAATTTCCGACAAGAACTTTTGTTGTCGGAAAAATAGAGAACCAGTTCTCAAACATTTGTTGTCGGAAATTCCGACAGCAAATGTCCGATGGAGCCTACACACGGTTGGAATTTCCAACCAAAAGCTCACATCGAACATTTAAGACCCAAAATCTCTCCCCTACCCTGAAAAGCATGAGCTAAAAAAAAAAAACTTTGATCCCATGCTTTCCAAAAAAAAAGTTTACATCTGCCCTAACTAAAAGTGACGTATTGACGTTGCTATCAGTCTCCTAGACTAGGGGTCTCCAAACTTTCTAAACAAGGGGCCAATTTACTGTCCTTCAGACGTTAGGGGGGCCGGACTGTGCCCATCGGGAGTAAACAATCCCTCATCATTGGGGTCAGTAGGAGGAATTGTGCCCCATCACTGGTGTCATTGGGAAAAATTGTGCCCCATCACTGGTGTCAATGGGAGGTATTGTGCCCCATCACTGGTTTCATTGGGAAGAATTGTGCCCCATCACTGGTGTCATTTGGAAAAATTGTGCCCCATCACTGGTGTCATTGGGAAAAATTGTGCCCCATCACTAGTGTCATTGGGAGGAATAGTGCCCCATCGCTGGTGTCATTGGGAAAAATTGTGCCCCATCACTAGTGTCATTGGGAGGAATTGTGCCCCATCACTGGTGTCATTGGAAAGAATTGTGCCCCATCACTGGTGTAATTTGAAAGAATTGTGTCTCATTATTTGTGTCATTTAGAGGAATTGTGCCTCATCACTGGTGTCAGTGGGAAGAATTGTGCCTCATCATTAGTGTCATTGAGTGGAATTGTGCCCCATTATTGGTGTTGTTGGGACCCATTGTAGGTGTCAGTGAATGTATTAGTGCCCCAAGGGCCAGGTAAAAGCAAGCAACGGGCAAAATCCGGCCCCCGGGCTGCAGTATGGAGACCACTGTCCTAAACCATAGAGACAACTCTATGATAACCCAGGGGCATCATCGGAAAGGATACCAGGCTCCGCGATCGCACAGGAGAGCCCACAGAAGTGCCAGTGGGAGGGGGGTGGGGACGTACCCTCCTGCCGCCTGTAAAAGAAGCTGTGGCCCTGAGCGTCTAGGTGCGGCCGGCGGCCAGGTTCACTATAATGACAGGTTGCCAGCAGCTGCAGGCAGCGATTAGCTGCATTGATCGCCACCGGTGACCCTTTAACCACTTGCCGACCGACGCACACACATATAGGTCGACACAATGGCACGGGCAGGCAAATGGGCATACCTGCACCTGCGTGCCTTGTGAGTGTGCTCGTGGGTCCCGGGAACTCGATGTTCCCCAGGTTGCCCGCGATTGCGGTCGGCAAAGGCAGAACAGGGGAATGCCTTTGTAAACAAAGCATTCCCCTGTTCTGCCTAGTGACATGTCAGGGATCTACTGTTCCCTGTGATCGGGAACAGTGATCAGTGACGTGTCACTGGTAGCTCCTCCCCCTAAAAGTTAGGAGCACTCCCTAGGACACACATAACCCCTTCAGTGCCCCCTACAGGTTAACCCCTTCACTGCCAGTGTCATTTTCACAGTAATCAGAGCATTTTTATAGCACTGATCGCTGTAAAAATGACAATGGTCCCAAAATGGTGTCAAAAGTGTCCGATGTGTCCGCCATAATGTCGCAGTCATGATAAAAATCGCTGATCGCCGCCATTACTAGTAAAAAAAAAAAATTATTAATAAAAATGCCATAAAACTATTCCCTATTTTGTAGACGCTATAACCAATCAATAAACACTTATTGCGATTTTTTTTTACCAAAAATATGTAGAAGAATACGTATCGGCCTAAACTGAGGGAAAAAAATGTTTTTTTTAATATATATTTTGGGGATATTTATTATAGCAAAAAGTAAAAAATATAGCATTTTTTTTCAAAATTGTCGCTCTATTTTTGTTTACAGCGCAAAAAATAAAAACCGCAGAGGTGATCAAATACCACCAAAAGAAAGCTCAATTTGTGGGAAAAAAAGGACGTCAATTTTGTTTGGGAGTCACGTCGCACGACCGCGCAATTGTCAGTTAAAGTGACACAGTGCCGAATCGCAAAAAGGGGCCTGGTCTTTGGCCAGCCAAATGGTCCGGGGCTTAAGTGGTTATATTCTGAACACCGGGGGGGGGGGGGGGGGAGATTGGTAGATCACATAATTGGCTGTCACAGTGGTCACATGATCAGAAGCCCATCCTACTGATCATTAGCAGGGACCAAGAGCTGTCTTTCACAGTCTCTATGCTAAAAGCGTGCAACACAAGAACGCCGCACGCTCAGTGACACATATGTGGGGCGTGTGGGTGTAAAGCCTCGTACACACGACCGAGTTTCTCGGCAAGAACCAGCAAGAAACTTGCTGGCAGAGATGTCTTGCCGAGAAACTCGTTCGTGTGTATGGTTTCTCGTCAAGAAAACCGACAAGTAATCTCAACGAGAAAATAGAGAACCTGCTCTCTATTTTCTCGTCGAGATTCTCGTCGGCATGTTTCTCAACGAGAAAAGTGAGTGTGTGTACACTTACCTGTCCTCCCAGAAGCCCGCGCATGTTCGAAATGAATTCGACGCATGCGCGGTAGCTTCCTAGGCATAGGTAGGGTATACCAAGATGGCGGCGACGGCATCGAATGTGACGAGCGCATGCTCGACGTAGTCGATGACGTCACCGCGTTCGCTCGATTCAAAGAACCGCGGGTTCTTTGAATCGAGCGTGTGTACACTCGGCCGGGACAAGTTTCTTGTCCAAGAATCTCGTCGAAAAAAACGACATGTTTTTTTCGACGAGAATCTCGGCCGTGTGTACGAGGCTTCAGGCTCATTCTTTTGCTGACACACATTTGTGTTAGGTGGTCCTAAAAAGGTTAAAGGAGATTGTACAATCAGATTGTATAGTATATGGCGAGCTTAAGACAGGTCAGACCTGGAAACAAAATCGAAGTTGAGACCTACAAACAAAATCTGATAACACCAAAGGAACCAAAAAGACGTAGTTAATGAAAACATTTACATTCACCAACATGCAAGAAAAGTGCAGAAAGTGTATTACAAAATATATTGATTGCCAAAGAATGAGCACTTCTGACTTCCAAGAAGTGCTCCAAAATCAGCGACACTACGGGGCCTACTAAACCCCAGGCACAAAAAAACGTTCTCTGAATATATATTCCTCAAAAGGATATATAATCCACTTTGTGCGCAACATATGCCTCTGCAAACCCAGTTATTATGACATCATCACTGGGCTGTACGTAGCCTGTGAAGAGGGCAGAGATGTGGGAGGGGCCCAGCAGGCTCCACCCACCACAGGCTGCCTGCAAAAAAAAACGACAGGAGGGGCAGAGACAAGACCAGTCACCCACCAAAAGGAGAGAGAGCAGTAGTAAGTGGTCTTGGTTAGACATGTGCAGAACGAAAACATTCATTTTGTTTTGGATCGATTCATTAAGTTACTAAATTTAGTTTAGTTGCATTCGTAACAAAATTTGTTTAGTTTCGTTTCATTATCTGTTTTTGACTGGAATCTAATCGAATTCTAAACAGATTTGAATCAAACATAGTGAATAGAATCAAATACACTGGAAATAATAGCTGGTTCTATTCTATTCAAAATTGGAAATTCGAAAGACAGTTAGGTTATATTCTTCCTATTTTATTCTATTCTATTATAATCTACAATGTGTGCATATGTGTGTGTGTGTGTGTGTACAGTGCCATGAAAAAGTATTCATACCCCTTGAAATTTTCCACATTTTGTCATGTTACAACCAAAAATGTAAATGGATTTGTTGTAATTTTATGTGATAGGCCAACACAAAGTGGCACATAATTGTGAAGTGGGAGGAAAATGATAAATGGTTTTCAAAATTGTTTACAACTAAATATGTGAAAAGTGTGGGGTACATTTGTATAGCGCCCCCCGGAGTCAATACTTTGTAGAACCGCCTTTCACTGCAATTACAGCTGCAAGTCCTTTTGGGGATGTCTCTACCAGCTTTGCACATCTAGAGAGGGACATTTCTGCCCATTCTTCTTTGCAAAATAGCTCAAGCTCTGTCAGATTGGATGGAGAGCGTCTGTGAACAGCAATTTTCAAGTCTTGCCACAGACTCTCAATGGGATTTAGGTCTGGACTTTGACTGGGCTATTCTTATGCGGCGTACACACGATCGTTTTTCATGCCATTTTTTAAACCAACGTTTTTCTCGTCGTTTTTTTTCATGTTTCCTCTCAAGCCTGCCTTGCATACACACGATCATTTAAAAAAACGTTCAAGCAAAGCGCAGTGGCGTACAACACGTACGACGGCACTATAAAGGGGAAGTTCCATTCGGATGACGCCACCCTTCATGTTAGTAAAGTTTGTTGAGTGACGATTCGCGCTTTTCAGCCTCCTGCTTTTCAGTCAGTTACAGCGTGACGAATGTGCTTATCTCCATTACAAATGCTAGTTTTACCAGAACGAGCGCTCCCGTCTCATACTTGATTCTGAGCATGCGCGTTTTTTTTTCCCCTTGTAAAAGCATACACACTACCGTTTTTCACGTCGTTAAAAAAAACGACATGAAAAACTACGTGAAAAAATAGAGCATGTTCGTAATTTTTAATGGCCGTTTTTCACGTTGTTAAAAATGCTCTGGAGCCTACACACGATCGGTTTTAGTGCCCATTTTTAAAAATGGCATTTTTAACGGCATGAAAAACGATCGTGTGTATGGGGCATAACACATGAATAGGCTTTGATCTAAACCATTCCATTGTAGCTCTGGCTGTATATTTAGGGTCGTTGTCCTGCTGGAAGGTGAACCTCCGCCCCATGTCTCAAATCTTTTGCAGACTCTAAAGCCTCGTACATACGATCAGATTTTCTGCAGACAAAGTGTCAGACTTTTGTCCGAAGGGCGTGTTCCTGGATTTTGTCTTGCATACAAACGGCACACAATTGTCGGCCAACAAACACGAACGTAGTGACGTCCTACGTGGTTTTTCAGCTCTTGAGCGCCACCTTTTGGGCACCTTCTGCTAATGTTGTGTTTGGTGAGCAGTGATTCCGAGCATGCGTGCTTGTACTTTGGACTTTTGTCTGACGGACTCAGAAGATCTGACAACAGACCGTTGTCCACAGAAAATTTTAAAGCCTGCCATCCAACATTTGTCCGCAGAAAATCCGACAACAATTGTCCGATGGAGAGTACAAACGGTCGGGTTTTCGGCTAACAGTCTGTCAACACACAATTCCCGTTGGAAAATCTGATCGTGTGTACACGGCTTTACAGGTTTTCTTCTAAGATTGATCTGTATTTGGCTCCATCCATCTTCCCATCAACTCTGACCAGCTTCCCTGTCCCTGCTGAAGAAAAGCGTCCCCAAAACATGATGCTGCCACCACCATGTTTCACAGTGGGGATGGTGTGTTCAGGGGGATGTGCAGAGTTAGTTTTCCGCCACACATAGTGTTTTGCTTTTAGGCCAAAAAGTAAATTTTTGGTCTCATCTGACCAGAGCACCTTCTTCCACATGTTTGCTGTGTCCCCCACATGGCTTCTCCCAAACTGCAAACAGGACTTCTTATGGCTTTCCTTCAACAATGTCTTTCTTCTTGTCACTCTTCCATAAAGGTCAGATTTGTGGAGTGCACGACTAATAGTTGTCCTGTGGAGAGATTCTCCCACCTGAGCTGTGGATCTCTGCAGCTCCTCCAGAGTTACCATGGGCCTCTTGGCTGCTTCTCTGATTAATGTTCTCCTTGCCCAGCCTGTCAGTTTAGGTGGACGGCCATGTCTTGGTAGGTCTGCAGTTGTGCCATACTCTTTCCATTTTCGGATGATGGATTAAACAGAGTTCTGTGAGATGTTCAAAGCTTGGGATATTTCTTTTATAACCTAACCCTGCTTTATACTTCTCCACAACTTTATCCCTGACCTGTCTGGTGTGTTCCTTGGCCTTCATGATGCTGTTTGTTCACTAAGGTTCTCTAACAAACCTCTGAGGGCTTCACAGAACAGCTGTATTTATACTGAGATTAAATTACACACAGGTGGACTCTATTTACTATTAATTAGGTGACTTCTGAAGGCAATTGGCTCCACTAGATTTAAGTTAGGAGTATCATGCCGCGTATACACGCTCGGAATTTCCGACAACAAATGTTCGATGGGAGCTTGTTGTCGGAAATTCCAACCGTGTGTAGGCTCCAACGGACATTTGTTGTCGGAATTTCCGACAACAAAAATTTGAGAGCTGGTTCTCAAATTTACCAACAACAAAATCCGTTCTCGTAAATTCCGATCGTGTGTGGACAATTCCGACGCACAAAATTCCACGCATGCTCTGAATCAAGCACGAGACGGAATCGCTCGGTCTGGTAAAACTAGCGTTCATAATGGAGATAGCACATTCGTCACGCTGCAAATTCTTTAATCTTTTAATGCAGTGCATTCTCTTCTTTATAATGCTAGAATAATGAAGTTGTTTTGCTGCTGATATTATTCACACAGAGTTCTGACAAACTGATTTCTTTATTATTTCTGGTGATCTCATGAATAATCTTTTTATTATTTAACTGAAAAGCACGAGGCTGAAAAGCGCAAATCGTCTCTCACCAAACTTCTACTAACACGAGATTAGCAGAAGGAGCCCAAAGGGTGGCACACATGGTATTGAACTTCCCTTTTATACTGCTGTTGTACGTGTTGTACGTGACCACGTGCTTGGCGATCGGAATTTCCGACAACATTTGTGTGACCGTGTGTATGCAAGACAAGTTTGAGCCAACATCCGTCAGAAAAAAAATCCATTTATCATTTTTTTTCCACTTCACAATTATGTGCCACTTTGTGTTGGTCTATCACATAAAATCCCAATAAAATACATTTACGTTTTTGGTTGTAACATGAGAAAATGTGGAAAATGTCAAGGGGTATGAATACTTTTTAAAGGCACTGTATGTGTGTGTGTGTATACTGTATATACAGTATCTCACAAAAGTAAGTACACCCCTCACAGTTTTTGTAAATATTTTCTTCTATCTTTTCATGTGACAACACTGAAGAAATGACACTTTGCTACAATGTAAAGTAGTGAGTGTACAGCTCGTATAACAGTGTAAATTTGCTGTCCCCTTAAAATAACTCAACACACAGCCATTAATGTCTGATCCGCTGGCAACAAAAGTGAGTACACCCCTAAGTGAAAATGTCCAAATTGGGCCCAAAGTGTCAATATTTTGTGTGGCCACCATTATTTTCCAGCACTGCCTTAACCCTCTTGGGCATGGAGGTCACCAGAGCTTCACAGGTTGCCACTGGAGTCCTCTTCCCCTCCTCCATGATGACATCACAGAGCTGGTGGATGTTAGAGACCTTGCGCTCCTCCACCTTCCGGTTGAGGATTCCCCACAGATGCTCAATAGGGTTTAGGTCTGGAGACATGCTTGGCCAGTCCATCACCTTTACCCTCAGCTTCTTTAGCAAGACAGTGGTTGTCTTGGAGGTGTGTTTGGGGTCATTATCATGTTGGAATACTGCCCTGCGGTCCAGTCTCTGAAGGGAGGGGATCATGCTCTGCTTCAGTATGTCACAGTACATGTTGGCATTCATGGTCCCCTCAATGAACTGTAGCTCCCCAGTGCCGGCAGCACTCAAACAGCTCCAGACCATGACACTCCCACCACCATGCTTGACTGTAGGCAAGACACACTTGTCTTTGTTCTCCTCACCTGGTTGCCGCCACACACGCTGGACACCATCTGAACCAAATAAGTTTATCTTGGTCTCATCAGACCACGGGACAGGGTTCCAGTAATCCATGTCCTTAGTCTACTTGTCTTCAGCAAACTGTTTGCGGGCTTTCTTGTCCATTCTCTTTAGAAGAAGCTTCCTACTGGGACGACAGCCATGCAGACCAATTTGATGCAGTGTGCAGCGTATGGTCTGAGCACTGACAGGCTGACCCCCCACCCCTTCAACCTCTGCAGCAATGCTGGCAGCACTCATATGTCTATTACCCAAAGACAACTTCTGGATATGACGCTGAGTACGTGCACTCAACTTCTTTGGTCGACCATCGCGAGGCCTGTTCTGAGTGGAACCTGTCCTGTTTAACCGCTGCATGGTCTTGGCCACCGTGCTGCAGCTCAGTTTCAGGGTCTTGGCAATCTTCTTATAGCCTAGGCCACCTTTATGTAGAGCAACAATTCTTTTTCTCAGATCCTCAGAGAGTTCTTTGCCATGAGGTGTCATGTTGAACTTCCAGTGACCAATATGAGAGAGTGAGAGCGATAACACCAAAATTTACCTCACCTGCTCCCCATTCACACCTAAGACCTTGTAACACTAAATGAGTCGCATGACACCGAGGAGGCAAAATAGCTAATTGGGCCCAATTTGGACATTTTCTCTTAGGGGTGTACTTAATATGTAGCCAGCGGATTAGACATTAATGGCTGTGTGTTGAGATATTTTGAGAGGACAGCAAATTTACACTGTTATACAAGCTGTACACTCACTACTTTACATTGTAGCAAAGTGTCATTTCCTCAGTGTTGTCACATGAAAAGATAGAAGAAAATATTTACAAAAATGTGAGGGGTGTACTTACTTTTGTGAGATACGGTATATATATATATATATTGTGACAGCAGGAAGGTAAAGTCACCTGGTTGCATCCAGGGGGGTAGATATATTTCGCCCAGATTCAGGCTTTACGCCGACTTATACAACTAGGGAGTTGATGAAGCCCAGCTGAGGCTAGTGGGCTCATGGATGACTCATACCTCTAGGGAGAGGGCTGGGCGTCATGCAGGCAGGGAGTTGATGAGACCAGCTGAAGCTTGTCAGCTCATTTAAAGGCCTCTATAAAAACTCCCAGCTTCATTAGATGTTAGCTCATGCCTGGAACCAGACCTGTGTGGACTGTCTAGGGAGAGTGAACCCCTGTGCGGTGAGGCAAAGCCTGTGTGGCTATTTGTTTGGACTTTTACTAAACCAGGGACTTAGGGACTAGGACAGCACCAGGCTGATCCCAGTTGTTAGTTTAGGAAACCTGCATGTTTAGTCAGAGGTTAAACTGACCAGGATTTATTTTGTTTATGTTTCTTTTTGGCTTTGCTGTGTTTTTGTCACTGTACATAGAGAAATAAACCGCACCTTTTGATTTTGAAAACCACAACCTCCGTCTGCTGGCCCTGTTTTTGTGTGGGGAGCCCAACCAGGGGGTCACACACACCCGCTACCGAGTTAACCCCCTCACAGTTGGTGGAGAACCAGTGGCAGTTTTTTTTTTAAGCCAGCATGGAGGAGATACTGAAACAGCTGGCTCTAGCAAATGCCAATCAACAGCAGACAAATGCAGGTTTGCAAAGGAGCCTTGCAGCCCAGCAGCAAGCTCATCAACAAGCCCAGCAGCAATCTGAGGCCCGCTTCATAGACCTGTTACAGAAGCAAGAGCAGAGACTACAACAAATGGAAGCAGTAATGCAGCAACGTCCGCAGACCAGTGAGGAAAGCCGTCCCACTAATACCGCGTCCTTTGGGGTGAGTCGTTTATTGACAAAAATGACTGGAGAGGATGATCCAGAGGTATTTTTGACCACATTTGAAAGGACTGCTGAAAGAGAAAAGTGGCCTGAGGAGCAGTGGGCTGGACTGGTGGCTCCTCTGTTAACTGGTGAATCGCAGAAGGCTTACTATGACCTAGAGCCTGACCAAGCAAAAGACTATGTGAGGCTAAAAGCTGAAATATTGGCAAGGCTGGGTGTCACCCTGGCTGTCCGGGCTCAGCGTGTGCATAACTGGACTTTCCAGCTTGGAAAACCCCCCAGGTCTCAAATGTATGATCTCATTCACCTGAGCAGGAAGTGGCTACAGCCAGAGACTTTGTCCGCACCAGAGATTGTGGAACGTGTTGTAATGGATCGGTTTTTGAGAGCTCTTCCTACTGCCATCCAAAAGTGGGTAAGCCATGGAGACCCAGAGACGGCCGGTGGTCTTGTGGATCGTGTAGAGAAATACTTGGCTACAGAGAACCTGACGGCCTCTTCCAGAGACTCTCGGACTTTCCACCCTAAGACCAGACCATCCCCAGGGGCGGATAAGAGGATTCCAAGGGGTGAGGGTGGAGAGAGTGAGAGGGTGGGAGCTCTACCCAAAGTTTGGCGAGAACAGCCTGGGAAGTCAGGGGCTCAAGAGGCAGCCAAATGGATTGTTTGCTACCGCTGCCGGCAAGCGGGACATATTGCAGCAAATTGCCTGGTTGTGGAGGAACCCATGCAATGTGACTTTCTGATGGACAGACGTCAGTCGCTGTGTGCGACAGTCGCATGCACTGCCATTCGGGGAACTGAGAAACATTTATGCAAAATGTGTATTAATGGTAGAAATGTTGTGGTATTACTGGATTCAGGTAGCCTTGTGACCCTGATAAAGGCTGAATTAGTTAAAACAGAGGTCTCTGGGAATAGCAAGGTAGCTGTTATTTGTGTGCATGGGGACACCCGAGAGTATCCAGTGACTACAGTGTGTTTCGAGACCCCCAAAGGTACCCTCTCTCATCCAGTGGGGTTAGTATCTCAATTACCGCATGATGCCATTGTGGGAAGGGATTTTCCGAAGTTCTGGGAACTGTGGGATGATCCTGAGCCCCCCACTGGTGCCCCTATGTACCAGGAATGTGATAGCCAGAACTCCTCTGAGAGTGGTGAGGACTCTCCAGAATTTCCCTTGTCAGTATTGGCAGGGGAGACTCAAGAAACTGGAGAGGAGCCCACCTCCTCAGACGAAAACCTACCGTCTGTGGAGTTTTCTGATCTGGAGGTTCACAGGGAAAATTTTGCCACAGAACAGTTAAAAGACCCCGCCCTAATAAAGGCACGGGAAAACGTAGTGGAAATAGATGGCGAGTTAGTGAACCCAGATAATACCTGCACTTACCCATACTTCAGCGTAGAGAAGGACCTACTGTATCGGGTGGCAAAAAGGGCAGAAGAAACCGTTGAGCAGCTTGTGGTGCCCAAACCTTACAGGAAGTTGGTGTTGGAGTTGGCCCATGGGCACATTCTTGGAGGTCATCTGGGGACAGAGAAAACCCGAGAGAGGGTATTACAGAGATTCTATTGGCCTGGGGTGATGAAGGACATAGAAAATTATTGTTCCTCCTGCCCTGTGTGTCAGAGGTCGGCCCCGATGCCACATTTCCGTAGCCCGCTGGTCCCTCTACCCATCATTGAGGTCCCGTTTGAGAGAATCGCAATGGATTTGGTAGGTCCTATAATCAAGTCCGCTAGGGGGCACCAGTACATATTGGTTATAATGGACTATGCCACCCGTTATCCAGAAGCGATCCCTCTCAGAAATACCTCGGCCAAAACCATAGCCAAAGAGCTATCTCTTGTTTTTAGCCGGGTGGGTATTTGTAAAGAACTGCTTACGGACCAAGGTACACCCTTTATGTCCCGGGTTATGAAAGAGCTGTGTAAATTGCTCAAAGTGACGCAATTGCGTACATCTGTGTATCACCCCCAAACCGATGGGCTGGTTGAAAGATTCAACAAAACCCTAAAACAAATGTTGAAGAAAGTGGTGGAAAGAGATGGAAAGGATTGGGACTGTCTACTTCCTTATTTGATGTTTGCTATTAGGGAGGTGCCCCAATCCTCTACGGGATTCTCCCCCTTTGAGTTACTGTATGGGAGACACCCAAGAGGGCTGTTGGATATTGCCAAGGAAACTTGGGAAAGTGAGAGTTCTCCCCACAGGAGTGTGATTGAGCATGTCGCCCTGATGCAAGATCGAATTGCACAGGTAATGCCCATCGTGAAGGAACATTTGGCCCAAGCGCAGTTGGCACAGCAGAGAGTGTACAACCGTGGAGCAAAGACCCGTACCTTTTCCCCGGGGGATAGGATATTGGTACTTGTCCCTACGGTTGAAAGTAAATTCCTTGCCAAATGGCAAGGCCCCTACGAGATAATGGAAAAAGTGAGCGAAGTGAATTACAAGGTCAGACAACCAGGAAGGCGAAAGCCCGAACAGATATATCACGTTAATCTGTTGAAAGCCTGGAGGGATAGAGAGTCCCTAGTCGCAGAAACTTGGTCACCAGCTCAAACTGGTTGCGTGATTCCGGAGGTTGGAATAGCAGCCACCTTGTCACAACCCCAACAACAGGAGGTTAAGGAGTTTGTGCTTCGCAACAAGGAGGTGTTCTCTGAGCTGCCGGGACAAACATCTGGGGTAGAGCATGATATTATTACCCCGCCCGGTGAAAGGGTGAAGTTAAAACCCTATCGGATCCCAGAGGCCCGACGGGAGGCAATACGGGAGGAAGTACAGAAAATGCTGAACTTAGGGGTGATAGAGGAGTTCCAAAGTGATTGGTCTAGTCCCATTGTGTTGGTGCCTAAACCGGATGGGAGCTGGCGATTTTGTAACGATTTTCGTCAGTTGAACAAAGTTACAAAATTTGACACCTACCCCATTCCACGTATAGATGAGTTGATCGACCGGCTGGGAACAGCCCGATACATGACGACTCTTGACCTCACAAAAGGGTATTGGCAAATTCCCCTGGCCAAGTCGGCCAAAGAGAAAACCGCATTTGTAACCCCAGACGGGGCGTTCCAATATAAGAGAATGCCGTTCGGGTTACAGAATGCGCCGGCCACATTCCAGCGGAAAATGGACCAGATACTGAGGCCCCATCGGAAGTATGCTGCGGCTTACCTGGATGACGTAATTGTCCATAGCACAGATTGGGCCTCACATCTGCCAAAAGTGCAAGCAGTCCTAGACTCTATCCGGGAAGCGGGGTTTACGGCTAACCCCAAGAAGTGTACCATTGGGCAGGAGGAGGCCAAATATCTTGGGTACACCATTGGCAGGGGAGTGATAAAACCCCAACTCAACAAAGTCGAGGCCATCCAGAGTTGGCCACGTCCCAACAGCAAGAAGCAGGTACGGGCCTTTCTGGGAATCGCGGGTTATTATCGGCGCTTCATTCCCCACTTTGCTTCTAAGGCTGTGCCCCTAACCAACCTGACGAAAGGGAAAGGGTCGGTCATGATTAAATGGACCCCCGAGGCTGAGGCAGCATTCCAATTCTTGAAACAAGCCTTATGTAGCCAGCCAGTGTTGTACTCACCCGACTTCTCTAAAGACTTTGTCGTACAAAGTGATGCGTCAGATGTGGGGTTAGGAGCAGTATTGTCCCAGGTCTGGAACGGGGAAGAGCACCCAGTCATTTACCTCAGCAGGAAGTTGAAGTCCCATGAGGTAAATTACGCCACGGTTGAAAAGGAGTGTTTAGCGGTGAAGTGGGCTCTAGATTCCCTTCGGTACTATCTGCTAGGTAGGCACTTTGACATGGTTACGGATCACGCTCCGTTAAAGTGGATGGCTCAAAACAAGGAAACAAATAGAAGAGTGAATAGGTGGTTCCTGGCCCTCCAGGAATTCAACTTCACAGTAAAGCATCGCCCTGGCGTTCAAATGGGGAATGTGGATGCTTTGTCTCGAGTACATGAATGCCTGATTGCTGGTGTTCCAACCCCGAGGTTAAAACAAGAGGGGGGGGTATGTGACAGCAGGAAGGTAAAGTCACCTGGTTGCATCCAGGGGGGTAGATATATTTCGCCCAGATTCAGGCTTTACGCCGACTTATACAACTAGGGAGTTGATGAAGCCCAGCTGAGGCTAGTGGGCTCATGGATGACTCATACCTCTAGGGAGAGGGCTGGGCGTCGTGCAGGCAGGGAGTTGATGAGACCAGCTGAAGCTTGTCAGCTCATTTAAAGGCCTCTATAAAAACTCCCAGCTTCATTAGATGTTAGCTCATGCCTGGAACCAGACCTGTGTGGACTGTCTAGGGAGAGTGAACCCCTGTGCGGTGAGGCAAAGCCTGTGTGGCTATTTGTTTGGACTTTTACTAAACCAGGGACTTAGGGACTAGGACAGCACCAGGCTGATCCCAGTTGTTAGTTTAGGAAACCTGCATGTTTAGTCAGAGGTCAAACTGACCAGGATTTATTTTGTTTATGTTTCTTTTTGGCTTTGCTGTGTTTTTGTCACTGTACATAGAGAAATAAACCGCACCTTTTGATTTTGAAAACCACAACCTCCGTCTGCTGGCCCTGTTTTTGTGTGGGGAGCCCAACCAGGGGGTCACACACACCCGCTACCGAGTTAACCCCCTCACAATATATATATATATATATATATATTGTGACAGCAGGAAGGTAAAGTCACCTGGTTGCATCCAGGGGGGTAGATATATTTCGCCCAGATTCAGGCTTTACGCCGACTTATACAACTAGGTGGAGAGTTGTATAAGCCCAGCTGAGGCTAGTGGGCTCATGGATGACTCATACCTCTAGGGAGAGTGCTGGGCGTCGTGCAGACAGGGAGTTGATGAGACCAGCTGAAGCTTGTCAGCTCATTTAGGCCTCTATAAGAACTCCCAGCTTCATTAGATGTTAGCTCATGCCTGGAACCAGACCTGTGTGGACTGTCTAGGGAGAGTGAACCCCTGTGCGGTGAGACAAAGCCTGTGTGGCTATTTGCTTGGACATTTAAAACCAGGGACTTAGGGACTAGGACAGCACTAGGCTGATCCCAGTTGTTAGTTAGGAAACCTGTATGTTTAGTCAGAGGTCAAGTTGACCAGGATTTATTTTGTTTATGTTTCTTTTGCTTTGCTGTGTTTTGTCACTGTAAATAGAAAATAAACCGCACCTTTTTGATTTTGAAAACCACAACCTCCGTTTGCTGGGCCTGTTTTTGTGTGGGGAGCCCATCTCGGGGGTCACACACACCCGCTGCCGAGCTAACCCCCTCACAGTTGGTGGAGAACCAGTGGCAGTTTTTTTTTAAGCCAGCATGGAGGAGATACTGAAGCAGCTGGCTCTAGCAAATGCCAATCAACAGCAGACAAATGCAGGTTTGCAAAAGAGCCTTGCAGCTCATCAACAGAGCCTTGCAGCTCAACAACAGAACTTCGCAGCCCAGCAGCAAGCTCATCAACAGAGCCTTGCAGCCCAGCAGCAGACAAACGCAACTTTGCAACAGAGTCTGGAGGCTCAGCAACAAGCCCAGCAGCAATCTGAGGCCCGCTTCATAGACCTGTTACAGAAGCAAGAGCAGAGACTACAACAAATGGAAGCAGTAATGCAGCAACGTCCGCAGACCAGTGAGGAAAGCCGTCCCACTAATACCGCGTCCTTTGGGGTGAGTCGTTTATTGACAAAAATGACTGGAGAGGATGATCCAGAGGTATTTTTGACCACATTTGAAAGGACTGCTGAAAGAGAAAAGTGGCCTGAGGAGCAGTGGGCTGGACTGGTGGCTCCTCTGTTAACTGGTGAATCGCAGAAGGCTTACTGTGACCTAGAGCCTGACCAAGCAAAAGACTATGTGATGCTAAAAGCTGAAATATTGGCAAGGCTGGGTGTTACCCAGTCTGTCCGGGCTCAGCGTGTGCATAACTGGACTTTCCAGCTTGGAAAACCCCCCAGGTCTCAAATGTATGATCTCATTCACCTGAGCAGAAAGTGGCTACAGCCAGAGACTTTGTCCGCACCAAAGATTGTGGAACGTGTTGTAATGGATCGGTTTTTGAGAGCTCTTCCTACTGCCATCCAAAAGTGGGTAAGCCATGGAGACCCAGAGACGGCCGATGGTCTTGTGGATCGTGTGGAGAAATACTTGGCTACAGAGAACCTGACGGCCTCTTCCAGAGACACTCGGACTTCCCACCCTAAGACCAGACCATCCCCAGGGGCGGATAAGAGGATTCCAAGGGGTGAGGGTGGAGAGAGTGAGAGGGTGGGAGCTCTACCCCAAGTTTGGCGAGAACAGCCTGGGAAATCAGCGGCTCAAGAGGCCGCAAGAAGGATCGTTTGCTACCGCTGCCGGCAAGCGGGACATATTGCAGCCAATTGCCCGGTTGTGGAGGAACCCATGCAGTGTGACTTTCTGACGGGCAGACGTCAGTCGCTGTGTGCGACAGTCGCATGCACTGCCATTCGAGGAACTGAGAAACATTTATGCAAAATGTGTGTTAATGGTAGAAATGTTGTGGTATTGCTGGATTCAGGTAGCCTTGTGACCCTGATAAAGGCTGAGTTAGTTAAAACAGAGGTCTCTGGGAATAGCAAGGTAGCTGTTATTTGTGTGCATGGGGACACCCGAGAGTATCCAGTGACTACAGTGTGTTTCGAGACCCCCAAAGGTACCCTCTCTCATCCAGTGGGCTTAGTATCTCAGTTACCGCATGACGCCATTGTGGGAAGGGATTTTCCGAAGTTCTGGGAACTGTGGGATGATCCTGAGCCCCCCACTGGTGCCCCTATGTACCAGGAATGTGATAGCCAGAACTCCCCTGAGAGTGGTGAGGACTCTCCGGAATTTCCCTTATCAGTATTGGCAGGGGAGACTCAAGAAACTGGAGAGGAGCCCACCTCCTCAGACGAAAACCTACCGTCTGTGGAGTTTTCTGATCTTGAGGTTCACAGGGAAAACTTTGCCACAGAACAGTTGAAAGACCCCGCCCTAATAAAGGCACGGGAAAACGTAGTGAAAATAGATGGCGAGTTAGTGAACCCAGATAATACCTGCACTTACCCATACTTCAGCGTAGAGAAGGACCTACTGTATCGGGTGGCAAAAAGGGCAGAAGAAACCGTTGAGCAGCTCGTGGTGCCCAAACCTTACAGGAAGTTGGTGTTGGAGTTGGCCCATGGGCACATTCTTGGAGGTCATCTGGGGACAGAGAAAACCCGAGAGAGGGTATTACAGAGATTCTATTGGCCGGGGGTGATGAAGGACATAGAAAATTATTGTTCCTCCTGCCCTGTGTGTCAGAGGTCGGCCCCGATGCCACATTTCCGTAGCCCGCTGGTCCCTCTACCCATCATTGAGGTCCCGTTTGAGAGGATCGCCATGGATTTGGTAGGTCCTATAATCAAGTCCGCTAGGGGGCACCAGTACATATTAGTTATAATGGACTATGCCACCCGTTATCCAGAAGCGATCCCTCTCCGAAATACCTCGGCCAAAACCATAGCCAAAGAGCTATCTCTTGTGTTTAGCCGGGTGGGTATTTGTAAAGAACTGCTTACGGACCAAGGTACACCCTTTATGTCCCGGGTTATGAAGGAGCTGTGTAAATTGTTCAAAGTGACGCAATTACGTACATCTGTGTATCACCCCCAAACCGATGGGCTGGTTGAAAGATTCAACAAAACCCTAAAACAAATGTTGAAGAAAGTGGTGGATAGAGATGGAAAGGATTGGGACTGTCTACTTCCTTATCTGATGTTTGCTATTAGGGAGGTGCCCCAATCCTCTACGGGATTCTCCCCCTTTGAGTTACTGTATGGGAGACACCCAAAAGGGCTGTTGGATATTGCCAAGGAAACTTGGGAAAGTGAGAGTTCTCCCCACAGGAGTGTGATTGAGCATGTCGCCCTGATGCAAGACCGAATTGCACAGGTAATGCCCATCGTGAAGGAACATTTGGCCCAAGCGCAGTTAGCACAGCAGAGAGTGTACAACCGTGGAGCCAAGACCCGTACCTTTTCCCCGGGGGATAGGATACTGGTACTTGTCCCTACGGTTGAAAGTAAATTCCTTGCCAAATGGCAAGGCCCCTACGAGATAATGGAAAAAGTGAGCGAAGTGAATTACAAGGTCAGACAACCAGGAAGGCGAAAGCCCGAACAGATCTATCACGTTAATCTGTTGAAAGCCTGGAGGGATAGAGAGTCCCTAGTCGCAGACACTTGGTCACCAGCTCAAACTGGTTGCGTGATTCCTGAGGTTGGAATAGCAGCCACCTTGTCACAACCCCAACAACAGGAGGTTAAGGAGTTTGTGCTTCGCAACAAGGAGGTATTCTCTGAGCTGCCGGGACAAACATCTGGGGTAGAGCATGACATCATTACCCCGCCCGGTGAAAGGGTGAAGTTAAAACCCTATCGGATCCCAGAGGCCCGACGGGAGGCAATATGGGAGGAAGTACAGAAAATGCTGAACTTAGGGGTGATAGAGGAGTCCCAAAGTGATTGGTCTAGTCCCATTGTGTTGGTGCCTAAACCGGATGGGAGCTGGCGATTTTGTAACGATTTTCGTCAGTTGAACAAAGTTACAAAATTTGACACCTACCCCATGCCACGTATAGATGAGTTGATCGACCGGCTGGGAACAGCCCGATACATGACGACTCTTGACCTCACAAAAGGGTATTGGCAAATCCCCCTGGCCAAGTCGGCCAAAGAGAAAACCGCATTTGTAACCCCAGACGGGGCGTTCCAATATAAGAGAATGCCGTTCGGGTTACAGAATGCGCCGGCCACATTCCAGCGGAAAATGGACCAGATGCTGAGGCCCCATCGGAAGTATGCTGCGGCTTACCTGGATGACGTAATTGTCCATAGCACAGATTGGGCCTCACATCTGCCAAAAGTGCAAGCAGTCCTGGACTCTGTTCGGGAAGCGGGGTTTACGGCTAACCCCAAGAAGTGTACCATTGGGCAGGAGGAGGCCAAATATCTTGGGTACACCATTGGGAGGGGAGTAATAAAACCCCAACTCAACAAAGTCGAGGCCATCCAGAGTTGGCCACGTCCCAACAGCAAGAAGCAGGTACGAGCCTTTCTGGGAATCGCTGGGTATTATCGGCGATTCATTCCCCACTTTGCTTCTAAGGCTGTGCCCCTAACCAACCTGACGAAAGGGAAAGGGTCGGTCATGATTAAATGGACCCCCGAGGCTGAGGCAGCATTCCAATTCTTGAAACAAGCCTTATGTAGCCAGCCAGTGTTGTACTCACCCGACTTCTCTAAAGACTTTGTCGTACAAAGTGATGCGTCAGATGTGGGGTTAGGAGCAGTATTGTCCCAGGTCTGGAACGGGGAAGAGCACCCAGTCATTTACCTCAGCAGGAAGTTGAAGTCCCATGAGGTAAATTACGCCACCGTTGAAAAGGAGTGTTTAGCGGTGAAGTGGGCTCTAGATTCCCTTCGGTACTACCTGCTAGGTAGGCACTTTGACATGGTTACGGATCACGCTCCGTTAAAGTGGATGGCTCAAAACAAGGAAACAAATAGAAGAGTGAATAGGTGGTTCCTGGCCCTCCAGGAATTCAACTTCACAGTAAAGCATCGCCCTGGCGTTCAAATGGGGAATGTGGATGCTTTGTCTCGAGTACATGAATGCCTGATTGCTGGTGTTCCAACCCCGAGGTTAAAACAAGAGGGGGGGGTATGTGACAGCAGGAAGGTAAAGTCACCTGGTTGCATCCAGGGGGGTAGATATATTTCGCCCAGATTCAGGCTTTACGCCGACTTATACAACTAGGTGGAGAGTTGTATAAGCCCAGCTGAGGCTAGTGGGCTCATGGATGACTCATACCTCTAGGGAGAGTGCTGGGCGTCGTGCAGACAGGGAGTTGATGAGACCAGCTGAAGCTTGTCAGCTCATTTAGGCCTCTATAAGAACTCCCAGCTTCATTAGATGTTAGCTCATGCCTGGAACCAGACCTGTGTGGACTGTCTAGGGAGAGTGAACCCCTGTGCGGTGAGACAAAGCCTGTGTGGCTATTTGCTTGGACATTTAAAACCAGGGACTTAGGGACTAGGACAGCACTAGGCTGATCCCAGTTGTTAGTTAGGAAACCTGTATGTTTAGTCAGAGGTCAAGTTGACCAGGATTTATTTTGTTTATGTTTCTTTTGCTTTGCTGTGTTTTGTCACTGTAAATAGAAAATAAACCGCACCTTTTTGATTTTGAAAACCACAACCTCCGTTTGCTGGGCCTGTTTTTGTGTGGGGAGCCCATCTCGGGGGTCACACACACCCGCTGCCGAGCTAACCCCCTCACAATATATATACACATTTTTTTTCCCCTCCTATTGCCTGTTTCCAGCAACAGATGCTTATCACAATGGTGCAGATTTTGCACCCACCATGGCACCATGGACAGGACTGGATATCTCATGTCCTCCAGCTCTTGAATGAAATGTCACCTGACATTTATATACATGCTCAGGTCTGCCAAGATCTACCACAGAGGAGCTGTGCACTGGTGCTGACATGAATGAATTTGACAGCAAAACAAATGGCCACACCGAGCTTGAAGCTAATGTTTAATCTGCTCATATTTTGTCTCTCCTTGTTCCTCCTCTCCCCCCCCCCCCCCCGCCCTCATCAACAGTCTAATGAAATGATTAAAGCGGAGGTCCGCCGAAAAAAAAAATATTCAAAGTCAGCAGCTACAAATTCTGCAGCTGCTGACTTTTAATATTAGGACACTTACCTGTCCTGGGCGCCCGCCATGTCGGCACCCGAAGCCGATCTGTCCCTCGGCTCCGGGTGGAGGCGCCGCCATCTTCGGTAAGGGAATCAGGAAGTGAAGCCTTGCGACTTCACTTCCTGGTTCCCTACTGCGCATGCGCGAGTCCCGCTGCGCGATCCCACTGGTCCCTGCTGTTTTCTGGGACCTGTGTGTCTCCCAGAAGACAGCGGGGGGGGGGGGGAGGGAGTAGGCACCGGACGTGGCGTAGGTCACCGTGGTGATCTATGCCCAGAAGTGGGAGCAAATACCGGAATTACACAGGTATCTGCTCCCTCCTCCCCCCTGAAAGGTGGCAAATGTGACACCGGAGGGGGGGAGGATTCCAAAAAGCGGAAGTTCCATTTTTGGGTGGAGCTCCGCTTTAAATATAAAATCACCGTTTTCATCTAATACCACTTCAGATCCAGTGATGTGTGACAGCAGGAAGGTAAAGTCACCTGGTTGCATCCAGGGGGGTAGATATATTTCTCCCAGATTCAGGCTTTATGCCGACTTATACAACTAGGGAGTTGATGAAGCCCAGCTGAGGCTAGTGGGCTCATGAATGACTCATACCTCTAGGGAGAGTGCTGGGCGTCGTGAGGCAGGGAGTTGATGAGACCAGCTGAAGCTTGTCAGCTCATTTAGGCCTCTATAAGAACTCCCAGATTCATTAGGTGTTAGCTCATGCCTGGAACCAGACCTGTGTGGACTGCCTCGGGAGAGTGAACCCCTGTGCGGTGAGGCAAAGCCTGTGTGGCTATTTGTTTGGACTTTTACTAAACCAGGGACTTAGGGACTAGGACAGCACCAGGCTGATCCCAGTTGTTAGTTTAGGAAACCTGCATGTTTAGTCAGAGGTCAAACTGACCAGGATTTATTTTGTTTATGTTTCTTTTTGGCTTTGCTGTGTTTTTGTCACTGTACATAGAGAAATAAACCGCACCTTTTGATTTTGAAAACCACAACCTCCGTCTGCTGGCCCTGTTTTGTGTGGGGAGCCCAACCAGGGGGTCACACACACCCGCTACCGAGTTAACCCCCTCACAGTTGGTGGAGAATGCGGGCAGTTTTTTTTAAGCCAGCATGGAGGAGATACTGAAACAGCTGGCTCTAGCAAATGCCAATCAACAGCAGACAAATGCAGGTTTGCAAAGGAGCCTTGCAGCCCAGCAGCAAGCTCATCAACAAGCCCAGCAGCAATCTGAGGCCCGCTTCATAGACCTGTTACAGAAGCAAGAGCAGAGACTACAACAAATGGAAGCAGTAATGCAGCAACGTCCGCAGACCAGTGAGGAAAGCCGTCCCACTAATACCGCGTCCTTTGGGGTGAGTCGTTTATTGACAAAAATGACTGGAGAGGATGATCCAGAGGTATTTTTTACCACATTTGAAAGGACTGCTGAAAGAGAAAAGTGGCCTGAGGAGCAGTGGGCTGGACTGGTGGCTCCTCTGTTAACTGGTGAATCGCAGAAGGCTTACTATGACCTAGAGCCTGACCAAGCAAAAGACTATGTGATGCTAAAAGCTGAAATATTGGCAAGGCTGGGTGTCACCCTGGCTGTCCGGGCTCAGCGTGTGCATAACTGGACTTTCCAGCTTGGAAAACCCCCCAGGTCTCAAATGTATGATCTCATTCACCTGAGCAGGAAGTGGCTACAGCCAGAGACTTTGTCCGCACCAGAGATTGTGGAACGTGTTGTAATGGATCGGTTTTCGAGAGCTCTTCCTACTGCCATCCAAAAGTGGGTAAGCCATGGAGACCCAGAGACGGCCGGTGGTCTTGTGGATCGTGTAGAGAAATACTTGGCTACAGAGAACCTGACGGCCTCTTCCAGAGACTCTCGGACTTTCCACCCTAAGACCAGACCATCCCCAGGGGCGGATAAGAGGATTCCAAGGGGTGAGGGTGGAGAGAGTGAGAGGGTGGGAGCTCTACCCAAAGTTTGGCGAGAACAGCCTGGGAAGTCAGGGGCTCAAGAGGCAGCCAAATGGATTGTTTGCTACCGCTGCCGGCAAGCGGGACATATTGCAGCAAATTGCCCGGTTGTGGAGGAACCCATGCAATGTGACTTTCTGATGGACAGACGTCAGTCGCTGTGTGCGACAGTCGCATGCACTGCCATTCGGGGAACTGAGAAACATTTATGCAAAATGTGTATTAATGGTAGAAATGTTGTGGTATTACTGGATTCAGGTAGCCTTGTGACCCTGATAAAGGCTGAATTAGTTAAAACAGAGGTCTCTGGGAATAGCAAGGTAGCTGTTATTTGTGTGCATGGGGACACCCGAGAGTATCCAGTGACTACAGTGTGTTTCGAGACCCCCAAAGGTACCCTCTCTCATCCAGTGGGGTTAGTATCTCAATTACCGCATGATGCCATTGTGGGAAGGGATTTTCCGAAGTTCTGGGAACTGTGGGATGATCCTGAGCCCCCCACTGGTGCCCCTATGTACCAGGAATGTGATAGCCAGAACTCCTCTGAGAGTGGTGAGGACTCTCCAGAATTTCCCTTGTCAGTATTGGCAGGGGAGACTCAAGAAACTGGAGAGGAGCCCACCTCCTCAGACGAAAACCTACCGTCTGTGGAGTTTTCTGATCTGGAGGTTCACAGGGAAAATTTTGCCACAGAACAGTTAAAAGACCCCGCCCTAATAAAGGCACGGGAAAACGTAGTGGAAATAGATGGCGAGTTAGTGAACCCAGATAATACCTGCACTTACCCATACTTCAGCGTAGAGAAGGACCTACTGTATCGGGTGGCAAAAAGGGCAGAAGAAACCGTTGAGCAGCTTGTGGTGCCCAAACCTTACAGGAAGTTGGTGTTGGAGTTGGCCCATGGGCACATTCTTGGAGGTCATCTGGGGACAGAGAAAACCCGAGAGAGGGTATTACAGAGATTCTATTGGCCTGGGGTGATGAAGGACATAGAAAATTATTGTTCCTCCTGCCCTGTGTGTCAGAGGTCGGCCCCGATGCCACATTTCCGTAGCCCGCTGGTCCCTCTACCCATCATTGAGGTCCCGTTTGAGAGAATCGCAATGGATTTGGTAGGTCCTATAATCAAGTCCGCTAGGGGGCACCAGTACATATTGGTTATAATGGACTATGCCACCCGTTATCCAGAAGCGATCCCTCTCAGAAATACCTCGGCCAAAACCATAGCCAAAGAGCTATCTCTTGTTTTTAGCCGGGTGGGTATTTGTAAAGAACTGCTTACGGACCAAGGTACACCCTTTATGTCCCGGGTTATGAAAGAGCTGTGTAAATTGCTCAAAGTGACGCAATTGCGTACATCTGTGTATCACCCCCAAACCGATGGGCTGGTTGAAAGATTCAACAAAACCCTAAAACAAATGTTGAAGAAAGTGGTGGATAGAGATGGAAAGGATTGGGACTGTCTACTTCCTTATTTGATGTTTGCTATTAGGGAGGTGCCCCAATCCTCTACGGGATTCTCCCCCTTTGAGTTACTGTATGGGAGACACCCAAGAGGGCTGTTGGATATTGCCAAGGAAACTTGGGAAAGTGAGAGTTCTCCCCACAGGAGTGTGATTGAGCATGTCGCCCTGATGCAAGATCGAATTGCACAGGTAATGCCCATCGTGAAGGAACATTTGGCCCAAGCGCAGTTGGCACAGCAGAGAGTGTACAACCGTGGAGCAAAGACCCGTACCTTTTCCCCGGGGGATAGGATATTGGTACTTGTCCCTACGGTTGAAAGTAAATTCCTTGCCAAATGGCAAGGCCCCTACGAGATAATGGAAAAAGTGAGCGAAGTGAATTACAAGGTCAGACAACCAGGAAGGCGAAAGCCCGAACAGATATATCACGTTAATCTGTTGAAAGCCTGGAGGGATAGAGAGTCCCTAGTCGCAGAAACTTGGTCACCAGCTCAAACTGGTTGCGTGATTCCGGAGGTTGGAATAGCAGCCACCTTGTCACAACCCCAACAACAGGAGGTTAAGGAGTTTGTGCTTCGCAACAAGGAGGTGTTCTCTGAGCTGCCGGGACAAACATCTGGGGTAGAGCATGATATTATTACCCCGCCCGGTGAAAGGGTGAAGTTAAAACCCTATCGGATCCCAGAGGCCCGACGGGAGGCAATACGGGAGGAAGTACAGAAAATGCTGAACTTAGGGGTGATAGAGGAGTCCCAAAGTGATTGGTCTAGTCCCATTGTGTTGGTGCCTAAACCGGATGGGAGCTGGCGATTTTGTAACGATTTTCGTCAGTTGAACAAAGTTACAAAATTTGACACCTACCCCATGCCACGTATAGAGGAGTTGATCGACCGGCTGGGAACAGCCCGATACATGACGACTCTTGACCTCACAAAAGGGTATTGGCAAATTCCCCTGGCCAAGTCGGCCAAAGAGAAAACCGCATTTGTAACCCCAGACGGGGCGTTCCAATATAAGAGAATGCCGTTCGGGTTACAGAATGCGCCGGCCACATTCCAGCGGAAAATGGACCAGATACTGAGGCCCCATCGGAAGTATGCTGCGGCTTACCTGGATGACGTAATTGTCCATAGCACAGATTGGGCCTCACATCTGCCAAAAGTGCAAGCAGTCTTAGACTCTATCCGGGAAGCGGGGTTTACGGCTAACCCCAAGAAGTGTACCATTGGGCAGGAGGAGGCCAAATATCTTGGGTACACCATTGGCAGGGGAGTGATAAAACCCCAACTCAACAAAGTCGAGGCCATCCAGAGTTGGCCACGTCCCAACAGCAAGAAGCAGGTACGGGCCTTTCTGGGAATCGCGGGTTATTATCGGCGCTTCATTCCCCACTTTGCTTCTAAGGCTGTGCCCCTAACCAACCTGACGAAAGGGAAAGGGTCGGTCATGATTAAATGGACCCCCGAGGCTGAGGCAGCATTCCAATTCTTGAAACAAGCCTTATGTAGCCAGCCAGTGTTGTACTCACCCGACTTCTCTAAAGACTTTGTCGTACAAAGTGATGCGTCAGATGTGGGGTTAGGAGCAGTATTGTCCCAGGTCTGGAACGGGGAAGAGCACCCAGTCATTTACCTCAGCAGGAAGTTGAAGTCCCATGAGGTAAATTACGCCACGGTTGAAAAGGAGTGTTTAGCGGTGAAGTGGGCTCTAGATTCCCTTCGGTACTATCTGCTAGGTAGGCACTTTGACATGGTTACGGATCACGCTCCGTTAAAGTGGATGGCTCAAAACAAGGAAACAAATAGAAGAGTGAATAGGTGGTTCCTGGCCCTACAGGAATTCAACTTCACAGTAAAGCATCGCCCTGGCGTTCAAATGGGGAATGTGGATGCTTTGTCTCGAGTACATGAATGCCTGATTGCTGGTGTTCCAACCCCAAGGTTAAAACAAGAGGGGGGGGTATGTGACAGCAGGAAGGTAAAGTCACCTGGTTGCATCCAGGGGGGTAGATATATTTCTCCCAGATTCAGGCTTTATGCCGACTTATACAACTAGGGAGTTGATGAAGCCCAGCTGAGGCTAGTGGGCTCATGGATGACTCATACCTCTAGGGAGAGGGCTGGGCGTCGTGCAGGCAGGGAGTTGATGAGACCAGCTGAAGCTTGTCAGCTCATTTAAGGCCTCTATAAAAACTCCCAGATTCATTAGGTGTTTGCTCATGCCTGGACCCAGACCTGTGTGGACTGTCTAGGGAGAGTGAAAACCTGTGCGGTGAGGCAAAGCCTGTGTGGCTATTTGTTTGGACTTTTACTAAACCAGGGACTTAGGGACTAGGACAGCACCAGGCTGATCCCAGTTGTTAGTTTAGGAAACCTGCATGTTTAGTCAGAGGTCAAACTGACCAGGATTTATTTTGTTTATGTTTCTTTTTGGCTTTGCTGTGTTTTTGTCACTGTACATAGAGAAATAAACCGCACCTTTTGATTTTGAAAACCACAACCTCCGTCTGCTGGCCCTGTTTTGTGTGGGGAGCCCAACCAGGGGGTCACACACACCCGCTACCGAGTTAACCCCCTCACAGATGTTATTACTATATCTCTGTGCATCTCTATGCAATGCGGAGGAGATCATGGCTGGTGGAAGGGACTGTACATTGCTTCCTGGAAACATCACGGCACCCTGCCTCAGTACTTATTTTAAGTGCCCTTCAGCCCTGATACATAAAATGGGTTGGCTTTTTAGGGGAATTATGCCAATATTTAAATGCCCTGTCCCCTACTTCCCAATCCCAACTTTCTGAGATGAGAATGGGGACACCTATTAGCAAAAGTATGGAAGCATAGGACACACCCCTTGCCACACACCCTTAAAGGAGAATTATACAACAAAAATGTTTAGTTAACCCCATAAGTGTTTGTTTGTTTTTTACTACTATTCCTTTATATTGGCTTCTGACATTTATAAATGCAGCATATTAGAAATCGGATGAAAGGTTTAGCACTGGGAAACGCTTTTTGATAGATAAAAAGTGCAATTTATATACATCTATATAGATCAGACCAAAATGAGGGACAAATGAGGGGGAAAGAGGGACAAAGGGACAAATCAGGGACAGTCCCTCTGCTTGATGGGTGGTTCTCAGTCTGGAGGAGTGAACGTTTCTAAGCACATCATATTGGCGCGGAGCCCAACATGTGATACTGAAGCTCCATGATTGAAAGATCTGAAATCCATTGGATGAAAGGGAAAGCCAGGGATAGTCAGACTCGGGAGGAAAGTGCTAGATGATGCTGGATGTCCTCCAGCCAGGAAATGAGGCGGGCTTCTGGCTTGCTGCAGATTCTAATACACGTTATGAGAAGCTCACAGTGTGCAGTGAAATCAGAGTAAGTAATTTTAGTACAGGAGAGGAGCTGGTCCAACTGTGCGAGACTGAAGGAAAGGCCGGTGTTCAGCTTCAAGGCATAACTATGGTCAGATATTTAATCCAGTTATGTAGCCTTTAAAAATCCTCAAATGTATTTTTTAAAAAGTATCTGTCTTTGTCATCAGTCCCCTGATACACAGCAAGGCTCAGATTGGGAGAGGAAGCTAGCTAATCTGGGTCTGGGTCTACTTAGGGTGACCACGTGTCCCGGATTGCCCGGGACAGTCCTGCATTTTGCAGGTTTGTCCCGGGCACCTTCATTCCAGGACAATACAGTGTCCCGGAATGAAACTGACACAGCCACCCCCCCGTGCCAATCAGATGCCCCCAAAAAAGGCCGCTACATCACCGCTTTACTCACTGACAGTACTTGTCCTGGCCGGGAATGCCTGGAGGAGCACAATCCCCGCCACCCTGCTTGTGATTGTAGAAATCATAAATCCTGCCTCTTGTGTCCAATCACTGTGCTGTGATTCGTTACAGAACAAGCTGATTTTTGGGAAGGGGGGTGTCCCTGAATGCTAGTTTGGAAATGTGGTCACCCTAGGTCTACTGCTAATCCAAGACAGAGAGTTTGCTGATAGGAGGAGAGCAAGACATGGCGTTTTGGCTGTTACAGTGGTCAGATGAGTGGGAGCCGATCCTGCCGACTCCTGAACATTAGTAGAGAACGAGAGCTGTCTTAGACAGCTCAGTTACTGTGCTGGGAGTGCATAGCGAACATGGACACGTAAGTGTGTTACGTGCGCAGCAAAAAGTAAAAAAAAAATACTAAAATGCCCTTGGCTTTCACTTGATGAGCTCTAGAAGATCTTGGCAGTCTCCTGATGAGCTCTAGAAGTTATTGATGGTCTTCTGAAGAGCTCTAGAAGAACATGGCAGTCTCCTGATGAGATCAAGAAGTTATTGGCGGCCTCATGATGAGCTCTAAAAGAACATGGCAGTTTCCTGATAAGATCTAGATCTTGGTGGTCTCCTGATGAGCTCTAGAAGATCTTGGTGGTCTCCTGATGAGCTCTAGATGTTATTGGCGGTCTTCTGATGAGCTCTAGAAGGACTTAGTGGTGTCCTGATGCGCTCTAGAAAATCTTGATGATCTTCTGATGAACTCTATAAGTACTTTGCAGTCTCCTGATGAGCTCTAGAAGTTATTGATGGTCTTCTGATGAGCTCTAGAAGAACAATGCAGTCTCCTGATGAGCTCTAGAAGATCTTGGCAGTCTCCTGATGAGCTCTAGCAGCTCTTGGTGGTCTCCTGATGAGCTCTAGAAGATCTTGACAGTCTCCTGGTGAGCTCTAGAAGATCTTGGCAGTCTTCTAAAGAACTCTAGAAGTTACTGACGGTCTCCTGATGAGCTCTAGAAGAACATGGCAGTCTCCTGATGAGCTCTAGAAGTTCTTGGTGGTCTCCTGGTGAGCTCTAGAAGATCTTTGCAGTCTCCTGACGAACTCTAGAAGTCATTGGCAGTCTCATGATGAGCTTTAGAAGACCTTGGCAGTCTCCTGATGAGCTATAGAAGATCTTGGTAGTCTCCTGATGAGCTCTAGAAGATCTTGATGGTTTCCTGAAGAGCTCTAGAAGATCTTGGTGGTTTCCTGGTGAGCTCTAGAAGATCCTGGCAGTGTCCTGATGCGCTCTATAAGTCATTGGCAGTCTCATGATGAGCTTTAGAAGACCTTGGCAGTCTCCTGATGAGCTATAGAAGATCTTGGTAGTCTCCTGATGAGCTCTAGAAGATCTTGGTGGTCTCCTGATGAGCTCTAGAAGATCTTGGCAGTCTTCTGATGAACGCTAGAAGATCTTTGCAGTCTCCTGATGAACTCTAGAAGTTATTGACGGTCTCCTGATGGGCTTTCGAAGAACATGGCAGTCTCCTGATGAGATCTTGGTGGTCTCCTGATGAGCTCTAGAAGATCTTAGCAGTCTCCTGATGAGCTCTAGAAGATCTTGGTGGTCCCCTGATGAGCTCTAGATGATCTTGGTGGTCTCCTGGTGAGCTCTAGAAGATCTTGGCAGTCTCCTGATAAACTCTAGAAGATCTTTGCTGTCTCCTGATGAGCTCTAGAAGTAATTGGTAGTCTCCTAATGAGCTATAGTAGATCTTGGCGGTCTCCTGATGAGCTCTATAAGTTCTTGGCAATCTCCTGATGAGCTCTAGAAAATCATGGTGGTCTCCTGATGAGCTCCAGAAGAACTTGGTGGTTTCCTAAAGAGCTCTAGAAGATCTTGGTGGTTTCCTGAAGAGCTCTAGAAGAGCTTGGTGGTTTCCTGATGAGCTTTAGAAGATCCTGGCAGTGTCCCAATGAGTTCTAGAAGTCATTGGCAGTCTCCCGATGAGCTTTAGCAGACCTTGGCAGTCTCCTGATGAGCTCCAGAAGACCTTGGCAGTCTCCTGATGAGCTCCAGAAGACCTTGGCAGTCTCCTGATGAGCTCTAGAAGACCTTGGTGGTCTCCTGATGAGCTCTAGAAGACCTTGGTGGTCTCCTGATGAGCTCTAGAAGACCTTGGTGGTCTCCTGATGAGCTCTAGAAGACCTTGGTGGTCTCCTGATGAGCTCTAGAAGACCTTTGTGGTCTCCTGATGAGCTCTAGAAAACCTTGGTGGTCTCCTGATGAGCTCTAGAAGATCTTGGCAGTCTCCTGATGAGCTCTAGAAGATCTTGGCAGTCGCCTGATCAACTCTAGAAGACCTTGGTGGTCTTCTAATGAGCTCTAGAAGATCTTGGCAGTCTTCTGATGAGCTCTAGAGGAGCATCCCATAATGTCCAACAGATACTTTACAATGCTAAATAATAATATAGGTGCTTGTTTTATTATGCTGTACCAACCATAAAGACATATTTGTATTATAGTTGCACAAGCTTCCCGAAGACTGTGTGTGATTTTTGACATTTTTAAAGTGTCATCAGACACTTCTTTGACGTATCTCAGTCTCAAAACTCCTGGACAGAAGATCCAAAACTTTCTTACACAACTTTCTACAAAACGCAGGAAGGAAATGTCTCTCTGCCCCACAACAAACAATAATGCAGATTACAGAACGACGGCTAGCGGTGGTTGCTCCAGGCAACGCCATCTTTCCACTGCAAAAACGTCTCCCTGCCGAACTGACGTATTAGAGGGTGCGGCAACAGCTGCATGTGAAGAAAATGCCAGAATTAACTAAGTTTCAACTTCTGAAGACTAATTTTTTTGGCTGGGTTTATTAAATGTCTTCTGCTGCTCTTTGTTGACACAGACACCACATACGTTGCCAATGCAAATTTCTGTTTTCTACTTACGCCGCATTTTTGCGCTGGAAATTGCAGCCGTCACGAAGCACGTCTTGTAGTCTGTACAGTCACAGCAGTCGTTCGGCAAGAGCTAGAGAAGGCATTGGGATGAGAAGGCGTGCTGACTCTCCCTCTAGTGGCGAAATCGTGACGTTTCACTGTAAAAGTTTTCTAAATACTGTAAAACTATCAGGCTTAAAGGGTTACTCCACTTTTGAGGAAAAAAAATATATTAATATATCATATACAACTTCCAATGGGCACACTAGTTCTGATGCCTGTGTTGACCACCAGGGATGTGCCTCTTTTTGGAGAGATTTCGTCTCACTTCCTGTTTTGGCTATGGGACAGGAAGTGAAGGGAAATAATCTCCAATGGGACACAGATGGGAAAAAAAGGGGGGGGGGGGGTTATAACCTTCTCTTACGCTATCCAAAATGAAAAAAAAAACATCAGTTATACTTTAGGTTTATTTAATTTAGTGTTCATTGTATTTGTTTTTCCCATATCTTTATACATTCAACATATACCACTTTCCTAAAGGGTACTTTTACCCCCTTCCTGCCCAGGCCAATTTTCAGCTTTCAGCCCTGTCACACTTTGAAAGACAATTTCACAGTCATGCAACACTGTACACAAATACATTTTTTATCTTTTTTTTTCACACAAAAAGAGCTTTCTTTTGGTGGTATTTAATCACCATCCCATTGAGAATGTCATATATGATGAAACGCGTCTGGGGGGACACGCAGTGACGTCACCACGCAGCTCTAGTACGGAAGGGCACTTGTGTATGCCGGCCGGCACGTTTTATGCATACTTGAAGCTTCGTTTTTTACGGAGCGGTAAGCAGCGCCTGTCTCACATTGAAGACCTTCCTGGGAGTCTGTGTGTGGGTATGATAAAAGACCGCGGTTGGATACAGCTGAATGCTTGCTCTCTACCTATGTCTGGTAAGGAGCCAATTTATACATAGGTGGTGGTCACTTTTATCAATTACGCACGGTGGTGGTGTTTAATTGCAAACCCTGTGAATACGTTATCACCCTATGGTATATATTATTGTTGTTTTCTTTGCAACCGAGCCATCAAGAGGGCTTTTTTGCTAGCATTGGTGGATTGTCTGGGGACCCGGCTTGGATCTTTTTTCCAGGGATAAAGGCCTTGGCTGGGCTAAAGCCACCTGCATGATATCATCTGTTTGTGGTAAGGAGCCATTTCACATGGTGATGACTACATTTAGTGTATGTTTAATGAACTTTCAACACACTGCAAGTTTGGATTCCCCGTGAGATTGGACTTCTCCCCTTTAATGTGGATTACAACTTTGAACATTTACCCTGATGCTCTTTAGGAGCATCCTACTAGCAATCACTGGCGCAGTTTTCTCTGCTCACTTTTGTATATGTTTATCACATTATTGCTGCTGCCTATTTCATATTAGTCTTAGCGCCAGTGGCGGCTGGTGCTCAAAATTTTTGGGGGGGCGCAAACAAACTGAAAAAAAAAAAAATCAATTGCCGCCACTGTGCCCATTAAACGCAGCCACTGTGCCCAAACGCCACCAGTTTGCCCCCTCAAATACAGCCAGTTTGTTTCCATATACAGCCAGTGTGCCCCATATATACAGCCAGTGTGCCCCCATATACAGCCAGTGTGCCCCCATATATATATAGCCAGTGTGCCCCCATATACAGCCAGTTTGTCCCCATATATATAGCCAGTGTGCCCCCATATACAGCCAGTGTGTCCCCATATATATAGCCAGTGTGCCCCCATATACAGCCAGTTTGTCCCCATATACAGCCAGTTCCCCCAAATGCAGCCAGTTTGTCCCCCAAATACAGCCAGTTCCCCCCAAATGCAGCCAGTTTGTCCCCCATATACAGCCAGTTCCCCCCAAATGCATCCAGTTTGTCCCCCATATACAGCCAGTTCCCCCCAAATGCAGCCAGCGTGTCCCCCATATACAGCCAGTTCCCCCCAAATGCAGCCAGCGTGTCCCCCATATACAGCCAGTTCCCCCCAAATGCAGCCAGCGTGTCCCCCATATACAGCCAGTTCCCCCCAAATGCAGCCAGCGTGTCCCCCATATACAGCCAGTTCCCCCCAAATGCAGCCAGCGTGTCCCCCATATACAGCCAGTTCCCCCCAAATGCAGCCAGTTTGTCCCCCATATACAGCCAGTTCCCCCCAAATGCAGCCAGTTTGTCCCCCATATACAGCCAGTTCCCCCCAAATGCAGCCAGCGTGTCCCCCATATACATCCAGTTCCCCCATATTCAGCCAGTTTGTCCCCCATATTCAGCCAGTTTGTCCCCCATATTCAGCCAGTTTGTCCCCCATATTCAGCCAGTTTGTCCCCCATATTCAGCCAGTTTGTCCCCCATATACAGCCAGTTCCCCCCAAATGCAGCCAGTTTGTCCCCCATATACAGCTAGTTCCCCCCAAATGCAGCCAGCGTGTCCCCCATATACATCCAGTTCCCCCCATATTCAGCCAGTTTGTCCCCCATATTCAGCCAGTTTGTCCCCCATATACAGCCTTGTCCCCCATATACAGCCAGTTCCCCCCAAATGCAGCCAGCGTGTCCCCCATATACAGCCCGTTCCCCCCATATACAGCCAGTTTGTCCCCCATATTCAGCCAGTTTGTCCCCATATTCAGCCAGTTTGTCCCCCAAATGCAGCCTGTTCCCCCCCCCCCCCAGCCCTGCACTTACCTTCCTCGGTCCGCGCCGTCCTCGATGTGTTCTCCCACCCTCGATGTCGCTTCAGCCAATCAGGTTACCGGTAACCAGATCCGGTGAACCCGATTGGCTGAAACCTCCACATAGTCTTCTTCCAGGAACGCACCCCCGTGCGTACCTGGGAGGAGTTTTTGGAAGCCATATACAGCGCCGCTGGCTCTGATAGGCACTTCCAAGTTACACCCACCGCCGGCCACCGCTCTAATTCATATGGCCGGCGCTCACCAGGAGGCCGGCCATATGTATAGTGGGCAGCGCGGCAGCGGTGACAATACACAGATTCATGCAATGCATGAATCTGTGTATTGTCTTTCAGTGGCGGTGCGGGAGCGAGAGGGGGCGGCGCTCCGGCGCCCTCTATGGACGCACCGCCACTGCTTAGCGCAGTTTTTCCTTTTTTTTATTTAATCACTGCTGGGTTTTTTATTCTTCACTAAAAAAAAAAAAAAAAACGAAAATGAAAAAAAAAAAAAAAATGTTTTTCTTAGTTTCTGTCAGTAAATTTTGTAAATAAGTAATTTTATTCCTTCATTGATATGCGCTGATGAGATGGCACTGATAAGCTACACTGATGAGTTGGCAGTTATGGGCACTGATGAGGCAGCACTGAAGGGCACTGATTAGGTTGCGCTGATGAAAAGGGACTAATATGCGGCACTGATGGGCAATGATATGCGGCACTGGTGGGCACTGATAGGTGGCACTGGTGGGCTTTGATAGGTGGCACTGGTGGGCATTGATAGGTGGCACTGGTGGGCATTGATAGGTGGCACTGGTGGGCATTGATAGGTGGCACTAATGGGCACTAATGGGCACTGATAGGTGGCACTGGTGGGCACTGATAGGTGGCACTGGTGGACATTGATAGGTGGCACTAATGGGCACTGATAGGTGGCACTGGTGGGCACGGATGAGCAGCACTGATGGGCATTGATGGGCAGCATTGATGGGCAGCACTGATGAGCAGGCACTGATGGGCACTGAAAGGCAGCACTGAATGGCATCACTAATGGGCACTGATTGGTGTCACTGATGGGCACTGATTGGTGTCACTGATGGGCACTGCTGGGGCTTTACTGCACTGATGATCACCTGTCCTGGTCTCCCCTGCGAGGAGATGCCGCTGATCGGCTCTCTTGGCCACACACTCTGTCAGTAATTGGACGCAGCACATGGTTAAAGAACCACGGCCGCAGCTCTTTACTGAGATTGGGGATAAAGAGCCGCGGGCGCACAAAAGCTGCCGTTCTGGGGTGCCATCATATGACGTCCTAGAATGAGAGCTGCACCGATCCTCCGTCATTTGATGGTGGGTGGGCGGCAAGTGGTTAAAGCAGAATTTTACTGAGTGTGTGCTGTGAATTGCCTTAAAGGGGTTGTAAAGGTTCGTGTTTTTTTACCTTAATGCATCCGCCGGGGGCAGGCCCGGATTTACTCCCTTTGCCGCCCCAAGGCCGGGTCCTTCAATGCCGCCCCCCAACCACACACACACACACACACCACCATTCTTGTCCTTTATCTATGACTGCTACAATAGTTCAATTACATTACAGGAGATGGTCAGAGACTGCGGACACAGTACAGGAGCTTGTGAGAGACTGGGGACACATTACAGGAAATGGTCAGAGACTGGGGACACATTACAGGAAATGGTCAAAGACTGGGGACATGGTACAGGAGATTGTCAGACTGCGGACACATTACAGGAGATTGTCAGACTGCGGACACATTACAGGAGATGGTCAGAGACTGCGGACACATTACAGGAGATGGTCAGAGACTGTGGACACATTACAGGAGATGGTCAGAGACTGGGGACTTGGTACAGGAGATTGTCAGACTGCGGACACATTACAGGAGATTGTCAGAGACTGCGGACACATTACAGGAGATGGTCAGAGACTGGGGACATGGTACAGGAGATGGTCAGAGACTGGGGACACATTAAAGGAGATTGTCAGAGACTGCGGACACATTACAGGAGATGGTCAGAGACTGGGGACATGGTACAGGAGATTGTCCTATAGCTATAGGCGCTGGCTGTATCAACGGGAGCGCGCCCGCAAGAACTAACCCATATGTGAGAGAGCTCGCAAGAAGGGGGTTAGTTCTTGCGGGGAGGAGCCGAGACAGCCGCCGAGGGACCCCAGAAGACCAGGTTCGGGGCCACTCTGTGCAAAACAAGCTGCACAGTGGAGGTAAGTATAACATGTTTGTTATTTTTAAAAAAGAAAAAAAAATTGCCTTTACAACCCCTTTAATGAGCCTGTTGCACAAATCACTTTATTACACTTTATTTATGATATCTATGGCTTCTATGCATATTTATATAATCCATAATTTAACTGTCTGCTTGCTTCTGCTTGGGCCTGGCACACACGCACAATCACACATGATGATGATGACTTAAAGTCATCCTCATGTGCTATTGTGCGTGTGTGCCAAGCAGAAGCAGCCAATCAAATATGGATGTGCTCAGTATGGATTATATAAATATGCATAGCACTAGCAGCCATAGATATCATAAATAAACTGTAATAAAGTGATTTGTGCAACAGCCTGTTGCACAAATCACTTTATTACTCTTTATTTGTGATATATATGGCTGCTATGCATATTTATATAATCCAGCACTATAATAATTAACTGGCTGCTTGCTTCTGCTGGGGCCTGGCACAGTGGCACACACAAATGCACAACATGATCACATCAATCATCTTCAAATCAAGAGGTACCTGCTAGGCTGCACTCAGTGCTAATGATCCCTGCTGGCTGCTGCTGCTGCCTCCCTGGGGGGTTCCCCTTCTTTTTCTGGTGGTGGTGGGTGGTGACGTCACAGTCTCAGACCCCCGGGCACCGCTCCTGGCCTGAGGGAGATGATGCCGCCGGCTGCGCAGAGAGGGTAGGACGTAGGGTTCCCCTTATTTTTCTCGTGACTTGTCTCTTCTCCTCACGAGTCACGTCACTGGTCACAGAGACCCCCGCTCCCGGCCGCGCATTCGGCGCAGAGGAGGGTAGGCGGAGCATTAGGCTCCGCCTCCGCCAGTTACCGCTTTGTTTTTCTTTTCCCTCCACCAGGAAGTCATCGCGTGCGCGCCTGTCTCTCACGGCCTCACACAGCCTAGCAAAGTGCCCGCCGGGGGCTATGTTAGTGCGGGGGGGGGGGGACAGCGAAAGCCGAGAAGTCGCCGCTGCGCCTACACCACTGCCGCCCCGAGGACTGGCCTTGGTGGCCTTGTGGGAAATCCGGCCCTGGCCGGGGGGCAAGGCCGAGTCATGCACTCAGTGACTATGGACGCCGACTGTATGACATGGGAGCGCGCCCGCAAGGTAACCCCCCAAATGTAAATGAACCTTTACAACCACTTCAAGCATTGCTCTTGTTTCTTCTTGCTGGAGGCGGGCATTTTTGGATGGTTTTTCCGACGGAATTCCGCTCAAGCTTGGCTTGCATACACACGGTCACACAAAAGTTCTCTGAACTTTCGACCGTCAAGAACACGATGATGTACAACACTACGACGAGCCGAAAAATAGAAGTTCAATGCTTCTGAGCATGCGTCAAATTGTTTCCGAGCATGCGTTTTTCCGATAGGAATTTTTTTTCGTCTGAAAAATTGAGAACCTGCTCTCAAACTTTTGCTGGCGGGAATTCCAACAGCAAAAGTCCGATGGAGCATACACACGGTCGAAATTCCAGACGAAAAGCTCACATCGGACTTTTTCTGTCGGGAATTCCGAACGTGTGTACGTGGCATTACGAGTCACATGACACCGGGGAGGGAAAAACGCTAATTGGGCCCAATTTGGACATTTTCACTTAGGGGTGTACTCACTTTTGTTGCCAGCGGTTTAGACATTAATGGCTGTGTGTTGAGTTATTTTGAGGGGACAGCAAATTTACACTGTTATACGAGCTGTACACTCACTACTTTACATTGTAGCAAAGTGTCATTTATTCAGTGTTGTCACATGAAAAGATAGAAGAAAATATTTACAGAAATGTGAGGGGTGTACTTACTTTTGTGAGATACTGCAGCTATACCTGCAAAATCAGCCAGCCTCAAGTGATCTAGCAGGACTTCATTTTCTAACGTTCCACTTTAACTGCTTCAGCCCCTGAAGATTTTACCCCCTTTCTGACCAGAGCACTTTTTACAATTTGGCACTGCGTCGCTTTAACTGACAATTGCGCGGTGGTGCGACGTTGCACCCAAACAAAATTTGCATCCTTTTTTTCCCACAAATAGAGCTTTTTTTTAGTGGTATTTGATCACCTCTGCGTTTTTATTTTTTGCTCTAAAAACAAAAGAACAGCGACAATTTTGAAAAAAACACAATATTTTTAACTTTTTGCTATGATAAATATTTCCCAAAAAAAGTTTTTTTCCTCAGTTTAGGCCGATACGTATTCTTCTACATATTTTTGGTAAAATAAATCGCAATCAGCGTTTATTGATTGGTTTGCGCAAAAGCTATAGCGTCTACAAAATAGGGGATAGAATTATGGCATTTTTATTATTATTATTTTTTTTACTAGTAATGGCAGCGATCTGCGATTTTTATCGGGACTGCGACATTATAGCGGACACTTTTGACACATTTTTGGGACCATTGACAATTTTACAGCGATTAGTGCTAAAAAAAAGGCACTGATTACTATAAAAATGTCACTGGTAGGAAAGGGGTTAACACTAGGGGGGCAATCAAGGGGTTAATTGTGTTCCCTCTGCGTGTTCTAACTGAAGGGGGATGGGACTTACTAGGGGAAATGACAGATCGCTGTTCATACATTGTATGAACAGACGATCAGTTATTTCTCCGCTAATGCGGCGTACACACGATCGGAAATTCCGACAAGAAAAGTCCGATGTGAGCTTTTGGTCAGAAATTACGACCGTGTGTAGGCTCCATCGGACTTTTCCTGTCGGAATTTCCGCCAACAAAAATTTGAGAGCTGGTTCTCAAATTTTCCGACGGAAAAAATTTCAATCGGAAATTCCGATCGTCTGTAACAATTTCGACGCGCAAAATTCCAACGCATGCTCGGAAAACAATTCGACGCATGCTCGGAAGCATTGAACTTCATTTTCTTGGCTCGTCGTAGTGTTGTAAGTCACCGCGTTCTTGGCGGTCGAAAGTTCAGGGAACTTTTGTGTGACCGTGTGTATGCTTGCCAAGCTTGAGCGGAATTCCGTCGGAAAAACCATCCAAGGTTTTTCAGACGGAAAATCCGATCGTGTGTACACGGCATTAGAGAATCGGGAGCTGGGTGTTTACACCCAGCTCCCGGTTCTCGCTGTGTCACGAGCGATCGCGGGTGCCCGGCCATCATCGCGCCCGCCGGGCACTCGCATCGGCTTCGGGAGCGAGCAGCGGGCGCGTGGCCTTAGGGCGAAGCAACGTAACATAACGTTGTTTCGCCCACCCTAGCCATGTTGCCGCAGTAAAACTGCGATGGCTGGTCGGCAAGTGGTTAAGTTGGTGTTTTTGGTTGGTGTTATTGGTGTTCTTTTCTACTCAGTTTTTTTCTTTTTGTAAAATCATGAGGCTAAAGAGGAAGCATTTTTTTGGGCACAAAAAACAGGTCTGGGATAAATAAAAGGAGCCATTTATTGCTCACTGCTCCTTTAAAACCCACCAAAACAGCCTTACATTTTGTCTTTCCTAGTGACACCTACGCATTTCGGCAAAATGGTCAAATTTTGCCTTTTCTGATTATCACTGAAAGTTCAGGAAAATAGTAACTTTTAAAGTGAAAGTAAACCCTCCTATCGTTTTCAGCCAAGGGAGCTGCCATCTTGGCCTCGGTTTAATCTTCAACTGCCATGATGCTGCACATGTGATCAGTGATGACACCAGTCATTGGATAGTTTGACAGTTTGGTTGAGAGCACAGCCAATGGGAGTGTTACATTTCCGGCAAGTACCGGGAAATGTAACTGTTTTTTTAAACTGTTAAATGGATGGGTTTACTTCCGCTTTAAGTTTGGCCACCCCTAATAAGTAGCTTGCAAGTGACTCCAAATTCTGCCTAAAATATCACTTTTGGGTCGGTTGACCCTTTAACCCTTTGGGATTGGTAATTACGTGGGAATATCATCCAGCCACACCTCGCTCAAGTAATTGACCTTTTTCTTTGGCTTTAACTTAACTAATGAGTATGTGCCTGGAACAAAGGAAGGCCGCTTGGAATGTTCCAGTTGTAGAAAACGGATTCTGAACAGAACAGGACACAGGGGAGGATATTGTTGTGTAGGTAAAGGAACATGATAATTGGGGTTAATTGTTCTCTACAAGACAACTACAAAGAGTGGAGGACAATACAAAGAGTAGGGAGGCATGCGTAAACCATGCAAGAGTTCTCACAAGAACACAAAAGTGGCACGGCCAATGATATCAGCAGGAGGCCATTACTGTCTCCTCTGTAAATGAGTGCAGTCTGTAAAAATAGGACTAGGTGGGTCTATTCTACATATAGGACAATGGAATTTGCTCTCCTAGTGTATGCATGGATCCTTTTTGTCAGTGTGACTGCTTACATAGTTGTGCTCATAAGTTTACACACCCTGGCATGATTTCTTGGCCATTTTTCAGAGAATATGAACGATAACACAAAAACATTTTTTATACTCATGGTTAGTGTTTGGCTGAAGCCATTTATAATCAATCAACTGTGTTTACTCTTTTTTAAATCATAATCACAACAGAAACTACCCAATGACCCTGATCAAAAGTTTACATACCCTGGTGATTGTGGCCTGATAACATGCACACAAGTTATCACAAAGAGGTTTGAATGGCTATTAAAGGTAACCATCCTCCCCTGTGATCTGTTTGCTTGTAATTAGTGTGTGTGTATAAAAGGTCAATGAGTTTCTGGACTCCTGACAGACCCTTGCATCTTTCATCCAGTGCTGCACTGACGTTTCTGGATTCTGAATCATAGGGAAAGCAAAAGAATTGTCAAAGGATATGTGGGAAAAGGTAGTTGAACTGTATAAAACAGGAAAGGGATATAAAAAGATATCCAAGGAATTTGAGAATGCCAATCAGCAGTGTTCAAACTCTAATCAAGAAGTGGAAAATTAGGGTTTCTGTTGAAACCAAACCACGGCCAGGTAGACCAACTAAAATTTCAGCCACAACTGCCAGGAAAATTGTTCGGGATGCAAAAAAAAAAAACACAAATAATTTCAGGTGAAATACAGGACTCTCTGAAAACATGTGGTGTGGCTGTTTCAAGATGCACAATAAGGAGGCACTTGAAGAAAGATGGGCTGCATGGTCGAGTCACCAGAAGAAAAACATAACTACGCAAATGCCACAAAGTATCCTGCTTACAATGCGCCAAACAGCACAGAGACAAGCCTCAAACCTTCTGGCACAAAGTCATTTGGAGTGATGAGAGCAAAATTTAGCATTTTGGCCACAACCATAACATTTGGAGAGGATTCAACAAGGCTTATAATGAAAGGTACACCATTCCTACTGTGAAACACGAAGGTGGATCGCTGATGTTTTGGGGATGTGTGAGCTATAAAGGCACAGGAAATTTGGTCAAAATTGATGGCAAGATGAATGTAGTATAATATCAAAAAATACTGGAGGAACATTTTGCATTCATCAGCCAGGAAGCTGCGCATGGGACGTACTTGGACATTCCAACATGACAATGATCCAAAACACAAGGCCAAGTCCACCTGTCATTGGCTACAGCAGAATAAAATGAAGGTTCTGGAGTGGTCATCTCAGTCTCCTGACCTCAATATCATTGAGCCACTCTGGGGAGATCTCAAACGTGCCGTTCATGCGAGACAAGCACAAGAATTTACAGGAACTGGAGGCTTTTTGCCACGAATAATGGGCACCTGTACCATCTGAGAAGATATAGAGCCTCATCCACAAATACCACAAAAGACTTCAAGCTGTCATTGATGGTAAAGGGGGCAATACAAGGTATTAAGAACTGGGGTATGTAAACTTTTGATCAGGGTCATTTGGGTAGTTTCTGTTCCCATTATGATCTAAAAAGAGTAAACACAGTTGATTAATAATAAATGGCTTCAGCCAAACACTAACCATGAGTATAAAAAATGTTTTTGTGTTATCATTCATATTCTCTGAAAAATGACCAAGAAATCATAAATTCTGCCAGGGTATGTAAACTTATGACAACAACTGTATGTATCACTGTACCACTTACATATCTAGTATTCACTAATGATTCAATTATTTTATTAAGTGCTTATATGCTAATGCTGGGTTCTTTATATAACAGGTTCACTTGCTAGAATGACTTTGTAGGAAGGTGTTGTTGCTAGAACAAACTCTTGTTCCCGAGATACTTGGAATGTCGTGTTTTGGAATACAGAGACCATTAAAGTGTAGCTAAAGTCAAAGAACAAAAAATGACACATATGCTTTAACCACTTAAGGACCCCCTCCAGTAGATATACGTCGGCAGAATGGCACGTACAGGCACATCAACGTACCTGTACGTCGCCTTTAACTGCCCGACGTGGGGGTCGCGCGTGACGGCGGTGGGGCGATCGCAACTCCGCTACCTTCCCCATGAGTCGGACCGCGGGTCCCGCGGACTCGATCGCCGCGGGGATCCCACGCGATCGTCTCACGAAGGGATGGAGCGGGGAGATGTTAGTGTAAACACAACATCTCCCCGCTCCCCTACTGACAATGTCAGCGATCTCCGCTCTCTGTAATCAGAGCAGAGATCAGTGACGTGTCACTCGTAGCCACGCCCCCTAACAGTAGTAATCACTCCCTTAGGCACACTTAACCTCTTCAGCACCCCTAGTGGTTAACCCCTTCACTGTCAGTGTAATTTTTACAGTAATCAGTGCATTTTATAGCACTGAGCACTGTAAAAATGACAATGGTCCCAAAAATGTGTCAAAAGTGTCCGATGTGTCCGCCATAATGTCGCAGTCACGAAAAAAATCACTGATCGGCGCCATTACTAGTAAAAAAAAATATATTAATTAAAAATGCCATAAAACTATCCCCTATTTTTTAAACGCTATAACTTTTGCGCAAACCAATCAATAAACGCCGATTGCGTTTTTTTTTACCAAAAATATGTAGAAGAATACGTATCGGCCTCAACTGAGGAAAAAAAAAGTTTTTTATATGTTTTTGGGGATATTTATTATAGCAAAAAGTAAAAAATATTGAATTTTTTTAAAAATTGTCGTTCTATTTTTGATTATAGTGCAAAAAATAAAAACTGCAGAGGTGATCAAATACCACCAAAAGAAAGCTCTATTTGTGGGAAAAAAAGGACATCAATTTTGTTTGGGAGCCACGTCGCACGACCGCGCAATTGTCAGTTAAAGCGACGCAGTGCCGAATCGCAAAAAGGGGCCTGGTTATTAACTAGCCAAAATGGTCCGGGGCTTAAGTGGTTAAAGTGAAACTTTAGGCCAAGGCAATAAAATGGGCAGACAGCAGGATTTTTAATGTAGAGGAGACATGCGTTGTCTCTTCTGCATTAAAGCTTTGTACCTGCCTGTCAGCTCCTGTACAGCGAGCCACTCACGTGCAGCTCACTGTACAAATTTGGCAATCCTATCCTGTCCTGTACAAATTCAGATAATCTATCTGCACTGACAGTGCCAACAACCCAATCCAATGGATGAAAGAAAAAAACTGACTCCTCTATGGCCAGCTTCAGCTTGACTGTATGTCTTGGCTCAGCTAGAGAGAAAGGCTGACAGAAGCTTTACAGTGCTGAAGTTCACAGATCTGCCAATGAGGAAGGAAGGAGAGAATATCAGGGAGATAAGAGAAGACACTATCCTTGTAAGTTTAACTCTTTAGTGTCTCCCTGGCAGCAGAATATGTACTGTCGCCTCTCCTGCTTTTGTTTTCTCCCTCCCTAATCTGTTTTACTTCAGCACAGTCCATGTCATTCCTGTTGCTTCTTTCCTCCTTCAGCAACAGTAAATCTTAAAGCTGTCAGCTGCTCAGCCTCTAGTGGCTCTGATTTTAGGTACAGTACCAAGAATATAGAGTAACTGAGCATGTGCAGAGTAGGGTGAAAAAGTGCATTACTGGATAGTATAGGCGCTTATTTTTTATGTTTTATATAGCTATACCTGCAAAAGGGGCCAGCCTGAAGTTATTTAGCAGGACTAAAGTTCCACTTTAAACATGACTTTTAAAGTCAATTAAACCCATGTGGGTTTTTAACAATTTGGTTTATATCAACCTAAATTACGTGAAAAAGGATTTACAAAAGTCTTCAATTATCTTCTGCAAACTAGAATGCATGCTAATGATGGCAGTGCCAGGACTACAAGGATGTATTGTTTATATAATACATTGCACGGATGCTAACATGTTTCATTCACTGGGAGCTAACTTAGAGGATAATTACATTTGATGTGCTTTGTGAATTTCTTCCTGATCTTTGTAGTAATCAAGAGTGAAACTTTGCTCTCTGTAATAAAGACCGCTCACTGCTGCTCTCTCCTTGTGCAGGGTGACTGGTCTTGTCTCCGCCCCCTCCAGTATTATCCTGCAGAGAGCCTGTAATGGGTGAAGCCTACTGTGCCCAAAATGGATTAAATTCATTATTTTCCTCAAAATTCTACAAACAATACCCCATAATAACAACGTAAATAAAGTTTATTTGAAACATTTGCAAATGTATTAAAAATGTAAAAAATCCCATATACAGAAGTATTCACAGCCTTTGCTCAATACTTTGTTGAAGCACCTTTGGCACCAATTACAGCCTCGAGTCTTTTTGACAAGAAGAAAAAAGAAAGGCGCACCAGCCTCGTGCAATATCCTTGGGTGGATTTATAAAAAAAATGATAAAAAGAAACCTACTTACAAACATACGTGAATAAAACTCGTTAAAAGAGTCCACAAAATCGCAGCAATGCGTCCGAACCGAACCCACTCCAATAGGTCACAGAGGGATTGACAGGGGTCACTGCCGGCTTATGCGTTTTGAAGACAAGTCTTCTTCCTCAGAGCTCAGCCATAGCTTAGCCATAGTCTTCTTCCTCAGAGCTCAGCTCGGGCTGAGCTCTGAGGAAGAAGACTTGTCTTCGAAACGCGTAAGCCGGCAGTGACCCCTGTCAATCCCTCTGTGACCTATTGGAGTGGGTTCGGTTCGGACGCATTGCTGCGATTTTGTGGACTCTTTTAACGTGTGTTATTCATGTATGTTTGTAAGTAGGTTTCTTTTTATCATTTTTTTTTTATATATCCACCCAAGGATAATGCACGAGGCTGGTGCGCCTTTCTTTTTTCTTCTTGTCATTTACCGTTAGGATACCCCTTATCCATGAAGACAGCAAGGCCAAGTGACATTCATCATTCCACTTACAGACTGTCTGGTATTCCACTTGTGCGCAGGAGTTTTTGTTTTCTGTTATTCTAGTCTCTTTGAGTATGATGCTACAAGTTTGGCACACCTATTTTTTGGGCAGTTTCTCACATTCTTCTTTGCAGGTCCTCTCAAGCTCCATCAGGTTGGATGGGGGGTGTCGGTGCACAACTATTTTCAGATCTCTTCAGAGATGTTCAATTGGGTTCAAGTCTGGGCTCTGGCTGGGCCGCTCAAGGACATTTACAGAGTTGTCCTGTAGCCACTCCTTTGGGTTGTTGTCCTGTTGGAAGATGAATCTTTTCCCTAGTCTGATGTCCAGAGCGCTCTGGAGCAGGTTTTCATCAAGGATGTCTCTGTACATTGCTGCATTCATCTTTCCCTCGATCCTGACTAGTCTCCAAGTTCGTGCCACTGAAAAACATCCCCAGGGCATGATGCTGCCACCACCATGCTTCACTGTAGGGATGGTATTGGCCAGGTGATGAGTGGTGCCTGGTTATCTCCAGACATGATGCCTGCCATTCAGGCCAAAGAGTTCAATGTTTGTTTTATCAGACCAGAGAATTTTGTTTCTCATGGTCTGAGAGTCCTTCGGGTGCCTTTTGGCAAACTCCAGGTGGGCTGTCATGTGTCTTTTACTGAGGAGTGGGTTCTGTCTGACCACTCTACCATACAGGCCTGATTGGTGGAGTGCTGCAGAGATGGTTGTTCTTCTCGAAGGTTCTCCTCTCTCCACTGAGTGACCATCGGGTTCTTGGTCACCTCCCTGACTAAGACCCTCGATCGCTCAGTTTGGCCGGCTGCCCCACTCTAGGAAGAGTCCTGGTGGTTCCAAACTTCTTCCATTTACAGATGATGGAGGCCACTGTGCTCATTGGGACCTTCAATGCTGCAGACATTTTTCTGTACCCTTCCCCAGATCTGTGCCTCTATACAATCCTGTCTCGGAGGTCTACAGACAATTCCTTGGACTTCATGGCTTGGTTTGTGCTCTGACATGCACTGTTAATGTTATATAGACAGGTGTGTGCCTTTCCAAATCATGTCCAGTCAACTGAATTTACCACAGGTGGACTCCAATCAAGTTGTAGAAACATCCCATGGATGATCAGTGGAAACAGGACGCACCTGAACTCAATTTTGAGTGTCACGGCAAAGGCTGTGAATACTTATGTACATGGGATTTATTTATTTTTAAAACATTTGTAAAGATTTCAAACAAACATCTTTCACGTTGTGGGGTATTGTTTGTAGAATTTTGAAGAAAATAATGAATTGAATCTATTTTGGAATAAGGCTGTAACATAACAAAGTGTGGAGAAAGTGAAGGGCTGTGAATACTTTACAGGTGCACTGTATAGCACAGTGATGATGTCACCGCTACTTTTACAAGGTAATGTCTGGGTTTGTCAAGACATTTGGTACACAAAGTACATTCATATCCATTGTGGCCTTTCCCAAATATATTTCAATGAAAACTTTTGGGCCTACAGCTTTAATGCTAGAGGCTTTTTATGCCGCGTACACACGACCGTTATTCATGTCATGCAAAAAAATAAATTTTTTCTCGTCGTGATTCCTCTCAAGCCTGCCTTGCCTACACACATTCATGAAAAAAAACGCTAGAGCAAAGCGCGGTGACGTACAACACGTACGACGGCACTATAAAGGGGAAGTTCCATTCGAATGGCGCCACCCCTTTGGGCTGCTTTTGCTGATCCTTGTGTTAGTAAAGTTTGGTGAGAGACGATTCGCGCTTTTCAGCCTCGTGCTCTTCAGTCCGTTACAGCGTGACGAATGTGCTATCTCCATTACGAACGCTAGTTTTACCAGAACGAGCGCTCCCATCTCATCACTTGCTTCTGAGCATGCGCGTTTTTTTTTCCCCTCGTAAAAGCCCACACACGGCCGTTTTTTCACGACGTGAAAAAGAACGACGTGAAAAACTACGAGAAAAAACAGAGCAGGTTCTAATTTTTTTTCGGGCAGTTTTCTCGTCGCGAAAAATGCTATGGAGCCTACACACGACCGTTTTTCACGACCAATCTAAAAAATTGCATTTTTCTCGTCATGAAAAAACGGTCGTGTGTACGCGGCATTATAGTTACATAGTTAGTAAGGTTGAAAAAAAAAAACAAGTCCATCTAGTTCAACCTGTAAAAGGGAAAAAGTAAAAAAAAAAAATATATATATATATATATATATATATAAATATATATATATACATATATACAATCCCATATACCCAATCCTATACCCATAGTTGATCCAGAGGAAGGCAAAAACCCAAGCAAACCATGATATATCTTTATGAACTCTTTAAATTGTGACAATGATCTCTGGCAGTGATATTTGCATGAAATTTAAAGGTAAACTGGAGACATTAATTAATATTTCCGCCTTCTTCTTAGCTAACACCTGGCGGACAAGCATTATTCTTATTAGCAACGACAATTCTTATTTGTGATTTTGCTGGACTTAGCATGTAAAGTATGAGTGTAGAACCAAGGGACTCTAAACTGTGTGCGTATGGCTCCCCCCAGTGGCCATCTCATGGCCCGTACACACGATCCGAATATCGTACGAAAACTGTCCTCCGAGGAAGAATCGTACCATAATCAGATCGTTAGTACAGAGCTTTCCGAGAGCCGATAACGACAATTCATCTGATATTATCCGATCGGACATGCACGAAAATTTTCCTCATACGATACCAGATCGTACGATTTTTGTTTAGTCAGTACAGTTGTCGTCCGAAAATACAATACAAATACATTACAACACATGACATCACTTCCGATTTTTTTTTTCTGTCGTGTGAGAATTTTCGTGACGTTTAACCTATTCAATTTCTACTTGCGACTATTAACCACTTCCCTACCGCCCACCGTCAAATGACGTCCTTGACTTTGTGCAGTGATATCTGAATGATGGGTGCAGCTGCAGGCATCATTCAGATATCATTCTTTTCAGCCGGCGATTCTGTGCACGATAAGAACAATCATAGCGGCAGTTCCGCCGCTTGATCGTTCTTATAGGCGGCGGGAGGGGACGTCCCCCCCCCCCTCCCGCCGCCATCCGGTGCTTCTCCGGGCTCTCCAGTGCCATCGGGGGCCCGGAGAATGAATCGGCAAGCGCCGGATGGGAAGCATAGAGATGACTGGTGACCAGATGGTCACCAGTCATCTCTATGACCGTCGGAGGACCGGGCGCGAAGTTATGATGTTACGCCCGTGTTCCCGTATGTAAACAAAGCCGTGATCTCGGCCGTCAGCATGAGATCAGTGAATTTTATTCACCGATCTCATGCTTTCCAGCCTGGAGGAGAGATGTGGGGTATTATTGACCCTGCATCTCTCAATAAAGAGGACCTGTCACAATAGATTCCTATTGCAAGGGATGTTTACATCCCTTGTAATAGAAATTAAAAGTGATAAAAAAAAAAAAAGTTAAAAAAAGTGTAAAAATAAAACAAATTAAGAAAAAAAAATAAAAATAAAGATTTAAAACGCCCCTGTCCCCGGTAGCTCGCACTCAGAAGCGAACACACACGTAAGTCCACATATGTAAACGCTGTTCAAACCACACATGTGAGGTATTGCTGCGTGCGTTAGAGTGCAACAATTCTAGCACTGTCCAGACCTCCTCTGTAACGTGAAAATGGTAACCTGTAAAAAACTTGAAAGTGTCGCCTATGGAGATTTTTAAGTACTGAAGTTTAGCGCCATTCCATGAGTGTGCGCAATTTTAAAGCGTGACGTGTTAGGTATCTATTTACTCAGCATAACAACATCTTTCACATTATACAAAAAAATTGGGCTAACTTTACTGTTTTGTTATATTTTAATTCATTAAACCGTTTTTTTCCCAAAAAAAGGCGTTTGAAAAATTATTGCGCAAATACCGTGCGAGATAAAAAGTTGCAATGACCGCCATTTTATTCCCTAGGGTGTCTCAGAAAAAAAAACATATATAATGTTTTGGGGTTCTAAGTAATTTTATAGCAAAAAAATCATGATTTTTACATGAAGGAGAGAAGTGCCAGAATAGGCCCGGTGCTGGAGTGGTTAAGCGAAAAAAGTCGGACAACCTGTCGTCTGATTTTTTTGGATCGTGTGTACGGCCCATAAGTCTATTTTGATGTGAGGTTAAAAAAAAAAAGCATTTGCTGGAAAAAAATTAAAAATCTTTCTTGTAGGTGTACAAACTTCTTCCATTTACGGATGATGGAGGCCACTGTGCTCATTGGGACCTTCAATGCTGCAGCTTTATAGATAAGGGGATTTAGGTTTCATGAACACAGGATATATTTTTTTCATCCCCTGGATGCCTTTTCTGCAGGGCAGAAATGAGCAGCTTAACCGCTTCAATACCGGGCACTTTTACCCCCTTCCTGCCCAGGCCAATTTTCAGCTTTCAGCGCTGTCATACATTGAATGGCAATTGCATTGCCATGCAACACTGTACCCAAATTACATTTTTATAATTTTTTTCCCCCACACAAATAGAGCTTTCTTTAGGTGGTATTCAAGCACCACTGGGCTTTTCATTTTTTGCTAAACAAACGAAAAAAGACTGAAAAAAACTTTTTTCTTTCTCGTACATCACGGGACACAGAGCGACATAGTCATTACTAATGGGTTATATAGATACCGTCAGGTGCTGGCACTGGCAACTTCCAAAACCGGAAGTACCCTCCCCTATATAAGCCCCTCCCATCCGGGAGCACCTCAGTTTTTTGCCAGTGTCTAAGGTGTTGGCCAAGAAGAAACATGTGTTTTTCACTGAGCTTGCGTACAGGTTCTTTTGGGCCTCAGTAAGCTATTCCGGATCCGACCAAAAAAGCTTCATAGCTAAACGGTCGGTACCCGGGCCTTGCAGAGAAGAGCAAGGTTTTGCCTGTAATGCTTCTCTTAGGAGAGCTGGACCCTGGGATCCAGAGCTCTGGTCATACCCACGACCAAGATGTTTTCTGTGCAGGGTGCTATACAGGTCCAGGGGAGTGGAATCCTTGGGAACCCGGTCCCTGAAGGTTTGATTACAATGCCTGCCGTGATAGGTGAAGTTTGGGCTTTTGTGGACCAAACAAAGTCCTGCGGCGGGGAACAGGTAAGTGGGGGCCCCCAGGAACTTGGTTCTATTGGGGGACCCCCAAGCCTAATTTGTCTTTCTGTCTGTTACCTAATGGTATTCCCGCAAAATTCTGTGCATGCCTGTAACTACTAAAAAAAAAAAATGTAATAATTTTTAATGGTGGTCAAGAAAAAAAAAAAAAAATTTTTTTTATATATATATATTTAATATTGTCAGGGTCACCTGTGGCCAGGTGACAGATGCACACCGTAGGGGGACAGGAGTGCACCGCGAGGTAGTGAACCCTATGGCTGGCTTCTGTGGATAGGAAACTGGGTGGTTGTGGAAAGCGGGACCAGAGGAGCACAACCGGGATCCCAACGGAAGCGAGAGCCAAGATTCCCCAGGGCGCGGAGTCTAAGACCCAGCTGGTCTTCTCCAGGGCCTCTAGTGGTGAGGATGTTACGCTGCAGGCTGGGACCAGGTCGCGGCCCCTGGAGTTTCCTAGCTCACGCCCCGTAGGATAAGGGGAAGCAGCAGCACACGATAGAGAGAACCGAATAACAAGCCGAAGGTCAGGGGCCACAAGCAGACAAGGATAACGAAGAACGAGCCGAAGGTCAAGGGTCACGAGCAGACAGGGATGGTCGGGGACAAGCCAATAACGTAACAGAGAGACAGACGGCACACGGCAGGCAGGAACCCAAACACACAATGCCTAACAAACACGTTGATCAGCAAAGCAGGCTTGCAGTGCACAGGTTAATATAGTGTTCAGTGATAGGGCCTGGGGTGGAGTCAGGCTGGGAGGAGATTATAAAGGAAGCCAGGTGAAGGAGGTCTGGTCTCTAGATGAACACATGAGGAGGAAGGTAAGATGGCAGACAGACATTAATGCATATCCATGACAGTACCCTCCCTCTTACGAGGCCTCCCCCTTCCCCGCCTGGGCCCAGGTTTAGAGGGAAACTTCAGATGAAACTCCTTTAACAGACGAGGTGCAAAGACCTCAGATGCAGTGATCCAAGACCTCTCCTCAGGACCAAACCCTTTCCAATGAACGAGGTACTGAAGAACGCCTTTACAGAGTCGGGAGTCCAGAATTTGACTGATCTCGTACTCCTGATTATCCTCCGAGACAGGCGCCACGGTAGGAAGAGGGGAAGCAGCAGCACACGATAGAGAGAACCGAATAACAAGCCGAAGGTCAGGGGCCACAAGCAGACAAGGATAACGAAGAACGAGCCGAAGGTCAAGGGTCACGAGCAGACAGGGATGGTCGGGGACAAGCCAATAACGTAACAGAGAGACAGACGGCACACGGCAGGCAGGAACCCAAACACACAATGCCTAACAAACACGTTGATCAGCAAAGCAGGCTTGCAGTGCACAGGTTAATATAGTGTTCAGTGATAGGGCCTGGGGTGGAGTCAGGCTGGGAGGAGATTATAAAGGAAGCCAGGTGAAGGAGGTCTGGTCTCTAGATGAACACATGAGGAGGAAGGTAAGATGGCAGACAGACATTAATGCATATCCATGACAAATATATTAGACTGCGGTACCTGTGTTTGTCCACTAGAGGCCGCTGTGGAATGTTTTCTTGTCATGTGGACTAGCTTCTTCTCAGCAGAGCAAAGTCCAGGCAGATGGTGAGTTCTCTTATAGGGAACTGCTTCCTCTGCCATGTTGCAGTGCTCGTCCATCCCCCGGCCTGCGGCAAAGAGGGGCCCTGGCTCCTGTCCCTTGTTACCATATTTGAAATTAGCGCCGAAGACGCACGTGCCCGCGTGCGTGCGCGTGCACGCGCCTCTATATATAGAGGTGAGCCGGGAAAGGGGGCGGAGCCTGGGGGATGACGCTCTGTGTGCGCCGCAGCGCTTCTGCGCATGTGCGGGCGTCCCAGCAGTTTTAAAAAAAACACAATATGTAGTGAGCTGGCTATGAAGTACAGAGACAGAGCTGGCAACATTTAAAGGCATACAGCAAGCGGTTGATACAGGCATCCCCTAGAAAGGCACATTAGTAGACACCAACTGTGATATAGCAGCAATTGTGCTAGACTATTCTCAGTAAAAGTGGTGTATTACGGCTGGAATACCTCAGCTTTAGGCTTAGGAATATGCCGTCCAGAAGCTCCGGAACTGAATCTTCCAGGAAGCGAAGGGGGTCTCATCGGGCTCGGAGGATCTTGGGCATACTCCTGCTGCACCAGTCTCCCCTGAAGTTCAGAGGTAAGTGACCGTAGAGACCCCGCAGGGGTACTTGGTACTGTGGCTGTCCTCAGTCACCTGCTCCTGTGTATGTAACAGAGGAGGTTTTTTCCTCAGCTCTGGGAGGATTAGAGAGAGATTGTTATCGCTGCCTCCCTGTCAGGAAAAGCACGCCCGATCTCCGTCTCCTCCTTCAGAGTGCCTGTTAGCAGAGCAACAGTCCCATACAGGGATCGACCTGCCTGAAGGGGATCAGGATAAGGTTGATTCTGTTATAGAGGAATCAACAGTGGGGGAACCTTTTCTCAGCATCTCAAGCTGAAAGATTATGGGTTCAGTCTCTGACTAACATGGTCCGATCAGCATTTAAAAATGCACCTTGCGGAACCATCAACCACTACTGTATCCTCGTTGGGGTCGCTAGAAGCCCCCAGACTGTTTGTTCTTTTCCACTTCACCCTTTACTGAAAGGGCTCATTTACCAGGATTGGGAACGTCCTGAGAAAATATTTATTCCCCCAAGAGATTTCCGGTGGTCTATCCCATGGAGGATAAGTTCATCAAAAAAAAAATAAAAAAATGGAAGGTCCCTACAATGGACGCAGCCATCTCTTGTATGTATAAATCACTGACATGTCCAGTGGATAATGTCCAAATGTTCAAGAACCCAATAGATAAAAGATTGGAGTCCTTATGAAAATCTGCTTGGTGATACAACCAGCAGTAGCAGCTATTGGGGTCTGCTAAGCAGTGAAGGATCAGTTGTAACAGGTCTTGAGGGACTTGACAGATCAGCAGGCTTTGCCCTAGCTGATCTACCTAGAGCCTTAGGCTTTGCGGTTGATGCCATAGAGGATTCAGTCCATCAGGCCTCCCGCCTTACGCTGTCTATAGTACATATGCGTAGGCTCCTATGGCTCAAAAACTGGTCTGCTGAAGCTCCCTGTAAAGAATGGCTGGTTAGCGTCCCATTTCATGGTGAACGCTTATTCAGGGAAAACCTGGACAAATATATCCAGAAAATTTCCAGCGGTAAAAATACGCTCTTGCCGGTTAAAAGCAGAGTTAGAGGTCCCTCTTTAAGAGGCCTGCTTCTCCAGTCCCTGGGGCATCGGCTGTGTAACAGTTCCGACGGCCTCCTCGGTCAAATCCCGGGGGTAAAAAACAGGGACAGTAGCAGGGTAATGAGAAACCCTGGGTTAGGGGAGGTACAAAACCTCCCCCAAAGTTAAATTCATGAAGCCCCCACTCAGTCGGGTGGGGGGAGGACTCCAGTTGTTCGCAAGAGACCTGGCGGGACACGATCAAGACAGATAGGTGCTCTCCGCAGTAGGTTTGGGATACAGTTTGGAGTTAAAAGACTCTCCTCCTTCCCATTTTTGAGGTCAAACGTGCCAAGGGATCCCCGGAAGAGAGAGTCCCTCCTGTTGGCACTAGAACAACTATTGCTCCAAGGAGTAATTATGGAGGTTCCCCTGGAAGAATGAGGGTTCGGGTTTTACTCAAACCTCTTTACAGTCCCGAAGCAAACGCGGACGGGAGGCCCATATTAATTCTAAAAGGGCTATACAAATTCCTGAATATCAGGACTTTCCGATGGAGTCGATCCGATCGGTGGCCACTGCCCTACAAGGGGAGGATTGGTTAGCCACGATCGACATCAAAGATGCTTATTTGCACATTCCCATCTTTCCAGTCCACCAAAAATTTCTACGCTTTGCAGTAGAAGGGCGCCATTTTCAGTTCAGAGCCTTACCCTTCGGTTTGGCCACAGCACCACGAGTGTTTACAAAAATTCTGGCCCTTTATTGGCCAATCTAAGAACACAAGGTGTAATGATAATGGCATATCTGGATGACTTGTTGCTGATAGACCACTCAGTGAAAAAACTAGACGTGGTCGTTCACAAGACGATCAAGTATCTGGAATCTCACGGTTGGATTATCAACCGAGACAAGTCAGCCCTAAAAACCAGTCAAAAGTCTGGAATACTTGGGGCTAAGGTTGGATTCAGGCCAGAGAAAAATATTCTTGCCTCGAGGAAAGATGTTGTCTTTGAAAGATTTGATCCACTTAGTGGGTACAAAAAAGACAGCCGTCCATACGCCTGTATATGAGGCTGCTGGGAAAAATGGTGGCATCATTCGAAGCAGTACCCTACGGTCAATTCCATTCAAGGAATTTGCAAGGGGCCATACTGTCAGCCTGGAACAAAAAAGTTCAGGCCCTAGACTTACAATGTCCTTGTCCCCTTCCGTTCGCAAGAGCCTCCGTTGGTGGTTGGTTCCCCAGAATCTGGAAAAAAGGAAATCCTTCAGTCCGATTTCTTGGAAGGTGGTCACTACAGATGCCAGCCTTATAGGCTGGGGAGCAGTACTGGAGCAATAGTCTCTCCAGGGCAGATGGTCGGATGCAGAAAAGGCCCTGCCCATCAATCTCTTAGAGATACGAGCAGCCCGGTATGCCCTAGTAGCATGGACATCCAAACTCCAAGGGTCCCCTGTCAGAATGCAATCAGACAATGCCACAGCAGTGGCATATATCAATCATCAGGGGGGCACCAGGAGTCGTGCAGCCCAGAGGGAAGTAAATTACATCCTGAAATGGGCAGAAAAATATGTCCCAGCCATATCTGCGGTATTCATTCCAGGAGTGGAGAATTGGAAGGCGGACTTTCTAAGTCGCCAGCAATTAGGCCCAGAGGAAGGGTCCCTTCACCCCGAGGTTTTCTGGACAATATGTCAGCGGTGGGGAACATCGGATGTAGATCTTCTAGCATCCAGATTCAACGCAAAGGGGGACAGGTTTGTCTCTCGGACAAGGGATCCCCTAGCTTGCGGCTCGGATGCCCTAGTGTTCCCTTGGGATCAGTTCAAGCTGATATATGCATTCACACCGCCACAATGGTTACCTCGATTACTCCGCAGAATCAGGGTAGAAAAGAAACCGGTGATTCCGGTGGCTCCAGCGTGGCCCCGAAGAGCGTGGTACGCGGAGATTGTAAAATTTCAGTGGGGAGTCCTTGGACTCTCCCACGTCGTCCGGCTTTCGCAAGGACCGATATACCACCCTTCCTTACCAGCCCTAGGTTTGACGGCCTGGCTATTGAAGCCCACATTCTAAAAAAGAGAGGGCTCTCTAATGCTGTGGTATCTACCATGATCAATGCCAGGAAGCCGGTATCCAGGCAGATCTACTATAGAATCTGGAAGGCGTACATCGCGTGGTGTGAGGCCAAGAAATGGCATCCACATAAGTACGTAATAGGTAGGATTCTGGACTTCCTACAGTGGGCTGTAGATAGGAAGCTTGCCTTGAGTACTATCAAGGGTCAGTTTTCGGCCTTGTCAATATTTTTTCAAAGGCCCTTGGCTTCGCATTCACTAGTCAAAGCCTTTATACAAGGAGTGATGCGTATTAGTCCTCCGGTTAATATTCCCATATGTCCATGGGATCTAAACTTGGTTCTGTCGGTTCTACAGAAACAACCATTTGAACCATTACAGCATATTTCCTTGGTGCTTCTCACCAGGAAATTGATTTTTCTAGTAGCCATTTGTTCGGCTAAAAGAGTATCGGAATTAGCAGCTATGTCCTGTAAGGAGCCATATCTGGTTATCCATAAGGACAGAGTAGTGTTACGTCCTCATCCAGCCTTTCTTCCTAAGGTGGTATCGAGGTTTCATTTGAACCAAGATGTGGTTCTTCCTTCTTTTTTCCCCAAACCTACTTCGGTAGAGGAAAAGTTATTGCATTCTTTGGATGTAGTAAGAGCAGTTAAAGCTTATCTAAAAGCCACTGCTCAGATTCGCAGAACGGATACTTTGTTTATTCTGCCGGAAGGCCCCAGAAAGGGTCAGGCAGCGTCAAAATCTACTTTAGCCAAGTGGATTCGACAGGTCATTATGCAAGCTTATGGCTTGAGAAGGAGACCGCCTCCGTTCAAAGTTGGAGCGCACTCCACGAGAGCAGTTGGAACTTCATGGGCAGTGCATCACCAGGCCTCCCTGGCTCAAATCTGTAAGGCCGCAACGTGGTCTTCAGTTCACACGTTTACTAGGTTCTACCAGGTGGACGTTAGAAGTCAGGAGGATGTCGCCTTTGGGCGCAGTGTGTTGCAGGCCGCAAAAGATCCTCATGTCTGATAGCGCTCAGCTTATATATGGTGTATCCCCCCCCCTCATTGGGCATTGCTTTAGGACATCCCATTAGTAATGACTATGTCGCTCTGTGTCCCGTGATGTACGAGAAAGAAAATAGGATTTTTATAACAGCTTACCTGTAAAATCCTTTTCTTAGGAGTACATCACGGGACACAGAGCTCCCGCCCCTCTTTGGGGACACTTATTGCTTTGCTACAAAACTGAGGTGCTCCCGGATGGGAGGGGCTTATATAGGGGAGGGTACTTCCGGTTTTGGAAGTTGCCAGTGCCAGCACCTGACGGTATCTATATAACCCATTAGTAATGACTATGTCGCTCTGTGTCCCGTGATGTACTCCTAAGAAAAGGATTTTACAGGTAAGCTGTTATAAAAATCCTATTTTTTTTATGTACCTATTACAAACTTTTGCAAATAAGTATTTTTCTTCTTCACTGATGGCCACTGATGAGGTGGCACTGATAGGCTGCACTGATGGCCACTGATGAGGTTGCACTGATGGCCACCAATGAGGCTGCACTGATGGCCACTGATGAGGCGTTACTGATGGCCACTGATGAGGTTGCTCTGATGGCCACTGATGAGGCTGCACTGATGACCACTAATGAGGCGGCACTGATGGCCACTGATGAGTTTGCACTGATGGCCACCGATGAGGCTGCACTGATGGCCACTGATGAGGCTGCACTGATGAGCACTAATAGGTGACACTGATGAGCACTGATAGGTGGCACTGATGGCCACTGATGAGGCTGCACTGATGGGTACTGATATGCGGCACTGAAAGGCTGCACTGATGACCACTGATGAGGTTGCACTGATGGGCACTGATGGGGCTACACTGATAATCACTGCCCTGATCATCAGTGTAAATTATGTGCCGACAGGCTTGCCGGTTAATGGCTCTCCTTTCCTCCCACAACGTGGAAGGAAAGGACTGCTGATAACTGTCAAGTTTATTTACATGTGATCAGCTGTGATTGCACGCAGCTAATCACATGGTAAATGGCTGCTGTGATTGGCCCTTTACCCCATCTGTAATCAGATTTGTCTGAAGGACACAGTGGTCATAGAGCTCACACAATGTGCGCCGAAGGAGGCGCACAGTGGGCCGGGTTCTGGAAGGATGTCTATTGATGTCCTCCGAGAACTGGACGACCGTGCCGTAGCCATCTTTTGCCTATAGCGTGGCCGGCAAGAGCTTTAAAAACACACCTAAAACCATGCTATATAAACACGTTTAGGCGCATCAAGCGTTTGGGCGTTCATTTATTCCATTGGCCAGAATATTAATTTGCAGGCTATGATGTCATCATGTTTAAGAGGGATGGGAGAAGAGGCAGTAGAGAGCAAGTTCCAGTGAATGGGTTTTAAAACAAGTCCTCACTGATCTCTGTAGTAGTGATGAGCCGAACACCCCCGGGTTCGGTTCGCACCAGAACCCGCGAACGGACCGAAAGTTCGTACGAACATTAGAACCCTATTAAATACAATGGATGCGAACGTTCGAATTCTAAAGTGCTAATTATAACAACTATTATGCATGTTATTGTCCTAAAAAGGGTTTGGGAACCCGGGTTGTGCACCAGGGGACATGTATCAATGCAAAAAGAAGTTTTAAAAACGGTCGTTTTTCGGGAGCAGTCATTTTAATGATGCATAAAGTGAAAAAAAAAAAGTCAAATATTCCTTTAAATATCGTACCTGGGGGGTGTCTAAAGTATGCCTGTGAAGTGCCACGTGTTTCCCGTGTTTAGAACTGTCCCTGCACAAAATGACACTTCTAAAGGGAAAAAAAGCCATTTAAAACTGCTTGCGGCTTTAATGTAATGTCTGGTCCCGGTAATATGGATGAAAATCTTTAAGAAAAATGGCATAGCTACCCCATGACCCCCCCCCCCCCCTACCCCAGCCCATTACCAGCCCCTTTGGGTCTTGTATGGATATTAAGGGGAACCCCGCACATAAAATAAAAAAGGCCCTATATACTCTGAACAGCCGTATACAGGCGGTGCATACAAGACAGGGACTGTAGGTTTGTTCTTATGTAGAATCTGTTTGTAATTTTGAACAGGTACATTGTTGAAGTGTAGCTCCAGCCCAAAAATCTATTTTTAAACTTTTTGGAAAACATAGGTAAGGGTTATCACCCCTGTAACATTTGTTTTGCTGTCTGTGCCCCTGTTCAGAACATTTCACCTCACTTTCTGTCCCAATGTCAACTGTTTTTGAAATGTGGTGTTTTTCTTGAAACAAGGATTGCTGATAAAGCATCAGTACAGAGGAGACACCTTTCTCCCATATTTATTCTTACAGGAGAGAATTTTCCTTCCTAGTGGTAGATTTCCTCTCACTTCCTGTTGTCTTCTTGCGTTTGCAAGTAGGAGTCGTTTGTAAGTTGGATGTTTGAAAGTAGGGACCTGCCGTATATACTCTGCAGAAATAGGCCCCTTAGTTGTTGGTGTTGGCACAACACTGTAAGCACTCACAGTTACTCTTGGTTGGTGCTGGAACGCCCTGCTGTCAACTATTATATCAGGAATTTTAATTACATATAATTGTTGAACAGTGGTAGTAAAAATTGGGCCTTTGATGGTGGTGCTGGTGCCACAACACTGTAAGCCCTGACAGTTACTCTTGGTGGGTGCAGCAATGGGCCCTGCTGTGAATTATTAGATCAAGAATTGTAATTGCATGCCCCTGTTGAACAGGGGCTGAAAAATTGGGCCTTTCGTGGTGGTGGTGGTGGTGGTGGTGTTGCCACAACACTGTAAGCCCTCAGAGTTACTCTTGGTGGGTGCAGGAATGGGCCCTGCTGTGAATTATTAGATCAAGAATTGTAATTACATGCCCCTTTTGAACAGGGGCTGAAAAATTGGGCCTTTCGTGGTGGTGGTGGTGGTGGCGTTGCCACAACACTGTAAGCCCTCAGAGTTACTCTTGGTGGGTGCAGCAATGGGCCCTGCTGTGAATTATTAGATCAAGAATTGTAATTGCATGCCCCTGTTGAACAGGGGCTGAAAAATTGGGCCTTTCGTGGTGGTGATGGTGGTGGTGGTGTTGCCACAACACTGTAAGCCCTCAGAGTTACTCTTGGTGGGTGCAGCAATGGGCCCTGCTGTGAATTATTAGATCAAGAATTGTAATTACATGCCCCTTTTGAACAGGGGCTGAAAAATTGGGCCTTTCGTGGTGGTGGTGGTGGTGGCGTTGCCACAACACTGTAAGCCCTCAGAGTTACTCTTGGTGGGTGCAGCAATGGGCCCTGCTGTGAATTATTAGATCAAGAATTGTAATTGCATGCCCCTGTTGAACAGGGGCTGAAAAATTGGGCCTTAGGCACTGGTGGCACAACACTACAACCCCTCACAGATACTGTACTTGGAGCACAGCAATGAGCCCTGTTGCAAAGTATTGCTTCAAAAATTGTAATGACACGCCCCTGTTAAACAGGGGCTGAAAAATTGGGCCTTAGGCACTGGTGCCACAACACTCCAACCCCTCACAGATACTGTACTTGGAGCACAGCAATGAGCCCTATGGCAAATTATTGCTAAAAAAATTGTAATTACACGCCCCTGTAAAACAGGGGCTGAAAAATTGGGCCTTAGCCACTGGTGGCGGCACCCATAAACAAAAATGATCTTCCAAGCTATCATCATCAATCGTATCATTGAGGACTCGGAGGAGGAGCATAGCCAGTCAACATAACAGCACAGGCACTCAGCATCAGCATCAGTCTTGAAGGGATGTGACATGTTAAAATCAATTAGTCTGTTATATCAGCATCAGGTGTGTGGTAGCTGGTGGTGATCCAAGACTGGTTCATCTTGATGAAAGTCAGTCGATCAACCGAGTCGGTGGACAGGCGCACCCTGTGATCCGTGACAAATCCTCCAGCAGCACTGAATGTGCGTTCCGAAAGAACGCTGGATGCAGGACAGGCCAGTAGCTCAATTGCATACTGTGCAAGCTCTGGCCAGTGATCCATCCTCAAGACCCAGTAAGCCAGAGGATTTTCGGTGGGGAAGGTGTCCAAGTCTGACCTTGCCCCTAGATATTCCTGCACCATGTTTATCAGACGCTGGCGATGGTTGCTGGAACCGATCATACTTTGGGGCTGCGGACTAAAGAATTGTCTGAACGCATCGGTCAGACGGCCACCTTCCCCACCGCTCCTTCTTTGACTGGCCGAAGCCTCAGCAACTCGTTGTCCAGGACCAGGAGTTTGTAACCTCCCAGTCTCTGGGAACGCGTTGCACAGACCTTTCTGCAAGGCCTCCCGGAGTTGTCTCATCCTCTGCTCCCTCTGCGACGGTAACATAAGGTCCGCAACCTTACCCTTGTACCGTGGATCAAGGAGAGTGGCCAGCCAGTAATGGTCCCTCTCCTTGATCCGAAGAATACGAGGATCCTTCCGCAGACTTTGCAGGATCAGGGAGGCCATGCAGCGTAGGTTTGCTGAGGCATTCGCTCCGGAGTCCTCTGGGTCACTAAGGACGACATGATCCGCAGCCACCTCCTCCCAGCCACGTACAAGTCCACTGGTTTCTTGGGACTGTAAATCATCCCTAAAAGACTGCTGCTGATGATGCTGAGTGCCAGCCTCCACCTCCATGCTGACACAATCCTCCTCCTCCTCCTCCTCTTCCTGTGCGATGGGTGGGACAGAAGGAACACTGTCTGGGTAAAGGGGGCCTTGAGAGGCAAGGAAGTCCTCCTCTTCCTGCCTCTGTTCTGCCTCAAGTGCCCTGTCCATTATTCCACGCAGCGTGTGCTCCAACAGGTGGACAAGAGGTACAGTGTCACTGATGCATGCACTGTCACTGCTCACCATCCTCGTGGCCTCCTCAAATGGTGCCAGGACAGTGCATGCATCCCTGATCATGCCCCACTGGCGTGGAGAAAAAAAACCAAGCTCCCCTGACCCTGTCCTGGTGCCGTAGTCGCACAGGTACTCATTGATGGCCCTCTGCTGCGTGTGCAGCCGCTGCAGCATGGCCAACGTTGAGTTCCACCTGGTGGGCATGTCACATATAAGGCGGTTCTTGGGCAGGTTCAACTCCTTTTGCAGCTCAGCCAGGCGAGCACTGGCATTATTTGATCTGCGGAAATGCACACAGACTTTCCTGGCCTGCCTCAGGACATCCTGTAAGCCCGGGTACCTGCCCAAGAACCGCTGCACCACCAGGTTAAGGACGTGAGCCACACAGGGCACATGGGTCAGTTGTCCCTGTCGGAGGGCGGAGAGGAGGTTGGTGCCATTGTCGCAAACCACCATTCCTGGCTTAAGCTGGCGTGGGGTCAACCACCTCTCGGCCTGGCCCTGCAGAGCAGACAGGACCTCTGCCCCAGTGTGGCTTCTGTCCCCCAAACACACCAGCGCAAGCACGGCATGGCATCTTTTTGCCTGCGTACTTGCGTAGCCCCTTGAACGCCTACGGAGCACCGCTGGTTCCGAGGACAAACCACAGGAAGAGGCCATGGAGGAAGAAGAAGAGGAGGGGGTGGAGGAGAGAGGTGTGTCACAACCAGTAGTAGCATTTTGGAGGCGTGGCGGTGGAACAACCTCCAACACTACTGCACCTTGTCCTGCATCCTTCCCAGCTGCCAAAAGAGTGACCCAATGGGCCGTGAAAGAAAGGTAACGTCCCTGTCCATGCCTGCTGGACCATGAGTCAGCGGTAATATGCACCTTACCGCTGACCGCCCTGTCCAGCGAGGCCAAGACATTGCCTTCCACATGCCGGTAGAGAGCCGGAATAGCCTTCCGTGAGAAAAAGTGGCGTTTGGGAACCTGCCACTGAGGAACCGCACATTGCACAAACTCACGGAAGGGGGCCGAGTCTACCAACTGAAAAGGCAGCAGTTGAAGCGCTAGCAATTTAGCCAAGCTAGCATTCAACCGCTGGGCATGTGGATGGCTGGGAGTGAACTTCTTTCGACGGTCCAGCAGCTGGGGCAGGGAAATTTGCCTGCTAGAATCGGACGTCGGTGTACTGCTAGCAGAGTGGCCGCAAGTACTTGGCTGTGACACACCTAATTCTACACCTTCATTCCTCTCAGTGCATGTTTCAGAGAGGACTGAAGTTATAGTGGGGTTGGAGATCCCAGCTGATGCGGTGCAAGGAGAGGTCCGCTTTGTTCTTTGGTGTGGGTCTTTGAGGTAGGCTTGCCAACGAGCTGCATGGCAGGTCAACATATGTCTGGTCAGGCATGTGGTACCCAAGCGGCTGATGTTTTGGCCACGCGATATACGCTTGAGACATATGTTGCAAACAGCAGCTGTGCGATCTGATGCACTAGCCTCAAAAAAGGCCCACACCAAAGAACTTTTTGAATGACGGGCAGAGGCAGCGCCCTGCACAGGCGGAGCTCTGCGGTGTGATTCCGTCGGTGTACTGCCCTTACGCTGGCCACCAAAGGGCATCCTGCCTCGTTGGAGATGTGCCTCCTCCTCATCCTCCTCCTCCTCCTCTCTCCTATTAGGCACCCACGTGGAGTCAGTGACCTCATCATCCCCTCCCTCCTCATCACTGGAGCCAATCTGGCAGTATGCTGCAGCTGCTGGAACATGACTGCCAGATGGGTGTCCTTCTTGAGCATCCCCTCTGTCTGCTCTCACGCTACTGCCTTCCTGTAGCTGGGTTTCATCATCAGACCCTTCGAAACGCTGGGCATCCTCCTGGAGCATGTACCCAACACTGTGCTCAAACAGTTCGGGGGACTCCTCAGGAGGAGGACATGGTGGGTCTAGGGAAGGAGTGACTGATGATGAGTCTGACATTGATACCAGGGAAGAGGACGCTTTGGCAGCTGCTTTGCCAGTACCCTGAGCCTGGGTGAGAGAGGATGAGGAGGAGGAGGAGGGCTTGGTCATCCACTCTACCAAGTCTTCGGCATGATGTGGCTCAACATGTCCAGCTGCCGAAAAGAAGGACAAGCGTGTCCCATGGCCATGTGCTGATGACAATGCACCGCGTCCACGACCAGCACTGTTGCCCCCAGACACAGAGCCTGCTTGCCCTCTTTTATTGCCTCCTGACTGTCTGCCTCTCCTTGTTTGCCTTCCAGACATTCTAATAGATGGCCTGCAGGGAGATGGGAAAAAAGCAATAAGGGCTACCTTCAGGTGTCCTTCTCTGTCCCTTTACTTAAGGATTTCTAAATATGGTTGAGGATGATTGCTTTTGCACAGAATAGCACAACGACAATTTCCCTGACTGTCCAAAAAAACAAGGATTTCAAAGATGGTTGATGAAGAATGCTTTAGCACACTATAGCACAAGGAGAATTCCCTCACTGTCCTTCCCTGTCCCTAGAAACAAGGATTTGCACAGTAAAAGACACTGACACTCTCCCTACCTATAGTTTTCTGTCCCTAGAAAAAATGTTTTTTTAAAGCACACTATAGCACAAGGAGAATTTCACTCACTTTCCTTCTTTGTCCCTAGAAACAACGATTATCACAGTGAAAGAAACTGACACTCTTCCTTCCTATAGTTTTCTGTCCCTAGAAAAAATGTTTTTTTAAAGCACACTATAGCACAAGGAGAATTCCCTCACTGTCCTTCCCTGTCCCTAGAAACAAGGATTCGCACAGTAAAACACACTGACACTCTCCCTACCTATAGTTTTCTGTCCCTAGAAAAAATGTTTTTTTAAAGCACACTATAGCACAAGGAGAATTTCACTCACTTTCCTTCTTTGTCCCTAGAAACAAGGATTATCACAGTGAAAGAAACTGACACTCTTCCTTCCTATAGTTTTCTGTCCCTAGAAAAAATGTTTTTTTAAAGCACACTATAGCACAAGGAGAATTCCCTCACTGTCCTTCCCTGTCCCTAGAAACAAGGATTCGCACAGTAAAACACACTGACACTCTCCCTACCTATAGTTTTCTGTCCCTAGAAAAAATGTTTTTTTAAAGCACACTATAGCACAAGGAGAATTCCCTCACTGTCCTTCCCTGTCCCTAGAAACAAGGATTCGCACAGTAAAACACACTGACACTCTCCCTACCTATAGTTTTCTGTCCCTAGAAAAAATGTTTTTTTAAAGCACACTATAGCACAAGGAGAATTTCACTCACTTTCCTTCTTTGTCCCTAGAAACAAGGATTATCACAGTGAAAGAAACTGACACTCTTCCTTCCTATAGTTTTCTGTCCCTAGAAAAAATGTTTTTTTAAAGCACACTATAGCACAAGGAGAATTCCCTCACTGTCCTTCCCTGTCCCTAGAAACAAGGATTCGCACAGTAAAACACACTGACACTCTCCCTACCTATAGTTTTCTGTCCCTAGAAAAAATGTTTTTTTAACCACTTAAGCCCCGGACCATTTCGGGCCATTAGGACCAGGCCTGTTTTTGGGATTCGGCACTGCGCTGCTTTAACTGTAAATTGTGCGGACATGCAATGTTGTACCCAAATGAAATTTGCGTCCTTTTCTTCCCACAAATAGAGCTTTCTTTTAATGGTATTTGATTGCCTCTGCGATTTTTATTTTTTGCGATATAAACGGAAAAAGACCGAAAATTTTGAAAAAAAATGATATTTTCTACTTTTTGTTATAAGAAAAATCGAATAAACTCAATTTTAGTCAGACATTTAGGCCAAAATGTATTCAGCCACATGTCTTTAGTAAAAAAAATGTCAATAAACGTATATTTATTGGTTTGCGCAAAAGTTATAGCGTTTACAAACTAGGGTACATTTTCTGAAATTTACACAGCTTTAAATTTATGACTGCCTATCTCATTTCTTGAGGTGCTAAAATGGCAGGGCAGTACAAAACCCCCCCAAATGACCCCATTTTGGAAAGTAGACACCCCAAGGAAATTGCTGAGAGGCATGTTGAGCCCATTGAATATTTTTTTTTTTTGTCCCAAGTGATTGAATAATGACAAAAAAAAAAAAAAAAAATTACAAAAAGTTGTCACTAAATGATATATTGCTCACACATGCCATGGTTATATGTGGAATTGCACCCCAAAATACATTTTGCTGCTTCTCCTGAGTACGGGGATACCACATGTGTGGGACTTTTTAGGAGCCTGGCCACGTACGGGACCCCGGAAACCAAGCACCGCCTTCAGGATTTCTAAGGGCGCAAATTTTTGATTTCATTCCTCACTACCTATCACAGTTTCGAAGGCCATAAAATGCCAAAATAGCACAAAACCCCCCCAAATGACCCCATTTTAGAAAGTAGACACCCCAAGGAAATTGCTGAGAGGCCTGTTGAGCCCGTTGAATATTTTTTTTTTTTGTCCCAAGTGATTGAATAATGACAAAAAATAAAAATAAAAAATAAATTACAAAAAGTTGTCACTAAATGATATATTGCTCACACATGCCATGGTTATATGTGGAATTGCACCCCAAAATACATTTTGCTGCTTCTCCTGAGTACAGGGATACCACATGTGTTGGACTTTTTAGGAGCCTAGCCGCGTACGGGACCCCGAAAACCAAGCACCGCCTTCAGGATTTCTAGGCACAAATTTTTGATTTCACTCCTCACTACCTATCACAGTTTCTAAGGCCATAAAATGCCAAAATAGCACAAAACCCCCCCAAATGACCCCATTTTGGAAAGTAGACACCCCAAGCTATTTGCTGAGGAGACATGGTGAGTATTTTACAGCTCTCATTTGTTTTTGAAAATGAAGAAAGAAAATTTTTTTTTTTTTTTTTTTTTTTCAATTTTCAAAACTTTGTGACAAAAAGCGAGATCTGCAAAATACTCACAATACCTCTCAGCAAATAGCTTGGGGTGTCTACTTTCCAAAATGGGGTCATTTGGGGGGGTTTTGTGCCATCTGGGCATTCCATGGCCTCCGAAACTGTGATAGGCAGTGAGAAGTAAAATCAAAAATTTACACCCTTAGAAAGCCTGAAGGCGGTGCTTTGTTTTTGGGGTCCCGTACGCGGCTAGGCTCCCAAAAAGTCTCACACATGTGGTATCCCTGTACTCAGGAGAAGCAACAGAATTTATTTTGGGGTGTAATTCCACATATGCCCATGGCATGTTTGAGCAATATATCATTTAGTGACAACTTTGTGCAAAAAAAAAATAAAAAAAAAAAAATTGTCTTTTTTCCGCAACTTGTGTCAACATATAAAATATTCCATGGACTCGACATGCCTCTCAGTATATAGCTTGGGGTGTCTACTTTCCAAAATGGGGTCATTTGGGGGGGTTTTGAACTGTTCTGGCATTTTATACACAACATTAGGAAGCTTACATCCACTCTTCTAACCACTTGCAGACAAAGCCCTTTTTGACACTTTTTGTTTACATGAAAACATATTTTTTTTTTGCAAGAAAATTATGTTGAACCCCCAAACATTATATATATTTTTAAAGCAAAGGCCCTACAGATTAAAATGGTGGGTGTTGCATTTTTTTTTTCTACACAGTATTTGCGCAGCGATTTTTCAAACGCATTTTTTGGGGAAAAAATACACTTTTTTTAATTTTAATGCACTAAAACACACTATATTGCCCAAATGTTTGATGAAATAATAAAGATGATCTTAGGCCGAGTACATAGATACCAAACACGACATGCTTTAAAATTTCGCACAAACGCGCATTGGCGACAAACTACATACATTTTTAAAAGCCTTTAAAAGCCTTTACAGATTACCCCGTTAGATTTACAGAGGAGGTCTACTGCTAAAATGACTGCCCTCGATCTGACCTTCGCGGTGATACCTCACATGCATGGTGCAATTGCTGTTTACATATGACGCCAGACCGACGCTTGCGTTCGCCATTGGGCAAGAGCAGGGCAGGACAGGGGTGCTTTTTTTTTTTTTTATTATTAATTTTGCTTTTTTATTTTATTTTTAAATTGTTCCTTACATATATTTTTTTTTTTATAATTTTTATTGTTATCTCAGGGAATGTAAATATCCCCTATGATAGCAATAGGTAGTGACAGGTACTCTTTTTTTGAAAAAACTGGGGTCTTCTAGACCCTAGATCTTTCCTCTGCCCTCAAAGCATCTGACCACACCAAGATCGGTGTGATAAAATGCTTTCCCAATTTCCCAATGGCGCTTTTTATATCTGGGGGGGGGACATTCCCTCCCACTGCTTGTAAAAGCAGTCCAGAGGCTAATTAGCCGCTGTGATTGCTTTTACATGAAAGCCGGCCGCTGGCTGAAAAGAATGATACCAAGATGATGCCTAAACCCGCAGGCATCAATCTGGTATAACCATTCAAAGTCCAGCAACATACCAGTACGTTGCTGGTCCTTGTTGGACATGTATTGTAATCTTTTTTTTTCATGCAGCCTGTTGGCTGAACGAAAAAAGAGATTGATTGGTGGGTATGCCCACCATTAGAATACCGCCCTTCATCCACCCACTTCTAATGATGGGCATACATGCACCATTTATATATGCCGAAGCATGGGGGCATCCTCCCGCAAAAAAGTTATGCCGCACACACATGGTCAAACGTTTCCACGGGCAAGCCTCCGTCGGAATTTCGACCGTATGTATGCGGCATTAGGAGCAAAATTGCTCCTCCGCCCTGCTGCCCCTGCTGCCCCCATGCTTCGGCATATATGCTTTTTTTTTTTTAACTGTGGTGGTGAAATCACCTCCTACAGCACTGGAGTCGCAGGGATCAGGCCTGTCTCTGCGAACGCTGCAGTTATGTGTGTTGTGTTTTGTAAGTGACAGTGATCGATCGATACTGCACTTGGGTGGCCTGGGCTGGACGGAGGGGCAAAACGCAGGTGCTAGCAGGTATCTGGGCTGATCCCGCTAACACTGCGTTTTTGGGAACCCTAAACCGCTGGTATAGATCTGATCAGATCAGATATTGATCTGTTCAGATACTATACCACTAAGGGGGGTGTATGCTTTACGCGTGGGTGTTAGCGTTACTGGCACTAACCTGACGCTGCCTGGGGTGTGACGCAGACCCTCTCTGACGCTAAAACCTAATTGATATCACCCACCGGGCGATCAGGGGGTTAAACCTTTATTGGGTTATATACGGCGGGTGCCCTGACACTATAAAAAGCAAACTAACTAACCAGCGTCACCCGTAACACTTATATGGTGATCACTGGTGAAAGGGTTAACTAGGGGCAATTAGGGGGTTAAAACCTTTATTAGATCATATTTGGGGGTACCTGACGCTATAAAAACCTGCGGCGAACCTAAAAAAAATGACTGGCTACCGATTGGCATCACCGACACGAAGACAGCGATCAGAAAAACGATCGCTTAGTGACAGTGGTGATAGGGGGTGAAAGGGTTACCTGGGGGGCGATCAAGGGGGTTAAACCTTTATTAGATAATATATTGGGGTACCCGACGCTATAAAAACCTGCGGCGAACCTAAAAAAAATTACTGGCTACCGATCGCCATCACTGATGCTAAGACAGCCATCAGAAAAATGATCGCATAGCGACAGCGGTGATAGGGGGTGAAAGGGTTACCTGGGGGGCGATCAAGGGGGTTTAACCTTTATTAGATAATATATTGGGGTACCTGACGCTATAAAAACCTGCGGCGAACCTAAAAAAAATTACTGGCTACCGATCGCCATCACTGATGCTAAGACAGCATCAGAAAAACGATCGATTAGCGACAGCGGTGATAGGGGGTGAAAGGGTTACCTGGGGGGCGATCAAGGGGGTTAAACCTTTATTAGATAATATATTGGGGTACCCGACGCTATAAAAACCTGCGGCGAACCTAAAAAAAATTACTGGCTACCGATCGCCATCACTGATGCTAAGACAGCCATCAGAAAAATGATCGCATAGCGACAGCGGTGATAGGGGGTGAAAGGGTTACCTGGGGGGCGATCAAGGGGGTTTAACCTTTATTAGATAATATATTGGGGTACCTGACGCTATAAAAACCTGCGGCGAACCTAAAAAAAATTACTGGCTACCGATCGCCATCACTGATGCTAAGACAGCATCAGAAAAACGATCGATTAGCGACAGCGGTGATAGGGGGTGAAAGGGTTACCTGGGGGGCGATCAAGGGGGTTGAACCTTTATTAGATAATATATTGGGGTACCCGACGCTATAAAAACCTGCGGCGAACCTAAAAAAAATTACTGGCTACCGATCGGCATCACTGATGCTAAGACAGCCATCAGAAAAATGATCGCATAGCGACAGCGGTGATAGGGGGTGAAAGGGTTATCTGGGGGGTGATCAGGGGGTTAAACCTTTATTAGGGGGGGTTAGGGGGCTACACTGGACCTAAAACTAAACTTTAGTGACACTTTCACAGTCACAAATGTCACTGATTGCAGTGATCACTAAATAAATGGTCACTGCAATCAGTGACACTGTGACTGGGGGCTGGGGGGTGATCTGGGGGGTGATCTGGGGGGGTCTGGGGGTCCTGGGGGGGGCGATTAGTGTTCCTATGTGTCCTGGTGTCAGTGTAGTGTTGTGCTCACTGACCTGATGTCTTCTCTTGTACGGCGCTCGGTATATGTGAGCGCCGCACAGGAGATGACATCACTTCCTCCTGCCTCCTCTGTCTGAAACAGACAGAGGAGGCATTTCCATTCGCCGGGAGCGATCGCGAGGGGGGGGCCGGAATCGAAAGGCCGCCCCCTCATCTGGGATCGCTCCCGGTGAAGTAACGACCGCTCACGGCACAGAAGGGGGGTCCGGATGGACCCCCCAACTGTACAAAAGCAGTCACGTAGATCTACGTGATTCTGCCTGTCCGTGCCATTCTGCCGACGTAAATCGGCGGTGGGCGGTCGTTAAGTGGTTAAAGCACACTATAGCACAAGGAGAATTCCCTCACTGTCCTTCCCTGTCCCTAGAAACAAGGATTCGCACAGTAAAAGACACTGACACTCTCCCTACCTATAGTTTTCTGTCCCTAGAAAAAATGTTTTTTTAAAGCACACTATAGCACAAGGAGAATTCCCTCACTGTCCTTCCCTGTCCCTAGAAACAAGGATTCGCACAGTAAAAGACACTGACACTCTCCCTACCTATAGTTTTCTGTCCCTAGAAAAAATGTTTTTTTAAAACACACTATAGCACAAGGAGAATTTCACTCACTTTCCTTCTTTGTCCCTAGAAACAAGGATTATCACAGTGAAAGAAACTGACACTCTTCCTACCTATAGTTTTCTGTCCCTAGAAAAAATGTTTTTTTAAAGCACACTATAGCACAAGGAGAATTCCCTCACTGTCCTTCCCTGTCCCTAGAAACAAGGATTCGCACAGTAAAAGACACTGACACTCTCCCTACCTATAGTTTTCTGTCCCTAGAAAAAATGTTTTTTTAAAGCACACTATAGCACAAGGAGAATTTCCCTCAGTTTCCTTCTTTGTCCCTAGAAACAAGGATTATCACAGTGAAAGAAACTGACACTCTTCCTACCTATAGTTTTCTGTCCCTAGAAAAAATGTTTTTTTAAAGCACACTATAGCACAAGGAGAATTCCCTCACTGTCCTTCCCTGTCCCTAGAAACAAGGATTCGCACATTAAAAGACACTGACACTCTCCCTACCTATAGTTTTCTGTCCCTAGAAAAAATGTTTTTTTAAAGCACACTATAGCACAAGGAGAATTCCCTCACTGTCCTTCCCTGTCCCTAGAAACAAGGATTCGCACAGTAAAACACACTGACACTCTCCCTACCTATAGTTTTCTGTCCCTAGAAAAAATGTTTTTTTAAAGCACACTATAGCACAAGGAGAATTCCCTCACTGTCCTTCCCTGTCCCTAGAAACAAGGATTCGCACAGTAAAACACACTGACACTCTCCCTACCTATAGTTTTCTGTCCCTAGAAAAAATGTTTTTTTAAAGCACACTATAGCACAAGGAGAATTCCCTCACTGTCCTTCCCTGTCCCTAGAAACAAGGATTCGCACAGTAAAAGACACTGACACTCTCCCTACCTATAGTTTTCTGTCCCTAGAAAAAAAGGGATTTTTATAACAGCTTACCTGTAAAATCCTTTTCTTGGAGTACATCACGGGACACAGAGCGACTTAGTCATTACTAATGGGTTATATAGTTTACCTTCAGGTGTTGGCACTGGCCAATTCCAAACCGGAAGTACCCTCCCCTATATAAGCCCCTCCCACCCGGGAGCACCTCAGTTTTGTAGCCAAGCAATAAGTGTCCCAAAAAGAGGGGTGGGAGCTCTGTGTCCCGTGATGTACTCCAAGAAAAGGATTTTACAGGTAAGCTGTTATAAAAATCCCTTTTTCTTTTTCGTACATCACGGGACACAGAGCGACTTAGTCATTACTAATGGGACGTCCCAAAGCAATGCCAAATGAGGGGGGGGTACATAAGCTGGGCGCCATCAGGCATGAGGATCTTTTGCGGCCTGCAACACACTGCGCCCAAAGGCGACATCCTCCTGACTTCTAACGTCTACCTGATAGAATCTAGTAAACGTGTGTACCGAAGACCATGTTGCGGCCTTACATACTTGAGCCAGGGAGGCCTGGTGATGCACTGCCCATGAAGTTCCAACCGCTCTTGTGGAGTGCGCCCTAACTTTGAACGGAGGCGGTCTCTTTCTCAAGCCATAGGCTTGTATTATGACCTGTCGAATCCACTTGGCTAAAGTAGATTTTGATGCTGCCTGACCCCTTCTGGGGCCTTCCGGCAGAACAAACAAAGAATCCGTTCTGCGAATCTGAGCAGTGGCTTTTAGATAAGCTTTAACTGCTCTTACCACATCCAAAGAATGTAATAACTTTTCCTCTACTGAGCTAGGTTTGGGGAAAAAAGAAGGAAGAACCACATCTTGGTTCAAATGAAACCTCGATACCACCTTAGGAAGAAAGGCTGGATGAGGACGTAATACTACTCTGTCCTTATGGACAACCAGATATGGCTCCTTACAGGACATAGCTGCTAATTCCGACACTCTTTTAGCCGAACAAATGGCTACTAAGAAAACCAATTTCCTGGTGAGAAGAACCAAGGAAATGTGTTGTAATGGTTCAAACGGTTGTTTCTGTAGAACCGACAGAACCAGGTTTAAGTCCCAAGGACATATGGGAATACTAACCGGAGGGCTAATACGCATCACTCCTTGTATAAAGGCTTTGACTAGTGAATGCGAAGCCAAGGGCCTTTGAAAAAATATTGACAAGGCCGAAATCTGACCCTTGATAGTACTCAAGGCCAGTTTCCTATCTACAGCCCACTGTAGGAAGTCCAGAATCCTCCCTATCATGTACTTACGTGGATGCCATTTCTTGGTCTCACACCACGTAATGTACGCTTTCCAGATCCTATAATAGATCTGCCTGGATACCGGTTTCCTGGCATTGATCATGGTAGATACCACAGAATTAGAGAGCCCTCTCTTTTTCAGAATGTGGGCTTCAATAGCCAGGCCGTCAAACCTAGGGCTGGTAAGGAAGGGTGGTATATCGGTCCCTGCGAAAGCAGGTCCGGACGAAGTGGGAGGGTCCAAGGACTCCTCACTGACATTTTTACCATCTCCGCGTACCATGCCCTTCGGGGCCACGCTGGAGCCACCAGAATCACTGGTTTCTTTTCTACCCTGATTCTGCGGAGTAATCGCGGTAACAATTGTGGCGGTGGGAATGCATATATCAGCTTGAACCGATCCCAAGGGAACACTAGGGCATCCGAGCCGCAAGCTAGGGGATCCCTTGTGCGAGACACAAACCTGTCCACCTTTGCGTTGAATCTGGATGCTAGCAGATCTACATCCGGTGTTCCCCACCGCTGGCATATTGCCTGGAAAACCTCGGGGTGAAGAGACCATTCCCCCGGGCATAATTGTTGGCGACTTAGAAAGTCCGCTCTCCAATTTTCCACTCCTGGGATGAAAAACCGCAGATATGGCTGGGACATATCTTTCTGCCCACTCCAGGATGCAATTTGCTTCCTTCTGGGCTGCACGACTTTTGGTGCCACCCTGATGATTGATATATGCCACTGCCGTGGCATTGTCTGATTGAATTCTGACAGGGGACCCCTGGAGTTTGGATGTCCATGCTACTAGGGCATACCGGGCTGCTCGTATCTCTAAGAGATTGATGGGCAGGGCCTTTTCTGCTTCTGACCACCTGCCCTGGAGAGACCATTGCTCCAGCACTGCCCCCCAGCCGATGAGGCTGGCATCTGTAGTGACCACCTTCCAAGAAACCGGACTGAAGGGTTTCCCTCTTTCCAGATTCTGGGGCACCAACCACCAATGGAGGCTCTTGCGAACGGAAGGGGACAGGGACATTGGTAAGTCTAAAGCCTGAACTTTTTTGTTCCAGGCTGACAGTATGGCCCTTTGCAAATTCCTTGAATGGAATTGACCGTAGGGTACCGCTTCGAATGAAGCCACCATCTTTCCCAGCAGCCTCATGCAGAGACGTATGGATGGTTTTCTTTTTGTACCCACTAAGTGGGTCAAATTTCTTAAAGACGACACCTTCTCTGGAGGTAAGAAAATCTTTCTCTGATTTGAATCCAGCCTTAGCCCTAAGTATTCCAGACTTTTGACTGGTCTTAGAGCTGACTTGTCCCGGTTGATAATCCAACCGTGATATTCCAGATACTCGATTGTCTTGTGAATAGCTACTTCCAGCTTTTCCACTGAGTGGTCTATTAGTAGCAGGTCGTCTAGATATGCCATTATCGTTACACCCTGTGTTCTTAGATTGGCCAATAATGGGGCCAGAATTTTTGTGAACACTCGTGGTGCTGTGGCCAGACCGAAAGGTAAGGCTCTGAACTGAAAATGGCGCCCTTCTACTGCAAAGCGTAGAAATTTCTGATGGGCCGGAAAGATGGGAATATGCAGATAAGCATCCCTTATGTCGATCGAGGCTAGCCATTCCTGCCCTTGTAGGGCGGTGGCCACTGATCGGATCGACTCCATCCGAAAGGTCCTGATATTTAGGAACTTGTTTAGCCCTTTTAGATTTAATATGGGCCTCACGTCCCCATTTGGTTTGGGGACTGTGAAAAGGTTCGAGTAAAACCCGAATCCGCTTTCTTCCAGGGGAACCTTCATGATTACCCCTTGGAGCAATAGTTGTTCTAGTGCCAGAAGGAGGGATCCTCTCTTTTGGGGATCTCTTGGCACGTTTGACCTCATAAATTGGGCAGGAGGAGTGCCTTTTAACTCCAGCTTGTATCCCAGACTTACTGCGGAGAGCACCCATCTGTCTCTGATGGTGTCCCGCCAGGTCTCTGTGAACAACTGAAGTCTTCCCCCCACCCGATTGAGCGGGGGCAATACTTCATGCCTTAGGGGGAGGTTTTGTACCTCTCTTGATCCAGGGCTTCTTGTTACCCTGTGATTGTCCCTGATTTCTGCCCCCTGAATTTGACCGCGGAGGCCGTCGGAACTGCTTCACAGCCGATGTGCCCGGGACTGGAGAGGTAGGCCTCTTAAAAGAAGGACTTCTACCCTTGTTCTTAACCGGTAAGAGTGAACTTTTACCGGCAGAAATTTTCTGGATATATTTGTCCAGATCTTCTCCAAATAAGCGTTCTCCATGAAATGGGAAGCTAACCAGCAGTCTTTTACAGGGAGCTTCAGCAGACCAGTTTTTGAGCCACAAAAGCCTACGCATATGTACTATAGACAGCGTAAAGCGGGAGGCCTGTTGGATTGTATCCTTTATGGCGTCCACCGCAAAACACAAGGCTCTAGGCAGGTCAGCTAGGGCATGAGCCTGCTGATCTGGTAAGTCCCTTAAGACTTGTTTCAACTGATCTTTCACTGCTTGGCAGACTCCAATCGCTGCTACCGCAGGTTGTGTCACCATACTTGCTGTAGAGAAAGCAGATTTTAGTAAAGACTCCAATTTTTTATCTATTGGGTCTTTGAACATTGGAACATTATCTACTGGACATGTCAGTGATTTGTTAACAGAAGAGATGGCTGCGTCCACTATAGGGACCCTCCATTTTCTTATGAACTTATCCTCCATGGGATAGATCACCGGAAATCTCTTGGGGGGAGCAAATATTTTATCAGGATGCTCCCAATCCTGGTAAATAAGCCCTTCTAATAAAGGGTGGATTGGGAAGGAACAGACCGCCTGGGGAGCTTTTAGCGACCCCAGCGAGGAAACCGTAGTGGATGGTGGTTCCGCCAGAGGCATTTTAAATGCTGATCGGACCATGTTAGTCAGAGACTGAACCCATAATCTTTCAGCCTGAGAAGCTGAGAAAGGTTCTTCCACTGTTGATTCCTCTATAAGTGAATCAACCTCATCCTGATCCCCTTCAGGTAGGTCGATCTCTGTGTGGGGCTGTTCCTCCACTAACAGGCACTCTGAAGGAGGAGACGGAGATCGGACGCGCTTTTCCTGTGACAGGGAAGCAGCGATCAATGCTGTTAATCTCTCTTCCAATCCTCCCAGAGTTGAGGATAAAACCTCCTCTGTTATATATACAGGAGCAGGTGGACTGGGGACAGCCGCAGCACCAGACATTCCTGCGGGGTTTCTACGGCTACTGACCTCTGCATTCTCAGGGGAGATTGGTGCAGTGCAAGCATGCCCAATATCCTCAGAGCCCGATGGAGACCCCTTTGGCTTCCTGGAAGATTTATTTCCGGAGCGTCTGGACGACATATCCTTTAAGCACAAAGCTGAGGTATTCCCGTCGTCATACACCAATTTTTGCTGGTAATAGTCTAACACAGGTGCTGCTATATACCAGCTGGTGTCCACTAAAGTGCCTTTCTATGGGGATGCCTGCATCAACCGCCTCTGTGTGCCACTGTTTGTTGCTAGCTCTGTTTGCATGCAGCTGACACTTGTACTGTGTCTTTTAACCATGCTGGGACGCCCGCACATGCGCAGAAGCGCCGCGGCGCGCATCGAGCGTCATCCACCCGCCCCGCCCCTTTTTTTTCATAGGAGGCGCGTGCACGCGCCCGCGCGCGCGCCCGTGCGCCAATGGCGCCCTTTTCGAAAACCAACAGAGGACTAGGAGCCAGGGCCCTTTTTGCCGGAGGGCCTGTGCGGTGGATGAACGCAGCAACAGGGCAGAGGAAGTGGATTCCCTCAGAGAAACTTACCAGCTGCCTGGATCTTTTGAGTTGAGAAAACCAAAGATCCACATTTACAAGAAAAATGGACTACAGCGGCCTCTAGTGGTTTAACACAGGTACCGCGGTCCCTGTTTTTTTTTTTTTTTCTTGACTACTATTAAAATTTTACATTTTCAGTAGTTATAGGCAAACACAGATATTTAGCGGGAATACCGTTAGGTAACAGACAGAAAGACAAATTAGGCTTGGGGGTCCCCCAATAGAACCAAGTTCCTGAGGGCCCCCACTTACCTGATCCCCGCCGCAGGACTTTGTTTGGTCCACAAAAGTCCAAACTTCACCTATCACGGCAGGCATTGTAATTAAACCTTCAGGGACCGGGTTCCCAAGGATTCCACTCCCCTGGACCTGTATAGCACCCTGCACAGACAGCGTCTTGGTCGTGGGTATGACCAGAGCTCTGGATCCCAGGGTCCAGCCCTCCTAAGAGAAGCATTACAGGCAAAACCTTGCTCTTCTGCTGCAAGGCCCGGGTACCGACCGTTTAGCTATGAAGCTTTTTTTGGTGGGATCCGGAACAGCTTACTAAGGCCCAAAAGAACCTGTACGCAAGCCCAGTGAAAACACATGTTACTCTTTGGCCAACACCTTAGACACTGGCAAAAAACTGAGGTGCTCCCGGGTGGGAGGGGCTTATATAGGGGAGGGTACTTCCGGTTTGGAATTGGCCAGTGCCAACACCTGAAGGTAAACTATATAACCCATTAGTAATGACTAAGTCGCTCTGTGTCCCGTGATGTACGAAAAAGAAAATGTTTTTTTAAAGCACACTATAGCACAAGGAGAATTCCCTCACTGTCCTTCCCTGTCCCTAGAAACAAGGATTCGCACAGTAAAACACACTGACACTCTCCCTACCTATAGTTTTCTGTCCCTAGAAAAAATGTTTTTTTAAAGCACACTATAGCACAAGGAGAATTCCCTCACTGTCCTTCCCTGTCCCTAGAAACAAGGATTCGCACAGTAAAACACACTGACACTCTCCCTACCTATAGTTTTCTGTCCCTAGAAAAAATGTTTTTTTAAAGCACACTATAGCACAAGGAGAATTTCACTCACTTTCCTTCTTTGTCCCTAGAAACAAGGATTATCACAGTGAAAGAAACTGACACTCTTCCTTCCTATAGTTTTCTGTCCCTAGAAAAAATGTTTTTTTAAAGCACACTATAGCACAAGGAGAATTCCCTCACTGTCCTTCCCTGTCCCTAGAAACAAGGATTCGCACAGTAAAACACACTGACACTCTCCCTACCTATAGTTTTCTGTCCCTAGAAAAAATGTTTTTTTAAAGCACACTATAGCACAAGGAGAATTCCCTCACTGTCCTTCCCTGTCCCTAGAAACAAGGATTCGCACAGTAAAACACACTGACACTCTCCCTACCTATAGTTTTCTGTCCCTAGAAAAAATGTTTTTTTAAAGCACACTATAGCACAAGGAGAATTTCACTCACTTTCCTTCTTTGTCCCTAGAAACAAGGATTATCACAGTGAAAGAAACTGACACTCTTCCTTCCTATAGTTTTCTGTCCCTAGAAAAAATGTTTTTTTAAAGCACACTATAGCACAAGGAGAATTCCCTCACTGTCCTTCCCTGTCCCTAGAAACAAGGATTCGCACAGTAAAACACACTGACACTCTCCCTACCTATAGTTTTCTGTCCCTAGAAAAAATGTTTTTTTAAAGCACACTATAGCACAAGGAGAATTCCCTCACTGTCCTTCCCTGTCCCTAGAAACAAGGATTTGCACAGTAAAAGACACTGACACTCTCCCTACCTATAGTTTTCTGTCCCTAGAAAAAATGTTTTTTTAAAGCACACTATAGCACAAGGAGAATTTCACTCACTTTCCTTCTTTGTCCCTAGAAACAAGGATTATCACAGTGAAAGAAACTGACACTCTTCCTACCTATAGTTTTCTGTCCCTAGAAAAAATGTTTTTTTAAAGCACACTATAGCACAAGGAGAATTCCCTCACTGTCCTTCCCTGTCCCTAGAAACAAGGATTCGCACAGTAAAAGACACTGACACTCTCCCTACCTATAGTTTTCTGTCCCTAGAAAAAATGTTTTTTTAAAGCACACTATAGCACAAGGAGAATTTCCCTCAGTTTCCTTCTTTGTCCCTAGAAACAAGGATTATCACAGTGAAAGAAACTGACACTCTTCCTACCTATAGTTTTCTGTCCCTAGAAAAAATGTTTTTTTAAAGCACACTATAGCACAAGGAGAATTCCCTCACTGTCCTTCCCTGTCCCTAGAAACAAGGATTCGCACAGTAAAAGACACTGACACTCTCCCTACCTATAGTTTTCTGTCCCTAGAAAAAATGTTTTTTTTAAAGCACACTATAGCACAAGGAGAATTTCACTCACTTTCCTTCTTTGTCCCTAGAAACAAGGATTATCACAGTGAAAGAAACTGACACTCTTCCTACCTATAGTTTTCTGTCCCTAGAAAAAATGTTTTTTTAAAGCACACTATAGCACAAGGAGAATTCCCTCACTGTCCTTCCCTGTCCCTAGAAACAAGGATTCGCACAGTAAAAGACACTGACACTCTCCCTACCTATAGTTTTCTGTCCCTAGAAAAAATGTTTTTTTAAAGCACACTATAGCACAAGGAGAATTCCCTCACTGTCCTTCCCTGTCCCTAGAAACAAGGATTCGCACAGTAAAACACACTGACACTCTCCCTACCTATAGTTTTCTGTCCCTAGAAAAAATGTTTTTTTTAAGCACACTATAGCACAAGGAGAATTCCCTCACTGTCCTTCCCTGTCCCTAGAAACAAGGATTCGCACAGTAAAACACACTGACACTCTCCCTACCTATAGTTTTCTGTCCCTAGAAAAAATGTTTTTTAAAGCACACTATAGCACAAGGAGAATTTCACTCACTTTCCTTCTTTGTCCCTAGAAACAAGGATTATCACAGTGAAAGAAACTGACACTCTTCCTTCCTATAGTTTTCTGTCCCTAGAAAAAATGTTTTTGTAGAGCACACTATAGCACAAGGAGAATTCCCTCACTGTCCTTCCCTGTCCCTAGAAACAAGGATTCGCACAGTAAAACACACTGACACTCTCCCTACCTATAGTTTTCTGTCCCTAGAAAAAATGTTTTTTTAAAGCACACTATAGCACAAGGAGAATTCCCTCACTGTCCTTCCCTGTCCCTAGAAACAAGGATTCGCACAGTAAAACACACTGACACTCTCCCTACCTATAGTTTTCTGTCCCTAGAAAAAATGTTTTTTTAAAGCACACTATAGCACAAGGAGAATTCCCTCACTGTCCTTCCCTGTCCCTAGAAACAAGGATTCGCACAGTAAAACACACTGACACTCTCCCTACCTATAGTTTTCTGTCCCTAGAAAAAATGTTTTTTTAAAGCACACTATAGCACAAGGAGAATTCCCTCACTGTCCTTCCCTGTCCCTAGAAACAAGGATTCGCACAGTAAAACACACTGACACTCTCCCTACCTATAGTTTTCTGTCCCTAGAAAAAATGTTTTTTTAAAGCACACTATAGCACAAGGAGAATTTCACTCACTTTCCTTCTTTGTCCCTAGAAACAAGGATTATCACAGTGAAAGAAACTGACACTCTTCCTTCCTATAGTTTTCTGTCCCTAGAAAAAATGTTTTTTTAAAGCACACTATAGCACAAGGAGAATTCCCTCACTGTTTTTCCCTGTCCCTAGAAACAAGGATTCGCACAGTAAAAGACACTGACACTCTCCCTACCTATAGTTTTCTGTCCCTAGAAAAAATGTTTTTTTAAAGCACACTATAGCACAAGAGAATTCCCTCACTGTCCTTCCCTGTCCCTAGAAACAAGGATTCGCACAGTAAAACACACTGACACTCTCCCTACCTATAGTTTTCTGTCCCTAGAAAAAATGTTTTTTTAAAGCACACTATAGCACAAGGAGAATTTCCCTCAGTTTCCTTCTTTGTCCCTAGAAACAAGGATTATCACAGTGAAAGAAACTGACACTCTTCCTACCTATAGTTTTCTGTCCCTAGAAAAAATGTTTTTTTAAAGCACACTATAGCACAAGGAGAATTCCCTCACTGTCCTTCCCTGTCCCTAGAAACAAGGATTCGCACATTAAAAGACACTGACACTCTCCCTACCTATAGTTTTCTGTCCCTAGAAAAAATGTTTTTTTAAAGCACACTATAGCACAAGGAGAATTCCCTCACTGTCCTTCCCTGTCCCTAGAAACAAGGATTCGCACAGTAAAAGACACTGACACTCTCCCTACCTATAGTTTTCTGTCCCTAGAAAAAATGTTTTTTTAAAGCACACTATAGCACAAGGAGAATTTCACTCACTTTCCTTCTTTGTCCCTAGAAACAAAGATTATCACAGTGAAAGAAACTGACACTCTTCCTACTTATAGTTTTCTGTCCCTAGAAAAAATGTTTTTTTAAAGCACACTATAGCACAAGGAGAATTCCCTCACTGTCCTTCCCTGTCCCTAGAAACAAGGATTCACACAGTAAAAGACACTGACACTCTCCCTACCTATAGTTTTCTGTCCCTAGAAAAAATGTTTTTTTAAAGCACACTATAGCACAAGGAGAATTTCCCTCAGTTTCCTTCTTTGTCCCTAGAAACAAGGATTATCACAGTGAAAGAAACTGACACTCTTCCTACCTATAGTTTTCTGTCCCTAGAAAAAATGTTTTTTTAAAGCACACTATAGCACAAGAGAATTCCCTCACTGTCCTTCCCTGTCCCTAGAAACAAGGATTCGCACAGTAAAACACACTGACACTCTCCCTACCTATAGTTTTCTGTCCCTAGAAAAAATGTTTTTTTAAAGCACACTATAGCACAAGGAGAATTTCCCTCAGTTTCCTTCTTTGTCCCTAGAAACAAGGATTATCACAGTGAAAGAAACTGACACTCTTCCTACCTATAGTTTTCTGTCCCTAGAAAAAATGTTTTTTTAAAGCACACTATAGCACAAGGAGAATTCCCTCACTGTCCTTCCCTGTCCCTAGAAACAAGGATTCGCACATTAAAAGACACTGACACTCTCCCTACCTATAGTTTTCTGTCCCTAGAAAAAATGTTTTTTTAAAGCACACTATAGCACAAGGAGAATTCCCTCACTGTCCTTCCCTGTCCCTAGAAACAAGGATTCGCACAGTAAAACACACTGACACTCTCCCTACCTATAGTTTTCTGTCCCTAGAAAAAATGTTTTTTTAAAGCACACTATAGCACAAGGAGAATTCCCTCACTGTCCTTCCCTGTCCCTAGAAACAAGGATTCGCACAGTAAAACACACTGACACTCTCCCTACCTATAGTTTTCTGTCCCTAGAAAAAATGTTTTTTTAAAGCACACTATAGCACAAGGAGAATTCCCTCACTGTCCTTCCCTGTCCCTAGAAACAAGGATTCGCACAGTAAAACACACTGACACTCTCCCTACCTATAGTTTTCTGTCCCTAGAAAAAATGTTTTTTTAAAGCACACTATAGCACAAGGAGAATTCCCTCACTGTCCTTCCCTGTCCCTAGAAACAAGGATTCGCACAGTAAAACACACTGACACTCTCCCTACCTATAGTTTTCTGTCCCTAGAAAAAATGTTTTTTTAAAGCACACTATAGCACAAGGAGAATTTCACTCACTTTCCTTCTTTGTCCCTAGAAACAAGGATTATCACAGTGAAAGAAACTGACACTCTTCCTTCCTATAGTTTTCTGTCCCTAGAAAAAATGTTTTTTTAAAGCACACTATAGCACAAGGAGAATTCCCTCACTGTTTTTCCCTGTCCCTAGAAACAAGGATTCGCACAGTAAAAGACACTGACACTCTCCCTACCTATAGTTTTCTGTCCCTAGAAAAAATGTTTTTTTAAAGCACACTATAGCACAAGGAGAATTTCACTCACTTTCCTTCTTTGTCCCTAGAAACAAGGATTATCACAGTGAAAGAAACTGACACTCTTCCTTCCTATAGTTTTCTGTCCCTAGAAAAAATGTTTTTTTAAAGCACACTATAGCACAAGGAGAATTCCCTCACTGTCCTTCCCTGTCCCTAGAAACAAGGATTCGCACAGTAAAACACACTGACACTCTCCCTACCTATAGTTTTCTGTCCCTAGAAAAAATGTTTTTTTAAAGCACACTATAGCACAAGGAGAATTCCCTCACTGTCCTTCCCTGTCCCTAGAAACAAGGATTCGCACAGTAAAACACACTGACACTCTCCCTACCTATAGTTTTCTGTCCCTAGAAAAAATGTTTTTTTAAAGCACACTATAGCACAAGGAGAATTCCCTCACTGTCCTTCCCTGTCCCTAGAAACAAGGATTCGCACAGTAAAAGACACTGACACTCTCCCTACCTATAGTTTTCTGTCCCTAGAAAAAATGTTTTTTTAAAGCACACTATAGCACAAGGAGAATTTCACTCACTTTCCTTCTTTGTCCCTAGAAACAAGGATTATCACAGTGAAAGAAACTGACACTCTTCCTACTTATAGTTTTCTGTCCCTAGAAAAAATGTTTTTTTAAAGCACACTATAGCACAAGGAGAATTCCCTCACTGTCCTTCCCTGTCCCTAGAAACAAGGATTCACACAGTAAAAGACACTGACACTCTCCCTACCTATAGTTTTCTGTCCCTAGAAAAAATGTTTTTTTAAAGCACACTATAGCACAAGGAGAATTTCCCTCAGTTTCCTTCTTTGTCCCTAGAAACAAGGATTATCACAGTGAAAGAAACTGACACTCTTCCTACCTATAGTTTTCTGTCCCTAGAAAAAATGTTTTTTTAAAGCACACTATAGCACAAGGAGAATTCCCTCACTGTCCTTCCCTGTCCCTAGAAACAAGGATTCGCACAGTAAAACACACTGACACTCTCCCTACCTATAGTTTTCTGTCCCTAGAAAAAATGTTTTTTTAAAGCACACTATAGCACAAGGAGAATTTCCCTCAGTTTCCTTCTTTGTCCCTAGAAACAAGGATTATCACAGTGAAAGAAACTGACACTCTTCCTACCTATAGTTTTCTGTCCCTAGAAAAAATGTTTTTTTAAAGCACACTATAGCACAAGGAGAATTCCCTCACTGTCCTTCCCTGTCCCTAGAAACAAGGATTCGCACATTAAAAGACACTGACACTCTCCCTACCTATAGTTTTCTGTCCCTAGAAAAAATGTTTTTTTAAAGCACACTATAGCACAAGGAGAATTCCCTCACTGTCCTTCCCTGTCCCTAGAAACAAGGATTCGCACAGTAAAACACACTGACACTCTCCCTACCTATAGTTTTCTGTCCCTAGAAAAAATGTTTTTTTAAAGCACACTATAGCACAAGGAGAATTCCCTCACTGTCCTTCCCTGTCCCTAGAAACAAGGATTCGCACAGTAAAACACACTGACACTCTCCCTACCTATAGTTTTCTGTCCCTAGAAAAAATGTTTTTTTAAAGCACACTATAGCACAAGGAGAATTCCCTCACTGTCCTTCCCTGTCCCTAGAAACAAGGATTCGCACAGTAAAAGACACTGACACTCTCCCTACCTATAGTTTTCTGTCCCTAGAAAAAATGTTTTTTTAAAGCACACTATAGCACAAGGAGAATTCCCTCACTGTCCTTCCCTGTCCCTAGAAACAAGGATTCGCACAGTAAAACACACTGACACTCTCCCTACCTATAGTTTTCTGTCCCTAGAAAAAATGTTTTTTTAAAGCACACTATAGCACAAGGAGAATTTCACTCACTTTCCTTTTTGTCCCTAGAAACAAGGATTATCACAGTGAAAGAAACTGACACTCTTCCTTCCTATAGTTTTCTGTCCCTAGAAAAAATGTTTTTTTAAAGCACACTATAGCACAAGGAGAATTCCCTCACTGTCCTTACCTGTCCCTAGAAACAAGGATTCGCACAGTAAAACACACTGACACTCTCCCTACCTATAGTTTTCTGTCCCTAGAAAAAATGTTTTTTTAAAGCACACTATAGCACAAGGAAAATTCCCTCACTGTCCTTCCCTGTCCCTAGAAACAAGGATTCGCACAGTAAAACACACTGACACTCTCCCTACCTATAGTTTTCTGTCCCTAGAAAAAATGTTTTTTTAAAGCACACTATAGCACAAGGAGAATTCCCTCACTGTCCTTCCCTGTCCCTAGAAACAAGGATTCGCACAGTAAAACACACTGACACTCTCCCTACCTATAGTTTTCTGTCCCTAGAAAAAATGTTTTTTTAAAGCACACTATAGCACAAGGAGAATTCCCTCACTGTCCTTCCCTGTCCCTAGAAACAAGGATTCGCACAGTAAAAGACACTGACACTCTCCCTACCTATAGTTTTCTGTCCCTAGGAAAAATGTTTTTTTAAAGCACACTATAGCACAAGGAGAATTTCACTCACTTTCCTTCTTTGTCCCTAGAAACAAGGATTATCACAGTGAAAGAAACTGACACTCTCCCTACCTATAGTTTTCTGTCCCTAGAAAAAATGTTTTTTTAAAGCACACTATAGCACAAGGAGAATTCCCTCACTGTCCTTCCCTGTCCCTAGAAACAAGGATTCGCACAGTAAAACACACTGACACTCTCCCTACCTATAGTTTTCTGTCCCTAGAAAAAATGTTTTTTTAAAGCACACTATAGCACAAGGAGAATTCCCTCACTGTCCTTCCCTGTCCCTAGAAACAAGGATTCGCACAGTAAAACACACTGACACTCTCCCTACCTATAGTTTTCTGTCCCTAGAAAAAATGTTTTTTTAAAGCACACTATAGCACAAGGAGAATTTCACTCACTTTCCTTCTTTGTCCCTAGAAACAAGGATTATCACAGTGAAAGAAACTGACACTCTTCCTTCCTATAGTTTTCTGTCCCTAGAAAAAATGTTTTTTTAAAGCACACTATAGCACAAGGAGAATTCCCTCACTGTTTTTCCCTGTCCCTAGAAACAAGGATTCGCACAGTAAAAGACACTGACACTCTCCCTACCTATAGTTTTCTGTCCCTAGAAAAAATGTTTTTTTAAAGCACACTATAGCACAAGGAGAATTTCACTCACTTTCCTTCTTTGTCCCTAGAAACAAGGATTATCACAGTGAAAGAAACTGACACTCTTCCTTCCTATAGTTTTCTGTCCCTAGAAAAAATGTTTTTTTAAAGCACACTATAGCACAAGGAGAATTCCCTCACTGTCCTTCCCTGTCCCTAGAAACAAGGATTCGCACAGTAAAACACACTGACACTCTCCCTACCTATAGTTTTCTGTCCCTAGAAAAAATGTTTTTTTAAAGCACACTATAGCACAAGGAGAATTCCCTCACTGTCCTTCCCTGTCCCTAGAAACAAGGATTCGCACAGTAAAACACACTGACACTCTCCCTACCTATAGTTTTCTGTCCCTAGAAAAAATGTTTTTTTAAAGCACACTATAGCACAAGGAGAATTCCCTCACTGTCCTTCCCTGTCCCTAGAAACAAGGATTCGCACAGTAAAAGACACTGACACTCTCCCTACCTATAGTTTTCTGTCCCTAGAAAAAATGTTTTTTTAAAGCACACTATAGCACAAGGAGAATTCCCTCACTGTCCTTCCCTGTCCCTAGAAACAAGGATTCGCACAGTAAAACACACTGACACTCTCCCTACTGTGAGGGGGTTAGCTCGGCAGCGGGTGTGTGTGATCCCCTGGATGGGCTCCCCACACAAAAACAGGCCCAGCAGACGGAGGTTGTGGTTTTCAAGATCAAAAAGGTGCGGTTTATTTCTCTATTTACAGTGACAAAAAACACAGCAAAGCAAAAAGAAACATAAACAAAATAAACCCTGGTCAGCTTGACCTCTGACTAAACATGCAGGTTTCCTAACTAACAACTGGGATCAGCCTGGTGCTGTCCTAGTCCCTAAGTCCCTGGTTTAGTAAATGTCCAAACAAATAGCCACACAGGCTTTGTCTCACCGCACAGGGGTTCACTCTCCCTAGACAGTCCACACAGGTCTGGTTCCAGGCATGAGCAAACATCTAATGAAGCTGGGAGTTTTTATAGAGGCCTTAAACGAGCTGACAAGCTTCAGCTGGTCTCATCAACTCCCTGCCTGCACAACGCCCAGCACTCTCCCTAGAGGTATGAATCATCCATGAGCCCACTAGCCTCAGCTGGGCTTCATCAACTCTCTCCCTAGTTGTATAAGTCAGCATAAAGCCTGAATCTGGGAGAAATATACCTACCCCCCTGGATGCAACCAGGTGACTTTACCTTCCTGCTGTCACATACCCCCCCTCTTTTTTTAACCTTGGGGTTGGAACACCAGCAATCAGGCATTCATGTACTCGAGACAAAGCATCCACATTCCCCATTTGAACGCCAGGGCGATGCTTTACTGTGAAGTTGAATTCCTGTAGGGCCAGGAACCACCTATTTACTCTTCTATTTGTCTCCTTGTTTTGAGCCATCCACTTTAACGGAGCGTGATCCGTAACCATGTCAAAGTGCCTACCTAGCAGATAGTACCGAAGGGAATCTAGAGCCCACTTCACCGCTAAACACTCCTTTTCAACCGTGGCGTAATTTACCTCATGGGACTTCAACTTCCTGCTGAGGTAAATGACTGGGTGCTCTTCCCCGTTCCAGACCTGGGACAATACTGCTCCTAACCCCACATCTGACGCATCACTTTGTACGACAAAGTCTTTAGAGAAGTCGGGTGAGTACAACACTGGCTGGCTACATAAGGCTTGTTTCAAGAATTGGAACGCTGCCTCAGCCTCGGGGGTCCATTTAATCATGACCGACCCTTTCCCTTTCGTCAGGTTGGTTAGGGGCACAGCCTTAGAAGCAAAGTGGGGAATGAAGCGCCGATAATAACCCGCGATTCCCAGAAAGGCTCGTACCTGCTTCTTGCTGTTGGGACGTGGCCAACTCTGGATGGCCTCGACTTTGTTGAGTTGGGGTTTTATTACTCCCCTGCCAATGGTGTACCCAAGATATTTGGCCTCCTCCTGCCCAATGGTACACTTCTTGGGGTTAGCCGTAAACCCCGCTTCCCGGATAGAGTCTAGGACTGCTTGCACTTTTGGCAGATGTGAGGCCCAATCTGTGCTATGGACAATTACGTCATCCAGGTAAGCCGCAGCATACTTCTGATGGGGCCTCAGTATCTGGTCCATTTTCCGCTGGAATGTGGCCGGCGCATTCTGTAACCCGAACGGCATTCTCTTATATTGGAACGCCCCGTCTGGGGTTACAAATGTGGTTTTCTCTTTGGCCGACTTGGCCAGGGGAATTTGCCAATACCCTTTTGTGAGGTCAAGAGTCGTCATGTATCGGGCTGTTCCCAGCCGGTCGATCAACTCATCTATACGTGGCATGGGGTAGGTGTCAAATTTTGTAACTTTGTTCAACTGACGAAAATCGTTACAAAATCGCCAGCTCCCATCCGGTTTAGGCACCAACACAATGGGACTAGACCAATCACTTTGGGACTCCTCTATCACCCCTAAGTTCAGCATTTTCTGTACTTCCTCCCGTATTGCCTCCCGTCGGGCCTCTGGGATCCGATAGGGTTTTAACTTCACCCTTTCACCGGGCGGGGTAATAATATCATGCTCTACCCCAGATGTTTGTCCCGGCAGCTCAGAGAACACCTCCTTGTTGCGAAGCACAAACTCCTTAACCTCCTGTTGTTGGGGTTGTGACAAGGTGGCTGCTATTCCAACCTCCGGAATCACGCAACCAGTTTGAGCTGGTGACCAAGTTTCTGCGACTAGGGACTCTCTATCCCTCCAGGCTTTCAGCAGTCCTTTCAAATGTGGTCAAAAATACCTCTGGATCATCCTCTCCAGTCATTTTTGTCAATAAACGACTCACCCCAAAGGACGCGGTATTAGTGGGACGGCTTTCCTCACTGGTCTGCGGACGTTGCTGCATTACTGCTTCCATTTGTTGTAGTCTCTGCTCTTGCTTCTGTAACAGGTCTATGAAGCGGGCCTCAGATTGCTACTGGGCTGCAAGGCTCTGTTGATGAGCTTGCTGCTGGGCTGCGAAGCTCTGTTGTTGAGCTGCAAGGCTCTTTTGCAAACCTGCATTTGTCTGCTGTTGATTGGCATTTGCTAGAGCCAGCTGTTTCAGTATCTCCTCCATGCTGGCTTAAAAAAAAACTGCCACTGGTTCTCCACCAACTGTGAGGGGGTTAGCTCGGCGGCGGGTGTGTGTGATCCCCTGGATGGGCTCCCCACACAAAAACAGGCCCAGCAGACGGAGGTTGTGGTTTTCAAGATCAAAAAGGTGCGGTTTATTTCTCTATTTACAGTGACAAAAAACACAGCAAAGCAAAAAGAAACATAAACAAAATAAACCCTGGTCAGCTTGACCTCTGACTAAACATGCAGGTTTCCTAACTAACAACTGGGATCAGCCTGGTGCTGTCCTAGTCCCTAAGTCCCTGGTTTAGTAAATGTCCAAACAAATAGCCACACAGGCTTTGTCTCACCGCACAGGGGTTCACTCTCCCTAGACAGTCCACACAGGTCTGGTTCCAGGCATGAGCAAACATCTAATGAAGCTGGGAGTTTTTATAGAGGCCTTAAACGAGCTGACAAGCTTCAGCTGGTCTCATCAACTCCCTGCCTGCACGACGCCCAGCACTCTCCCTAGAGGTATGAATCATCCATGAGCCCACTAGCCTCAGCTGGGCTTCATCAACTCTCTCCCTAGTTGTATAAGTCGGCATAAAGCCTGAATCTGGGAGAAATATACCTACCCCCCTGGATGCAACCAGGTGACTTTACCTTCCTGCTGTCACACTACCTATAGTTTTCTGTCCCTAGAAAAAATGTTTTTTTAAAGCACACTATAGCACAAGGAGAATTCCCTCACTGTCCTTCCCTGTCCCTAGAAACAAGGATTCGCACAGTAAAACACACTGACACTCTCCCTACCTATAGTTTTCTGTCCCTAGATAAAATGTTTTTTTAAAGCACACTATAGCACAAGGAGAATTTCACTCACTTTCCTTCTTTGTCCCTAGAAACAAGGATTATCACAGTGAAAGAAACTGACACTCTTCCTTCCTATAGTTTTCTGTCCCTAGAAAAAATGTTTTTTTAAAGCACACTATAGCACAAGGAGAATTCCCTCACTGTCCTTCCCTGTCCCTAGAAACAAGGATTCGCACAGTAAAACACACTGACACTCTCCCTACCTATAGTTTTCTGTCCCTAGAAAAAATGTTTTTTTAAAGCACACTATAGCACAAGGAGAATTCCCTCACTGTCCTTCCCTGTCCCTAGAAACAAGGATTCGCACAGTAAAACACACTGACACTCTCCCTACCTATAGTTTTCTGTCCCTAGAAAAAATGTTTTTTTAAAGCACACTATAGCACAAGGAGAATTCCCTCACTGTCCTTCCCTGTCCCTAGAAACAAGGATTCGCACAGTAAAACACACTGACACTCTCCCTACCTATCCTTCTCTTTCCCTAAACTAAAGGAATCCAGGTTAAGCAAGAAAAAAATAAATGTCACTGTCCCTGCCTATGTTTCTCTTTCCCTGCTCCGGAACACACTACACTAGGCCGCCGTGCTGGCGGCCTTTTATAGTGTGGGGCGTGTACTAAACACCCTCAGCAATAATTGGCCACAGGCATCCTGCCTGTGGCCAATCATTGCTCTCCTCGCTGCCGGCGCTGTGATTGGCCAAGCATGCGGGGTCACAGTGCATGCTTGGCCAATCACAGCGCCTGGATGACACTGCGATGGCGTAGTGCATTGTGGGCCGTTCGCGTCACTCGAATTTGGCGCGAACGGCCCAAATCGTTCGATCTTCGTCGAACGATCGAACAGCCGATGTTCGAGTCGAACGTATGTTCGACTCGAACACGAAGCTCATCCCTACTCTGTAGCTACAGGCACCCTGGATCAATAAATCCTGAAAACTCTAGCAGAAGCACTAAAGTCATCCAAATCGTTCTCTCTGCAGTTCAGCTCACCCTCTCCAATTAGAAGCTTGGCTCCCCCTCCCAGCAGTCATTTAGCAGCTCAGCTGCTATGCTCCCCCTCCCAGCTAATCCAGAGTGGGCAACAATTCAGGGCAGCTTTAGCTCCACCTCCCACTGCCATGCTGCCCCAGCCGTACTGTGATGAAGATGGGAAGGTAGGTGTTGTGAAAAATTCTGAGGAACTGAGGACTCTGATGTGGGAAAAGGGGAGGGGGGGGAGAATATTGAGGACTGTGATGTTTTTTTAAAGGGGACTTGAGGACTCTAAAGTGAAAAGGGGGGGGGGAGCTTGGCAATCTACACCTAGCCTTACACCGCAATCCCTGCATTCAATGTGTGGTTCCACATATGCATTTTGATGCATTTGTAATGCATTTTCTTTTACTGAGTTACATCAACCTGTGTTTGCAGTGCATTTATTATTATTATTATTATTGTAGCGGGGTCTCCTTTAAGACTCTAGGACTGCATTTCCCAGAACCCCGTTTGGCACCCAGGGTGCAATGCTGCTACCGCAGAGACTTGTGGGTGGAGAAATAAAAGGAGGGGGCGAGGCTAAGCTCGGCCTCTTTGAACACCGCGCAGCTATCAACCGGGCTTCCTGTGCGGATCTGCTGGAGTATCGGGCCTGAAGCCTGGGGCCTGGTACCACTTCCAAAGAGCCTTCCACCTTGATGCGAGCCTGGGTGGTATCTGACTTTCTTCAAGTTGCTGCCATTCGTTGGATCAGAGACCCGATCGTTCAGACGCTGTGTGCGGAGACACGTTTGGTGGAAGTCCCGGACTGGGATCGCGTCCGGAGTGGTGAGCGAGCACCTGCTCAATCTAATAGGCTGTACTGTTGCTAGGCCTAGAGACTGCCTTGGCCCACCGGCCTTTATTTGCTATTTCACTGGAGACTAGTAGCGGAACTGAGTGAGTGGTCTCCAGTGAACTGTTCTTTTTGATTGCCTACTCTGTGGATTGCAAGTGTTGTTTCCTGTATGTGCACCACCGTTCAAGTTGCATGCGAAGAAAGTGTTATTCTAAGGACTAAGTTAAATCTGTGTCAGGCCTGACCGGGGGGAGAATATTGTTTGGTGCGCCACAGGGCGCATAGATACTAATAGCTGGTGTATGACCGCGCTGCGTTATTAGAATATACTATGTCAGAAGCTGCAGGGCTCTGTAAGCAAGTTATGTGTTATGTTTTAACCTATGCCTTTTAACCAAAAGTAAAACAGGTATACTTTACTACTTGCTATCAGTGTGTTATCATTGCACATAGTGCTTGCCTCTTAGGCCCCATGCACACAGGGCGTTTTTGCAGCTGCTAACAGCAGCTTTAGACGTTTTTTTTTACAGCTTCAAAACGCCCATCCATGTTATTCTATTGTGTCATGCACACTAGAGCTTTTATGAGCTCCAAGTGGCATAGGCGTTTTCCAGCTGCAAAAAAAACCCAATTCCAGTGCGTTCTGGAGCTCCAGGTTCGAGCTGCAAAAACGCCTGACGCTATTAAACGCGCATAAAACGCTGCGAAAACGCGCAAAAACGCCGCGATTTGCGTTTTTGAGGTCCGGGATTTTTTTTTTTTTTTTTAAAAGGTCAAAAAATGACAAAAAATGTTTACAAAACATGGACAGGCGTTTTTAAGCTCTAAAAAAAGCGGCTGTAAAAACGCCCTGTGTGCATGGGGCCTTAATATAGTTGAGGTGTGTGTACAATCAGGTATAGATTGTGATAGATAACATCCCCTAGACTAACTATGCCATAAGTGGGTTGAGTAGATTGCCGGGGGTTGGTGGAGCTGTACTCAGGGCCGGAAAAAAAAGCAAACCAGCGTCTCTCTTAGCTGGGGGTAGCGCTACATTATTATTTCAGGTACTTGTTTATCGCCATCAATTTACGCAGCGCTTTACATATTCATTGTAGATTCACATCAGTCCCTACCCTCAAGGAGCTTACAACCTAAGGTCCCTAAATCACATTCATATACTAGGGCCAATTTAGACAGAAGCCAATTAACCTACCAGCATGTCTTTAGAGTGTGGGAGGAAACCAGAGCACCCGGAGGAAACCCACACAGGCACAGGGAGAACATGCAAACTCCAGGCAGATGGTGTCGTGGTCAGGATTCCTTTAGGTGTGTTCTGGAACATTTATGCTTATGCACACAAAATGCAGCATGCTGTTCCTTTTTAAATGCACATAAAAGCACATGAAAGCACCACAATGATGTAAACTGGACTTATCAAAATACCTTCATTTTTTTCTTGTATATGCGTTCGTCCTGCGTTTAAACTCGTGTTTGACTGCATCTGGTGTAAATGAGCCCTAAACGTGTAGGCCACCCCCCTTGGGTGCTGGAAGATTTCTATGTGTACAATCAATACGACTGTTGAGATGCTATCCCAATCCTTGATATGTACATTATACAGTGGAACCTCGGATTGCGAGTAACGCGGTTAACGAGCGTTTCGCAGTACGAGCAATTCTTTAAAAAAAATCCTGACTCGGTTTGTGAGCGTTTGTCTCGCAAAATGAGCAGGATGCAAGTCTCTGTGGTGTGCAGTATCGCATTGGGCCTGAGGTGCGGGGGCGCCGGAGCCGATTGGAGCCGTTCGGAAACACTCGAAAATACTCAGTTCCCGAGCCTTTTCGAGGGTTTCCGCATGCAACCGAACGGTCTCCGAGTATTTCCTAGTCTCTCCGGCGCCCCCTACCTCTGGCCACATGCGGTATTGCATGACATTGAAGTCAATGTGGAACTAATTATTTTCGTTTCCATTGACTTCTATGGGGAAACTCGCTTTGATATGCGAGTGCTTTGGATTACAAGCATTCTCCTGGAACGGATAATACTCGTAATCCGAGGTTCCACTGTATTATATTACATTATATTATATTATATTATATTAAAGTGGAATTTCAGTATTTTTTTCATCTTTCCATCTATTAAATCTTCTGCTCTTGTTGTTTTAACTTTGGATAGTAAAATATTTTTTTTCTGCCAGTAAATCCCTTATACAGCCCACTTCCTGTTTCTTGTCTGGTAAAAAGCCTAGGCTTATGACATCATGCACAGCTCTCTCTCTCTCACTCTTGTGAGAGATTGCCAGGAAGAGAGGGGGGTGAGTCATAAGAGGGCCAATGAGAGCTGCAGAACTGGAGGTGTGCCTCTATGGGTCTGTGTAAATCCAGGAAGTGAACAGACAGCAGCTTCAGCTGCCCACAGTTAAAATGGATGCAGCCAGACTCAGTGGATGGAGATTTCTGCAGCATATTTGGCAACTACAGAATCACAGTATATATAAAATAAGATGCAAAGTGGTTGGAGGGAAGCTTCAGAATGGCAAATAATGTTTTTATTACAAATTATGTGAGCAGACTGCAGCTCCTCTTTAAATTTTCATGCATATAAAAAAGGTGAAATTCTTTCCATTTGATTGCATTGTATGCATTCACGTTTCATTCAGTGGGTGAGTAAAATGTCCAGCATTTCCTCTTATATTTCCTTTATTAAACAATCACTGGTTGATACAAAACATCCTGCTGACGCATTTCTGCCTTGGACGGTATTAGTCATAGATTTCATGCTTCATTCAGTGGGTGATAGAATCTCTGTATGAGTTTATTATTCGCTTTTATATTCTTTATTTGTGTTGATTACTATTTATGATTGGATTCTTTGAGCAAACTGTCATTCTCTGTCTGTCAAAAGGCTTCACTAATTGTTGCATCACTGACTGAGAAATCAGAAGTATGGAGTCACTCGCAGCATGCTTGTTTTGAGCAACAGTGACTCAGAAAGTACCAAAGACAGCCAGGTAAGTAGCAATTTCTCTCAGAACTGGTGTACTTTAACCACTTCAGCCCCGGACCATTTGGCTGGCCAAAGACCAGACCACTTTTTGCAATACGGCACTGCGTCGCTTTAACTGACAATTGCGCGGTCGTGCGACGTGGCTCCCAAACAAAATTGACGTCCTTTTTTTCCCACAAATAGAGCTTTCTTTTTGGTGGTATTTGATTACCTCTGCGGTTTTTATTTTTTTGCGCTATAAACAAAAATAGAGCGACAATTTTGAAAAAAAATACAATATTTTTTACTTTTTGCTATAATAAATTTCCCCCAAAAATATATAAAACAACCTTTTTATTTCCTCAGTTTAGGCCGATACGTATTCTTCTACATATTTTTGGTAAAAAAAAATGCAATAAGCGTTTATTGTTTGGTTTGCGCAAAAGTTATAGCGTCTACAAAATAAATAGGGGATAGTTTTATGGCTTTTTTAATAATATTTTTTTTTTTTACTAGTAATGGCGATTTTTATCGTGACGATTATGGCGGACACATCGGACACTTTTGACACCATTTTGGACCATTATCATTTTTACAGCGATCAGTGCTATAAAAATGCACTGATTACTGTAAAAATTACCCTGGCAGTGAAGGGGTTAACCACTAGGGGGCGCTAAAGGGGTTAAGTGTGACTTAGGGAGTGCTTGTAACGGTTAGGGGGGTGGCTACGAGTGACACGTCACTGATCGCTGTTCCTGATGACAGGGAACACGATCAGTGACATGTCACTAGGCAGAACGAGGAGATGTTGTGTTTACACTAACATTTCCCCGTACTTCAGCTCTGTGACCCGGGACACCGGCGGTGATCGGGTCCCGTGGGCGCGGTCATGGAGCTCGCGACAGGATCGCAAGCGCGCCGGCGGCGGCGCGCGTGACCACACGGCTCGCAAATTAAAGGGGACGTATATATACGCCCATTTGCGCAGCAGTGCCATTCTGTCGACGTATATCTTTGTGCGGCGGTCGGGAAGCAGTTAAATATGTGAGCCGGCCCTTTAAGGCCTCTAAACGCACCTCTATTTTAGCCTATGAGGCCGTGCATACAGAGGCGCTGGTAAAAAAACAAACACCTCCAGCGTGTTCAGGAGAGGAGTGTTTGGGCAGAAAATAACATTGAATGCACCTAAGTGCGTATAAATATGCCATAAATCTAGGCATGTTAAGCACTTGAGCGTTCTTTCTTTCCCATGGCCAGAATAAATTAATATTCTTGCCAATGGAGTGAATGAACGCTGAAACACTTGATGCTTCTAAACGCATTTGTAAAATGTGGTTTTAGGCCTAATTCACACCTATGCAGGTTGCAGTTTGCATATTCCAGGTGCATTTTGCTTTTTTCAATCCACGGGAGCTGCCGGTAACAGCACACTAGCTGAAGCAATGGCACGATGATGTCCGCAGATGCTGATACAGGGGATATCTCCTAAACCGCGCAGGTTTAGGAGATATCCAGGGTAGCTACAGGTAAGCCGCCTTATAGGCTTACCTGTAGTCAAAAGTGGTTCTAAAGGGTTTATAACCACTTTAACCACGTCCCGCCTGGCCTATAGCAGATTGACGGCCGGGAAGTGGTTCTGTTATCCTGACTGGGCGTCATATGATGTCCAGCAGGATAACATGCTGGCGCGCGCCCGGGGGGGGGGGGGTTCGCAGTGCGGCGTGTCAGTCTGACATGCCGCATCTCCGATCGTGATAAGAAGCCTCTGACAGAGGCTTCTTACCACGTGATCAGCTGTGACCAATCACTGCTGATCATCGCGTGAACCAGGAAGTGCCGGTAAATGGCAGTCCTCGGGTTTGCGCTGACAGGGAGAGCCAATTGGCGGCTCTCCCTGTCAGAGGGGGGGTCTGTGCTGATAATCAGCACATTGATTATCAGCACAGCCCCATCAGATGTGCCACCACAGGTGCCAAAAAGGTACCCATCAGCTGCTAGTCAGTGCCCCCTCAGGGTCGCCTGTCAGTGCCCAATAAAGTGCCAATTAGTGCCCACCACAGTGTAAGTCAGTGCCCATCACATTGCCAATCAGTGCCCTACAGTAACACCTGTCAAAACCTCATCAGTACCTCATCATCAGTGCTGCCCATCAGTGCCACCTGTCAGTGCCACCTGTCCATGCCAATCAGTACTGCCTATTAGTGCCAATCAGTGCCCTGTCAGTGCCCATCACAGCCGCCTGTCAGTGCCCATCACAGCCGCTTGTCAGTGCCCATCAGTGGCACCTATCAGTGCCCCCTATCAGTGCCCATCAGTGCTGCATATCAGTGCTGCCTATTGGTGCCCATCAGTGCTGCATATCAGTGCTACCTATCAGTGCCCATTAATTCTACATATCAGTGTCTCCTCATCAGTGCCACCTTATCTGTGCCAACTCATCAGTGCCGCCTCATCAGTGCCCGTCAGTAAAGGAGAAAACAAAATGTTATAACCGAAACAAAGAAAAACTTTTTTTTTTTCGAAAATTTCGGTCTTTTTTAGTTTGTTTAGCAAAAAATAAAAACCCCAGATCAAATACCTCCAAAAGAAAGCTCTATTTGTGGGAAGAAATTATGAAAAATTTAGTTTGGGTACAGTGTTGCATGACTGCGTAATTGTCATTCAAAGTGTCACAGCGCTGAAAGCTGAAAATTGCCCTGGGCAGGAAGGGGCGAAAGTGCCTGGTATTGAAGCGGTTAAAGAGGAACCTAACCCTAACTTACCCCCCCCCACCCCTCAAAAAAGTCCCCACTTGTGGTTGTCTTGCTTGAAGCATAAGCACCCTCTTCTCCACTCTTCTCTAGCACCGCCATCTTTTTTGGAGATCTGGTGCATGTGCAAACATGCCACGAGTGTCTGCCAGGTCTGTAGAACCTGGTAGAGATTCCATGACTTGTCTTTCCATGTGTCAGATCCCCCTTACATGCACAGACGCACCGCTGGCCTCTGCAAGACTGGAGTCTCCCCCCAAAGATTCGAAATCAGCAGCTACAAATACTGTAGCTGCTGACTTTTATTATAAGGACACTTACCTGTCCAGGGATCCAGCGATGTCCTCACCCAAGCCGATTCTTTAATCGGCTTTGGGTCCAGGCATCGGCATCTTCAGTAAGGGAAACTGGCAGTAAATCCTTGCGGCTTCACAGCTGATTTCCTACTGCACATGTGCAAGCCGCCATACGCATTATGAATGATCCTGTAGTCTTCTGAGACCTGTGATGTGTCCCAGAAGGATGCGGAGGGAAAAAGGGGGGCCGAACTTCCACTCAGATTGCCGCGGCCATCTGACTGGAAGTGGGAGCGGGTACCTGTCAAAACCAGGTACCAGCTCCCCCCCAAAAATGTTTTTTAAATGAGGCAGTGAAGGGGGGAGAATACAAACAAGCAGAACTTCCCCTTTTGGATGAAGTTCTGCTTTAACCACTTAAGGACCGCCTAACGCCGATATACGTCAGCAGAATGGCACAGCTGGGCATAAGCACGTACAGGTACGTCCCCTTTAAGATGCCCAGCTGTTGGTCGTGCATGCGCCACCCGCGGCGCGCTTGCGACCCGGTTGTGAGCTCCGTGATCGCCGCCGGTGTCCCACGATCGGGTCACAGAGCTGAAGAACGGGGAGAGGTAAGTGTAAACAAACCTTTCCCTATTCTTCCTAGTGAGAGTATCACTGATCGTCTGTTCCCTGTCATAGGGAACGACGATCCGTGACGTCACACGCCAAGCCATGCCCCCCTTCAGTTAGAATCACTCCCTAGGTCACACTTAACCCCTTCAGCGCCCCCTAAATGTTAACCCCTTCACTACCAGTGTCATTTTCACAGTAATCAGTGCATTTTTATAGCTCTGATCGCTGTAAAAATGACAATGGTCCCAAAATGGTGTCAAAAGTGTCCGATGTGTCCGCCATAATGTCGCAGTCACGATAAAAATCGCTGATCGCCGCCATTACTAGTAAAAAAAAAAATATTAATAAAAATGTCATAAAACTATCCCCTATTTTGTAGATGCTATAACTTTTGCGCAAACCAATCAATAAACGCTTATTGCGATTTTTTTCCAAAAATATGTAGAAGAATACGTATCGGCCTAAACTGAGGAAAAAATATGTTTTTTTTTATATATTTTTTGGGGATATTTATTATAGCAAAAAGTAAAAAATATTGCATTATTTTCAAAATTGTCGCTCTATTTTTGTTTATAGCGCAAAAAATAAAACCGGCAGAGGTGATAAAATACCACCAAAAGAAAGCTCTATTTGTGGGAAAAAAAGGACGTCAATTTTGTTTGGGAGCCACATCGCACGACCGCGCAATTGTCAGTTAAAGCAACGCAGTGCCGAATCGCAAAAAGGGGCCTGGTGCTTTAGCAACAAAATGGTCCGGGGCTTAAGTGGTTAAGGTAGCAACAGGATCACTTTAGGAAAGAAATATTTTTGCAGTGTTACACATGTCAAAATGTCTCCAATTTATGTAAGTTCATTAAACAACTGTTGCTCTGTCACATATTCTCGTATACAGTAATGTATAGTATTGTGAAAGCTGGACTTGTATTCTGGAAGATGACCAGCAGATGGCAGCACAGTCCTCTAAAATAATTGCCATGAGTGCGGTCACACGACCAGCTTCTGCCTGTAGGGCTATGTGCCTGCTCTTCAGCTTACTTTGTAAAGTCCATCACACAAAGTAAGCATAAATATGATCTAAATGACACATTTAGCCTAGGTTCACATTGGAGCGATTTGGCACGCGATTTGACATGTCAAGTCGCATGCCAAATCGGCAGCTATTGCCGGCAAAGGCACTGTCTGAATCAGTGCGACGCCTGCTTTGCGGCGCCGCACCGATTCCCAAAAGTAATTTTTGTACTACTTTTGGCGACTTCGGGTGTGATTTCAATAGACATGCGTGCAGGAACCCGCACAGATGTCTCTGAAGTCGCCCCCCGAAGTCGGACTGACATGCAGGTATGAAATGGTGCGAGTTCACAATCCGCAGCAGTGTAAACCTGGGCTTAAAGTTTTAAGGCTCTTTCACACCAAGGGCATAGATCAACTGAGGTTTAACGCAAGGACACCTAGAAAACAATTGCTCTCTATGTACCTTGTTCATACCATACAGGTGCTGTGCATAAATATGGGCAGCCAAGCTGTATGCCTGGACAAAAGACTGGTATGAATTTTTTGGGTGGGAACCAATGTTTTTTTTCTTGATTTTTGCCTGGGGTTCTGTCTTAAATCCATAACAGACCTGAAGGGTCTGCTATGAATTTGGGGGGGGGGGGGGGCACTTTTTTTTTTTTGCGTTGGGTCTACCTTAAAATGTATCTAGACCTGAATGGCCTGCTATTTAAAAAAAAAAAATTTGCATTGATGTCCATCATTAAAGGAAATCTATGGTCACAGCATGCAATTTCATATTATATAATCAGCAATGCAATAGCAAATACAAACAATAGTTCTTTTTGACAATCCAATATAAGCTTACTTGAAAATTCTCCTTCCATGTTGTGAGTTTTGCCTATCTGCTGATCGTCTCTTTCCCCAACTTCCTGGATTCCCAGCATGCTTTGCAGCTTCTCCTCTTCTGTTTACTTTCAATTTCTAAGGACTACATATCACATGGTTCCTTGATGGCTGCAACCAGTGCTTCCTGTACTGACTTCGCCCCTGAAACTCCTCCTCTCAGCACCCCTGTAGACAGGCTCTATGAAATGTGTGACACAGCAGTGCCTACTACAGGGGCATAGTGACTATATGTCACAGAATCCAAGGAAGTAAATGTGTGGGGATCTTCACAAAGTAAGTTTACAAACTTCAAGATCATTCAGAGTAATAGGTGTAGGATCAAAATAATTGAAATATAATGTGGAAATTAATATATGATCAACTTACATTTTGATTATAGATACCCTATAACATATATAGCAGACCCTCATCTAGATGAAGGGATGAAGGGAGTCCTGGGCTGCTTTGCTTACAAACAGAACAAAAAGATGGGGAGCTGTAATTTTTGCTGGCAATTTAGCTCTGGTTCACACCAGTGTGTCTTTGAAATCACGCTACTTCAGTGAGATTTCAAAACCGCAGATCAGTGCGATTTGCACCTCCGATTTCTTTGCAGGTTGTGACTCCATTTAACCACTTCCGGACCGCCCGCCGTCGTTATATGGCGGTATTTGAAGAGGGATATCGTTGTTATGGCAGCAGCTAGCTACCATAACCCCAGTATCCTCTTCTTCAGCGGGCGGTCTGCTTTCAGATAAAAGTGGTCTCTGTGGCGGATTCGCCGCAAGATCACTTTTATCGGCGACGGGAGAGGCCCCCCCCCCCACCGCTCTCCGGTGCCCACCGCCGCTTACCGGAGCCGCCGGTAGCAGCGGAGGTGATCGGGTCCTGTGTCTTGTTGGGTATGGAGATGAGTGAGGGGAAGATGGCCCCCACCCGTCTCCATACCATTGCAGGGCGGAAGCAACGTCAAAACGTTACTTCCGCCCATAGCTCTTAAAGAGTCTTTTTTTTTTTTTTTTATTACTTTTAGTTTTTTTTTTGTTTTTTTATTGCATTTTAGTGTAAATATGAGATCTGAGGACTTTTTGACTCCAGATCTCATATTTAAGAGGCCCTGTCATGTTTTTTTTCTATTACAAGGGGTGTTTACATCAATGACAGCTCTGAAACCAGAAGTGACAAAATCTCCGTTGCTTACGTGTTCATTCGTCACAGAGAAGGGGGAACAGATGGTCCTCATCTCCTGTGTGGGGAGTCATCCTGATCGCTTACATAGGTTCCGGGCTCCTCCTTTCCCCAAGGGGAGCCCCAGGATCACGGTAAGCAGTCGGACACAGCACCCCACAGAGGAGATGGAGGAACATCCGTTCCCCTATCTCTTCTGTGACGAATGAACCCGTAAGCGACAGTGATTTTGTCTTCCATTCCCTCAGGGGAGCCTTTGACCAAGGTAAGCGGTCAGGACTGCTCCCAACAGAGGACACAACAAAGGGCCAGTTTACTGTCTTTCAAACTTTAGGGGGGCTGTACTGTGGCCAGTGGGAGTAGAAAATGTCCTGGGGTCAAAGGGAGTAAACAATGCCCCATGATTGTTATTATGGGGAGTAATAGTTCCCCTTTTTTGGTATCAATAGGAGGAATAGTGCCCCATCATTGGTGTCAATGGAAGGAATAGTGCACCATCAGTGGTGTCAATGGAAGGAATAGTGCCCCATTGTTGGTGTCAATGGGAGGAATAGTGTGCCATCATTATTGTCAGAGGGAGGAATAGTGCCCCATTGTTGGTGTCATTGGCAGGAGCTATGCCCCACTGTTGCAGACAGTGGCGGGAAATAAGGTCGCAAGGGCAAGCAAAGCATCCAGACCCCGGGAGCACAGTTTGGAGACCACTGCCATAAGCGACCACCAAAGGTGGTGACGGAATGGAGGGGGAACCCCTGGAGCACTGCAGAAGTGATCACTTTTTACAAGAAAGCCGATTGGCTGCTGAAAAAAAAATGATTCCAGGCTCCTGGTATAACCACTTGACATTTTAACACTTACGTTGATCAGCAAGTGGCTAAAGCCAAACTTCGGAGAAAACAAAAATCCCCATTGGCAGTGGATCTCCCACCACACTGCAGGAGCTTACCAGAAAAATCAGTCTACCAAGGATCTGCTACATTTTGCACAAGTTTCTCTGTAGCCTACAAGGCTCAATTTTCTTTTGTTCAGCCCATGGTTAGAATGGAAGAAGATCCAGGGTTTCCCCCATCCAGGCATGCTAACAGACTGGATGGAGGAATCTCCACTGTTGGCTATTGTATACAGGCTACAGCATGGTCTCCGTGGAACTCTAGGGTTCCTCCAGAGATTGCTAGGGGTTCCTTGAGCAATTTGTGCCTCTCAGATAAGTTCCCACTTACACCATTGATCTATTTAGCTATCTGTAAGGGGGTAATTCTTCAATGACCACACGTGTAAGGAACATTCTTCCCATTGACCATCACACTAATGTATCATGAGAGGTAGATATAGCAATTTATAGTAGGGGTTTCCTGAGACCAGAAGGTTATTTCAAGGGTTCCTATGTGTTGAAAAGGTTGTGAAAGGCTGGTATACAGGCCATGGTGGCACCCGTAGTCTTACTACAACCGCACAGTCCAATGGGATGCCGGTGTCCTATCATTCTGGGTCCCCCATCAGATAGTGCCCGGGTTGGACTGCGCATGTGCCATCCCATGTCACGGAAATGCCCGAAAATAAACATCTGTTCCGCTCTGTTCAATCAGCTGTTGGCCGCGCTTCCTGTCGCTCGCTCCCGCCACTCGTTGTGTCAGATGGGGGACCCATCTCGATAGATACAACACCACTGGGCGCGCTCCCTGCGCTCACTCCCGCCGCTCGTTCTGTCAGATGGGGGACCCATCTCGATAGATACAACAGCGCTGGGCGCGCTCTCTGCGCTCGCTCCTGCCGCTCGTTGCATGCATTTTAGAATCATATCTGCCCCTTGCTGTATTTGACTGAGAGTGGCCAGCGCTCTTCTATCGAGATGGGTCCTCAATAATAGACCGCGGCCAGCACTGTTCTATATAGATCTGATAGAACGAGCGGCGGGAGCGAGCGCTTGTTAACTGCGCATGCTCCAAACAACAGGTGATGTAATAGATGTTTCGTCTCGGAGATTTCCGTGATCTCCGATTGCGCATGTGCAGTCCACCCCGGGCACTATCTGATAGGGGGGCCCATACTGTTAGAACACCGTCACTATTCGGCCAATTTTTTTTGCATCTGGTTCAGCTGATTTTTGAATCAGCGTTTATCAATTGCAGGGCCACCCAAGGCTAAAATTCTGGCCAGGAATCAGCCAAAAATCAAGCTGTCTCTGGTGTCCCATCTACATAGCAGCCCCCTGCTTCCAGTGTCCATTCTGACCCTCTGATAAGCCTGAACTCTGCAAACTATCTGCATTCAGAGGAGCCCCATTCACTGAGCTCTGATTGTGCCCCCTGGGGGTCAGTGACTGCTCTGCTATCAGGTGTCATTTAAATGATAACATAGAATGAAGTGTAACATTGTGACGTGGCCCAACGCTCTTATAATACCACTGACACCTTGGGCCGAGGATACTTCTAATTGCTGCCAGCAGACCCCCCTCTCCACTTGTGACCGGGTGACTGCGAGGTCGTGAACCGGTGACCCCGGGGGTCGCAGTTAGGGCTCAGACGGTCTTTCATGTGGCTCTGTGGGGGTCTCTTAAGGAGCTGGCCAGTTTATCAGCCTGAGGGCAGAGATAATGTGAGCGTATCTGCATGCTTTTATTCCAAGCCTCTATCTGCCCCCCTTTGTGCATATCTCTACATGCAGAATGGGGCATTGGGGTATTGTGCTGTGAGTTATCCTTAATATTTGGTTTTGTGTGCTTGTCCGCGTATGCTGATGCTCTTGTATGTATGCCGCTATGCTCAAGCTTCTACGTGTTTTCTTTTACATGTAAAGTAGAACTATGAGCAAAATAATGGCATATAAAGCAAAAATACTGCAGTTTTTGTTTTTCTGAGTCCCCCTTGCTAAGTGGCAGTTGGGACAAACCATATAAGGTCTCGTGCACGCTTGACGCCCCTAAACGCGGCTTAGGTGCGTTTTTGAAGCCGCTTTTCTCCTGCCAGGAGAAAGGTGTTTGTAAAATCCCCAGTGTGCATGGAGGCTAAGGCAGGCCATAGATTATCCATTTTCCGACCACCCCACGCAGATATACTGCTGCAGGGCAAACGCTTCCAGGTAGGGGGCGTGCGCGTATGTGCCTGCCGTCCCGGCTGTGCTGTGATTTGTTACAACACAAAAAGAGCAAGGGGGTCCTGGCCAATGACTGATCGCCGGCTAATCGGCTTGTAAACAACACAGAGCTCCGAACACTGACGGGCGATCTTGCTTTTTTTTATTCCCTGCAAAGCAGGGGTAAAAACAGCAAGATCGCTTAGTAAAATCAGCACATAATACACACATTACACATTGGGGTTGATTTACTAAAGGGAAAAAGATTGTGTACTCTGCAAGAACAGTTGCTCCAGAGCTTAGTAAATGAGCAGAAACTCTGCTGATTTCCATCATCCAATCACATGCAAGCAAAATTGCATATTTTTTTTATTTTCCTTACACGCGATTGTATATTCTGTGCAAAGTGAAGCTTTACCTTATTTACAAGTCCCTGAAGCAACTGCACTTGAAGAGGGTGCAAAGTGCACAGTCTATGGGGGTTATTTACTAAAGGCAAATCCACTTTGCACTACAAGTGCAAACTACAAGTGCAAAGTGCACTTGAAATTGCACTGAAAGTACACTTGGAAGTGCAGTCGCTGTAGATCCGAGGGGGACATAAAATAAAAAACAGCACTTTAGCTTGCACATGATTGGATAATAAAATCAGCAGAGCTTCCCCTCATTTCAGATCTACCCCTCAGATTTACAGCGACTGCACTTCCAAGTGCACTTTCAGTGCAATTTCAACTGCACTTTGCACTTGTAGTTTGCATTTGTAGTGCAAAGTGGATTTGCCCTTCGTAAATAACCCCCTATATGCCGTTAGTAAATCAACCCCTTTGTTAGGCACACATTTAACCCTTGATTGTCCCTAGATCACACATTTAACCCCTTCCCAGCCGGTGCCATTTAAACAGTGTTTAGTATTAGCACTGATCACTGTATTAAGCCTCGTACACACGGTCGGACTTCAAACAAACTTTTCCGTGGATTTTTGTCCGAAGGGAGTTGGTCGGGAACACCAATAGTATACACACGCTCTGACTTTTCTGCAAACTTTCCCCAAACTTTTCCAGCATCACGTGGTTTTTCTGCTCTTTTCTGCTCTTTACCGCCACCCTTTGGTCAACTTCTGCTATTGTTGGTTGATTTTAACATTATTTGTTTTGTCCACTGGACAAAAGTCCGATGGATTTCTGTACACACGGTCGGACTTTGCTCCATCGGACTTTTGTTGGCGAAAAGTTTGTCCGTTTGCAGACCGACCATTTGTCCAATGAAAACCAAAAAAGTTTGTCCGATGGAGCGTACACATGGTCAGATTTTTTGTCAAACTTGCTCAAAATGAAGTTTGTTGGCAAAAAGTCAGACCGTGTGTACGAGGCTTTAGTGTCAATATTTATGTCAGTGTCAGTTAGTCAGTTAGTCAGTTAGTGTACCCCCCAGCCAGCCAGCATTAGTTAGTGTCAGATTGTCCGCCACACTATTACAGTCCCACTATAAAGCCTCGTACACAAAACTGAAAGCTCAGGTCGGAGCCGCCGTACTAACAATCTGATGTTAGTACAGCAATCTCCCCTGCTGTTTTATTGTGTTCTGACAGGGGGACAGTCCCAAACTGGTACACTCCGGTCAGCACTCTCAGCCATTTTACATATATGTAAAGTAGAACTTTGAACAAAATAATAGAATATATAGCAATAATACTGCAGTTTTTGTTATCCTGAGTCCCCCTTGCAAAGTGGCAGTTGGGACAAACCATATAAGGCCTCATGCACGCTTGACGCCCCTAAACGTGGCTTAGGCGTTTCTATTGAACCGGCCGATGCCATCCGACATTTAGCCCGTGTGGCTTTAGTCGCTTATCACTGCCATTACGGCTGCTTTCACACTGAGGCGCTTTACAGGTGCTATAGCGCTAAAAATAGCGCCTGCATAGCGCCTGTAAAGAGCCCCTCCTCTCACTCCAATGTGAAAGCCCGAAGGCTATCACTGGGGCGCTGCGCTGGCAGGACGGTAAAAAAAGTCCTGCAAGCAGCATCTTTGCAGCGCTGTAGGAGCGGTGTATACACCGCTTCTAAAGCGTCCCTGCCCATTAAAATCAATGGGCAGCGCCGCCGAACTGCCGGCAAACTGTTGCTATAGCGGCGCTTTGCGGGCGATTTTAACCCTTTTTCGGCTGCTAGCGGGGGTTAAAAGCGCTGCAAAAAAGACGGTAAATCCCGGCTAAACATAGCGACGCCCCCAATGCCTCGGTGTAAAAGTAGCCTACTAGTATAAAAAAAATACATAAAAATTCCAGTATCTATAACAGACGCTATAACTTTCAGGCACACCAAATAATATACAATTATTGGGATTTTTTTTTTTTACCAAAGACATACAGAATACATTTTGGCCTAAATTCACAAAGAAATTTTTTTTTTTTTTTTTTTTTATGTGATCCGTTTTATAGCAGGAATAAAAAAAAATATATATATATATTTTTTTTTCAATTTTCCATCTTTTTTAATTTATATCACAAAAAAAACAAAAAACGCAGCGGTGATCAAATACCACCAAAACAAAGCTCTATGTGTGTGAAAACAAATGATTCATTTGCATACAGTGTTTTATGACCGGGCAATTGCCAGTTAAAGTAGTGCAGTGCTAAATAGCAAAAAAAAAAATGGTCTTCTTTTCTTTATTTTTTTAAGCCAGAGTTTAGTGTCACATTAAATAGCCTGACAGCGGGTTGCAGAGACTTTTTCAGTATCCACACAGTTTGTAACAACCAGAAGCGTGCCGAGGTTATCTGCGATATATACAGTAAGTTGATGTTTAGATCTTCTTGGCAGAATGTTCTCCTTCTTCCTAAGAAAGGCAAACTCCTTTGTATAATAGACTATTTGCTTTGGATGGACATCCTACATTCCACATATTGCTGTTTGCTGTATTCACCTAAGAGGTTTAAAACACCTGATTTGAAGTGAATATCTGCACTTACTTACCAACATTATGGTCCCTGACACATTTATCTCCACCCAGTCAACATTTTGTCTGCCTGCTTCCCATTTGGGCACAACCAAGTCACGCCATCTTCCACCCAGACTAGGGTGCCCACGTGTCCCGGATTGCCCGGGACTGTCCCGCAATTGACATGTCTGTCCTGGGTCCCGGGCAACTTCATTCCGGGACAATACAATGTCCCGGAATGAAATAGAGGACACAGCCACCCCCTACTAACTAGTAACTACATTTCCGGAACTGGTTGCTAGGGCCAGCGCTGCCTGGCATCTTGCAACCAGTGACAGTTTACTCTCAGACAGTGAGACCGGGAGCGAGGCCTGCGCCTAGTGCAGCACTGCTGTCCCCACCCACCTCGGCACCTCCTCCTTCTCCGGCACCCAGCGGCAAGCAGCAGGGACTGGTGTGATCTTCACTCTCCAGATAGTGACTCCACTCCTTTCCTTCTACGCACGTGGCTCATGCAGAGGGAGTGACAGCAGCACTGCATCTGGTGGCAGGCTATGGGTGGCAAGCGCCACTGCATCTGGTGGCAGGCGGCACATTCACCTGACAAATTCCCCATCAACCCCGAGACTACATTTACCCTCGCCCCCCCCCCACTCATCTTTTTTTGGGGAAGGTGAGAGAGGGGGTGTGACCCTGAATGGCAGTTTGGAAATGTGGTCACCCTAACCCAGACCCTGCCTCTAAATATGCCAAGACTGCCCAGATCATGCCCACTTTCCAGGTTGGTCCCACCCAGACAAACCTCCAACTATGTTCACTCGCGGCCCTGATCTCTGCAATTAAAGAGGAGCTTCAGCCAGGGTTCCAAAAATGAAAAGTCAGCAGGTACAAAAACTGTAGCTGCTGACTCTTAATAACTCACTTGTCCCGGGAGTGAGTACTAATCTCTGAAAAATGATCCGCACTCCGGTTGTTGCTCTTTAACCACTTGCCGACCAGCTGCCGCAGTTTTACTGCGGCAGCATGGCACGGCTGGGCGAAACAACGTTATGTTACGTCGCTTGTCCCTGTGGCCACTAGGGGCACTAGCCCGCTGCTCGCCCCCAGAGCTGATGCGAGTGCCGGGCGGGCGCAATGACCGTCGGGCACCCGCGATCGCTCGTGACACAGCAAGAACCGGGATCTGTGTATGTAAACACACATCCTGGTTCTTTCAGGGGAGAAATGACTGATCGTGTGTTCATACAAAGTACGAACAGCGATCTGTCATTTCCCCTAGTAAGTGAGTGAGTGAGTAACTTGTATAGCGCTGCAAATGCGAACTAAATCGCCTCAAGGCGCTTTGCATCCAGTGTCGTTGAGATCCTTCAGAAGAGATGGGTCTTTAGTTTTTTCCTGAAGGCCCGATGGTTTTCTTCCATGCGGATGTTCGTTGGTAGCGCATTTCATAGCCTCGGTCCTTGGACAGCAAACCTTCGTTCTCCCTTAGCTTTGTAGCGAGTCTTGGGGATGTGGAGGAGGTTTTGGTTGGTTGATCGGAGGTCGCGAGTAGTGGTGAAGTGTTTTATTTTCTCACATAAGTATTGAGGTGCGTTTCCTTGTGCGCATTTGGGAGTGAGGCAGAGGGTCTTGAATGTGACCCGATCCTTTACGGCTAGCCAATGGAGGCTTCTCAGGGACGGTGCGATTGATTCCCAGGGTTTTTTTCCCGTTACCAGTCTGGCCGCTGTGTTTTGGATGACTTGTAGACGTGAAATCTGGTATTTAGGTAGTCCTAGGTAAAGGGAGTTAGCGTAGTCCCATCCCTCCTTCAGTTAGAACACAGAGAGGGAACACAGTTAACCCCTTGATCGCCCCCTAGTGTTACCCCCTTCCCTGCCAGTGACATTTTTACAGTAATCAGTGCATTTTTATAGCACTGATCGCTGTATAAATGCCAATGGTCCCAAAAATGTGTCAAAATTGTCCGATCTGTCTGCCATAATGTCGCAGTCCAGATAAAAATCGCAGATTACCGCCATTACTAGTAAAAAACAAAAAAATGCTATAAATGTACCCCCAATATTGTAGACGCTATAACTTTTGCGCAAACTAATCAATATACGCTTATTGTGATTTTTTTTTTACCAGAAATGTGTAGAAGAATACATATCGGCCTAAACTGAGGAAAAAAATTGTTTTTTAAAAAAAATATGGGATATTTATTATAGCAAAATTGTCGCTCTTCTTTTGTTTATAGCGCAAAAAATAAAAACCGCAGAGGTGATTAAATACCACCAAAAGAAAGCTCTATTTGTGAGGAAAAAAAGGACGCTAATTGTGTTTGGGCACAACATCGCATGACCGCGCAATTGTCAGTTAAAGCGACGCAGTGCCAAATTGTAAAAAGTGCTCTGGTCATGAAGGGGGCAAACTGTTCCGGGGCTGAAGCTGTTAAAAAAAATCTTCATTTTTATTGACAAGCCACAGTGAACAAACGCAGATGAAAATAGTTGACGCGTTTTGGCCACACACAGCGCCGGGGCCCGTGAACCCGGAAGAAACACCGGGGGAAGATGTCAGCCGTCTCAGCGGTGAGCGGACACCGCTGGAAGGGCTCCGTTCTAAGGTAAGTATTTCATAATATGCTAGTAGGCGGTGCCTACTAGCAAATTATGATATTGTCTTACAGGTTTTTTGTTTTTTATTCTTAAGTGGTGAACAAACACTTTAAGGAATGCGATTGTTTTGTATTATTTTATTATAATTTGTTGCTTTAACCACTTGAGACCCGCGCTATAGACGAAAGACGTCTGCAGCGCGTCTCTCAAGTTCCGGGTGGACGTCCCTGGACGTCCTGCTGTTTACATTCCCCCCGTGCGCCGCCGAGGGCATGCGGCGGGGAACAGCTGGGCACGCGGCGGGGAACAGCTGTGCCCGCTGTGTCACGTGTTGCCGATGCGCATGCCTGGCGGCCTCCATGTCCACCAGGTACGCGTGATCGGCAGTTACAGAGGCAGGACATGGATCTCTGTGTGTAAACACAGAGATCCACATCCTGTCAGGGAGAGAGGAGATCCCTGCTGTGTCCCTTGTACATAGGGACACAGATCGGTCACCTCCCCCAGTCACTCCCCTCCCCCGCACAGTTAGAATCACTCCCAGGGAACATATTTAACCCCTTGATCGCCCCCTAATGTTAACCCCTTCCCTGCCAGTCAAATTTATACAGTAATCAATGCATATTTATAGCACTGTTCGCTGTATAAATGTGAATGGTCCCAAAATAGTGTCAAAAGTGTCCGATATGTCCGCTGCAATATCGCAGGCCTGACAAAAATCGCAGATAACCGCCATTACTAGTAAAAAAAAAAAATATATATAATAAAAATCATATAAATCTATCCCCTATTTTGTAGGCGCTATAACTTTTGCGCAAAACAATCACTATACGCTTATTGCAATTTTTTTTACCCAAAATATGTAGAAGAATACGTATCGGCCTAAACTGAGAAAAAAAATAGGTAAAAAAAAAATAAAAATTGGGATATTATTATAGCAAAAAGTAAGAAAGTATTGTGTTTTTTTTTCCAAATTTTCTGTATTTTTTTGTTTATAGCGCAAAAAATAAAAACCGCAGAGGTGATCAAATACCACCAAAAGAAAGCTCTATTTGTGTGAAAAAAATTATAAAAATATAATTTGGGTACAGCGTTGTATGACCGCGCGATTGTCATTCAAAGTGCGTCAGCGCAGAAAGCTGAAAATTGGCCTGGGTACGAAGGGGGTTTAAGTGCCCGGTAAGGAAGTGGTTAAATAAAGAACTAAAAAAAAAAAATCCATAAGTATAAAATCACGTTAATTGTTACTATTATTACTATTATTATTCCTGGTGTTATTATATGGACTATTCAGCTACTCCACTTGAAGCCACACCCTTTTTTGATCACACTCACTTTTGCAGCCCCCCCCAGGGTAACATTCATCTGTTGTTCAGACGCTTAGTAATGCCCCCTTGCTCTGCACTGTGCTGTCTGTGTGTCTGTCTCGTTGTCTGAACATAAACATCTCCAGGATGGCATGTCCCCACCAGTCTCGGAGCTGTAAGAGGAGTTGTCTGTATTTAAGAAGCAGGAAGCTGTCCTGACCCAACCACGTTCTATAAATAGCTGCCGCGGTTCGCCTTCTATCTCTGGCCCCCTGTTTCTAAATCCTGACATAGGAACAAACTTTTCCTCTGGCCCTCCCACGTGGCTGGGATTCCTGTCCCCGTGTCCCCCTCTTTCTTGGCGTCCGTTTTCTTCGCACTCCCAAATAGAATTCCTCCTGGCACCCTGCCCCGGCGACTTTCAAACACCAGCCGCGCCCTGGGACGGGGGCTCTTGTGTGAGAGCGAGGGAACCTTCTAAAAATACCTATCTGGGGAAAAAAAAAAAAACACCCCAAGTGTATAAACGGATCCCCCCTCCCACTCCCCACCCTCGGCTCCCTCTCTTTCCGTTTCTAATTCCTGACGCGGAATCTTCTCCTTTGGGTCATGTTCCCTTTCGGAGTGAAGACTCTCAGCTCCTTCCCTCTCACCCTTTCTCCTCCTGTAAGTCATTACTTCTTCACGTTTTTTTTTTTTTTGTCTTTCAAAACTGTCTGTTTTGTCTATAGATTTTATGTAACTTGAATACCCTGTGTCCCGGGTTTCCTGAATGGTGTCCAAAAATGTATCCATGGAAGTGTCTACAAAGAAAAAAAAAAACTATGACACATGGCACCATGTCCAGGGACAGTCCCGGGATGAAAGACTCGTTCCTTGGATTTACATTTTTTTCCTAAAAGATCAGCTCACCCAAAAACGGATATTTTTCGATATTTGGTAGATGCTGGAGAGAAAAACCATCTGACAGTTTCCTATATCCCTTGGGAATTGTGTTGACCTCTGCGCTTTAGTTCTCCGGGCCAGCACGTCTGCTGTGACCACTATCCCGGCTAGATTTATTTTATTGTTGAATATTATGGAGAATGATAAAAGCAGAGCTGGAACACATAAAAGGTGGCCGGGAACACCAAAAAAGTCGAAGGTGGACAGCGACAGTGTCAGGAATAATTGCAGTGTGGTCGGGCATATTTAGGTTAAGGTGACCAGATTTTTTAAATTAAATCCGGGGACAATTTTTTTTTATTACTAGTAATGGCGGCAATCAGCGACTCTCTGCCCGTCGCTGCCACCACCCGCCTCACAGCCTGTCAAGTCTTAGTCTCCGGCCCCGGCTACTACTGGGTGGAGAGCGATGGAAGATCACTCCGCCAGGGAAGGCAAGGAGATAAGCAGGCAGGCGGCTGGCCAGGACTTGAGCCAAGGCAGAAGAACATGCAAGCGGAGCTGAATGGGCATGCACCCGAAACTGAAGAAATATTTCTTCTGCTCCGATCAGCCCATGATCATCCAAAAGGGGTACAGATAATGGAAAAAATACACCCCCCCCCCCCTAAGCTAGTAGGAGCAGCGGAGCGGGAGGGGGTGTAATTGACTGACTGTATTTGAAATTGCCCCAGCCCCTGTTCAAATCCAATCCGGGGACAAAACCGGGGACAGACTTGGTCCGGGGACAGTGTCCTTAATCCGGGGACTGTCCCCGAAAACCGGGGATGTCTGGTCACCCTAATTTAGGTGGCACTAAATCTGACGTCCAGGCAACATTTTTCCAGGTCCCATGTGTTTCATGGCAGTAATTGATTCTCCGCTAGAGAATGTTTGGTGAAAGCAACATTCACTGTTTTATTATTAGACCCCCTCCAAGGCATAAAAGGAACCAGGGACTAACCCACCTATAATTAAAATATCACTTTTGGGCAGAAAGATCCTTTAATACTGCCCACCAGTAACACAAAAATGGATTTCATTTTAACAGTTGTGTTCTTCTGTTCTAAAATCAATGTTTAGGAATAGCATTTCAGGGGCAAAATAAATATATATATATATATATATATATATATAGATATAGTTATATCTATATATATATATATATATATGTACAGTATATATAAAATCAAGTCCAGGATTGTTGCACTTAAAGTGTTACTAAATTCACAACAGTAGAATCAGTCTGTATATGTAGTAAAGCATGCTTGTTATACTCACTGTGGGACCTAAGGGGTTAATCCTCTGCATTGTGTAAAAAGGCTGTTTGATCCTGTCTTCTCTGATCCTCCCCTTATTTTACTGTCCCCAATCCATCTCCTGATAGTACAGAGCCTTATGCCGCGTACACACGATCGATTTTCTCGACGGTGAAAACACCGCCGAGAAAATCGACATGAAAAACGAGGACCGGCTTGGTCCCCTACACACGGCCGGTTTTCATGACATTTTTTCTTTTGGTTGTGAAAAACGACCGTGTGTAGGCTCTCTGGCAGTGTTTCCATATTGGAAAAAAAAATGCTGTGAATCACGACGAGAAAAATTAGAGCATGTTCTAATTTTTCTCGTCGTGATTCTTGATGTTTTTCTCATCGGGAAAAATGCAGGAAAGCCCACACACGGGCGTTTTTCTCGTCAAAGAGAAAAAATGTAATTTTTCCTGACGAGAAAAATGGTCGTGTGTATGCGGCATTAAAGAGGAAGTAAACCCTATGACACTTTTCCTGAAAAAAAAAAACCCTGCAAGAAAAAGGCATAATGAGCTAGTATGCTATGCATACTAGCTCATTAAGTGGCACTTACCTGAAATCGAAGCCCCCGAAGTCCTCCTCATTCCCCTCCGCCGCCGCCGTCATGTCCCCTCGGAGCTTCTTCCTGGTATCGCCGCTCCGGCGCTGTGATTGGCCGTAGCGGCGATGATGTCACACGCATTCGCACGGGGCCCGCAGTCGCCCATTCAGAAAACCGGCATGTTCCATTCATTATGCCAGGACGCTCAGTGCGCCTGCGCCGTTGTCTACGGCGCGCATGCGCCGTAGACATCGGTGCAGTGTTATCTGCAAATTTTTCCTTAACCGTGTAGGTTAAGGAGATATTTCATGCACCTACAGGTAAGCCTTAATCTAGGCTTACCAGTAGGTGCAAGTTGTCAAAGTGGGTTTACAACCACTTTAAGAGGCACTCTGCACATGCTCAGTTTGGTGTGTATTGCTAGAGATTATTTTGTTTTTTGGGGGAGGGTGCATGTGATCAGCACAGAGACAATCAGCACTGTCCAGACAGAGGGTCAGGGGTCATGCAGCCTCATTGGACAGTCAGAGGAGGATGAAAACTCCTCCTACAAACTTTTATCAGTGCCTGGCTGGACACTGATAGAAGTCACAAGACTGCTATATACTGCTGATGATAAAAGGTATTTAGCAGTTTATATTTACTAAAATAATTGCATTTCCATGTTCTGTGTACGGTGGGAGACCAGATATAGTAAATGCAGGGTCCTGGGTTTAGTAATTTTAATATTTAGTAAATATTTATTAAAAATCCAAACATAAATTTGAACATAAGACTACATACTTACAAAATGTTCCATCTGCAACCATTTCAGGCTAAAGCGGGCTAAACAAAAAAAAAAATATATATATATATATATATATATATATATATATATATATTTATTTATTTATTTATTATTTTTTGTTAATTATATAATATTAATATATTGACTTGCAATGTATGTGGTGCCAACAGCAAGCATGTCTCCTAAAATGATTTTTAACATATCACCAACTATGCATATATAGGTTATCAGGCTTGCAGGTCTAGGGGAAACAGCTCAGCCCCAACTTAGAACGTCTTTTTGACCTTTTTTGGGTCTGTGATGGTCAAGTGAGACAAGCCAATGCATTCTGTTTTAAGAAGGGTCTACTGTGCTATTCACTAACTCAGTGGGGGGGGGGGGTTCTTTTTTGGTCCATTTCAGCACACCTTGCATAAAGTGTTTAGTACTTTTATTGCACCAAGTAAAGTATTTACATAATGTAGTTATTGGAGTTGTTACTCACACCTTTGTATAGTGTGTGATCTGTATGTGTATTTTAGGTGTTACGAACAATGAGGAGGTGTTGTAGTGTTCTGGTACCCAGGTCTGTACAAAAGCTGAGATATTTTACCTTTATGTAGCTTAGCAATGTAGCCCATTTCTATATGTAAGCTGCAACTGTAGGTAAAATATAGAACCAGAGTGAAAGTATGAACTTTTTTCAGTATGATTACTGGGGACGAAAAGGTTTCTCCCCAAAATTTCCAACAGTTTATAAGTTTTGTTAATGTTTTTCTGATACATAACAAGGATTCCCAGAGCACCGTGGGTTATCTCAAAAGACAGTATAGCAGACGCTGCCTGCTCTGAAGATTGTCTGACTTAAACCTTAGACTGAGTCTGCTTGCAGAGCGTCCCTAGTCACTTGAATGTGTTGCATTCCGTGGGAGTAGGCAATAGAATTTTTGAGATGGCTGCGAAAGAAAGCATTGCGGCCATGGCATGTGTACACCTCCAGCTGCTGTCTCTGCAGCTAAAGGTGGTGTGTCTCTGCAGCTGCTGGTGTGAATGAGCCCGTAAAGTTGGACTTCTCATCAAATTCTGTCCAGCACATGTATGGGCATATTTTCCTGGTCCTGCACGTGTATGGGCATATTTTCCTGGTCCTGCACGTGTATGGCTATATTTTCCTGGTCCTGCACGTGTATAGCCATATTTTCCTGTACCGGTATTTACAAGCATATACCAGCATACAGCATATTTTATAATTCATTCCTATTGGCAGAATTGCACACCAATTGGTGCTCTCTGGCACCCCAAATTCAGGCATTTTGTATGCCCTATGCCCATACGCCTGCAAATACGTTGGTGTGCAGGGGCCTTTAAAGGAAGAGTTTTGGCACAGTTAAAGTTCGGACTGGTTTCAAGAAGGAACCTTTGTCTGTGCACCACAGGCGTGCGATTTAGACATCAAACATAGAGGTAGGCCTGGTCAGGATTTCAGCCAAGTTTGAAGAAGGAAGATTGTCAGGGGACTTGTCACAACTTCCATTGCCGAAATACCGCACAGGATCCATAAAATCCCTACCCTGTGTTCTGTAAGCCACAGCAGAGCCTCCTGCTAAAGGGAGGCTCACCTTGCTGAATGCCCGGACTGCTAGAATGTGACAGACTGAATTTATTTGGCTATGTTTGAAAAACCCTCAAACTGGCATACATTTGAGAACCTTTAATCCGATCTGAATTAGTATCTGTATATTGACTTCAATGAAGGGGCTGCTATAAAATATCTAAATATGTCGTGTCCATGTTTCAGGATGACTGACAGACATTAATGGAGATATGACATTCAGTTGGCTAAAGCAGTGTTTCTCAACCAGGGTGCGCGAGTATGAGACCCAGTTTGTCTTGGGTGGATGAAAGGGCTCTGTGATCCAAAATAGGGGGCTTTGTGGTGATGGGGGACTCTAATGTATTAGAGACACTCTAATGCAGGAGTAAGCAACCTCAAAGAGGTGGAGATCTACCTGAGGAACATAAGAGAAATCAAAGATCACCGGGCACAGTGTCGCCCCATCACACCTGATTTAAACTTCTAAGTGCCGTACTACCGTGTCACAATCGCATGCATTGCACAGCAATCATGGGTTTAAATCAGGAGGTGAGGAGGCAACATATTGCCTTCTCACCACCTGACAAACACACTCGGATCACTTTTCAGAGGAGCAGCAGTACCTGCTGCACTTGTGAATGAGTCCTTAGTTTCATTCGGCAATAGGTCCCCAGGGCTCGTTCACAGGTAAAGTTGGGGGGTGGTAAAACCCTGCGATTGAATTGCGGTTTTACCTCCCCCAATCCCTACCTCCTCTAGCTGCTGAGGCAGCAGCCAAAGGTGTACACATGCCGCAGCAGGAATTAAGCCCCCTGTTGCTTTTGGTTGGTGCAACTGCGACATGTGTACAACCCTGGCCACTGCAGCTAAAAGGGGCGAGGTTGGGGCAGGGGTGATAAAAACACATCTTAACTATGGGGTTTTACCACCCCCCAAACTGCAAATGTAAATGAACCCTTACTGTTCTGAGCCCCCTGTAAGGCTGCTTTCACATTGATATGCTGGGGTTAACCTGCACCACACAGTGCAGCACAGTGCATCTGCAACTTTCCTCGGTTAGCTGCGCTTTGCCCTAGACTTATTTTATATCCTGCAGGTGTGGTGCACTTTCTGAAAGCTCACCAAAACTCCTGCATTCAGAAAGTGCCTCCAGGATATAATAGAAGTCTGTGGCTAAGTGCAGCAAACCCGCAGGAAAGCTGCAGGTACACTGCACTGCACCTACGGTGTGCGTAAACCACAGTACATCAGCGTGAAAGCAGCCCTATACTATTATGCCCCGTGTATTGCTTCCAACTGACCTGAAGATCTCCTCTTTGCTGCTGCTGGCAACACTCTGGAGAACGGTAGCCGGTATAAGAGGTGGAGTGCAGTTAGTATCACTCCACATGGGAGGTGAGCCAGCACTACAGAGAAGGCATCGGCTTATGCGGCGCTTGCTCCCTACTACAGCTCCAACTTTGCAAGTAGTCCCTCTGCATTGCACTCTGTTTGATGCTCTGGAATGGGGGGTCAGCAAGCCCAGACCGTGATCTGCCAGTCAACTGGCCGCGATCTATTGGTAGATTGCGATGTACAGGTTGCAGACTTCCGCTCTAATGTGAGGAGGGCACTCTGTCATGGGGGTACTCTGATGTCATGAGGGCTATCATGTATAGAAGGGATTCTGATGTGATGGAGGCTATGATGTCATAAGTGGGCTCTGACTCTGTGATGGGTGGACCTCTGGTGAATAGGGGGACTTTGATGTGATGAGAAGATTCAGATGTGTAGGGGAGCCTTAAAATTGCACACACCCATGAAATGGCAAAAAACTGCAGTACCTAAAATGGTCTATATATATAACACTTTAAAAGCTTTTACAGGTTATCAATTTAGCGTTAACCAGCTGGTGATGGGTTGCTTGTAAAAAAAATAAATGTATGTTATTATAATGTAGCGGGGTCCACAATTTAGGGGTAGTGTTTGAGTGGTAGTTGTGCTCAAACACCTAAATTGTTAGGACATGATCAACCATTTTGTCTGCAGGAAGAGTATCGGTGTACCGTTCCCTGTGGCCTGCATGTGGCGCTGCCATAGTGGGCCAGGGTTGAACCGCTGATACAGTGCTGTGCCTTGTGTGTCCCCTCTCGGCAACCATACAGTGGGAGTGGTCGGCCTGCTGTGTATTCTGGGAGAGGATATAAAAGGGTCAGACGCTGCCTGCAAAGGGGTTCGGTCGTCGGGAGTCCTACTCCCAGGGAGTGTGTGTTCCTGTCCTACCTGGGTACCTTTGGCCCAGGGGCGGTGGTCGGTTAATCAGTCCCAGGTACCTTTAGCCCTGGGGCTGCAACTAAAGGCCTTGGGCCCAGCACCTTCGGCTGGGGCCCATCAAGGATCGAGGAATCTCAGGGTGCCGCCTTGCGAGGGGACCCGCATCTTAGACGAGGAGGCCGGGCAAAGACCGTTCCGAGGGACTGGTGAGAAGTCACAGTGAAGGAAGGGGCCCGGTAACTCTCTGGAGGGATGTCTTCTCCTTACAAAGAGGCCAAGCTTTGAAAACCAAGTTCACCAATTTGTGTAGTGATTGTGCGGTTAGTTCGAGTACCATTCTGGCTGCTAGTCCCTATCTAGGGAGACTATCCAAATGGGCTAAGTCTGCTTGAGAAGCCAAGCAGTGAAGTGATTACGTTTGTGCCTGGACCTCTCCCACACCTTATGCTGTCCTGTTCTCTCTCCAACCTTTCCTATCAGAGACTGTCTTTTAAGAGAAATAAACTCTACGTTGGAGTTACGGCTAGTGTGGACCTTGAAATCGTTGGGGGAACTAGAGACTTGTCTTTATTGTATGTGGAGATGAGAACCATTCTCTGGAGAACCTGGTTGTGGAGACCTGTTTCTTAACACCGCTCAACCTCTTTACACAGGAGGGTACGGGCATATAGAGCTGGGTGTGCCCTCTCTTCCTGCGAGGAGTCAAACACAAGGAAGAGGGGGTGGTAAGCGCTATAATAATTTAACATTATTAAAAAAAAATATATTCAATTATTGGTATTACTATGATCCAGGGGGCTAACAAACATGGGCAGGTGATGGTTCTCTTTATGTAGACATCATGGATCTGCCCTACACTCCAGTTGATCGAGCACAGGACTAAGTAATTTATTCTCAACCAAGGTTCCATGGATCCCTAGGGTTCTTCCAAAGGTTGCTAGGGGTTTCATGAGCTGTGGCTAATTGACCTCTCATTTGATGGTGCCTGAGTAGTTCCAGGGCCCACATCACTTTTCAGAATCAATGGCATGATGACATCAATGATGATCCTATCTTTAAGGGTGGCATTCTGACCATCATGGTAAAGGGGCATTCTCCCCACTGACTCCCAATGAATTGGTTTTAGCATGGATTCCCCAAGACCTGAAAATAATTTCAAGGGCTCCTCTAAGGTATAAAAAAGTTGAGAGAGGCTGGTCCAAGCTCTTCTGCAAAGGGACCACGAGAGGCTGATACCGAATCAAATTTAGATACTTAAACTGCTTGCTTAAGGAATATACATTTAGGGTATATTGATAATTAAAGGGAATGCCTTTCAATCTGCACAAAGTTCTATATTAAATATGTATAATCATCATAAAAAAACAACTTAAATAGAATCGACTGCAAACCATTATGGTTTCCCTTTATTTCCCACATGTGCCCTAAATTTCTAGTAAATGTTCCAGAAACATCAACTTGACCTGAGCAATAGCAGCAGTAAACAATTACGGCCCATAATATGGTCAATTCTCCAGAAAAATGGAAGCACATGTCAAAGACAAAGCAAAAGCTCCTCTAATGTCCCTTTAATGGGAAGGTTTTTAAATTATACATCAGGCGTTTTACTCTCTTGGTCATTCAGTATGGATACACATGGATTCTCAGATTAGGAGAAGGATTTAAACCATTTGGCGAATGACAAATGAAAGGTTATTTACGAAGCTGGAAAAATCTCAGCCATGTAACATTTACCCTAATATTGTAGCTCAACTAAAAGCTGAATTACAATCTTTTGGTATGATTTAACTTTTTTGAGAAAGGGTACCTTAGAAATGTTCCTGCTACATAAAAAAATCTTTGAATACGATCGTTGGATTACTAATTGCTCCCGCTATCTATGACTATTTGGACCACCACAGGTCTATGTATGTGCATGTCCTCCTATCATGCTAACACAGTATTATGGGACTTACTTTTTTTTTTTCCTACCATACTTTACAAGTCACCTCTCCATCTTTACAAGTTGTAGAACTCACTGGCATCATCAGGTCTACTTGTGGGGTGCAGGGGATGCAGGGCATCTATTCTCTTACCTTCATCCCCTCTTGTCTTCTGCATACAACCTTCCACTTCCAAATTCCACGTCTCAAATCCCTAAAGTTGTGGAATTCACTGGCATCATCAGGTTTACTTATGGGGTGGGAGGACACAGGACAATTTTCACCTTACCTCCGTCTGGGTGGTCAACCTACCATTTGGATAACATGGCTGTCCTATCTTCAAAGCAGTGCTCACTGCAGTCCCCCTGCACACAACCTTTTTTTTTATAGGAGACCAGGAAAAATTCCACTTCTCCATTCCCTCATGTTGAAGAACTTACTGGTATCATCAGATCTACTTGTGAGGGGGAGACACACAATACACCTTTTACTTACCTCCAACTTGGTAGTCACCCTACTAGTTGTGTAACTGACTGGTCCATCTTCAATGCAATATTCACTTCAGCCCTCTGCACACAACCTCTTTTATAGTGGTCCACAGGGCTGCTGTTAGAAATCACGGGGCCCCATACAGCCTACCTGGCAGGGCCCCCCTCAAATATATCAAAACAAGATTTTCACTTAAAATATACTAAAATCATTCTTAGCGGACACAAAGATAACAGAGAAGCCGTGTGAATTAGCCCCTTTTTAAATAGTTTTTTACATTTTTGAACAAAAACATAAAACATTTTTTTTTTTAAACATTACATTTTTTGATTTTTATTTTTTTTTTACAATTTTTAATTTTTTTTTTTACAAGAATTGTATTACATTTGACAAAGGATTAAAAGAATACACGGTTACAATTTTTTTTTTTTTTTAATGGGACAGGGAAGCCAGTAGCAGTGTTTGTGTCTCTCCCTGCAGCAGAGGAAAGTTGGTGGGAGGGAGAGAAACACGTTTTTAGCTGCTGCAGAGAGTCACATAGGGCATCCAGTAATTGCCCTCCATCCGACTGCACTGATTCCCTCTGCTGTTTGGGCCCCCCAGTAAGCCCGGGCCCCCTACAGGAGGACTGGTGCCCCTTATCAGCGGCCCTGGTGGTCCATGAACAATTCCCTTACTCTTTACTCTTTGTCAAAAAACGTTACTATGACCTAAGTAACATCTTGATCCGAGGATCAAGCATGGGCTTGAAACTAGTATAACAGAAGAACATAGGACTTCAACTGTCATTCAAATGCTTTGTACACACGATCGGAATTTCCGATGAAAAAAGTCTGATGAAATTTTTTCATCGGATATTTTCCGACCGTGTGTATGCAATCCCTTTGGACTTTTTGCATCGGAAATTCCAACGGATTTAGAAAGAGAACATGTTTTCTTTTTCTCCGATAAAAAAAAAATTCCGAACGGAAATTCCGATCGTCTGTATGGAACTCCACGCATGCTCAGAATCAAGTACGAGACGGGAACGCTCGGACTGGTAAAACTAGCGTTCATCATGGAGATAGCACATTCATCACGCTGTAACGGACTGAAAAGCACGAGGCTGAAAAGCGCAAATCGTCTCTCAACAAACTTTTACTAACACGAGATCAGCAAAAGCAGCCCAAAGGGTGGCGCCCTTTATAGTGCCGTCGTACGTGTTGTACGTCACCGCGTTTTGGACGGTCGGAATTTGGTCTGACAGTGTGTATGCAAGACAGCTTGAACGGAATTCCGTCGGACAATCCATCAGACTTTATTTCGACGGACAGTCCGATCGTGTGTACAAGCCAATAGGCTTTCTAAAATCTCTAGCTGGTGGACATGTTGTAATGTAGCACAACTGTCCCTGAGGGATACCCAGGGCAGATACCCATATCTCAGATACCCCTGTTGGTCCATGTTTCCCATGGAAGGGGAATTCCGTTCCCATAAAGAAATGAGCACCATATGCCTACAGTTTGGAACTGTTTTATATCCTTTTCTCAAGGTGAACCTTGAAAGGGAATCCTGCACCATTTGGCTTGTGAATTAAAGCTACCTTGCTTCTACACAAGGTAAAGATTTTTACACTACCAGAAATGTGATGGATCTAGCTCTTGAAGAGAGTGAAGATTGTTGGGATCCAGTAGCAAGGGTCTCAAACTGGTGGCCCTCCAGCTGTTGCGAAACTACAAGTCCCATCATGCCTCTGCCTGTGGGAATCATGCTTGTAACTGCCAGCCTTGCAATGCCTCATGGGACTTGTAGTTTCGCAACAGCTGGAGGGCCACCAGTTTGAGACCCCTGAGAGGGATTGGTAAATATAAAATCTCTATTTTAAAGGGGAATCTTATTTGCTCACTTTAAATTTTGTGACAGGGTTGCTTTAAAGTGTATCTAAACCCCCAAACAAAAATTTAATAGATTGCAGCTTAACAATTCTTAAAGAGTAGCTCCACTTTGTGGGGAAAAAATAGCAAATTAAAAAAATAATATAGCGATAGCGTATACAATTGCGGCACAAGTCATATTGTAATTGAATGTTATTAAAAGGTACCTTTCCTTTTCAGTCTGCAGCCGCTGTAATTTTCTGTAAATGCAATGCAACGTGTCCCCCCATAAACACAATTTCCTGCTTGTGTGATTGGCTTACTGATTTCCCCAGAAGTCTGCACTAAGATACAAGTCAGATTTCAGGCATCCCCTGCAACAAAAATTTCATTTCTGGAAAGATTTTCCCAGTAGGAAATCACATCTAAAGGGATGCAGACCCTGCAACCTCCCTTATTAGAGCCCGTCAGGTGCAACAGCTAATTGATAATTATGAAACCACTCCAATTAGATTCATTAGACACAGACAAACACACAGGGGTTTCTTCAAAATAGCAAACGGTAAGAATCTGCAACAAAGTTTATTAAAATCCCTGCTATATATATATATATATATATATATATATATATATATATATACCTAGATCACCCAGAGGGGAATGTTTTTTATCAATAAAAGTGCAGTTACTCTTTAAATATGGTGACGGCATTCGTTTTCTTTTTTAGTGATCCGGCCAGAAACACTATTTGTATTAGGAAGGCTTCGCTCAGTGCCAGATTACCAAATGGGCAGAGTAGGCCTATTGGCCCTATGCCGTTTAAGGGCCCTACAACAACAGATTAAAATAATATTGATTTGATCTTGGAACAAAATCTTGACAAGATCTTGAAACAAAATTACAATGAAGCTTTCTTATATTGTTTACAAAACATAGAAAAAAATTAATCAACTCGAAGAAAAGAAAACTAGACTTTATAAAGAAAAAAAACCCCAAAAAAACCTTAAAATACATAAACCAGGTTCACATTACATTTTGTCTTCTAAAAGCTCATCTTTCAGCTGTCAGTTTTTAACTACTTGCCGACTGGCTCAAGCCCATATACGTCAGGCGATAGCGAGCAATGCGTGTGGCCGGCGGGCGCGATCGCCGCCGGCCACCCACGATAGCGTGCACGAGAACACGAACAGGAATTTGTGTGTGTAAACACACAAATCCCTGTTCTGTCAGGGGAGAGGAGACATATTGTTTGTTCCTACTAGGTAGGAATCGATATGTCTCCTCCCCCAGTCAGTCCTATCCCCATACATAATAAAAATTCCATAAATCTTTCCCATAGTTTGTAGATGCTATAACTTTTGCGCAAACGAATCAATATACGCTTATTGCGATTTTTTTCCTACCAAAAATATGTAGAAGAATAAATATTGGCCTAAACTGAGGAAGAAATTTGTTTTTTAAAAACATTTTGGGGATATTTATTATAGCAAAAAGTTAACCACATCCGGTACCGCCGCACTCTGATATACGTTGGCTGTTTGAAGAGGGATATCTTTGTTATGGCAGCAGCTAGCTGCCATAACCCCGGTATCTTCTTCTTCAGCGGGCGGTCCGGTTTCCGATAATAGGGGTCTCTGCGGCGGATTCGCTGCAAGATCACTTTTATCGGCGGCGGTAAGGGCCCCCCTCCCGCCACTCTCCGGTGCCCTCCGCTGCTTACCGGAGCCGTCGGCAGCGGCGGAGGCAATTGGGTCCTCTTCCAGGTGTGGTATGAAGACGAGGGAAGATGGCCCCCACCCGTCTCTATACCACTGCAGGGTGGAAGTGGCGTACATAATGCAAGTAGGCGAGTGGAAAATTTGGGGGCTGACATAAATTATTGCAACGACCGCCATTTTATTCTCTAGGGTGTTAGAAAAAAAAAAGTATAATGTTTTGGGGGTTCTAAGTAAATTTCTAGCAAAAAAAAAGATTTTTTTAGCTTGTAAACAACAAATCTCAGAAAGAGGCTCTGTTCTTAAGTGGTTAAAAATATTGTTTTTTTCTTCAAAATTGACGCTCTGTTTTTGTTTATATCGCAAAAAAATAAAAACCACAGAGGTGATCAAATACCACCAAAAGAAAGCTCTATTTTTGGGAAAAAAAGGACGTAAATTTTGTTTAGGTACAGCATCGCACGAGCATGCAATTGTCAGTTAGGCTACGTTTCCACTAGTGCGACTTGGGGCTGCAAAATCGCATGACAAGTCACACCCCGTGATTTCCAATGAGTACCGTTCATATATGTGTGACTTCAAGTTGCAGCCACTTCAAAGTAGTCCCTGCACTACTTTGGTGCGACTTGAGATCCATAGTCCTCAACATTACACAGGCAGTGCTTAAAGTCTCATCAAAATTGCGGCAAAAATCGTGGGAAAAATTGCGGTAAAATCACAGCAAAGAATCGGGGCAAAATCGTGCGACTTTCAGGTCACAATAGTGGAAATCTAGCCTAAAAGCGATACAGTGCCGTATCGCAAAAAATGGCCTGGTCATTAAGCAGCCAAATCTTCTGGTCTGTAAGTGGTTAAAAAAACTTTGGTGCCATCTACATCCGTGTAATGTAAAGTAGTGATGGTCATCTCCATCAAGCGGCTGACCCTTACTTCAATACTATCCCACTAGATCGCGCACTTGAGAAACCTGTAAGGGGGGCCAAGGTTTCGACTGCCTAGGTGTCAGCAAGCTAGTTCAACTAATGCTGATTCTCATACAGCTAATGCTGATTCTCATACAGCTAAAGCTAATTCTCATACAGCTAATGCTGATTCCTGTGTAGCTGATGCTCATTCTCCTGCAGATACTGCTCATTCCCGTGCAGCTAATGCTCGTGCACATATACCAGCACACAGACAAGCTCATTATTAAGCCTCGTACACACGATCGGATTTTCCACGGACAAAGCGTAGGACTTTTGCCTGAATGGGCGTTTGCCGTGAACTTGTATTGCATACAAACGGCAAAGAATTGTCGTCCAACAAACATGAAACGACGTGGTTTTTCATCTCTTTAGCGCCACCCTTTGGGCACCTTCTGCTAATGTTGTCCTAGGCCCCTTTCACACTTGTGCGACTTCAAAGTCGCGCGATTTTGCCACGATTTCAAGGAATGCCTGTGTAATTGGCATCAAAATTGGACCAAAGTAGTGCAGGGACTACTTTGAAGTCGGAACGACTTGAAGTTGTACTAATATGAATGGTTGTCATTGGAAATCATGGGGAACGACTTGTCATGCTACTTTGCCATCACAAATCATAGGACAAGTCGTACAAGTGTGAAAGGGGCCTAATGGTTAGCATTGCTTCTGAGCATGCGTGTTTGTACTTTGGATTTTTTTCCGACGGACTTGTGTACACACACAATCGGATAATCCGACATCACACATTTGTTGTCGGAAAATTTTAAAGCATGCTATCCAACATTTGTTGTCAGAAATTCCGACAACAATTGTCCGATGGAGCATACAAACGGTCGGATTTTCCGACAAAAGCCTGCCATCACACAATTCCCGTCGGAAAATCCAATCGTGTGTACGAGGCTTTCAATTCACTCCCAAATTAATAAAAGCCGATCATTGTAACCACCCCTGTTAGTGATAAATGGTTTATCTCAACCCCTAACTGCCATTTTTTTGCTGTACAACTTGGTCTGTTAGGCTCCTTTCACACTGGGGCGGTTTGCAGGCGCTATTTTGCTAAAAATAGCGCCTGCAAACCGAGCCTAAACAGCGGCTCCTGTGTCTCCAATGTGAAAGCCCCGAGGGCTTTCACACTGGAGCGGTGCGCTAACGGGACTTAAAAAAAAGTCCTGCAAGGAATTTGAAAATAACAGACTTCCTCCTGGCTGGATCATCAGGTGAAAATAAAGGAAAAAGACCCTAATGCCGCGTACACATGACCGTTTTTAATGTCATTGAAAAAAACTGAGTTTTTCTTGACGTGATTGTTCTCAAGCCTGCCTTGCCTACACACTATCGTGAAAAAAAATCCTTGATTAAAGCGCGGTGACGTACAACACGTACGACGGCACTATAAAGGGGAAGTTCCATTCGAATGGCGCCACCCTTTGGGCTGCTTTTGCTGATCCTCGTGTTAGTAAAGTTTGGTGAGAGACGATTCGCGCTTTTCAGCCTCGTGCTTTTCAGTCCGTTACAGCGTGACGAATGTGCTATCTCCATTATGAACGATAGTTTTACCAGAACGAGCGCTCCCGTCTCATCACTTCCTTCTGAGCATGCACATTTTTTTCACTTCGCTAAAGCCTAAAAACGACGACGTGAAAAAACGACGAGAAAAATCAGAGCATGTTCCATATTTTTAATGGTGATTTTTCACGTCGTGAGAAATGCTCTGGAGCCCACACACGATCATTTTTAATGACCAGATAAAAAAATGACATTTTTCTCGTCATGAAAAACGGTCGTGTGTACGTGGCATTAGGCCTCTTTCACACTGAGGCGCTTGAAAAACTGCCAGTAAGACACTGAGCGCTTTTGAAGAGCTCTTCAGGCACTTTTGACGAGCTTTTAATTCATTTCAATGGAGAGGGGTGTTTTTTCACCGCTCTGTCAGCACACTGCCCCAGTGTGAAAGTATTCATTGATTTTAATGGAAATACGTTTTCGTGAGCTTTTCAGATGCTTTTTTTAGCGTTAAAGCGCTTGAAAAGCGCCTCAGTGTGAAAGTGGTCTAAAAAAACAAAAAAAAAAAACAAACACAGCCACCATATTTAAGGTTTAGTATGCTGCAATATATTACATGTTTGCTTTTAGGTTTAGATACGCTTTAGGTTCATAGTGGCAGTTGATAAGAGCGATCACATGACCCTCCTTACCAGATACCTTGCTAGTGCATGTCTTACAACGGTACGGAGCAATTAGCGGTGTGTTTGTCTGTGTGCCTGAGAAGAGGGGGGTATATGCGCAGACAGCTGCAAGTTAGCAGCGATTTAACATGTTTGTTCTGTCCTGTAAAACATGAGTAAAATTGCAGAGAGAGGCTTAACACTCAAAACAGGCAGTAGTCATAAATATATGGAGAGGATGGATATAGTAAGTGGAAAGTATTTATATGCCTGCGTATTAATAAATTGCATTCTTCACATGACTTGTAACCATACCAGATACCACAGCACAGGAGGGGATGGGGAGTAATTACCAATCCAAATCTGTGATCCTACTTATCCATGCTGAAGGCTGATTTACTGTAATAGAGGCCAAGATAGGGAGGGCGGGGGGACAGCTGCACAAAAAGGACACTTTAAAAAAGGCCCCATAACAGAGAACAGCTGTATCATGGAGCAAAACACGTGGTGTGGATGTAGCTACTATATAGAGACAGCGTGAAATTTATCGTATCGTGTCCAGACTGTGCTGTTGGCATAAGACGAATATGGTCTACAAATTGGGCTGGTTTTTATACAGTCCGTGACATTCATACTTTGTCAATGACAGAGAGACTTCTAGACTGCGAGCGGCACTGATGTGAAATAAGTCTGGTTGTTTCTTAACCGCTTCGCCTCCGGAAGGTTTACCCCCCCCCCCCCTCCTGACCAGGCCATTTTTTGCGATACGGCACTGCGTTGCTTTAACTGACAATTGCGTGTTCGTGCGACGCTGTACATGAATAAAATTTATGTATTTTTTTCCCACAAATAGAGTTTTCTTTTGGTGGTATTTGATCACCTCTGCGGTTTTTTTTTTGCGCTAGAAACAAAGAACGACTAACAATTTGGAAAAAAAAATTATATATTTTTTACTTTCTGCTATAAAACATATTCAATTTAAAAAAAAGAAAAAAATCGAATTTCTTCATCAATTTAGGTAAATACATATTTTTGGTAAAGAAAAACAAAAAACAAAAACTATAAGTGTATATTGATTGGTTTGCGTAAAAGTTACAGTGTCTACAAACTATGGGATATTTTTATTTACTTATTTCTTGCTAGTAATGGTGGCGATCAGCGACTTATAGCCGGGATGCGATATTGCGGCGGACAAATCTGACGCACACTTTTGACACTTTTTTGGGGACCAGTGATACTAATATAGTGATCAGTGCTAAAAATATGCACTGTCACTGTACTAATGACACGGACAGGAAAGGGGTTAACATCAGGGGCGATCAAAGGGCTAAATGTGTGCCTGACCAGTGCTTTACTACTGTGGGGGAGGTGCTTTTACTACTGGAAGATATGGATTAGTGTTTCTGCTTCACAGGAACACAGGATTCATGTCTTCTGTACTCACAGAATGACAGTCTGCCTTGTTTACATAGGCAGGCTGGCATTCTGTCAGTGTAACGAACGATCATATAACATAAAACATACACAGTAGTTGGGTTTTCTCAAATTTGAGTGCCAAAGTGGAAATACCCTTTAACTGCTTCCCAACCGCCCAATAGCGGATTGCTACAGGGTGGCCGTTCTGCTCAGAATCATGTATATATATGTGATTCTGCACTTCCAGGTTTTGGGTGCGAGTGTGCCCTGCCGGCTACTCGCTCCCGCTGAGATTTTACAAAGCGGGAGGGAGCTGATCAGCGGGTCCCGCGGACCGGATATCCACCAGGACCTGCCGTAAAATCACAGTGGGAGCAAGCCGGTGGCGGCACACACTCGCGCCCACTCGAGCCTGAGAGGATGCACACAACCACCTTCAGAGGTTCCCCCATCACATCAGAGCCCCCTCTTTATATCAAAGCCCCCCATCACATCAAAGTCACCCCAATACATCAGAGGCTCCACACCACATTACAGTATCCCCATGAAAAATGTACAGTAGGTAAACCCAGAGCTCTCAACTGTCCCTGATTTGGAACAAAGTCCCTCTGTCCACTTCATTTGTCCCTCATTTTACTCTGATCTATAAAGTTGTATTTAAAATGCACTTTTTATCTGTTTAAAAGGTGTTTCCCAAAAATGTGGCAACAATGGGACGAATTCCGGCTATCTGTAAATCTAAAAACATATTTATGATCGGAGGGAAGCAATACATTTTTCTCTTCTTTTTTTTTTTGTAGGTTTATGTACATTTTTAAGGGATCCTAACAATTGGATAAAGGAAGAAATAAAGGGGAAAATTAGGGATATTAGTCCCTAAATCGTGAAATATGGTCCTAGACCAGTTGAATAGGATAATGCATATAGAAGCTGATGAATTATTGTATGTTTTGTATTATGTAAATACTGTTAAAAATGTAATAAAAAGATATTGAAAACAAAAGGTGTTTCCCAGTGCTAAACCTTTCATCCAGTTTTTAAATTGCTGCATTTGTACAATTCAAAAGCCAATACAAAGGAATAGTAGTGGTAAAAAAAAGCACCTGTGGGTTTAACTAATCTTGTTTTGTAGAATACTCCTTTAAGGGGGCGTGTCCTATGCCTACATACTTTTGCTAATACCGTATGTACTCGAGTATAAGCCGACCCGAATATAAGCCCAGGCACCTAATTTTACCACAAAAAAATGGAAAACGTATTGACTCGAGTATAAGCCTAGGGTGTCCATCTGCATGCCTCACTGTGCCTCACTTTGTCCATGTGCATTCCTCACTGTGCCCATGCCTCACTGTGCCTCACTGTGCCCATGCCTCACTGTGCCCATGCCTCACTGTGCCCATGCCTCACTGTGCCCATGACTAGACTGAAGTTTAACATGGGAGTCTATAGAAGGGGTGCCCGGCTTTGAAAAATCGGTGCTCGCTGGCCGTAGGTCCCCCAGACAACAAACTTTGCACACTTGTAGAGGAGAAATGGGGCTACATGTGTGCCAAGATTAGGGTCCAGGGGACCTACTACCGGCTGGTACCGGGTCTCCAAATTCACCAGAGAAATTACAGTTTAACATGGGAGTCTATGGAAGGAGTGCCCGGCTTTGAAAAATCTGTGCTCCCCGGCCGTAGGTCCTCTAGACAACAAACTTTGCACACATTTAGAGGAAGACATGTGTGCCAAGTTTGGGGTGCAGGGAATATACGGCCGGCCGGTACCGGGTCCCCAAAGTCCGGGAGATCAGGCACAAAAAGGTGACTCGAGTATAAGCAGAGAGGGGACATTTTCAGCACAAAAAAAGTGCTGAAAAACTCGACTTATACTCGAGTATATACGGTAAGTATCCCTCATTCTCGTCTCAAAAAGTTGGGAGGTATGTAAACCCTATCAATGAACTTATTTGATTTAACCCTTCATAATTTTGTTTAATATGTTAAGGTTTTTGGTGTGTGTTTAATAAGTTAAAAAAATACCTGTTGATCCTGCCAGAAATCTTGTGAGCCTGATAACTTCCTGTGGACTCTGCCTGTGCTGCCTGTAATCATTTACATTGATCCCAGCTATGCATGAGCACTATAGAATCACTACTGTCTATGTTATGCACAACACCGGGGGATCTCTCCTCTATGGGGCGGTGGGATGTCCGTTTCCATCCGATTGTCATCATCCGATCCGACCCGCTGGACGTCTGTTTTCAGCAGATTTTATCGGATCGGATGCTCGGCATGTGTCAGCAGAGGACAATGGGTGGGCCGATCGGGTCCGCCTGAAAAACAGACAGGTGGACCCGATCGGTCCGCTGGTGTGAAAGGGGCCTTAGCAGCTTGCACATAAAAGACTCCCTTGCCCGTCCTTGGATGGTCACTGATCTCTTTAGAGCAGGTTAACAGCCATAGGAAGTTGTGGGAGATGAGGGCTCAGCTGTTCACTTCTGACAAAAAAAAAGACAAAATTTGCATATGAGTAACAGTGCTGTTCAGTCTGTAAATTTTCAGGAAGAACAAAGTATGTTTTAATCAGCTGAAAGAAAGGAAAATAAAGGTACCACTTTGAGAACACACTTTGGAAATAGAAAGGGTTCCTTTAATTTTAATTTTATATGTAACGGGGGTTCCAAATTTAGGGACTGCTATACCAAATTTAGGGGTGATTTGAGTGGTAGTTGACTCAAATCTTTTCAATTGCTGGACTCTGTCTTTTTGCTACTTCTGGTGTGCAGTTCCCCTAAGAAGTATGGGTGGCGCTGTCATCTATACTCAGGGTTGAACTACAGGTGATGGGGCAGCAATTTGGTGTCTCCTCTCGGCATCCGTACAGTGGGTATGGTGGACCTGCTGTGCATGTCGGGAGGGGGTACAAAAGGGGCAGACGCGATAGAGTAAGAGGTTTTCGTTCGTTGGGAGAGTTGGAGTCCAGTATCGAGTGCATGGCCCTCCAGGCCATAGGGCCATGTGCGCCTCAGTCCCAGGCACCTTTAGTCCTGGGACTGCAACTTCAGCCCTGGGCCCAGCACCTTTAGCTGGAGCCCACTTCTGGAGGAAGAATCCCAGGGTGTCGCCTTGCGAGGGGACCCGTTTCTGGAAGAGGAGGCTGGGGGAGGACCGTTCCGAAGGACTGGTGAGAAAATCACAGTGAAGTAAGGGGCCCAGTAATTCTCCGGAGGGATGTCATCCATCAGGAAACCAGGGGCCTAACATCTGGACCATCAGGAGGTTTGGGGTGCCATAGATCCTGTGGCAGAGGATCTCCTAGATGCATCCATTAGGGCAGTGTTTCTCAACTCCAGTCCTCAAGGCGCCCCAACAGGTCATGTTTTCAGGATTTCCCTCAGATGAAACAGCTGTGGGAATTACTAAAGCAGTTAAACTGATCAAATTACCTGTGCAAAACAATGGAGAGCCTGAAAACATGACCTGTTGGGGCGCCTTGAGAACTGGAGTTGAGAAACACTGCATTAGTGAATAAGAATAAAAGGGAAAATGGGACTTTTCACAAGGTCAGGACTGGTTAGGGCCCTGCACCTCCATCCCTCTCGTATTGAGAAAAAAAGGAGCAAAAGGGAAGCGGGTGAGGCTGCAAAATTGCACCAAGGGGGGTAAAGGGTGGGACTTTAAGTGAAGCCCATGGTAACAAAAGAGGAACAAATATGGTGGATATAAAATATTTAATAATACTAGTACATGTTACATATTTACATGTTGCAATACATGGCTTAAATAAACAATACATGAATTGCATAATGGCGAATGCCAAGTACCGGACACGGTAATGCCAGGCGGAAGCCGGCAACATGTCTGAAAACAATGTACATATGATGAGTAAAAGGGTCCACCACTGTTCATTAGTGGGGTATAAATTTTGGAAAGGTACAGTCTGCATTGTCTAATATTGACTAATCCCTGTGGATAAAATTTGCACATGACATGGTAAACAGGTAGCTCGACGCATTTCGCGGCTTAAAACCGCTCTTCAGGAGCAGGTATATGAGGTTTCTGCAACAAAAAATGCATTACTGAGTAAAACAGACTTGTGTCAGTATACGGATGGATGGGTGCAATCAAGCAGCCATCCCAAGGTAAAAACGTAACACTTACATGTATAAGTGCAATGAAAGGCACACCAGCAGGGACTGTGAGCCACTCCAGGGGGGGCGATATTGGGAGTTGAGGGGGCGCGCTCAGCGGAGGCGCCCACCACGAACAGCGGCGGGTCCGGGCACAGCAAGCACTCCTGGGGAGGGAAGGGGGAGGGGGGGGGGAAAGAAGACATAAGAGTATGTTGTGAATATAATGAAAACTAAAATCGCAGATAGGAGTGGACAGTGAGGAAGGCAGTGGAAGGGGGTGTGGGTAGAGGACCAGAGAGAAGGCCGACCTCGACACACCAGTGAAGGAAGGCAAGCGGTGCAGTGAAGTGCCTGTGGCAGGAGTGAAATAGGAGGTACTAACCATGGAAGGAAGTGTAGGATAATGATGGAAAGGGGGTGCCGGTGGAGGGCCATGAGAGAGGTCGACCATACCACACCGGTGTTGGAAGGGGAAAGTGAGGGAGAGGAGGAGTGACAGAGGAGTGAACGGTGAAAACATTTTTTTTACCAAGTGCCGGAAGGGAGAAAAGAAGTCCAATCCAGGAGAGACGTGCAGAGTGGTGTCCAGGAGGGCTTGGAGCAGTCCAGATCCAGCCCGGGGAGTGTGGGTAAGTGTGGCGTCGATGCGCAGTGACGGCGCGCCCACCCCCCGACCACCCAGAAGAGGGGGCGGGAGGAGGAACACCCACAGTGCGCATCGCAGCTCCCAAAATGACAGGGCCGGGCAGCGCACAGTGAATCCATTGGGGCCAATGCACATGGTAGAAAAATAAAAAGACAGGGAGCTAATGATATTATTAGATGGCAAGGGATTTGTTCCTCTTTTGTTACCATGGGCTTCACTTAAAGTCCCACCCTTTCCCCCCCTTGGTGCAATTTTGCAGCCTCACCGGCTTCCCTTTTGCTCCTTTTTTTCTCAAACACTGCATTAGGGAACTAAATTGACTGTTCGAGCTGCACGCTGTCTGCTAGTGCCATTGGGTGACTATCCGGGTGAGCTATACCCACTTGGGATCAAGTGACGACGAAGCCAGAAGTGCCTGAATTCCATCTGTCTTCCTAACACCTTTCTCCTTTCATGCATAAGAAAATAAAACTCTACGTTGGAGTGATATACTGGTGTGGACCTTGGAGTTACTTGGGGCATAGAGACTTTCGTCCTTACACACTAGGGACAGAAACCAACACTGAGGGGAATTGCTGCAAAGACCCGTAAGGAAACTAATTATGCCTAACCTTTGCAACCCAGGGGGGTACGGGCATGGAGGAGACCACACACTCCTTCCTCTCCAGTGAACGAGCCAAAGAGTGGAGAAGGAGGGTGGCGGGTGGCCGCTTCATATATATATACACTCACCGGCCACTTTATTAGGTACACCTTGCTAGTACTGAGTTGGATCCCGTTTTACCTTCAGAACTGCCTTCATTCTCAGTGGCATAGATTCAACAAGCTTTTGGAAACATTCCTCAGAGATTTTGGTCCATATTGACATGATAGCATCACACAGTTGCTGCAGTTCCACCACATCCCAATGGTGCTCTATTGGATGAGATGTGGTGACTGTGGAGGCCATTGGAGTACAGAGACCTCATTGTCCAGTGGTGAGATGATTGGAGCTTTGTGACATGGTGCATTATCCTGCTGGAAGGAGCCATCAGAAGATGGGGACACTGTAGTCATAAAGGCCGTGGTGTTTAAATGATGATCAATTCATACTAAGGAGCCCAAAGTGTGCCAAGAAAATAAAATCTCCCCACACCATTACACCACCACCACCAGCCTGAGCTGTTAATACAAGGCAGGATGGATCCATACTTTCATGTTGTTTACACCAAATTCTGACCCCACCATCTGAATGTCGCAGCTGAATTTGAGACTCATCAGACCAGACAACATTTTTCGAATCTTCGATTGTCCAATTTTGGTGAGCCTGTGCGAATTGTAGCCTCAGTTTTCTGTTCGTAGCTGATAGGAGTTGCACCCGGTGTGGTCTTCTGCCGCTGTAGCCCATCTGCTTCAAGGTTCAATGTGTTGTGCGTTCAGAGATGGTATTCTGCATACCTTGGTTGTAACGAGTGGTTATTTGAGTTACTGTTGCCTTTCTATCATCTCGAAACAGTCTGCCCATTCTCCTCTTACCTCTGACATCAACAAGGCATTTTCATCCACACAACTGCCGCTCACTGGATGTTTTCTCTTTTTCCGACCATTCTATGTAAACCCGAGAGATGGTTGTGTGTGAAAATCCCAGTAGATCAGCAGTTTGTTAAATTCTCAGAGCAGCCCGTTTGGCACCAACAACCATGCCATGTTCAATGTCACTTAAATCCCCTTTATTCTTCATTCTGATGCTCGGTTTGAACTTCAGCAAGTAGTCTTCACCACATCTAGGTGCCTAAATGCATTTAGTTGCTGCCATGTGATTGGCTGATTAGCAATTGAACAGGTGTACCTAATGAAGTGGCCGGTGAGTATATACAGTGTATATATATATATATATATATATTGTGAGGGGGTTAGCTCGGCAGCGGGTGTGTGTGACCCCCGGGATGGGCTCCCCACCCAAAAACAGGCCCAGCAAACGGAGGTTGTGGTTTTCAAAATCAAAAAAAGGTGCGGTTTATTTTCTATTTACAGTGACAAAACACAGCAAAGCCAAAAGAAACATAAACAAAATAAATCCTGGTCAACTTGACCTCTGACTAAACATGCAGGTTTCCCTAACTAACAACTGGGATCAGCCTAGTGCTGTCCTAGTCCCTAAGCCCCTGGTTTTAAATGTCCAAGCAAATAGCCACACAGGCTTTGTCTCACCGCACAGGTGTTCACTCTCCCTAGACAGTCCACACAGGTCTGGGTCCAGGCATGAGCTAACATCTAATGAAGCTGGGAGTTTTTATAGAGGCCTAAATGAGCTGACAAGCTTCAGCTGGTCTCATCAACTCCCTGTCTGCACGACGCCCCACACTCTCCCTAGAGGTATGAGTCATCCATGAGCCCACTAGCCTCAGCTGGGCTTATACAACACTCCACCTAGTTGTATAAGTCGGCGTAAAGCCTGAATCTGGGCGAAATATATCTACCCCCCTGGATGCAACCAGGTGACTTTACCTTCCTGCTGTCACATACCCCCCCCCCCCTCTTGTTTTAACCTCGGGGTTGGAACACCAGCAATCAGGCATTCATGTACTCGAGACAAAGCATCCACATTCCCCATTTGAACGCCAGGGCGATGCTTTACTGTGAAGTTGAATTCCTGGAGGGCCAGGAACCACCTATTCACTCTTCTATTTGTTTCCTTGTTTTGAGCCATCCACTTTAACGGAGCGTGATCCGTAACCATGTCAAAGTGCCTACCTAGCAGGTAGTACCGAAGGGAATCTAGAGCCCACTTCACCGCTAAACACTCCTTTTCAACGGTGGCGTAATTTACCTCATGGGACTTCAACTTCCTGCTGAGGTAAATGACTGGGTGCTCTTCCCCGTTCCAGACCTGGGACAATACTGCTCCTAACCCCACATCTGACGCATCACTTTGTACGACAAAGTCTTTAGAGAAGTCGGGTGAGTACAACACTGGCTGGCTACATAAGGCTTGTTTCAAGAATTGGAATGCTGCCTCAGCCTCGGGGGTCCATTTAATCATGACCGACCCTTTCCCCTTCGTTAGGTTGGTTAGGGGCACAGCCTTAGAAGCAAAGTGGGGAATGAATCGCCGATAATACCCAGCGATTCCCAGAAAGGCTCGTACCTGCTTCTTGCTGTTGGGACGTGGCCAACTCTGGATGGCCTCGACTTTGTTGAGTTGGGGTTTTATTACTCCCCTCCCAATGGTGTACCCAAGATATTTGGCCTCCTCCTGCCCAATGGTACACTTCTTGGGGTTAGCCGTAAACCCCGCTTCCCGAACAGAGTCCAGGACTGCTTGCACTTTTGGCAGATGTGAGGCCCAATCTGTGCTATGGACAATTACGTCATCCAGGTAAGCCGCAGCATACTTCCGATGGGGCCTCAGCATCTGGTCCATTTTCCGCTGGAATGTGGCCGGCGCATTCTGTAACCCGAACGGCATTCTTTTATATTGGAACGCCCCGTCTGGGGTTACAAATGCGGTTTTCTCTTTGGCCAATTTGGCCAGGGGGATTTGCCAATACCCTTTTGTGAGGTCAAGAGTCGTCATGTATCGGGCTGTTCCCAGCCGGTCGATCAACTCATCTATACGTGGCATGGGGTAGGTGTCAAATTTTGTAACTTTGTTCAACTGACGAAAATCGTTACAAAATCGCCAGCTCCCATCCGGTTTAGGCACCAACACAATGGGACTAGACCAATCACTTTGGGACTCCTCTATCACCCCTAAGTTCAGCATTTTCTGTACTTCCTCCCGTATTGCCTCCCGTCGGGCCTCTGGGATCCGATAGGGTTTTAACTTCACCCTTTCACCGGGCGGGGTAATGATGTCATGCTCTACCCCAAATGTTTGTCCCGGCAGCTCAGAGAATACCTCCTTGTTGCGAAGCACAAACTCCTTAACCTCCTGTTGTTGCGGTTGTGACAAGGTGGCTGCTATTCCAACCTCAGGAATCACGCAACCAGTTTGAGCTGGTGACCAAGTGTCTGCGACTAGGGACTCTCTATCCCTCCAGGCTTTCAACAGATTAACGTGATAGATCTGTTCGGGCTTTCGCCTTCCTGGTTGTCTGACCTTGTAATTCACTTCGCTCACTTTTTCCATTATCTCGTAGGGGCCTTGCCATTTGGCAAGGAATTTACTTTCAACCGTAGGGACAAGTACCAGTATCCTATCCCCCGGGGAAAAGGTACGGGTCTTGGCTCCACGGTTGTACACTCTCTGCTGTGCTAACTGCGCTTGGGCCAAATGTTCCTTCACGATGGGCATTACCTGTGCAATTCGGTCTTGCATCAGGGCGACATGCTCAATCACACTCCTGTGGGGAGAACTCTCACTTTCCCAAGTTTCCTTGGCAATATCCAACAGCCCTCTTGGGTGTCTCCCATACAGTAACTCAAAGGGGGAGAATCCCGTAGAGGATTGGGGCACCTCCCTAATAGCAAACATCAGATAAGGAAGTAGACAGTCCCAATCCTTTCCATCTCTATCCACCACTTTCTTCGACATTTGTTTTAGGGTTTTGTTGAATCTTTCAACCAGCCCATCGGTTTGGGGGTGATACACAGATGTACGTAATTGCGTCACTTTGAACAATTTACACAGCTCCTTCATAACCCGGGACATAAAGGGTGTACCTTGGTCCGTAAGCAGTTCTTTACAAATACCCACCCGGCTAAACACAAGAGATAGCTCTTTGGCTATGGTTTTGGCCGAGGTATTTCGGAGAGGGATCGCTTCTGGATAACGGGTGGCATAGTCCATTATAACTAATATGTACTGGTGCCCCCTAGCGGACTTGATTATAGGACCTACCAAATCCATGGCGATCCTCTCAAACGGGACCTCAATGATGGGTAGAGGGACCAGCGGGCTACGGAAATGTGGCATCGGGGCCGACCTCTGACACACAGGGCAGGAGGAACAATAATTTTCTATGTCCTTCATCACCCCCGGCCAATAGAATCTCTGTAATACCCTCTCTCGGGTTTTCTCTGTCCCCAGATGACCTCCAAGAATGTGCCCATGGGCCAACTCCAACACCAACTTCCTGTAAGGTTTGGGCACCACAAGCTGCTCAACGGTTTCTTCTGCCCTTTTTGCCACCCGATACAGTAGGTCCTTCTCTACGCTGAAGTATGGGTAAGTGCAGGTATTATCTGGGTTCACTAACTCGCCATCTATTTTCACTACGTTTTCCCGTGCCTTTATTAGGGCGGGGTCTTTCAACTGTTCTGTGGCAAAGTTTTCCCTGTGAACCTCAAGATCAGAAAACTCCACAGACGGTAGGTTTTCGTCTGAGGAGGTGGGCTCCTCTCCAGTTTCTTGAGTCTCCCCTGCCAATACTGATAAGGGAAATTCCGGAGAGTCCTCACCACTCTCAGGGGAGTTCTGGCTATCACATTCCTGGTACATAGGGGCACCAGTGGGGGGCTCAGGATCATCCCACAGTTCCCAGAACTTCGGAAAATCCCTTCCCACAATGGCGTCATACGGTAACTGAGATACTAAGCCCACTGGATGAGAGAGGGTACCTTTGGGGGTCTCGAAACACACTGTAGTCACTGGATACTCTCGGGTGTCCCCATGCACACAAATAACAGCTACCTTGCTATTCCCAGAGACCTCTGTTTTAACTAACTCAGCCTTTATCAGGGTCACAAGGCTACCTGAATCCAGCAATACCACAACATTTCTACCATTAACACACATTTTGCATAAATGTTTCTCAGTTCCTCGAATGGCAGTGCATGCGACTGTCGCACACAGCGACTGACGTCTGCCCGTCAGAAAGTCACACTGCATGGGTTCCTCCACAACCGGGCAATTGGCTGCAATATGTCCCGCTTGCCGGCAGCGGTAGCAAACGATCCTTCTTGCCGCCTCTTGAGCCGCTGATCTCCCAGGCTGTTCTCGCCAAACTTGGGGTAGAGCTCCCACCCTCTCACTCTCTCCACCCTTACCCCTTGGAATCCTCTTATCCGCCCCTGGGGATGGTCTGGTCTTAGGGTGGAAAGTCCGAGTGTCTCTGGAAGAGGCCGTCAGGTTCTCTGTAGCCAAGTATTTCTCCACACGATCCACAAGACCATCGGCCGTCTCTGGGTCTCCATGGCTTACCCACTTTTGGATGGCAGTAGGAAGAGCTCTCAAAAACCGATCCATTACAACACGTTCCACAATCTTTGGTGCGGACAAAGTCTCTGGCTGTAGCCACTTTCTGCTCAGGTGAATGAGATCATACATTTGAGACCTGGGGGGTTTTCCAAGCTGGAAAGTCCAGTTATGCACACGCTGAGCCCGGACAGCCTGGGTGACACCCAGCCTTGCCAATATCTCAGCTTTTAGCATCACATAGTCTTTTGCTTGGTCAGGCTCTAGGTCATAGTAAGCCTTCTGCGATTCACCAGTTAACAGAGGAGCCACCAGTCCAGCCCACTGCTCCTCAGGCCACTTTTCTCTTTCAGCAGTCCTTTCAAATGTGGTCAAAAATACCTCTGGATCATCCTCTCCAGTCATTTTTGTCAATAAACGACTCACTCCAAAGGACGCGGTATTAGTGGGACGGCTTTCCTCACTGGTCTGCGGACGTTGCTGCATTACTGCTTCCATTTGTTGTAGTCTCTGCTCTTGCTTCTGTAACAGGTCTATGAAGCGGGCCTCAGATTGCTGCTGGGCTTGTTGCTGAGCTTCCAGACTCTGTTGGTGAGCTTGCTGCTGGGCTGCAAGGCTCTGTTGATGAGCTTGCTGCTGGGCTGCGAAGTTCTGTTGTTGAGCTGCAAGGCTCTTTTGCAAACCTGCATTTGTCTGCTGTTGATTGGCATTTGCTAGAGCCAGCTGCTTCAGTATCTCCTCCATGCTGGCTTAAAAAAAACTGCCCGCATTCTCCACCAACTGTGAGGGGGTTAGCTCGGCAGCGGGTGTGTGTGACCCCCGGGATGGGCTCCCCACCCAAAAACAGGCCCAGCAAACGGAGGTTGTGGTTTTCAAAATCAAAAAAAGGTGCGGTTTATTTTCTATTTACAGTGACAAAACACAGCAAAGCCAAAAGAAACATAAACAAAATAAATCCTGGTCAACTTGACCTCTGACTAAACATACAGGTTTCCTAACTAACAACTGGGATCAGCCTAGTGCTGTCCTAGTCCCTAAGCCCCTGGTTTTAAATGTCCAAGCAAATAGCCACACAGGCTTTGTCTCACCGCACAGGGGTTCACTCTCCCTAGACAGTCCACACAGGTCTGGGTCCAGGCATGAGCTAACATCTAATGAAGCTGGGAGTTTTTATAGAGGCCTAAATGAGCTGACAAGCTTCAGCTGGTCTCATCAACTCCCTGTCTGCACGACGCCCCACACTCTCCCTAGAGGTATGAGTCATCCATGAGCCCACTAGCCTCAGCTGGGCTTATACAACACTCCACCTAGTTGTATAAGTCGGCGTAAAGCCTGAATCTGGGCGAAATATATCTACCCCCCTGGATGCAACCAGGTGACTTTACCTTCCTGCTGTCACAATATATATATATATATAAATGTGTATTTTTTTTTCTATGACTTATCCTCACTGTCTAACCACCAAATACTTTTTTCCTGTCTTCTGTCTCCTGTTTTTTCTCTATTTTTCTCCTGTATAGTTCAGCACATAGACATGCCCATACAAATACTAGGAGTATACTTGTCAAAGCACTCGACAGACACTCTCAACACCAGTATTGTATGAAGGTAACACTAGTTATTGGCTGATGGACTTGTCCTCAAGAGCTGTTAACTGTGAAGATCTGCTGATTTCCGACTGTTTTTGCCCAGTCCTGCTTTCAGCATCATCTAAAGCTGCCTTTCTCAGCCTTTTTACCCCAGAGAAACCCTTAAATAATTTTCAGGTCTTAGAGAACTACTGCTAAATGAATTCATTGAGGGATAAAGGAACGAATGCCCTCCCTTACAGCGGTGGTCAAAATGCCACCTTTACAAACAGCTAAAAAGATTATTGGTGTCATGCCGCTCTGCCAAGAATCTTTGGACCTGGAATTATGTAGACACCATCAGATGGGAGGTCAATCAACCAGTGGCGGTTCGTCCATAGTGGGCACAGGAGCGCCGCCCCCTCTCTCTCCTGCACCGTCATTCACAACAACAATACATAGGTTCATGCATTGCATGAACCTATGTATTGTCGCCGCCGCTGCCGCCCACTATTCAGATGGCCGGCCCCCTGTTGAGCGCCGGCCATCTGAATAACAGCGGCTGGTTGGTTTTTGGAAGTGCCTATCAGAACCAGCGGCTCTGATAGGCTTCCCGATTACAGCCTGAGGGCTGTAATCGGCTTTCAAATAGTTAACCAGGGGACGCACGGGGGGTGCGTTCCTTGGTTAACACTGACAGGCGTTTCAGCCAATCAGGTTCACCGGGTCTGGTTACTGGTAACCTGATTGGCTGAAGCGACATCGAGGGCGGGAGAAGACATTGAGGACGGAAGAAGGACGGCGCTGACCCGAGGAAGGTAAGTGCAGGGCTGGGGGAAACTGGCTGCATTCGGGGACAAACTGGCTGTATTTGGGGGGAAATTGGCTGTATTTGGGGACAAACTGGCTGTATTTGGGGGGAAACTGGCTGCATTTGAGGGGGCAAACTGGTGGCGTTTGGGCACAGTGGCTGTGTTTAATGGGCACAGTGGCGGCAATTAATGATTTTTTTTTTCAGTTTGTTTGCGCCCCCCCAAAAATTTTGAGCACCAGCCGCCACTGCGGTCGGAATTTACGAGGAAAAAAGTCAGACAGAATTTTTTCATCGGATATTCCGACCGTGTGTATGCCCCATCGGACTTTTTCCGTCGGAAATTGTGGCGGACTTAGAAAGAGAACATGTTCTCTTTTTTTCCGACGGAAATTTCGTTCGTCTGTGTGGAACTCCGACAGAGAAAAAAACACGCATGCTCAGAATCAAGTCGACGCATGCTCGGAAGCATTGAACTTCATTTTTCTCGGCTCGTCGTATTGTTGTAGGTCCCCTTGTTCTTGACAGTCGGAATTTGGTGTGACAGTGTGTATGCAAGACAGCTTGAACGGAATTCCGTCAGAAAAACCCGTCTGAGTTTATTGCGACGGAAATTCCGACCGTGTGTACGCGGCATAAGATCTTGCGGTAACATCACATTTTAAAACTGTTCAAACCTTGTGATTCTCTTTTTAGAGAGTGAGAGAAAACATTTAAGCACCATACCAGAGCATGGACCAGACTTGCATTTGTAGCAATCTTTCATTGTTTTTAGAAGGAGATTGTTTCTCATTAGTTCCGTCTGTCTCCAGAAATTTTGTTAAGCTTTTCTCCTCATTTAGCTTCACTTAAGCCTCATACACACGACAAAGTTTCTCGTCCAAAACCGACAAGAAAAGTGCCGCATGAGCTTTATTGTCGAGAAAAACTTTTGTGTGTATGGTTTTACGACGAGAAAACTGCAGTGAATCTCGACGAGAAAAATAGAGAACCTGCTCTCTATTTTCTCGTCCGGGTTCTAGATTTTCTCGTCGTGTTTCTCGTCGGCCTGTTTTGCGACGAGAAAAGGGTTCGTGTGTATGCTTTTACGACTCTTCAAAAAGCGCGCATGCTCAGAATCAAGTATGAGACGGGAGCGCATCTTCTGGTAAAACAAGCCTTCGTAATGGAGATAGCACATTCGTCACGCTGTAAATTATTGCATCGTTTAAATGTTGTGCATTTAAATCTTCTTTAGAATGTTACAATAATGAAAACGAATGAACTTGTTTTGCTGCTGATATTCACACAGAGTTCTGACTATCTATTTTAAACCTTTTTCATGCTGCTCTTAAGAAGATTTAGCTGTATTATATCGTGCAAGATCTTCAGAATATTTTAATGTTTTATATTTTTTAGACAGATGTTAATTGTAATTTGTCAATGTTTTGATAGTGATCTCCCATTTTAATTTTTAAATTTAGTTGTGTCAAGTTTACAGCCTATATTTTTTAAAGAACACCTTTAATGGTTTATTTTGGTGTTATCTGTCCCTTTTTTATTGGGGTCAAATGTATCTGCTTACTCCAAAGGGAAATAAATAATTATTATAAAAACGCATAGTCAAGTATGAACTTAAACAAAAAAAACATTTATTCATGTCTTGAACAAAATAAATAGAAGGCAGCGCTGGAGAACCTGCTGCCATTTGTGCATCCATGGGACCCCAGAGCACACATCAACCCTGTGTGGACACTAAAATTGGGAGCTTGAGAAGCACAACAGTTGTGAACACAATCTGATGCTGGCCTCCCAGAGGTCAGGAACAGCAGCAGGTGATATATATGTCCCAAGTCTGTGGTACTACAACAGGCTGCCTTCTGTCCGACCACAATGAAGCAAGGCCATCACTTCCTCGTCTTCTTTGCAGCCTTCCCTGCAGCCTTCCCTGAAGCCTTCTCTGCAGCCTTCCCTGAAGCCTTCTCTGCAGCCTTCCTTCTGCGTGTGGCTTGAGGCTGGGCCACTGGAGGGGTACTCCTGTCAGGAGGAGGAGAAGGAGGTGGAGGAAAAGGGGGTGGCGCAGAAGAAGAAGGTGGAGGTGGAGGAGGAGGTGGAGGAGAAGGGGGTGGCGCAGAAGAAGAAGGTGGAGGTGGAGGAGGAGGAGGTTGAGGTTGGGAAAGCTGTGCGACCTCACATATGGCCGTATTGGGGGTAATTCTCTCCATCACCCCCTTGTTCAGCAAGGTGATGAGCAGGGGCTCGCATAGGAGGCGTTGCTCCATGCTCATCACCTTGAACTTGGCCTCAACTAGGCCGGCAATGGCCTCTTCAGGGGATGTGGGCTCCTGGAGGGTGGCATGTGCCTCTCTAATAAGGGCCATTGCTGCCTCACTAGTGGTCCTGTCCCTCCTGCTTCTTTTAGGAAGGCGGATGGGAGGCACCTGAGATCTAGTGCTTCTCCTTTGGCCGGCCACCTCCTGTCTGCCACTGGGCCCTGCCACCTCCTGTCTGCCACTGGGCCCTGCCACCTCCTGCCTCACAGTGGGCCCTGCCTCCTCCTGCCTGACAGTTTCCTGACCCTCCTCCTGGCTGATTTCATCCTGTGTATGAAAAAGGGACATAGTTTAATATTTTGGTTTATTATTTTCACACAAATTTGAGATCATGAATGTAGCAATTTGAATGTAAATCAAGAGAAAAGACAAATATTTTTAGGACTACATCAGATTGACTATTTAGCACCCAATTTATAGCAGACTAATGTCTCTAGATCTTGATTTCACTTTTGTATCCCAAAATAGTTTAGGATTTTCATCTTGACTTCTTTTTCCTGCTTTAAGTTTTTCACAATACATTTTCATTTAATACTATACCTGGCTCCAGATGTCCAAATCAGCTTCTTCCAGGATGGCTGCCTCCTCTTGCTCCAGGGAAGGCTCAGGTTGGCTGCAGGGAAGTCTGGGGGGAAGAGTAAACAGTGATGGCCTTGCCTCAATGTGGTCATCCAGAAAGGACATCCTGCTGTAGTACCACAAATTGGGGACATACACATCATCTGCTGCTGCTCCTGACCTCTGAGAAGCCAGGACCTTAGAGCCTCAGTCCTGTATGTGCCTCTCAAGCTCCCAATTTTAGTGTCCACCTGTTTTGCTGTGGCTGTGGGCACCTTGGTATGCACAAATGGGAGCAGGGTCTCCAGCGCCGCTTTTCTTACCCCTTTTTTTCTATGAATGGGGTTTTTTGTTTCCCACAGAGCGGGCAGCTCCCTTACCCGGTCTATAAATTCCGCAAGGAATTCCTTGTCACTTATGAAGACATTCATTTTGGGTCTGCAAGCCAAAAAAAAATTATAAAAAATAATGTGAGGCACACAGTCTAACCTCCTGTAAATCTTAGTCACCATATATATCCTCCAACATTCTCTAGACAGTATAGGCCACCAATTTCTCAAAGTCTACAAATCACATACCTTCGTTCGCACGTCCGTCACTTTTACTCCTATCTCCGCACACCGAACGTAGTATAGTCACATGTGTGTTTGCTATATATACACCACGCATGCGTAAAACTACGCACACGTCGTCCGCCCATGACGTTCTAAGTAACATCTTTTCCCCGCCCCTTCTCTTTCGGCGCGCAGACAGATATGGCAGATTCACAGCAGGTGTCTGCTAATTCCTCAAATAACGAGGAGGAGACAAGCCCGGAGACTGAGGAAACGTCACGATCAAGGAGGAGATTCAAGGCCTCGAATATGTCTTACGCGGAGATGGCGGAGATGGTGGACATATTGCTAAAGTCGGATTATGACACAAAGCATGGGCCGTATAGCAAACCTAATCGAAGGAAGGCCAAAATCATGAAGAAAGTCATGAAGAGTCTGAAGAAGAATTTCGGGGTGAAACGATCAAATGAGCAGCTCAGAAAGAGGTGGTCTGACCTCAAACTGAGGGAGCCGGAGCAGTTAAGGAGCATTAAGAGAATGCTTTAAAAAAGTAAGTACTTTTTCCCCTTTTTTCCTATTATTGTATTTCACAACTTGCATGTTGCTCCATGTTATTGCATGTTTCTATTGTACCTTACAAAATGTCATAGTTTGAACTTGGTTTGGCACAGTAATCGTTCGTTACAGACACATCGTTCGGCCACTATCCTCGATTTTTATAGATTTTACAGGGTTAAAATAATTTACACATCTGCCTGTTTTTATTCAATTGTTGTTCTTACATTGTTGGCTAGATGATGTGTTTGTAAAGAGAATGAAATGCAAACTTTAATCAGTGTAAAGGAGAGGACACTCAGCAGCTGCTTCCACATCTGTACTTTGGAGCACTATAGTGTTGGCCACCTGAACCACATTTTTTGGGTGTCCCACACAGGTGCATCAGTGAATTTTTGTGGTGCCTCCATGTATAATAATTGACAGCCAAAGGTGAATAGTAAAGAAATTATTGTGAAAAAATAATGTCTTCATCTGGAAATTCCGCCCAAACAGACACTTGTACCCCACTTCCAAGCAATTTATCATGTTTTTATTTTTTAGAGAGAATTTCTGTGTGATAACTAGACCTTTTGTTTGATTCTCATAGGGGAGAGAAGACTGGGAGGAGAACACTCCAGGGAGCACAGGAACCCCACACCTTCTAAACAACCCCAACCTTACCAAGACCCACAACCTAAGGATGTTGAGGAAGTTGAAGAGGTGGAGGAAGGAGAAGTGCAGGAAGGAGAAGTGGATGACGTGGTGGAACTGGTCACCACAACAGGTCAGTATCTGTCACCCCAGCTTCAGGTAAGAGATGTAGGCCTGCAGAGTTATAATACCTTTTGTATTTTTTTATAGGGGATGCAAATGTTGTGGTGAAAGATAGTACAGGTTTCTCTGCTGACAGTGCCCTCCGAATAATACAGCAAGTGATGGAATGTAGCACAGAACTGGACAGAATTAAGCAAAGAATTCATGTGATGGATCAAACCTTTAAAGACATCCTAGATGTTTTGGGGAGAATTGAATAAGGCAACAAAACCCCCATTTTTGGTTAGAGATTGTTCTTCCCCCTTTTTTTATCTTTTAGACAATCAATCCAGCCAAAATTTGAATATGCACACAGTGTGTCAACATGTGCCATCTGCCATCAGGCGATATCCATGTACGTCTTATGGGGGTGCAACCCCTTCCTCGTATCTCAAGTAGGTGAACTGAAGAAGGGGTTGCACCCCCAAAACACGTCTATTGATCACCCCTGATGGCAGATAGCACATGTTGACAATAGGGATCAGGAGTCAAAAATCCCTATTGGAAATGACTTCAAATTGTGTGCATATTCAAATTTTGGCTTGGCCAGGGGTGCCAATACCCCATATTAGGACGGCCAGATAGAGACATATTTTGGGTAATTGAATGTTTCATATTGCCAAGAGGTATCCAATGTTCTAGTTTGTTGAATGCTACAGATGGTTTTGTATTTTCGTAAAAAAAAAAAGGCCGGTTTGTGGCCAGCCAAAAAAATAAAAAAAAAGTTCTATTTACCATGTGTGTGAATGTCCACGGAGTAAAATTTTGGGAAAAAAAAAAGTGTAGCTTCTTTTTCAAATACGCTCTAACCTTATTTGTGTATATTTTTGTGGTTCATAGTGAAATGGTTGGTATTTACTAAAGGAAAATACACTTGGCACTACAAATGCAATAAGACAAACTAGGAGACAGGAAACAAAAAAAGTTACAAGATTAAATCTGATTTTTATTGAGTTCTTTCTCCACGAATCTTTACACATGGCCTGGCATAGGAATTGCCCCCCTACCCGTGAAATATTCCATATATTTCTTCCGAACCTCACGGGCATTTTGGGGGGGCAAGCCAGGATGGGCAGATTCGAGGCCCGGCAGGGTATTGCCATAGGAAAGTCCTGCCTCAGGCAATATTGAGGCCATATAATTACTGGATTTTCAGCTCAGAAAATTATGGAGCACACAGCAGCATAAAACAACATAGTTTATCTTGTACTCCGCCAAGTGAATAGGAGTCATAAAAAGGCGGAACCGGCTGGCCATTATCCCAAAGGCATTTTCAACAACTCTTCGGGCCCTGGCCAGCCGGTAGTTGAACACCCTCTTCTCTGGGGTCAGGGTCCTCTGTGGAAATGGCCTCATGAGGTGCGGTCCGAGTCCGAAGGCTTCATCAGCCAAAAAAACAAAGGGGAGTCCTTCAACATTCCCTTCATCCGGTGGCAATGCAAGGTCGTCACTCTGGAGACGGAGGGCAAACTCCGTCTGGATGAAGGATCCCCCATCGGACATCCGGCCATTCTTCCCTACATCCACATAGAGGAATTCATACCGTGCTGACACCACTGCCATGAGCACAATGCTATGAAACCCCTTGTAATTGAAGAAGTAGGACCCAGAACGGGGTGGCGGCACGATGCGGACGTGCTTCCCGTCAATGGCTCCACCGCAGTTGGGGAAGTCCCACCGCGTGGCAAACTCCGATGCCACAGTCTGCCATTCCTGTGGCGTGGAAGGAAGCTGTGGAGTCAAACAAGATAAAAATATATTAGTACTTTAGCACATAACATTGCAAGCAGATTATAATAAAATACATTCGAGGCCAACATCAATAAAAATCTCTGTTTAATGTGTTTTTTTAAAGTATAATGGAAGGCTCAAGTATCATATTCATCACCCCCTCTGATGGTCCATTATAATCAAATTTGGGGGGGGGGGGGTAGATGTGTTTGGCCACAGGATAGCATTGCAGTGGCGGTGCGTCCAGAGTTGGCGCTGGAGCGCTGCCCCCTCTCTCCTACGCCCGTCACTCAGAACAATACATAGGTTCATGCCTTGCATTAACCTATGTATTGTCAATGCCGCCCACTATTCAGGTGGATGGCCCCCTGTTGAGCGACGGCCATATGAATAACTGCGGCATTTTTGGGGTGAAAATTGCCTATCAGAGACAGGGGGCAAATAGGCTTGCCGATTACAGCCTGAGGGATGTAATTGGCTTCATAAAAGTTAACCAGGGGACGCAGGGGGGGGGGGCATTCCTTGGGTAAACACTGACAGGCTCCTCTGCCAATCATGTTCACCAAGTCTGTTTACCGGTAACATGATTGGCTGATGCAACATCGAGGGCAGGAGAAGACATCAAGGACAGAAGAAGGATGGCGCTGACCAGAAGAAGGTAAGTGCAGGGCTGGGGGGGAACTGGCTGCATTTGAGGAGGCAAGATGGCTGCATTTGAGGAGGCAAAATGGCTGCATTGGAGGGGGCAAAATGGATGCATTGGAGGGGGCAAACTGGTGGCGTTTAATAGGCACAGTCGCAAAAATGGAGGAAATTTATATATATAATTTGGGGGTGGCACCCCAAACATTTGGAGAAGCAGTCACCACTGATGGAGAGGTTAGTGAAGGGAAATATGCATGGAGGAGAAAAAAGGGGCATTTAAAAGCTTCCAGCATGCATGAGGACAAAGGGGACATTCTCAGCATATTACATTCATGCTAATTAGGGAAGGATGAAAGAAATACAATACATTAGCATACATGAAATACATAAAATGTGACGTTAATGAAGAAAACTTACCCTAATATAGTCCTCCTGCAGGACTTGGATAATGGCAGAACAGGTCTCTGGGATTATGAGGCCCAGAGCCTGGGGGGAGATGCCTGTCATGAACTTCAAGTCCTGCAGACTTCTCCCTGTCGCCAGGTAGCGTAACGTGGCGATTAGCCTCTGCTCAGCACTGATGGTTTCCTGCATAACGGTGTCCTGCCTGGTAATATAGGGGGACACCAAAGCCAACAGATGCTGAAAAACGGGGTCAGACATCCGCAGAAAATTCCTGTAGTCCTCAGGATTATTCTAGACGATCTCCCGCAGCAGAGGCATATGGCAGAATTGGTCCCGCTGGAGCAACCAATTCTTGGTCCATGAACTCCTCCTCACCCCGTTCATGGACTCGTCTTGGTCCAAAACAAGCAGACCAACACCAAGCGCCCGCACAGCACGAACTCGACGACGAGAACGTACCCGCGACATGGCTAGGAAACGGTCGTCTTATCAGAACGTACAGAACAGAACATACTTTAGAACAGCAAGGCCTATGAAGAACGAATTGAAATTCAAAAATGAACGCCCAAGGGGTGGCGCCAGGGAAATCGATCTTCCCCTTTATACTGCCGTCGTACGTGCTGGACGTGACCGCGCAGAACAATGACGAAATTTGGAATTGTCAATGTGTACGCATGGAAAGCTTGACGAGAAACTCGTCAAGGTTAACAAGAATCTCGTCGAGAAAAACGACGTGTTTTTAACGACGAGAAACTCGGTCGTGTGTACGAGGCTTTAATTTTTCAGTGTTGACTGTTTTATTTGAGAATTAAAGGATACCTGAAGTTTGACAGTTTCTGTCCTGCTATCTTCATGTCTTCACACAGTCTCCCAGCTTCTGAAGGCCTCATACACACGGGCGGGAATCCCGTGGGGAAAAAAAAAGTTGGTTTTCCCGACGGGATTTCTGACGGGATTCCCGGCAAGCTTGCCTTGCATGCCAAGTGTACACACGGTCATTCAAAAGAACCGTCGTTCTTTTGAATGGCAAGAACGCGGTGACGTCATCGACTACGACGAGCCTGCACTTGTCCCATTCGATGCCGTCGCCGCCATCTTGCTAAGTCCTGGACAGGTAAGCATACAGACGAACGGGTTTCTCGGCAGGAAACACTCTGCCGAGAATCCCGACGAGAAAACAGAGAGCAGGTTCTCTATTTTTCTCGTCGAGATTCCCGGCAGTTTTCCCGATGAGAAACCATACACACAAACGTTTTTTCTCTGGAAAAAGCTCTCCCAGCAGTTTTCTTGCCGAGAAAACCGGCCGTGTGTACGAGGCTTGAGTGTTCCTAAGGCCCCTTTCACACTGAGGTGCTTTGAAGGCGCTATTGCGCTAAAAATAGCGCCTGCAATACGCCCCAAAAAAGCCGCTCAATTGTATCCAATGTGAAAGCCCTCGGGCTTTCACACTGGAACGTTGCGCTTGCAGGAGGGTCAAAAAACTCCTGCAAGCCGCATCTTTGAGGCACAATAGGAGCGGTAAACATACCGCTCCTATAGCGCCCCTGCCCATTGAAATCAATGGGGTAGCGCCTCCAAAACGCCTGCAAAACGCCGCAAAGAGGCGTTATTGCGGGCGTTTATAACCCATTTTCGGGCGCTAGCGGGGGTTAAAATCCCTCCCGCTAGCGACCGCAAATCACGGCAAAAAAATACGGTATAGCGGCGCTAAAAATAGCGCCGCTATACCGCCAGCGCATCCAGCGCCTCAGTGTGAAAGTAGCCTAACAGTATCAAGTAATGGAGCACTGTGATTGCTTAAGGCCCGTACACACGATCGGATTTTCCGACCGGAATTGTGTGATGACCGGCTGTTGTCGGAAAATCCGACCGTTTGTACGCTTCATCGGACAATTGTTGTCGGATTTTCCACCAACAAATGTTGAATAGCATGCTTTAAAATTTTCCGACCACCAATGTGTGTTGTCGGATTATCCGATTGTGTGTACAGAAGTCCTTCGGAAAAAAATCCACAGTACAAACACGCATGCTCAGAAGCAATGCTCACCATAACACAACATTAGCAGAAGTTGCCCAAAGGGTGGCGCTAAAGAGCTTAAAAACCACGTTGTTTCGTGTTTGTTGGCTGACAATTCTTTGATGTTTGTATGCAATACAAGTTCCTGGCCAACGCCCTTCGGACAAAAGTCCTACGCTTTGTCCGCGGAAAATCTGATCGCGTGTACCAGGCTTTAGATTCCCTTCTACAGTGGATCTGAAAGCAAAACATGGACATTTTCCTTATTTAGGGGAACATTTATAAATGTCAATTGTGACTAAGCAGTACTCTGGCTTTTGTCTAGAATTCCTCCTGAAAAATGTTAAAAAGAGCACTTCCTGGTATGTGAGTATGCCTGGGCACTCCTGTGCCTACAGCCCCATAGCTGAATATCTACAGTGTGAGCTATAAGACATTATTCAATTCTTTTAACTTCTGTGCTGCAAAAATTATTTGCCAGTGAAATATAGATTGCCAACATTTAGTTGATATACAACAGCGGTCTCCAAACTGCGCCAGGTGCGGCCCTTTGCTTGCAATTATCCGCCACTTGAGGCAGTATCACTCCCACTGATAGGAGGCAGTTCCTCCTATTGACACTAATGATGGGGCACCATTTCTTTCGCTAACGCCAACAGCGGGGAATAATTCCTTCCACTGACACCAGTGATGAGTTACTATTCCTCCCACTGACACCAATGATGGGGCACTATTCCTTCCACTGACACCAATGATGAGGCACTATTCCTTCCACTGACACCAAGAAATATGCATCAAATGCATTGGGCGGTTGGCGCCAAAACGCTACTAGAATGCGGCTGGAGGCAAGATCAGGGCGGTTCCCCGAAGCATCAGCGTGTGACGTAGCCCCGCCCCTAGGGGCAGAATGACGTCACGCGCCGGAACGTCGCTAGCAGAAGAAAACCTCCATCGTGTCACTCAAATTCATACTGTGTGTATTTACCCTCCAACTATTTTGTATACATTGTTGTAATCTGTGTAGGGCTATGTTTGCCCCTTTTGACCATGTTTTGTATTAATAAAAGTGGCATATTTCTTTATGTTTAATAGGATGTTAGCAGTCCATTACACTCTTTGCCTAAAATATGTTTTTCCCAGTGACACCAATGATGGGGCACTCTTCCTCCCACTGACATCATAGATGGGTCACTATTCTTTCCACTGACAATGATGATGGGGCACTATTCCTCCTACTGATACCAATGATGGGGCACTATTCCTCCCACTGATACTAATGATGGGGCACTATTCCTCCCACTAATACCAATGATGGGGCACTATTCCTCCCACTGATACCAATGATGGGGCACTATTCCTCCCACTGATACCAATGATGGGGCACTCTTCCTCCCACTGACATCATAGATGGGGCACTATTCTTTCCACTGACAATGATGATGGGGCACTATTCCTCCTACTGATACCAATGATGGGGCACTATTCCTCCCACTGATACTAATGATGGGGCACTAATCCTCCCACTAATATCAATGATGGGGCACTATTCCTCCCACTGATACCAATGATGGGGCACTCTTCCTCCCACTGACATCATAGATGGGGCACTATTCTTTCCACTGACAATGATGATGGGGCACTATTCCTCCTACTGATACCAATGATGGGGCACTATTCCTCCCACTGATACTAATGATGGGGCACTAATCCTCCCACTAATATCAATGATGGGGCACTATTCCTCCCACTGATACCAATGATGGGGCACTCTTCCTCCCACTGACATCATAGATGGGGCACTATTCTTTCCACTGACAATGATGATGGGGCACTATTCCTCCTACTGATACCAATGATGGGGCACTATTCCTCCCACTGATACCAATGATGGGGCACTATTCCTCCCACTAATACCAATGATGGGGCACTATTCCTCCCACTGATACCAATGATGGGGCACTCTTCCTCCCACTGACATCATAGATGGGGCACTATTCTTTCCACTGACAATGATGATAGGGCACTATTCCTCCTACTGATACCAATGATGGGGCACTATTCCTCCCACTGTTACCAATGATGGGGCACTATTCCTCCCACTAATACCAATGATGGGGCACTATTCCTCCCACTAATACCAATGATGGGGCACTCTTCCTCCCACTGACATCATAGATGGGGCACTATTCTTTCCACTGACATCATAGATGGGGCACTATTCTTTCCACTGACAATGATGATAGGGCACTATTCCTCCTACTGATACCAATGATGGGGCACTATTCCTCCCACTGTTACCAATGATGGGGCACTATTCCTCCCACTAATACCAATGATGGGGCACTATTCCTCCCACTAATACCAATGATGGGGCACTCTTCCTCCCACTGACATCATAGATGGGGCACTATTCTTTCCACTGACATCATAGATGGGGCACTATTCTTTCCACTGACAATGATGATGGCGCACTATTTCTCCCACTGACACTAATGATGGAGCACTATTCCTCCCACTGACACCACTGATGGGGCACTATTCCTCCCACTGATACCAATGATGGGGCACTATTCCTCCCACTGACACCAATAATGGGGCACAATTTAATATTTTTTTTTACTCCCACTGACCAACAAGCCTGAGGCACTGACACTGGGTCATTTTCTACTCCCACAGTCCAGGCCCCCCTAAAGTCTGATGGACAGCAAACTGGCCCTTTATTTATAAAGTTTGAAGACCCTGATGAGCACCAACAAATTTTTCACAAAATGCACGATTATTTATTTATTTTAGGTACTTATATAGCGCTGTCATTTTACGCAGCGCTTTACATATACATTGTACATTCACATCAGTCCCTACATTCAAGGAGCTTACAATCTAAGGTAAATGTGCGTCACTAAGTGCTACCTCAGTGCCCTTTGTTACTCAAATGAAACAACATACTACTTATCAATATATAATCAACAACACTATAATCACGACTCTCACGACGCTCCAAGACGCCTCAACACTGGCCCCGGGCCAACTAGTGGTGGTGAGTGTTGAATAATGGAGCTCGGAGAACATTAGAAGTCTGGTACACTGTATATGACACATATGATGCTTCAATCTATTCATTCCTGGGAGGGGTATTAAACACAGCATTTAATAAATAGAATTTTGCAGAAACTGTAGCATTCTCTCTTTTTGCTGCTGACATCTTCGCCCGTGTTCTTTGGGTCTGACGTTATGGGCCATCTTGATTGTCTGGCTGAGGATGATGTAACTTTTGTACATGAACACAGGATTTCATTTATCCTGGCACCCCACAGATGCCAGGATTATACACTAACTAAAACTAATGCCCAGCTCAGCATACATTTAGAAAAAACACTGCTGGCTGGAAGGTAAAATGCTTCAGCAATAAAAACCTGCCTGCCAGCAATGCTTTCTAAATAAAGTTCTTAGTTTCACTATAACTGACAAGCATAGGTGTGCGTCTGGGGTGTGCCAGGTGTGCCTGGGCACACCCTAATCACTCTGTGCAGTGCCGATTCCGCCTACTGTCTGAGTCCCCCCCCCCCCCTTGTTGCGCCCCCCACAGTGCTGCTGGCTTCTCTCCTCTCCTCTCCCCCCAGCTGCTGCCGGGGATGTTTCAGAATGGAGAGTGAAGGAAAGGGCTAGTTAATATGTTATTTACCATCTCCTTCCTTTTCCAAATAAACACAGTGAACACACTCATTCACTGTGTTCATTCATAACCAAAGCATAGTAAACTATGTTTACTATGCTTCAGTTTGTGAATGAACAGAAAGCCACTAAGCACAGAACACTTCACATTCATTTGGTTGAACTGGATGGAGTTGTGTCGTTTTTCAACCAGACTATGTAACTACCGTATATACTCGAGTATAAGCCGACCCAAGTATAAGCAGAGGCACCTAATTTTACCACAAAAAACTGGGAAAACGTATTGACTCGAGTATAAGCCTAGGGTGTCCATCTGCATGCCTCACTGTGCCTCACTTTGCCTCACTGTGTCCATGTGCATGCCTCACTGTGCCCATGCCTCACTGTGTCCATGCCTCACTGTGCCCATGCCTCACTGTGCCTCACTTTGCCTCACTGTGCCCATGCCTCACTGTGTCCATGACTAGACTTACGTTTAACATGGGAGTATATAGAAGGGGTGCCCGGCTTTGAAAAATCTGTGCTCCCCGGCTTGTAGAGGAGCACTGGGGCTACATATGTGCCAAGTTTTGGGTCCAGGGGACTTACGGCCGGCCAGTTCCGGGCCCCCATAGTTACCGGAGAAATGACCGTTTAATATGGGAGTCTATGGAAGGGGTGCTCGGCTTTGAAAAATCAATGCTCCCCGGCCGTAGGTCCCCCGGACAACAAACTTTGCACACTTGTCGTGCTATATGTGTGCTAAGTTTGGGGTCCAGAGGACCTACGGCAGGTCGGTACCGGGTCCGCAAAGTCCGGAAGATCAGCGCAAATAGGTGACTCGAGTATAAGCCGAGGGGGACATTTTCAACACAAAAAAATGTGCTGAAAAACTCGGCTTATAGTCGAGTATATACGGTATGTGGCTTCACAGAGCCTAGGGACCCAGTGGCGGCTGGTGGGTTCTTCTTTTGGGGGGGCGGCAAACAAACAAACCCCCCCCCCGGCGCGGGTGGTCCGGCACTGCACTTACCTGCTGGTGTGGTGGGTCTGTGGCGTCCTCTCCTCCTCCTGGAGTGCAAGCAGCGGCCGCCGCGGCTCCGGTGTCCGCTCCTCCAGTTTCCTCCACCACGTGTCTCCTCTTCCACCAAAGCACAAGGCATCCAAGAGGATCGCCTGAGGCTTAGGACGATCGGGAAACAGGTCTCACAGACCTGCCCCCTGATTGGCGGGGAAGAACTTTAGTGTGATAATAGCAAAAATTCATTCACTTATCGTCACACAACTGGGTGGCATCGGAGCGCAATGCCCTGCGCTTTGAGCTGCCCCTTTATTGAAGCCAATTAGAGCCTCTGGCTCTAATCAGGTGCTTCGAAAAAGCACCCCCCCAGCATTGGAATCCATGGCCCGGCGCCACTGATATGTAGATTAGGGGGCCGGACGCAGGGATAGGGCAGGCGGCGCCCGTGCGCCTTCTATGGATGGGCCGCCACTGTGGGGACCTGTCATTCTCTGTCCCGTGCAGCTGAGGCTGCAGACAAAGGCATGTGTGTTTGAGCTTTGGAGTGCACACCTTAATGTGATAGGCTGCGCACACCTATGCTGACAAGGGATGCATAGGCTGGTTTCACATCTTGCTTATATCAAGCCATTTGTGCTCTAACGATGCCCATGGGGGCACAACAAACTTCAGCAAATAATTAGCGATGAGTGTTTTGTTTCAAATGCCGCTTTATGCATCGACATACCTCCTTAGACCCAGACTGTCCGAATGGTATGGTCACCTGCTGACTTGGCCCCAACCACAGGCAGCTTAACTCCTCAGTAAGATACAGAAGTTGAATCCAACACAATTTTACTTCAGGCAATTGCAGTACAGAGGATGTTTTTCCAGTCTAAAGTGTAAAGCCTCGTACACACGGTCGGACTTCCATCTGACTTTTCCGTGTTTTTTTGTCCGAACGGAGTTGGTAGGGAACACCCATAGCATACACACGCTCTGACTTTTCTGCAAACTTTCCCAAAACTTTTTCCAACATCACGTGGTTTTTCTGCTCTTTTCTGCTCTTTACCTCCACCCTTTGGTCAACTTCTGCTATTGTTGGTTGATTGTAACATTATTTGTTTTGTCCATCGGACAAAAGTCCGATAGTTTTCTGTACACACGGTCAGGCTTTGCTCCATCGGACTTTTGTTGGCCAAAAGTTTGTCCGTTTGCAGACCCAACATTTGTCCGATGAAAACAAAAAAATAATTAAGAAGACAATGGGGGTGATTTACTAAAACTGGTGAATGTAAAATCTGGTGCAGCTGTGCATGGAAGCCTATCATCTACTAACCTCAGCTTCTTCAATTAAAGTGTTACTAAACCCAGTAATATGAAAATAGTTCATCCACCCCCCCCCCCCCCCCCCAGTGCCCACAGCTTATAAATCTTATTTTTACATTAAAATACTGCCACTATATACCTTTTTGGCTGATCTGTATACCACGGTTACATGATAAACTGCAGGGTTTGCCTGAGTGCTGAGTGTTCAGGTAGGAGGAGATTTCCACTATAGCCTGTGTCCTCACACTGTTATGGGAGGCGGATCATCCATCAATCAAGATGTGACATCAGGCCCACTGTGTTCTTTTTTAGTTACTGGGCATGGAGGAGGAGGGAGGGACTGGGCTGTCATTTAGGATCTGTATACACACCCACATGTGTAATGTCAATACCATGTGACCTCAAAAGCTCAGCTCAACAAGGAAATGTTCTCTCCAGCAATAGAGACCAAACTGAGCATGTGCAGCAGGACTACTCTGACTATGTCTTATCTGGACTTGTCCAGAGTGACCCATGAGGAGGAGGAGGAGGTTCTGTCCATACAGGATCAAAGAGCCTTTTTACACAATACAGAAGATTAACCCCTTAAGTTCCACAGTGAGTATAACAAGCATGCATATACAGACAGGTTTTACTGTCGTGGCTTTAGTAACACCTTAAGCTTTGACAAAAAAAAATGGAAGCTGATTGGTTTCTATGCAGAGCTGCACCAGATTTTGCACTCTCCAGTATTAATAAACCTACCTCAATTACTTTCCTAATCTCTGTCTCTGTCTCTGTCTCTGTGAGTAACTAACACCTTCAGAGGGAACATGGAAAAAATGGGGAGGGTTTGGATAGGACTAAACTAACTAGCCCTAAACAGGAGGGGAATATACTAAAATCACACAATAAACAAGTTGCAGTGGCACAAAACTGCCACTAGGTGTCAAATACTAGAGAAAAATGCAAACATCTTGCAGTTCAATTTAACAAAGAAAAACACATGGAAGTGGAGCAGAACGATGAGGTCTTGGCACTGGTAGGCAGTGGGACTTTCAGAATGTAGAACTTAAGCCCCATACACACGGTCGGACTTTCATCTGATTTTTTTTTCCGAACGGAGTTGGTAGGGAACACCCATAGCATACACACGCTCGGACTTTTCTGCAAACTTTCCCAAAACTGGTTGATTTTAACATTAGTTGTTTTGTCCATCGGACAAAAGTCCGATGGTTTTCGGTACACACGGTCGGACTTTGCTCCATCGGACTTTTGTTGGGCAAAGGTTTGTCCGTTTGCAGACACAACTTTTGTCCGATGAAAACAAGAAAAAAGCAAAAAAAGTTTGTCCGATGGAGCGTACACACGGTCGGATTGTTGGTCCAACTTGCTCAAAATGAAGTTTGTTGGCCAAAAGTCCGACCGTGTGTACAGAAAACCATCGGACTTTTATCCGATGGACAAAACAACTAATGTTAAAATCAACCAACAATAGCAGAAGTTGACCAAAGGGTGGCGGTAAAGAGCAGAAAAGAGCAGAAAAACCACGTGATGTTGCAAAAAGTTTTTGGAAAGTTTGCAGAAAAGTCCTGTGGTGTGTATGCTATGGGTGTTCCCGACCAACTCCGTTCGGACAAAAAACCACGGAAAAGTCCGATGGAAGTCCGACCGTGTGTATGGGGCTTAAGACTGCGACATTACGGCGGAACAAATCTGACCCCAAATGACACTTTTTAGGGACCAGTGACATTATTACATTGATCATTGCTATAAAAATGCACTGATCAATGTAAAAATGACACTGGCAGGGAAGGGGTCAACACTAGGGGGGCGATCAAGGGGTTAAGTGTGTTCCCTGGGTGTGTTCTAACTGTAGGGGGGATGGGCTACCAGGGACATGACAGAGATCACTGTTCCCAATCACTGGGAACAGAAGATCTCTGACATGTTATCTGGCAGAATGGGGAATCGCCTTGTTTACATAGGCAGTTCCCCGTTCTGCCTCTGTACACCGTGATCGCCGGTGGACAGTGAGTCCACCGGACCCGCGGGCACGCTCCCTCAGCGCATGGTGGGAATGCACCCGCTATCTCCTATGCAATAACCGATGAACACCTACGGAGGTTTGTGCATGAGAGCCGACCTGCCGCAGTATAATGACGGCGGCTGGTTGGCAAGCGGTTAATGTGGTCAGATTTCCTAATATCTGACAGTTTTCTTAAAAATGTCATCAGTTTTAATGCCTTCTCAATGATGACCCTTACTTCTAATAAAAAAAAAGCCTTGCAGTATTACTAAAGCCACAACAGTATAATCAGTCTCTTCATAAAAGGGGGAAATAAGGGGGAAGGGAGAAGTGGGACTTTAAATGAGACACCCTAGATAAATGTCTCCATCCCTAATAAATGTTTGGTAAGAGGAGAGGAAGTTCGGGACTTTAAATGAGGCTCGTAAGTAGAACAATGGATCACATGAAAAAGCAATTTTAATAAAATAAGCACAAGTCATACAAATATCTTGGCCAGCGGGCTCCATATAAAGATATAAGTTAACAGCAATTCTTAACATAGCTACATCACAACATATATAATATCATCAAGCATCTAGGATAGCCTAAAGGGTGAAAAGGCTGCAGGCTCGACGCATTTCGGCTATTAAAGCGCCTCATCAGGAGCAGATGCATATAGTCTGAAAAAATATTGTAAGAAAAAATATAAGGACCAATGAAATGTATTCAAAACTCTTAAAAAGGGAAAATAAAATAAAAGAGAAAACAAAAAATAAAGGGACAAAAGTTGGGGGTATGGAGGAGGGAAATAGACCGACCTCCTACTTACACAGTACGCACAAAGTGTGCTGGTGGCACTGCATCGGCGGCAACCATCACATATCTCTGGGGACGACAAAGTATAATCAGTCTGTATATGCAGTAAAGCATGCTTGTTATACTCACTGTGGAACCTAAGGGGTTAATTCTGCGCATTGTGTAAAAAGGCTGTTTGATCCTGTATGCACAGATCCTCCCCTCCTTGCACTGTCCCCCTGGACAAGTCCGGATAAGTCAGAGTCTTTGGAGTCAGGCTGCACATGCTCAGTTTGGTGTGCATTGCTAGAGAGGTTTTTTTTTTCTTTCAAGAATGCATGTGGTCAGCACAGGGCCAATCAGCACTGTCCAGACAGAGGGTCAGAAGCCATGCAGCCTCATAGGACAGCTCAGTGCAGTATGAAAACTCCTCCTACAAGCTTCACCAGGAACTGATAGAAATCACAAGACTGCTATATACTGCTGATGAGAAAAGGTAATTAGCAGTTTATATTTACTAAAATAATTGCATTTCCATGTTCTGTGTACTGTGGGGGACCAGATATAGTAAATGCAGGGTCCTGGGTTTAGTAACACTTTAATGTACAGTGAAACCTCGGATTGCGGGTAACGCGGTTAACAAGCGTTTCACAATGCGAGCACTGTATTTTTAAAAATCCTGACTCGGTTTGCGAGTGTTGTCTCGCAAAACGGGCAGGATTCAAGCCACAGAGGCGTGCAGTACCGCATTTGGCCTGACGTGGGGGGGGGCGCCAGAGCCGATCGGAGCCGTTCGGAAATGCTCGGAAAACCTTGGAAATACTCCGTTCCTGAGCCTTTCTGAGGTTTTCCGAGTTCAGCCAAGCTGTCCCCGGGCCTTTCCGAGTGTTTCCGAGGCTCTCCGGTGCCCCCCCACCTCTGGCCACATGCGGTATTGCATGCCATTGAAGTCAATGCGAAACTAATTATTTTAGTTTCCATTGACTTCTATGGGGAAATTCGCTTTGATATGGGAGTGCTTTGGATTACGAGCATTCTCCTGGAACGCATTATGCTCGTAATCCAAGGTTCCACTGTACTCATACACTTCACATCCTTCTAAATTTATAAAGACCTGGCATGCAAAAATCCAGGCATGCATAAAATCTTTAATCCCCCCCCCCCCCTCCCTTTCCAGTTGTATCCCAATTTGTAGTGGTCTTGTGGTTCTCTGGGCTGACTGTGCATGTGAGTGGGAAGGAGGGTACTAGACTGGCAGCACATTTACAGTGATCAGACACTTCTGAACTTTAGACACAAATTAATGCAGCTCTGTAACCATTAAGACATCAATAAATGTATTTTTTTATTTTTATTCAATCAATGTAATGACTTAAATTTGACCCGGTGTCAGCCTCTTGCAGCCCTCATACAGTAGTGCAGACAAGAAGCATGCTGATAGGAGGAAGGAGCAGAGTGATTATCTCATTACTGTGCTGCTTCTCCTTTCACTGTCCAGTCACAGGCTGAACAACCTGGGCTCAGAGGAAGTAGGTTGAATAATGCTGGTCATCAAACATCTAGTGGCGGAAAAAGTACACTGTGTGGGAAATCCCAGGATTAAAGATGAATTATTACAGCAAAAGCTGGTATTGTTATCTTTTAATGGGCTATTCATTTTTTTTCTTGTTTTTTTTTTTTTTTTTGTGGCAGAAATTCTGTATCAAAGTGACAAAATCTGCCCTGTGCTTAAATGAAAAAAAAAATGAGAGGCAGCTACCACAAAGGCAGTATAGCAAACTTTAATCAGACATATATATATACCGGTATATATAAAGTGTAGCGCTAACAAGTGTCTCTAATGACGGTTGATTCACAGTCTCATTAATTCAAACATGAAAAAGCTGAAAGTTCAATAAACCTGTTCCAACAATGTTCAAATAAATCCATGTGTAGTTATGTTCAGAGAGGTGTATAGAAAATAATGAAAAGTAGATCTGATGTAACCACTCCGGAGAACATAGATACATCATTCATAACACGTCCAAATATCTGCCACCATCAAGTGAAGTGCAAACTAACCAGAGACAATGGCTGCTGTGACAACCTCATGTGTGCCTTCCAACATAAATGGAAATCCCTCTGGAAGTGTGGCAACGTTGTGTCTCCACTGGTACCATTAAACGGAATCCCAATAGATAGCTGCTGGCGACCCGGAATCACTCCGCGGCGAGACAACAGAACCAAATGTCCTGCAGACGCGTTTCGTCCAATAGGACGCTACACTTTATATATATATATATATATATATATATATATATATATGGGAATTCTGTATCAATTGAACCTGGCATGGCAATAAAAATATTTAAAATAAATATAGCCTCCTAACATCAGGCACTAAAAAACAAAACCCAGAAGTCCAACCCTTCCAGCAGAGGTACAAACCAACAGATTAGTACCCATACTGCTTTGTGTGTTGTCAGATGACATGCTAAAGATAAGCACACTTTAGGGCTTGAGGCTGGGTTTACATATGAGCCGCATGCAGCTCACAGCAGGGGTTCGGTGGGTGCTGGTTCACCGTTTTAGGTCTGATTTTAGCCTGAATTTTGGGCTGAATTCAGACCTGAAACGGACCAAAAGACGCCATAGACAAAAGGGATATCCATTCACTTTGCATGCAGCAAATATGTTTGCAATCCCAGATATTACCCTGTAACTGTAGCATTAACTGTAGCAGTGACATCCTCACAGGGCTGTACAGCTGTGGGAGGGGCTCAGCAAGCTCCACCCACTATCTGTAGAAAATGACAGGAGGGGGTGGAGACAAGACCAGTCACCCTGCACAAGGATAGAGAGCAGCACTGAGCAGTTTTTATTACAGGAAGGAAAAGTCTCACACTGGATTACTGTACAGATCTGGAAGAATTACACAAAGCACACCAAGATTTGAGGAAGAATATACACTATATTACCAAAAGTATTGGGACGCCTGCCTTTACATGCACATGAAATTTAATGGCATCCCAGTCTTAGTCCGTAGGGTTCAATATTGAGTTGGCCCACCCTTTACAGCTATAACAGCTTCAACTCTTCTGGGAAGGCCGTCCATAAGGTTTAGGAGTGTGTCTATGGGAATAATTGATCATTCTTCCAGAAGCGCATTTGTGAGGTCAAGGCACTGATGTTGGATGAGAAGGCCTGGCTCGCAGTCTCCGCTCTAATTCACCCCAAAGGTGTTCTATCGGGTTGAGGTCAAGACTCTGTGCAGGCCAGTCAAGTTCCTCCACCCCAAACTCGCTCACCCATGTCTTTATGGACCTTATATGTAGAATGCATTTAGGTGAAAAACCTTCTGTGCTGCAGCTCCCCTCCCAGCCTCCCTCCCTTTTTCTTACCTGATCCGATCCAGCAATGTACACGAGCGCAGCAACTCCAGCCTCTGTTGCTCTCCTCATTGGACAGATTGATAGCAGCAGGAGCCATTGGCTCCTGCTGCTGTCCACACAGCAGTGGGACTTGGGAGCGAGCCTGCATGGTTGCCCCCATGGAAAACGGCTTTCCGTTGGGGCATCTGATGAAGAGGAGGGGCCTGGATCACTGGCGGAGGACCCCAGAAGAAGAGGATCGGGGGTTTTCTGTGCAAAAAGTATAGGCATTTTTTTTGTTTTTTTAAATTGAACGTTTACAACAACTTTAAGACAGCTCTAATAGGGAAACATTGAATTTGACATGACTTACAACTTGGGGGTGTCACAAGTCGGATCTCATGTCGCAGCAATCTGAACTGAGCCTAAATGAGGGCAAGGCCGAATCTCGGTGTCTGTGACAATGGACACAGCAGACAGTGGGACTTGGGAGCGAGCCTGCACGGTTGCCCCCCATGAAAAGCGTGTTTCTGTGGGGGCACCCGATGAAGAGGAGGAGCCTGGATCGCCGGCGGGGGACCCCAGAAGAAGAGGATCTGGGCTGCTCTGTGCAAAAAGTATAGGCATGTTTTTTTTAAATCGAACATTTACAACAACTTTAAGACAGCTCTCATAGGGAATCATTGAATTTGACATGACATGCGACTTGGGGGTCTCACAAGTCAGATCTCATGTCGCAGCAATGTGAACCAAACCTAAATGAGTATTTAGCTCTTTCCCGCTGCAAGGGATGATTTTTTTTTAAGTGAAAAGGGCAAAGCCTCCACTTCTCCTTTCCTCCAGTTGGTATGAATGAGCCCCTTTATTCCTGCCGTGGTCGAAATCAAACATAGGTTAGCCAGCCGCCGTCTCTCCTGTCCAGTTGGTAGCCATAGTGGGCAACCAAGATCTCATTCATTCAGCCCGTTTCTCAGTTTGCGCCCCCCCCCCTCCTGATCTGGGGCATATTCTCCCAGTGTGACTGAGCTGACCCCTGACTCTTCTCCTTCATTCTGTGACACCAGCAATTGTGTCTGGGATTTCACGGGAGATCATAGCCTGAAACAGCCGGGTGATGGTGTGACAAGCGTGTGACAGGGTGCAGATTTGCGCACAAAGGGACCGGGGCGTCCCGGGGGGATATTATTATCAAATAAACACAGAGAGTGAAGCCAGCATAGAAGGAAGGAGCAATTAAAGGGGGACGGAGAGGGGAGCAAGGCCAAGAGATGAGAGGGGACAACAGGCCGGGGGAGCGTCACTCTGCAGGGGGAACAATACCGTGTAGTTGGAGAGGTGGAGCTGGGAAACATATGGGAAATCAAGGCCACTGATTGGGATATTGAGTGACAGGACAGGCATACCCAACTTTCGCACACTGATAAGGGAGGGATACCTTTGAGCATTCATTTTTTTTTTCGCCAAAATATCCGCCATTTCAGCACCCTTCAAGAAAAAACAGATCGTTAATACTTTACATGCAAAAAAAAATTTTTCGCCCCTTTTGCACACCTACTGTTTATTTATTACAAGTATTTATATAGCGCAACAATTTAAACAGTACTTTGCTGCATATGAGTAAGCACTAATATCTGTAGTGTGAAACGCGTCAGTGGATCCCTGTCTTGCTGTGACCTGTGGTGCATTTGTTCATCGATTTTTACAATAAAAGCAACCGATAAGGTTTTTGGAGTGCGGCTGTCCATTTCTCTATTTGCTGTTTTCAGTCTGCCCTGTGCATTGCCAGCACCCACGGCTTCCTGATTGTTGAAGGATCAATAGAACTTACTCACCTGGAGCGGTAATCTCTTCTTCCTACTTTGCTGCATACTGTCCATTCCCATCAGTCCCTGACCCAGTGAGCTTCCAATCTAATGTCGGTACACACGATCCGAAAATCGGACGAAAAAAAACGCTTTTTCGACGCGATCGTACGATAATCGGATCGTTGGTACAGAGCTTTCAAGAGCCGATCATCACAGTTCATCCGATATTATTCGATCGGACAAGCACGAAAAAATTTCTCGTACGATTACCAGATCCTTACGATTTTCGTTTAGTCAGTACAGTTGTCGTCCGAAAATACAATAGAAATACATTACAACACATGACATCACTTCCGATTTTTTTTTTTATGTCGTACGAGAATTTTCATGACTTTAGTAACCTATTCAATTTCCACTTGCGACTAGTAAGCAAAAAAAGTTGGACGATCTGTCGTCTGATTTTCGGATCGTGTGTACGGGGCATAAAGTTTGCCTTACAAGGCAATATTTTTCTTGCTCAGTCCAGCGGGCTGAACTGTAGAAATTAATTGATTGCCCCGTCCATGCTAAAGTGAATGGGTGGATGAATATACAGTGTTGGCTGTTGTGTTCTGACAGCCGGCACCTGTGGCTGTCAGAATACCTGAACAGTGCCTGGCTCCTTCAACAAAACATGACTTTTATATTGACTTTTGGCAAGCTGGGTGGTGACAACAAGTTCGCCCAGGGAACAAATTACAGCAGATTTTTGAACCGTGCATGGATAGCTAAAAGCAGAACTAAAGGTCTAAATACTCCCCCCCCCCTTCAAATCCCCCCCCTGAGCAAAAATTCCCCCCAAACCCCCCCCCCAACCCACCTCACATGATAGCACAGTGCCCAGGGCAGCCGCCCCTCCTGCTCACCCCTTGTCCCAGACCTGCTGGCATCTTCTCCCTGGCTTCTTCCAGTTGCCTGTCTTTGGCTGTCTTGATTGGCCGGTGCAGGATGATGTCACTCCTATGCATGTGCACAAATCCTCTACCTCTAAAATTTCTTCTACTAGTACACATCTTCCCCCCCCCCCACACTTCAAATCCCCCCTCCCAGCAAAAATTCCCCCCAAACCCCCCCCCACCTCACATGATTCCACAGTGCCCAGGACAGCCGCTCCTCCTGCCCAGCCCTTATCCCGAACCTGCTGGCATCTTCTCCCTGGCTTCTTCCAGGTGCCTGTCTTTTGGTGTCTTGATTGGCCGGCGCAGGATGATGTCACCTCTATGCATGTGCACAAATCCTCTACCGCTAAAATTTCCCCTCCTAGTACACATCTTCCCCCCCCTACTTCAAATCCCCCCTCCCTCCTAGCACAAACTCCCCCCAAATTACCCATCCTAGCACAAATCTTCTTCCCCCCACCCCCCCTCCCAACACAAATGCCCCTAAATCACCACTCGTAGCACTCCCCCTTTAAATTTCCCCTCCTAGAACAATATTTACCCCCTGCCACCCCCCAAATTCCCCCTTCCAACACAAATCCCCCCAATCTCCTTGTGGCAGCCCCCCTCCACACCTCCTCACATGATACTATAGTGCCCAGGGCAGCCGCTCCTCCTGCCACCCCCCTTTGTCCAGGCCCAGCTGGCATCTTCTCCCTGGCTTCCTCCAGGTGCCTGTCTTTGGCTGTCTTGATTGGCTGGTACAGGGTGAGGTCACTCCTATGCATGCGCAGGAGTGCAGTCATCGTGGCACACAGGCAGCGTGCAGAAATGTAATGTAAACTAAGCTACGCATGCGCAACTCCGTGTACATTCTACAGGGGATTGTGAACAAGCAGATAAGTATATTTTATTGCAGAAGAGACATTGCATGTGTCTGCCGCAATAAAGAGCCTGCCTATTTGCAATTTTTTCCCCCTCTTTAATTCCACTTTAATGTCTTACACTCATGCTTGGGCCAATGTTAATAGGAGCTAGTTATCCTACCAGCATAGGATGGCGACAGGGCCACCGACGGAACAAACTTCAGCCAATTGAGCTGTATAAAGCGTAGTGAAGGGTTAGACAATGTGAACATCAAATGAAATCAAATTAGAAGTACCATAGGTAATCACAGTCCAATGACGAAACTTCTGATGGGAGTTCAATGTGGTAAAAGTTTTCGGAGCCCAAATATAAGTCCAACTTATGTTGAGAATGTTGGTGTGGATATCAAACCGATAAGTGAACCACCACTTATGGTTGCTTACCAGAGAAAATGGACTCTAAAGCCTCGTACACACAGCCGGTTTTCTCGTCAAGAAACGACAAGAAAACTGCCAGGAGAGTTTTCTTGCCAAGAAAACCGGCCGTGTGTAGGAGGCTTTCAGGTTTCTCGTCAAGAAAACTGGCCAGAATCTCGACGATAAAAATAGAGAGCCTGCTCTCTATTTTCTCGTCGAGATTCTCGTCGGCCTGTTTCCCGACGAGAAACACGAGCGTGTGTATACTTACCTGTCGCCGTGGAAACCCGTGCATGCTCAAAATGACTTTGACGCATGCGCGGTAGTTTCCTAGGCATAGGTAGGGTGCAGCAAGATGGCGGCGGCAGCATTGAATGGGACGAGCACACGCTCGTCGTAGTTGATGACGTCACCGCGTTCGTTCCGTTCAAAAGAACGGCGGTTCTTTTGAATCGAGCGTGTGTACACTCGGCCGGGACAAGATTCTTGTCAAGAATCTCGTCAGGAAAAACGACGTGTTTTTTCCTGACAAGATTCTCGGTCGTGTGTACGAGGCTTAAGTTATAAGTGTCATGAGCGTAGTGTGAAAAGATTTCCCTTAAAGCGGAGTTCCACCCATATATAAGTCAGCAGCTACAAAAATTGTAGCTGCTGACTTCTAATTATCGGACACTCAACTGTACTACGTTCCAGCGATGTGTGCAAACGAAGCCCCGCTCCTCTCCCCCTCCTCTCTGCGGCCCCAGCATTGTCACTGTGGGCGCCCGGCCGTGGCTTCGCAGCCGGGCACGCACTGCGCATGTGCGAGCCGTGCTGTGATTGACCGGGCAATCTTCTGGGTCCTGTGACGTGTCCCAGAAGATTACATGGAGGGAGGGGGGAGAGGTGAACTTCCTTTCGGCGCCGTGGAGCCCTGGGAGGCAGTGGGAGCTGGATGCTTGTAAAAAGAGGGTATCCGCTCCCCCCACCCCAAAAAAAATGACAAGCCAAATGTGGCATGTCAGGGGGTCCCCTTCACTTAAAGCGGAAGTTCAATTTTTGGGTGGAACTCTGCTTTAAGATGGAAGTCCTTAGTTCTTTGCTTCCCTTTAGGTGGAAAACGCTCTCATATGGGGTGGTGAGCAATTTCTCTAGCATATCATAGATGGAAATAAATAAAAACATTCCCATAGTGTTAAACTGTATGTAACATTTATTGTGGATAAAAAGTACCAACTGCTCACAATCAGATAGTTGAAAGGAGCATATATGCAACATATATCAATCCCAGGATTCAAACCGACAACCTCGTGGGATCGGTGGGCGTGGTGACGTCACAAGCGTGGACTTCATCCTACGCGTTTAGTCAGAATTGACATCATCGGGGGTTGTAGGACCAGCTTAAGGTCCCTATCTTATGTGCATACTAGGACAAATTAACCTACCAGAATTGTCTTTGGAGTATAAGAGGAAACCAGAATACCCAGAAGAAACCCATACGAGCGTAGGGAGAACATGCATACTCCATGCATATAGTGTCCTGACCGGGATTTTAAACCAGCGACCACAGGGCTGCACAATAGAAGTGCTAAACATTAAGCTGCCGTACTGCTCACAATGATCAATCCCACAAAAAGGGATGTTGGAAAACCTACATATCAGTTTACAGGACCACTATATTTATTATATTTTACTCAATCTTTACAGGCAGATCCAACTGTCCAGCAAAAGTGACAGTTACAGAGCTGGGACAAAGAATATAACTCTGCCAGATGTGCTTACAATGATATCCTCTATTCATTAAAATGCATTTGCTAGTGTAAAGCTGGCAGGCTGAACGAAAAAAAAAATACTATTCCCCATCCACACATTTGATGTCCCCATCCACACATTATATGTACTGTATACTTGTTCCGGATCAGTGACTCATAAAGTTAGTGCCGGTCCACACTGATGCAGTGCGGGAACCGCATGCGATTTTGAACCGGATTCCCACTGCATTCCTGTTCAAATCACATGCGATTCTTCAGCAGTGTAATTTGAGCCATCATTCTGTATGGCTCAAATCGCACCGCATCCGCTCCAAGATCGTGCAGGGCCCCTTTTTTTTGCATCACCAGAATCGGATCGCATGGGTGTTTTGCGAACCGATTTCAGGGTGCCGTTAACTTAACATACACACCTGCAGCGGTTCGCATGAACGGGGTGCCATTTTGATGTAGTGTGCAAACCGCGCAGAATTTGCTGCGAATTCCACACTGCATTAGTAGAGCAGAGATTGGTGCTAGTAGAGCAGTGGACTGTGTCAGTAGTTTTTTATCTTTATTATTTATTTATTTTTAATTATGTTTTACAATATTATTTTATATTACTTTTTTTATTTTTTTTTACAATTTTAGGGGCCCCATTTGGTGACATATTAAGGGTCTACACAGACCCTTCATGCCCCACTTTTTAGAGATCCCCAGTCCCTTTCTCTGCAGCCTCAGCTGCACAGGACAGTGAACAAATGGGAAGTGCTCTGAGCTAGGGTGACCACATTTCCAAACTACCATTCAGGGACACCCCCCCTTCCAAAAAATCAGCTTGTGCTGTGACGAATCACAGCACAGTGATTGGACACAAGAGGCAGGATTTATGATTTCTCCAATCACAAGCAGGGGGCGGGGATTGTGCTCCTCCAGGCATTCCTGGCCAGGACAAGTACTGTCAGTGAGTAAAGCGGTGATGTGGCGGCCTTTTTTGGGGGCATCAGATTGGCCCGTGGGGTAGCTGTGTCAGTTTTCATTCCGGCACACTGTATTGTCCTGGAATGAATGTGCCCGGGACAGACCTGAAAAATGCGGGACTGTCCCGGGCAATCCGGGACACGTGGTCACCCTATCTGTGCTGAGTGACTTCCTGTTCATTCACAAACTGAAGCATAGTAAACATAATTTACTGTGCTTCATTTAAGAATGAACACAGGAGCGATCGGTACAGATCACTTGCTGTGTTCATTCAGACAAGGAATTGGCTGGTAAATTAAATATTTACTGGCCCCATTCTCCATCCTGTAACATTCCCTGCAGCAGCCGGTGAGGGAGGAGAGGAGGGAAGCTGGCAGTACTACAGAGGAAAGATAGGGGGTGCCAGGAAGCATGGGGAATCTGCACTATAAGGGGTGATTAGGGTGTGCCCAGGCACACCTGGCACACCCTGTGCGCACACCAAACTGGGTAAGAGGGTAATCCCTCCTTCTGCATTTACATTGGGCTATGAATGAGGGAGCTGACATAGGAAGCTGCACAGCTGCAGGCTGGGAATAATGGTGTCACCTCCCTTCCTATAAATTACTGAAAGATTTTTCTAATTGGGATTACGGAATATTTTTACCAAATAAAGCTCTTGATGTATATATGACCTACTGTTCACTTTGCTGTTTGGACAGAGTTCCACTATAAGTATTTTGTAATAGATGCCAGACCCTGGCGGCGGTCCAGCTCCATCTGCTGTTATAGATATTCAGTACACACAGACACACACCGCCTATTGATGTTCAGTACAGACACAGGCTCTCTGTCCATACATGCTCACTATACCGCCACCCATATATACCCATACCAAGACCCCAGCAACCCAACATGTCCTTCCTACTCCTCTGATCACTCTGTAGATACAAAAACAGACAAATTATCAACGCTTCATACCCCAAAACACATTTATGTCCAGTGACATTATACCAATGACTATTGGATTGGGGAATTATTTAGACACCATATGCCAATGAGACTTTTAGGCTTCATTCACACTTTTCTGGAACATGCGACAAATCGCACAAAAAACATACGTTTTCCGTGAGTTTCAGAAAAAACACTGCAAAAAAGCTGTAAACGTGCATCACGCTTCCAGTGCTAATAAGTGTTAATTGCACTAAAGCGCGGGTAGCAGATGCCCATTTTACTGCGCGTTTGGTTGTGCTACTGAATCTGCATACTGTGACAGCAGGAAGGTAAAGTCACCTGGTTGCATCCAGGGGGGTAGATATATTTCGCCCAGATTCAGGCTTTACGCCGACTTATACAGCTAGGTGGAGAGTTGTATAAGCCCAGCTGAGACTAGTGGGCTCATGGATGACTCATACCTCTAGGGAGAGGGCTGGGCGTCGTGCAGACAGGGAGTTGATGAGACCAGCTGAACCTTGTCAGCTCATTTAGGCCTCTATAAGAAACTCCCAGATTCATTAGATGTTAGCTCATGCCTGGAAGCAGACCTGTGTGGACTGTCTAGGGAGAGTGAACCCCTGTGCGGTGAGAGAAAGCCTGTGTGGCTATATATTTGCTTGGACATTTAAAACCAGGGACTTAGGGACTAGGACAGCACTAGGCTGATCCCAGTTGTTAGTTAGGAAACCTGTATGTTTAGTCAGAGGTCAAGTTGACCAGGATTTATTTTGTTTATGTTTTTTTTTGCCTTGCTGTGTTTTTGTCACTGTAAATAGAAAATAAACCGCACCTTTTTGATTTTGAAAACCACAACCTCCGTCTGCTGGGCCTGTTTTTGGGTGGGGAGCCCATCCCGGGGGTCACACACACCCGCTGCCGAGCTAACCCCCTCACAGTTGGTGGAGAACCAGTGGCAGTTTTTTTTTAAGCCAGCATGGAGGAGATACTGAAACAGCTGGCTCTAGCAAATGCCAATCAACAGCAGACAAATGCAGGTTTGCAAAGGAGCCTTGCAGCCCAGCAGCAAGCTCATCAACAGAGCCTTGCAACTTTACAACAGAGTCTGGAGGCTCAGCAACAAGCCCAACAGCAATCTGAGGCCCGCTTCATAGACCTGTTGCAGAAGCAAGAGCAGAGACTACAACAACAGATGGAAGCAGTAATGCAGCAACGTCCGCAGACCAGTGAGGAAAGCCGTCCCACTAATACCGCGTCCTTTGGGGTGAGTCGTTTATTGACAAAAATGACTGGAGAGGATGATCCAGAGGTATTTTTGACCACATTTGAAAGGACTGCTGAAAGAGAAAAGTGGCCTGAGGAGCAGTGGGCTGGACTGGTGGCTCCTCTGTTAACTGGTGAATCGCAGAAGGCTTACTATGACCTAGAGCCTAACCAAGCAAAAGACTATGTGATGCTAAAAGCTGAAATATTGGCAAGGCTGGGTGTCACCCTGGCTGTCCGGGCTCAGCGTGTGCATAACTGGACTTTCCAGCTTGGAAAACCCCCCAGGTCTCAAATGTATGATCTCATTCACCTGAGCAGAAAGTGGCTACAGCCAGAGACTTTGTCCGCACCAAAGATTGTGGAACGTGTTGTAATGGATCGGTTTTTGAGAGCTCTTCCTACTGCCATCCAAAAGTGGGTAAGCCATGGAGACCCAGAGACGGCCGATGGTCTTGTGGATCGTGTGGAGAAATACTTGGCTACAGAGAACCTGACGGCCTCTTCCAGAGACACTCGGACTTTCCACCCTAAGACCAGACCATCCCCAGGGGCGGATAAGAGGATTCCAAGGGGTGAGGGTGGAGAGAGTGAGAGGGTGGGAGCTCTACCCCAAGTTTGGCGAGAACAGCCTGGGAAATCAGCGGCTCAAGAGGCCGCAAGAAGGATCGTTTGCTACCGCTGCCGGCAAGCGGGACATATTGCAGCAAATTGCCCGGTTGTGGAGGAACCCATGCAGTGTGACTTTCTGACGGGCAGACGTCAGTCGCTGTGTGCGACAGTCGCATGCACTGCCATTCGGGGAACTGAGAAACATTTATGCAAAATGTGTATTAATGGTAGAAATGTTGTGGTATTGCTGGATTCAGGTAGCCTTGTGACCCTGATAAAGGCTGAGTTAGTTAAAACAGAGGTCTCTGGGAATAGCAAGGTAGCCGTTATTTGTGTGCATGGGGACACCCGAGAGTATCCAGTGACTACAGTGTGTTTCGAGACCCCCAGAGGTACCCTCTCTCATCCAGTGGGCTTAGTATCTCAGTTACCGCATGACGCCATTGTGGGAAGGGATTTTCCGAAGTTCTGGGAACTGTGGGATGATCCTGAGCCCCCCACTGGTGCCCCTATGTACCAGGAATGTGATAGCCAGAACTCCCCTGAGAGTGGTGAGGACTCTCCGGAATTTCCCTTGTCAGTATTGGCAGGGGAGACTCAAGAAACTGGAGAGGAGCCCACCTCCTCAGACGAAAACCTACCGTCTGTGGAGTTTTCTGATCTTGAGGTTCACAGGGAAAACTTTGCCACAGAACAGTTGAAAGACCCCGCCCTAATAAAGGCACGGGAAAACGTAGTGAAAATAGATGGCGAGTTAGTGAACCCAGATAATACCGGCACTTACCCATACTTCAGCGTAGAGAAGGACCTACTGTATCGGGTGGCAAAAAGGGCAGAAGAAACCGTTGAGCAGCTTGTGGTGCCCAAACCTTACAGGAAGTTGGTGTTGGAGTTGGCCCATGGGCACATTCTTGGAGGTCATCTGGGGACAGAGAAAACCCGAGAGAGGGTATTACAGAGATTCTATTGGCCTGGGGTGATGAAGGACATAGAAAATTATTGTTCCTCCTGCCCTGTGTGTCAGAGGTCGGCCCCGATGCCACATTTCCGTAGCCCGCTGGTCCCTCTACCCATCATTGAGGTCCCGTTTGAGAGAATCGCAATGGATTTGGTAGGTCCTATAATCAAGTCCGCTAGGGGGCACCAGTACATATTGGTTATAATGGACTATGCCACCCGTTATCCAGAAGCGATCCCTCTCAGAAATACCTCGGCCAAAACCATAGCCAAAGAGCTATCTCTTGTTTTTAGCCGGGTGGGTATTTGTAAAGAACTGCTTACGGACCAAGGTACACCCTTTATGTCCCGGGTTATGAAAGAGCTGTGTAAATTGTTCAAAGTGACGCAATTGCGTACATCTGTGTATCACCCCCAAACCGATGGGCTGGTTGAAAGATTCAACAAAACCCTAAAACAAATGTTGAAGAAAGTGGTGGATAGAGATGGAAGGGATTGGGACTGTCTACTTCCTTATTTGATGTTTGCTATTAGGGAGGTGCCCCAATCCTCTACGGGATTCTCCCCCTTTGAGTTACTGTATGGGAGACACCCAAGAGGGCTGTTGGATATTGCCAAGGAAACTTGGGAAAGTGAGAGTTCTCCCCACAGGAGTGTGATTGAGCATGTCGCCCTGATGCAAGATCGAATTGCACAGGTAATGCCCATCGTGAAGGAACATTTGGCCCAAGCGCAGTTGGCACAGCAGAGAGTGTACAACCGTGGAGCCAAGACCCGTACCTTTTCCCCGGGGGATAGGATATTGGTACTTGTCCCTACGGTTGAAAGTAAATTCCTTGCCAAATGGCAAGGCCCCTACGAGATAATGGAAAAAGTGAGCGAAGTGAATTACAAGGTCAGACAACCAGGAAGGCGAAAGCCCGAACAGATCTATCACGTTAATCTGTTGAAAGCCTGGAGGGATAGAGAGTCCCTAGTCGCAGACACTTGGTCACCAGCTCAAACTGGTTGCGTGATTCCTGAGGTTGGAATCGCAGCCACCTTGTCACAACCCCAACAACAGGAGGTTAAGGAGTTTGTGCTTCGCAACAAGGAGGTATTCTCTGAGCTGCCGGGACAAACATCTGGGGTAGAGCATGACATTATTACCCCGCCCGGTGAAAGGGTGAAGTTAAAACCCTATCGGATCCCAGAGGCCCGACGGGAGGCAATACGGGAGGAAGTACAGAAAATGCTGAACTTAGGGGTGATAGAGGAGTCCCAAAGTGATTGGTCTAGTCCCATTGTGTTGGTGCCTAAACCGGATGGGAGCTGGCGATTTTGTAACGATTTTCGTCAGTTGAACAAAGTTACAAAATTTGACACCTACCCCATGCCACGTATAGATGAGTTGATCGACCGGCTGGGAACAGCCCGATACATGACGACTCTTGACCTCACAAAAGGGTATTGGCAAATCCCCCTGGCCAAGTCGGCCAAAGAGAAAACCGCATTTGTAACCCCAGACGGGGCGTTCCAATATAAAAGAATGCCGTTCGGGTTACAGAATGCGCCGGCCACATTCCAGCGGAAAATGGACCAGATGCTGAGGCCCCATCGGAAGTATGCTGCGGCTTACCTGGATGACATAATTGTCCATAGCACAGATTGGGCCTCACATCTGCCAAAAGTGCAAGCAGTCCTGGACTCTGTTCGGGAAGCAGGGTTTACGGCTAACCCCAAGAAGTGTACCATTGGGCAGGAGGAGGCCAAATATCTTGGGTACACCATTGGGAGGGGAGTAATAAAACCCCAACTCAACAAAGTCGAGGCCATCCAGAGTTGGCCACGTCCCAACAGCAAGAAGCAGGTACGAGCCTTTCTGGGAATCGCTGGGTATTATCGGCGATTCATTCCCCACTTTGCTTCTAAGGCTGTGCCCCTAACCAACCTGACGAAGGGGAAAGGGTCGGTCATGATTAAATGGACCCCCGAGGCTGAGGCAGCATTCCAATTCTTGAAACAAGCCTTATGTAGCCAGCCAGTGTTGTACTCACCCGACTTCTCTAGAGACTTTGTCGTACAAAGTGATGCGTCAGATGTGGGGTTAGGAGCAGTATTGTCCCAGGTCTGGAACGGGGAAGAGCACCCAGTCATTTACCTCAGCAGGAAGTTGAAGTCCCATGAGGTAAATTACGCCACCGTTGAAAAGGAGTGTTTAGCGGTGAAGTGGGCTCTAGATTCCCTTCGGTACTACCTGCTAGGTAGGCACTTTGACATGGTTACGGATCACGCTCCGTTAAAGTGGATGGCTCAAAACAAGGAAACAAATAGAAGAGTGAATAGGTGGTTCCTGGCCCTCCAGGAATTCAACTTCACAGTAAAGCATCGCCCTGGCGTTCAAATGGGGAATGTGGATGCTTTGTCTCGAGTACATGAATGCCTGATTGCTGGTGTTCCAACCCCGAGGTTAAAACAAGAGGGGGGGGTATGTGACAGCAGGAAGGTAAAGTCACCTGGTTGCATCCAGGGGGGTAGATATATTTCGCCCAGATTCAGGCTTTACGCCGACTTATACAGCTAGGTGGAGAGTTGTATAAGCCCAGCTGAGACTAGTGGGCTCATGGATGACTCATACCTCTAGGGAGAGGGCTGGGCGTCGTGCAGACAGGGAGTTGATGAGACCAGCTGAACCTTGTCAGCTCATTTAGGCCTCTATAAGAAACTCCCAGATTCATTAGATGTTAGCTCATGCCTGGAAGCAGACCTGTGTGGACTGTCTAGGGAGAGTGAACCCCTGTGCGGTGAGAGAAAGCCTGTGTGGCTATATATTTGCTTGGACATTTAAAACCAGGGACTTAGGGACTAGGACAGCACTAGGCTGATCCCAGTTGTTAGTTAGGAAACCTGTATGTTTAGTCAGAGGTCAAGTTGACCAGGATTTATTTTGTTTATGTTTTTTTTTGCCTTGCTGTGTTTTTGTCACTGTAAATAGAAAATAAACCGCACCTTTTTGATTTTGAAAACCACAACCTCCGTCTGCTGGGCCTGTTTTTGGGTGGGGAGCCCATCCCGGGGGTCACACACACCCGCTGCCGAGCTAACCCCCTCACAATACATTGTTTCATTTTCTTAAGCCCTGATGAAGGGAGCAGAGATGGAACCCCTGAAACGAGTTGACTTTGTTAATAGACTGTCGTTGGATCAAACAAGTATCTGGACTTCAATATCACTTACCACTTATGGATTAGCATGTACCTTACTCACCCTCTCCTACGTGAAATCACTAGGTGCCTTGTGATTGGCCCAGTGCTATCACATGGAGTTCAGGAAGAGGCCCATAATCCTCTGCAGGCGCTGCAACTCAGTTTGAAGCTAACACTCGGCTTTCTTTTCCTAGTCCTGGTGGCAGCAGGGAAGTGAAGAATGGTGAGTATATGTCACTTGGGAGGAGGATAGTTTCTGTAAGTGACCCTTTAACTTTATCTTGCATGGGCAAATAAATGAGTCATTTTAAAGCTAAAGCTAAATTCCATATATAGGTTTATAGGATAGTTACATTGGTCCAGCTTGGGAGCTGTGAACAAGGCTGTTGCTGAAACGCGTCAGTGGCCTGCTTGAACTTGGTCTTACAATAAAGAATACAGATGAATTATCCAGTTGTGCCGGCTCTTCCATTGGACTGTATTACTATTTGTTTTGGATGTGGGAAGGGCATCCTAAGCCTCTGAGCACCTGGAGTTGGGTGTGTAGTTTTTACCTGCACCTTTCCATTCGGATATCATAGTTCAACGCGGTGCTTCTCTTGGACCTACCAATGTAGGTATGCCTATGCCATACCTGTGGGATCCTTGTGGAAGCTGGAAATCACTGTAGGAATCTCCTGATGAAGGGAGATTGTTTTGGCCCCCAAAAAGACGTTGGTAAAAGCGGAGCTCCACCCAAAAGGGGAGGCTCTGCTTGTCTGCCTCCTCCCCCCTCCGGTGCCACATTTGGCACCTTGTGGGGGGTTGTGGGTAACTGGTTTTGACAGGTACCTGCTCCCACTTCTTGCTGAGGTCGCCGCCTTTAATTCAGTTGGAAGTTCGGCCCTCGCCGCAGCTGGCCCATTGAGAAAGCACAGCGCGATTTGTGCACGCGCAGTAGGAAACCAGCTGAGAAGCTGCAAGGCTTCACTATCGGTTTCCCTTACCCAAGATGGCGGCGCCAGCACCCGAGAGCCGGTTCAAGAAGGGTCAGGACACCGCGGGGTCAATGGACGGGTAAGTACCCTAATAGTAAAAGTCAGCAGCTACAGTATTTGTAGCTGCTGACTTAATTTTTTGGTGGGGGGGCTGGAGCTCCGCTTTCAGACAAATATGGACTCTATGAAATATTTGTTTGGCGCTCCTTCTGGCTCATTTATACATATGTAGCGGCCTCCACTCTCTCCTCTCTATTCTTCTTGCTCTGGCTTTTGTCTAGGGGTACTCTGAAGGAGAGAGTGCGGGGTCACCACGCCAAGTCCCCCTGCAGATGTATGTGCAGTGAGAGACAATCCTCTTTTACCTTTGGGTCGGTGTTCTGCATCTGGAGACCTCCTCCTGGTTTTCTGGAACAGTGTCTGCCAGTAAATGAGCCCCACGCCATTAAAGTCCAACACTCCTTTATTCTTCCGATAACAGAGTAATACACAGACAGTTGAACTCCCTCAACGAACAGAACAGACAGGGGGTGTGGATGCGAGTAGGCCCAGACACAATGAACTCTCCACTTTCCTTCCTGAAAGTGGGTTGCGGTCTCCGAGCGAGGGGGAATTTCCTTCCAGGCGGTCTCCGATGGAAGGCTCACCTGTCACTGGCAATATGCTGCACCAGGTCTTCAAGCAAGTATCTCCCACCGGTCCGTTACGCCCTCCGGATTCGGGTACCCACTCCCGGGGTCCCCTAGGATCTCCTTCCCTCGCGGAACTCAGTGTTGGGCACTGAGCTCCAGACCTCCATCCGAGTACCTCACCCCAGGCTAAAGATGCCTGGGATGGAACACGACCTCCGAACGTCCTCTAGCCACTTAACGACCGCCCACTGTAAATATACGTCGGCAGAATGGCACCGACAGGCAGAATCACGTACATATACGTGATTGCCTTTGTATAGTTGGGGGGTCCGATCGGACCCCCCTTCTTTACAGTGGGTGGTCGTTTTACCTTCGGGAGCGATCCAGCATGAGGGGACGGCCGTTCGATTCCGCCCCCCCCCTCTCGATCGCTCCCGGCGAATGAGAGCTTCCCCTGCCTGTGTACTGTTTACACAGGCAGAGGAAGTGATGTCATCTCTCCTGCGGCGCTCACATATACCGAGCGCCGTACAGGAGAAGATGCAGGTTAGTGCACACAACACTACACTGACACCAGGACACATAGGTACATAAATCGCCCCCCCAGACCCCCCCAGATCACCCCCCAGCCCCCAGTCACAGTGTCACTGATTGCAGTGACCATTTATTTAGTGATCACTGCAATCAGTGACATTTGTGACTGTAAAAGTGTCACTACATTTAGTTTTAGGTCCAGTGTAGCCCCCTAACCCCCCCAATAAAGGTTTAACCCCCTGATCACCCCCCAGATAACCCTTTCACCCCCTAGCAACGCCGTCGCTAAGCGATCATTTTTCTGATCGATGTCTTAGCGTCGGTGATGCTGATCGGTAGCCAGTATTTTTTTTTAGGTTCGCCGCAGGTTTTTATAGCGTCGGGTACCCCCATATATTACCTAATAAAGATTTAACCCCCTTGATCGCCCCCCAGGTAACCCTTTCACCCCCTATCACCACTGTCACTAAGCGATAATTTTTCTGATCGATGTCTTAGCGTCGGCGATGCTGATCGGTAGCCAGTAATTTTTTTTAGGTTCGCCGCAGGTTTTTATAGTGTCGGGTACCCCCCATATATTACCTAATAAAGGTTTAACCCCCTTGATCACCCCCCAGGTAACCCTTTCACCCCCTAGCACCGCCGTCGCTAAGCGATCATTTTTCTGATCGATGTCTTAGCGTCGGTGATGCTGATCGGTAGCCAGTAATTTTTTTTAGGTTCGCCGCAGGTTTTTATAGCGTCGGGTACCCCCATATATTACCTAATAAAGGTTTAACCCCCTTGATCGCCCCCCAGGTAACCCTTTCACCCCCTATCACCACTGTCACTAAGCGATAATTTTTCTGATCGCTGTCTTAGCGTCGGTGATGCAGATCGGTAGCCAGTAATTTTTTTTAGGTTCGCCGCAGGTTTTTATAGCGTCAGGTACCCCAATATATTACCTAATAAAGGTTTAACCCCCTTGATCGCCCCCCAGGTAACCCTTTCACCCCCTATCACCACTGTCGCTAAGCGATCATTTTTCTGATCGCTGTCTTAGCGTCGGTGATGCAGATCGGTAGCCAGTAATTTTTTTTAGGTTCGCCGCAGGTTTTTATAGCGTCAGGTACCCCCATATATTATCTAATAAAGGTTTAACCCCCTGATCGCCCCCCAGGTAACCCTTTCACCCCCTATCACCACTGTCGCTAAGCGATCGTTTTTATGATCGTTGTCTTAGTGTCGGTGATGCCGATAGGTAGCCAGTAATTTTTTTTTAGGTTCGCCATCAGGTTTTTATATAGCGTCAGGTACCCCCATATATTACCTAATAAAGGTTTTAACCCCCTAATTGCCCCTAGTTAACCCTTTCACCAGTGATCATCATATAAGTGTTACGGGTGACGCTGGTTAGTTAGTTTGCTTTTTATAGTGTCAGGGCACCCGCCGTATATAACCCAATAAAGGTTTAACCCCCTGATCGCCCGGCGGGTGATATCAATTAGGTTTTAGCGTCAGAGAGGGTCTGCGTCACACCCCAGGCAGCGTCAGGTTAGTGCCAGTAGCGCTAACACCCACGCGTTAAGCATACACCCCCCTTAGTGGTATAGTATCTGAACAGATCAATATCTGATCAGATCTATACTAGCGTCCCCAGCAGTTTAGGGTTCCCAAAAACGCAGTGTTAGCGGGATCAGCCCAGATACCTGCTAGCACCTGCGTTTTGCCCCTCCGTCCAGCCCAGGCCACCGAAGTGCAGTATCGATCGATCACTGTCACTTACAAAACACAACACACATAACTGCAGCGTTCGCAGAGACAGGCCTGATCCCTGCGACTCCAGTGCTGTAGGAGGTGATTTCACCACCACAGTTAAAAAAAAAAAAGCATATATGCCGAAGCATTGGGGCAGCAGGGGCGGAGGAGCGATTTTGCTCCTAATGCCGCGTACATACGGTCGAAATTCCGACGGAGGCTTGCCCGTGGAAAAGTCTGACCATGTGTACGCGGCATAACTTTTGCGGGAAGATGCCCCCATGCTTCGGCATATATAAATGGTGCATGTATGCCCATCATTAGAAGTGGGTGGATGAAGGGCGGTATTCTAATGGTGGGCATACCCACCGATCAATCTTTTTTTTTCGTTCAGCCAACAGGCTGCATGAAAAAAAAGATTACAATACGTGTCCAACAAGGACCAGCAACGTACTGGTATGTTGCTGGACTTTGAATGTTTATACCAGAATGATGCCTGCAGGTTTAGGTATCATCTTGGTATCATTCTTTTCAGCCAGCGCCCGGCTTTCATGTAAAAGCAATCCTAGTGGCTAATTAGCCTCTGGACTGCTTTTACAAGCAGTGGGAGGGAATGTCCCCCCCCCCCGGATATAAAAAGCGACATTGGGAAATTGGGAAAGCATTTTATCACACCGATCTTGGTGTGGTCAGATGCTTTGAGGGCAGAGGAAAGATCTAGGGTCCAATAGACCCCAGTTTTTTCAAAAAAGAGTACCTGTCATTACCTATTGCTATCATAGGGGATATTTACATTCCCTGAGATAACAATAAAAATGATAAAAAAATAAATAAATATGGAAGCAACAGTTTAAAAATAAAATAAAAAAACAAAATTAATAATAAAAAAAAAAAAAAAAAAAAGCACCCCTGTCCTGCCCTGCTCTTGCCCAATGGCGAACGCAAGCGTCGGTCTGGCGTCATATGTAAACAGCAATTGCACCATGCATGTGAGGTATCACCGCGAAGGTCAGATCGAGGGCAGTAATTTTAGCAGTAGACCTCCTCTGTAAATCTAACGGGGGAACCTGTAAAGGCTTTTAAAGGCTTTTAAAAATGTATGTAGTTTGTCGCCAATGCGTGTTTGTGCGAAATTTTAAAGCATGTCGTGTTTGGTATCTATGTACTCGGCCTAAGATCATCTTTTTTATTTCATCAAACATTTGGGCAATATAGTGTGTTTTAGTGCATTAAAATTAAAAAAAGTGTATTTTTTCCCCAAAAAATGCGTTTGAAAAATCGCTGCGCAAATACTGTGTAGAAAAAAAAAATGCAACACCCACCATTTTATTCTGTAGGGCCTTTGCTTTAAAAATATATATAATGTTTGGGGGTTCAACATAATTTTCTTGCAAAAAAAAAATGTTTTCATGTAAACAAAAAGTGTCAAAAAGGGCTTTGTCTTCAAGTGGTTAGAAGAGTGGATGTAAGCTTCCTAATGTTGTGTATAAAATGCCAGAACAGTTCAAAACCCCCCCAAATGACCCCATTTTGGAAAGTAGACACCCCAAGCTATATACTGAGAGGCATGTCGAGTCCATGGAATATTTTATATGTTGACACAAGTTGCGGAAAAAAGACAATTTTTTTTTTTCCACAAAGTTGTCACTAAATGATATATTGCTCAAACATGCCATGGGCATATGTGGAATTACACCCCAAAATACATTCTGTTGCTTCTCCTGAGTACGGGGATACCACATGTGTGAGACTTTTTGGGAGCCTAGCCGCGTACGGGACCCCAAAATCCAATCACCGCCTTCAGGCTTTCTAAGGGTGTAAATTTTTGATTTCACTTCTCACTGCCTATCACATAGTTGCCAACAGTCACGGATTGGCCGGGACATTCCCGGGATTCAAACCCTTTTCCCGGATTTATTTTGTCCCGGCCAATGTCCCGGCCAATCCGATTTTTCCCGTTTTCCCCGAATTTGGACGCCGCAGGCCGCCGCCGCTAGAGGTCCACGGCTGGCGGAGACAATGTCTCGGCCGGCCGCCATGTTCAAGAAGACCAAAACACGGATGTAGTACAATAGAAAATAAAGCCGCTGCGGCGCCGACCACACCCCGCACCTCCCCGGCGGTGGGCGGCGCCGCAGCAGCTTTATCTTCTATTGTACTACATCTGTGTTTTGGCTGGCCGGCAGGCCACCCCCCCGCCCCGCCCCGCTGCAGGTCTGTCTGTAATGGAAAGGGGCGGGGGTCGGCAGCGCCACAGCTTAATTTTTTTTCAGCCACACTGTCGGCTCCGCCTCTATTTTGTTCCCCTTCGGGGAAGGGGAAACAATAATGGCGGCCGAGACAGGAGACGCCTGTGGTTAAGGGGGGACTCCGCTGGGGATGCCTGTGGTAAGGCGGGACTCCGCTGGGAACGCCTGTGGTAAGGGAGGACTCCGCTGGGGACGGCTGAGGTAAGGGGGGACTCCGCTGGGGACGCCTGATGTAAGGGGGGACTCCGCTGGGGACGCCTGATGTAAGGGGGGACTCCGATGGGGATGCCTGATGTAAGGGGGGACTCCGCTGGGGACGCCTGAGGTAAGGGGGGACTCCGCTGGGGACGCCTGATGTAAGGGGGGACTCCGCTGGGGACGCCTGAGGTAAGGGGGGACTCCGCTGGGGACGCCTGAGGCAAGGGGGGACTCCGCTGGGGACACTTGATGTAAGGGGGACTCCATTGGGGACGCCTGATGTAAGGGGGGACTCCGCTGGGGACGCCTGATGTAAGGGGGGACTCCGCTGGGGACGCCTGATGTAAGGGGGGACTCTGCTGGGGACGCCTGATGTAAGGGGGACTCCTCTGGGTACACCTGATGTAAGGAAGGACTCCGCTGGGTACGCCTGAGGTAAGGAGGGACTCCTCTGGGGACGCCTGATGTAAGGAGGGACTCCGCTGGGGACGCCTGATGTAAGGAGGGACTCCTCTGGGGACACTTGATGTAAGGGGGGACTCCACTGGGGACGCCTGATGTAAGGGGGGACTCCACTGGGGACGCCTGCATAGTTACCAACAGTCCCGAATTTCCCGGGACAATCATGATTTTTGGACCCTTGTCCACAAGTGTGGAGGGGGCTCTGCTGGGGAGGCACCTGATGCAAGGACGGACTGCTGGGGAGGCACCTGAAGCAAGGACGGACTGCTGGGGAGGCACCTGATGCAAGGACGGACTGCTGGGGAGGCACCTGATGCAAGGACGGACTGCTGGGGAGGCACCTGATGCAAGGACGGACTGCTGGGGAGGCCATCTGGTGGCAGGCGACGTGGCAGGTAACACGCTCAGGGCTTCCACTGATTCGGCATTATGGTGAGTTGAATGATTTCATTTTATATTACAATGTAAAAATAGAAATAATGCACTTCAATCATCCTGACACCGTAACAACCATGGTGCCGGGATGATTGAAGCGCCAACAGGTGTTTTGGAGTATCCTTATCTGCCAATTTTGTTACACATTACTATTGTGGTGTAGGATCTGGCTTCTTTCTTTCTATTTCTTTCTCTCTCTTTCTCTCACCTCGGACTCTAGCCACACCCCTTTGAACCACGCCCATTTAAACCACACCCACTATCGTGCGTAAACCACGCCCATTTTTCACCGCGACGCGCTTCGCGCGCCGCATTTTTCACTCCAGCATGACACGCCTACAAACGAATGCCCCGCCCCCTGATTATAGCAAGGCTCCGCCTCAATACAAAAAAAGTGTCCCAGATGTTTTTTTTGCAATGTTGGCAACTATGCTATCACAGTTTCGGAGGCCATGGAATGCCCAGATGGCACAAAACCCCCCCAAATGACCCCATTTTTGAAAGTAGACACCCCAAGCTATTTGCTGAGAGGTATTGTGAGTATTTTGCAGATCTCGCTTTTTGTCACAAAGTTTTGAAAATTGAAAAAAAAAAAGAAAAAAAAAAGTTCTTTCTTCATTTTCAAAAACAAATGAGAGTTGTAAAATACTCACCATGCCTCTCAGCAAACAGCTTGGGGTGTCTACTTTCCAAAATGGGGTCATTTGGGGGGGTTTTGTGCTATTTTGGCATTTTATGGCCTTCAAAACTGATAGGTAGTGAGGAGTGAAATCAAAAATTTGTGCCTAGAAATCCTGAAGGCGGTGATTGGTTTTCGGGGTCCCGTACGCGGCTAGGCTCCTAAATAGTCCCACACATGTGGTATTCCCGTACTCAGGAGAAGCAGCAAAATGTATTTTGGGGTGCAATTCCACATATAACCATGGCATGTGTGAGAAATATATCATTTAGTGACAACTTTTTGTAATTTTTTTTTTTTTGTCATTATTCAATCACTTGGGACAAAAAAAAAAATATTCAATGGGCTCAACAGGCCTCTCAGCAATTTCCTTGGGGTGTCTACTTTCTAAAATGGGGTCATTTGGGGGGGTTTTGTGCTATCTTGGCATTTTATGGCCTTCGAAACTGTGATAGGTAGTGAGGAGTGAAATCAAAAATTTGCGCCCTTAGAAATCCTGAAGGCGGTGCTTGGTTTCCGGGGTCCCGTACGTGGCTAGGCTCCTAAAAAGTCCCACACATGTGGTATCCCCGTACTCAGGAGAAGCAGCAGAATGTATTTTGGGGTGCAATTCCACATATAACCATGGCATGTGTGAGCAATATATCATTTAGTGACAACTTTTTGTAATTTTTTTTTTTTTTTTTTGTCATTATTCAATCACTTGGGACAAAAAAAAAATATTCAATGGGCTCAACATGCCTCTCAGCAATTTCCTTGGGGTGTCTACTTTCTAAAATGGGGTCATTTGGGGGGGTTTTGTACTGCCCTGCCATTTTAGCACGTCAAGAAATGAGATAGGCAGTCATAAATTTAAAGCTGTGTAAATTTCAGAAAATGTACCCTAGTTTGTAAACGCTATAACTTTTGCGCAAACCAATAAATATACGCTTATTGACATTTTTTTTACTAAAGACATGTGGCTGAATACATTTTGGCCTAAATGTATGACTAAAATTGAGTTTATTCGATTTTTCTTATAACAAAAAGTAGAAAATATCATTTTTTTTCAAAATTTTCGGTCTTTTTCCGTTTATATCGCAAAAAATTAAAATCGCAGAGGCAATCAAATACCATTAAAAGAAAGCTCTATTTGTGGGAAGAAAAGGACGCAAATTTCGTTTGGGTACAACATTGCATGTCTGCACAATTTACAGTTAAAGCAGCGCAGTGCAAAATTCTGAAATCACCTCTGGTCCTTTAGCTACCAAATGGTCCGGGGCTTAAGTGGTTAAGCCTAGGCCGCCTAGAGGACCGACACGAACCACCACCCACAGGCTGAAGGTGCCTGGGACTTCCAGCCCGTGACAAAGATGGCCGGCCCCTTTATACCCTCTCCCAGCAAGCACGGCGGGTTCCCCGCCCCACCATACCACTGCCGAGGGAGGACAAAAAGGGAGCACGGCACACAGCAATGGTTCAACCCCAGCCCAAGGCGACAGCGCCACCCGCTGGGCTGCAGGGAACTGCACATCACTGGTGTCTCTGCCAGTTTTAAATACACAGAAAAGTTTATACCCGCTACACTCTCCCCCTGGTGATTTGACACTGGTCCCCAGTGTCTGGAGTAAACTATGCCCTCAACGGCTGGCATAGCCCAGTCCAGAAACCAACTATCAATTGTACAAAAATAAAACTTTTGGAAAAACTTGGTCAACTGAAGCAATTGTGTCTGAGCCCTACATAAAAGGGAAGGGAAACAACAACATTTAACCATAACTTTGAGAATCACATTTTCACATTACACTTTTCCCCACCCATCCTGACTAAGACCCACCCCATACTCAGTGGTCTTGATGGGATGCTCTCCTGCAGAGGGGAAAAGAAAGTTAACACACATAAACCCTGACACATGTATTCGTGTAAGAAGGAAGAAATTTCTCCGTGAAGAAATCCCTTCCTCCATAGAGTGAGTGTGTGAAAAGTGTTAACGATGCGCAACACTGCCACTTGGTGACAGCATCGCGGTAACTGCACTCGTGGAACTTTCCTTCTTCTCTTGCGCCCTATCTACCCCAGAGTCCATGATTTCTTGCTGGAGAATTGAAGAACAAAACAGGAACAGTCCTTCATTCCTCTGGGTAACAAGGACAACAAACCCCAGAAAGTTCAGCAGCATAAAGAACAAGAACGGAGTCTCTTCCCTCCTACAGATCGAAACGGGGATGCGGCAAAACAAGTGGTTTCAAGTGCTGATCCATGGTCTCCAGATGATACTCGACATCCTCCCCTTCTTTGCGTTGGATCAGCACCTTGTCCGCGTGGATATGTCGTCCCAGCATCCATTCTGCTTTGCAGTCTTTAAAGCGCTGAGAGGCCTTGGGGGAACACGTAAGGTACCTGCGGGCGTGTGGAATCTGAAGGTGGGTCCACACAAAGTCATTGTACCAGCACTCCCTGCACACTTCCACCTCGTACAACAACTCCTTGGACAAGTATGGGTACTCCCATCCATACTCTGCAGCAACCTTCTGGCCAAATAGGCGTTGTAGTCTCGCCAGAGGAGGCATGGTGGCTTTGTCCCCTTCGCCAGGCAAAACTATTGAGTCCGGGTGGCGAGGGACCTTGATCACATCTGATCTGGGCATAGGTGCCTGCAACAACAGTCTCTTTTCCCCGGTACTGGGTGTAGGTGGTACGGGGGATGTAAGAGTAAGCTGGGGACGGGACCCCTCCTCAGGCGCTGGTGCCTCCACCCGGGGTGTACTATCCCCTGTAGACATGGGTGGGTCCCTGGTCCTGCGGGACGAGGCGAGAGGTACTTTGTCCCAGCCCTTTTCAGCAAACAGTTCGTCTATGGCGACATCGTCTCCCAGATCGGAGAGCGACTCTAGGTCGGAGGTGTCACACTCCTCCGCGGGCAGGTAGCCTGTAGTGGAGACTGAATTTTCACCTCCCACGGACACACAGGGTTGTGGATCCCCAACACCTCCGCCCATACACCAAGTCCCTCCGCCTGGCTTACCTCTGCCTTTTCTAGAGGCAGGACGTCCGGAACTTTTCTCAACAGATTCATCCGGGCCGGGCGTAGGCAGGCGAGATGGTCCACCGCAACCGCTGGACGGGGCTCCCATACCGGTCTTTCTCTTCGGTGTTGGATGCTGCGAGACAGTGGTGACCGAGTCAGCATCCTCGGATTTCTCCTGTTGAGTACTCGCGACCTCCTCCGCGGTCGCTGCAGTGCGCACAGGGATGGCTGTCAAAGCAGTGATTCCTGCTCTCTGAGTGGTGTTGCCTGCAGCACGGCCGGGGTAAATGGTTCTCGGCTTCTCAACCGCTGGATTCACTTCAAATAGGAACTCCCCACAGGCCTCGCATCGCCCAAACGGCTTCAGTTGGCACACCAGTCCCGAACAGCCGGGACAAATCACACCCAGGGCCTCAACGTCCATGCACGAATATAGGGCGAATCGACCCCTTGGCTTTAGCCGGATCCCCGTATCTGTCACCGGAGCAGCAGCAGTCAGGGTCGTGGTAGAAGGGTGAACCGGAATCCACGATGTATGTCCGAACATGGTGACTTGCTGCTGGTCCATCGCGCACTGCAAGGTTTTGCGCCAATGTCCCACGTGTAGTCCTTCACACGTATTGGACTCCTCCCCTTTGCTCCGGTTCGCGGGCTTTTTCTTCCTGAGTCACGCCCACGAACCAAGAGGTGGGGGTGTGCCTGGTGGCGCAGTACAAATAGAAGCCCCCACGTGTAGTCCTTCACACGGCTGAGCTCCCCCCTTTTCTCGCTCTTCTGCGCGGGCCTTTCCCTTCACTGGGTCATGTCCACGACTTCGAGCAGGGATGCACTTTGGCCAATAATATGGCCCACCTACTCGGATCTCTTTCGGGCAGACACGTTCAAACTCCGTAGTAGCACGAACACCATCCCGGACCCGAGCCCCCACGTGTAGCGGCCTCCACTCTCTCCTCTCTATTCTTCTTGCTCTGGCTTTTGTCTAGGGGTACTCTGAAGGAGAGAGTGCGGGGTCACCACGCCAAGTCCCCCTGCAGATGTATGTGCAGTGAGAGACAATCCTCTTTTACCTTCGGGTCGGTGTTCTGCCTCTGGAGACCTCCTCCTGGTTTTCTGGAACAGTGTCTGCCAGTAAATGAGCCCCACACCATTAAAGTCCAACACTCCTTTATTCTTCCGATAACAGAGTAATACACAGACAGTTGGACTCCCTCAACGAACAGAACAGACAGGGGGTGTGGATGCGAGTAGGCCCAGACACAATGAACTCTCCACTTTCCTTCCTGAAAGTGGGTTGCGGTCTCCGAGCGAGGGGGGATTTCCTTCCAGGCGGTCTCCGATGGAAGGCTCACCTGTCACTGGCAATATGCTGCACCAGGTCTTCAAGCAAGTATCTCCCACCGGTCCATTACGCCCTCCGGATTCGGGTGCCCACTCCCGGGGTCCCCTAGGATCTCCTTCCCTCGTGGAACTCAGTGTTGGGCACTGAGCTCCAGACCTCCATCCGAGTACCTCACCCCAGGCTAAAGGTGCCTGGGATGGAACACGACCTCCGAACGTCCTCTAGGCCTAGGCCGCCTAGAGGACCGACACGAACCACCGCCCACAGGCTGAAGGTGCCTGGGACTTCCACCCCGTGACAAAGATGGCCGGCCCCTTTATACCCTCTCCCGGCAAGCACGGCGGGATCCCCGCCCCACCATACCGCTCTGAGGGAGGACAAAAAGGGAGCACGGCACACAGCAATGGTTCAACCCCAGCCCAAGGCGACAGCGCCACCCGCTGGGCTGCAGGGAACTGCACATCACTGGTGTCTCTGCCAGTTTTAAATACACAGAAAAGTGTATACCCGCTACACATAGATTACTCAATTCAGGTGATCCCTGCCCTTTGGTAAGGGCCCCCTTTTTGTGGAGAGTGGTCAAACCTAATTCAATCGGGCTGAGCTAAGGACTTCTATTTGGAGATTCTTGCCCAGTACCTCACAGCTACCTTTCATTTGGATTTCTGTTCCAATCGTTTTTATTAGTTTTACAAAATAGAGTGTAGCGGGGTGCTATATTTAGGGGGAGTATCTGAGTGGTAATTAGGCTCAGATACACTAATTGTCAGGTTTCTTGGACCATTTCTGTCCCTGGGAGATAGTATTGGTGTGTCGTTCCCTGTGGCCTACAGGTGGCGCTGTTGCCGTAGGCCAGGGTTGAACCACTGATACAAGGCAGTGCTTTTTTTGTCCCCTCTCGGCAGTAGTGACGGCGGGGCGGGGAACCTGCTGTGCCTGTCGGGAGAGGGTATAAAAAGGGGCGGCCATCTTCCAGAGGGGTCACGCCCAGGCACCTTCAGCCTGGGTGGTGCGTGTGTCGTCTCCGGGTGCCCTAGGCCCAGAGGCCGAGTTCCTGTTCCATCCCAGACACCTTCAGTCTGGGGTGAGGTACTATTTTGGAGGCTGAGTTCCTGTTCCATCCCAGACACCTTCAGTCTGGGGTGAGGTACTATTTTAAAGGGCCCGGAGCCCAGCGCCTTCGGCTGGGTTCCGCCGGGGATTGAGGGCTCCCAGGGTGCCGCCTTGCGAGGGGACCCGTATCCAGGATCGAGGAGGCCAGGGAGGTGACCCCCTTCTGAAGACCCAGCGCAGAGTCGTGGTGACAGTGGGGGCCTCTGGTAACTCTCCGAAGGGAGGTTCTTCTCCTTGACATGGGCCAAGTTTCTTCAAGAAGGAAGTGCATGTTCTGTAGGTCATAGTGGCAGTGACTCTACGCACACCAGGTCAGTGGCAGTGACCAAATAGGGTAAGGCCCTATTCACCAGGGCAGTGACCAACTTCAACAAGTCAGTGGCAGTGACTTTCATATTCACCCTGTCGGTGGCAGAGACCGTGCGCCCAAACCGGTTTGTGAAATCAGAACAGTAAGAGAAACTAAATTGAGTTTGTGCCTGGACCTCCTCCCACTTTATCTGACCTGTGTCTTGTACCAACCTGTCTGCTCTCATAGAGACCATTTGTTATCTGTGGTGAAATAAATACAAAGGTCGGACTTTCAGTTGGTGTGGACAGTTACTTTACTAGGGAGAATTAAGGACTTGTTTCTGGCTAAATGCAGAGGCGAGATCAACTCGGGAGGATTCTAACACCAGCCGCAGGCAGACCCGAAAACTAACACCGCTCAACCTCCCCATCCAGGAGGGTACGGGCTGCTGGTGCGGTGCGCCTCATTCTTTCCTGTGGAGGAGTCAAGTAAAGAAAAGCAGGTAAAGTCTGGGGTGAGTGCGCTAGAAGAGTAATACAATTTAGTAGACATTTTTACATTGCTAAGGCTATCAAGAACGATAAAGCCATACTGTATTATCAAAATCAAAGGGAACCGGTATAGTCCCATGTCTCAATCAGGTAGTATTCGCAAACGTTAGGCTACAAGATGCAAGGAGACTAGCTCCAGGGTAGAAATCCAAAGTGAAGCCATCATAAATTCTTTCCTTTGGATTTCAATACCTTCGGAGTCCCTGACCAAGAGCAAGAATGCAGGAGTACTGACTTTCCTTCCACTAGGTACTTGTTCCACCTTGCGAGGCATGAGGTACTTCCTGTCTCAGTGTTGTCACCGGTTCCAGGGACCTGTTTGTTAAACCCCTTAAAGCGGCTGCCCCCCTGTGTATATAAATGAATGCACCCCCCCATTAAAATAAACAGAACGCAGGCCAGGTATGTGGAGGGGGCAGCCTTGTGCTCTGCCCAGTTGCGTTTTCCAGTGCAATGTGATACAGCTGCAGGATACATACTGCTGTGTGATGTAATGTCTGCACAAACACTGAACGGGAGCCAGCCTCTGCTCTCACCAAGAACTGTTCTGTCTGAGGCCAGCTTGGGGGTCTACAGCAGATATGTATCCCTAGAACTCGAGAACATACACAGCACAATGTGTATTCTGCAACGTGTCAATAAACTGCACTGTTTGTGTCTAAAATGAAAGCATGACATCACACCATAGCCCCTGCAGAAAACCTACAACCCATTTGTATATATTAGATAATAAAAAAAATAATAATATATATATACACTAAATTACCAAAAATATTGAGACACCTGCCTTTACACGCACGTGAACTTTAATGGCATCCCAGTCTTAGCCCGTAGGGTTCAATATTGAGTGGTCCCACCCTTTGCAGCTATAACAGCTTCAACTCTTCTGGGAAGGCTGTCCACAAGGTTTAGGAGTGTCTATGGGAATGTTTGACCATTCTTCCAGAAGCACATTTGTGAGGTCAGGCACTGATGTGGACGAAAATGCCAGCTCGCAGTCTCTGCTCTAACTCATCCCAAAGGTGTTCTACGGGGTTGAGGTCAGGACTCTGTGCAGGCCAGTTAGGTTCCTTCACCACAAACTTGCTCATCCATGTCTTTATGGACCTTGCTTTGTTCACTGGTGCGCAGCCATGTTGGAACAGGAAGAGGCCATCCCCAAACTGTTCCCACAAAGTTGGGAGCATAAAATTGTCCAACATGTTTTGGTATGCTGACATCTTAAGAGTTCGCTTCACTGGAACGAAGGGGCCAAGCCCAACCCCTGAAAAACAACACCACGCCATAATCCTCCCTCCACCAAATGATTTGGAACAGTGCACAAGGCAAGGTCCATAAAGACATGGATGAGCGAGTTTGGGGTGGGGGAACTTGACTGACCTGCAACTCAACTCCATAGAACACCTTTGGGATGAATTAGAGTGGAGACTGTGAGCCAGGCCTTCTCGTCCAACATCAGTGCCAGACCTCACAAATGCGCTTCTGGAAGAATGATCAAACATTCCCATAGACACTCCTAAACCTTGTGGACAGCCTTCCCAGAAGAGTTGAAGCTGTTATAGCTGAAAAGGGTGGGCCAACTCAATATTGAACCCTACGGACGAAGACTGGGATGCCATGAAAGTACATGTGCGTGTAAAGGCAGGAGTCCCAATACTTTTGGTAATATAGTGTATACAGTGTATGCATGTGTGTTTATATATATATATATATATATATATATATATATATATATATATAGCACCCATCCCAAAAGGTTGGGACGCTATTTAAATTTAGAGGGATGTCTGAGCCAGTAGATGGGCTCAGATGGTTGATAATTGCATTTAATTTCGCCTCTGTCTCAGTTATGGTTTGCCTGGTAGTGATTTCCCTTTTTGCCTGTAGGTGGCGTTACCACCTCAGGCACTTGTTGGAACATGGGCAGATCATGGTACATTGAGTGGCCCCTCTCGGCGGTGGTATCGTGGGAGTGGTCGACCCGCTATGACTGCTGGGAGGGGATACTTAAGGGGCAGACACCATTGATTGGGGCCCCGTTCCCGCCTCGCAGCCCTCCTGGCGCGAGGTATGTGTGTGTGGTCCTGGTCTCGGGGCCACGTTGGCCCTAGGCTGCATCGCTGCTCAGTTGGCCCAGTTGATCTGGCTGGGGCCTACAGTTGGAGAGGGGATCCCAAGCTGTCCGTCCACATGGGGAGGAAGCTATCTTGGTGAAGGAGACCAGGGGAGGACCTGCCCTGGAGGAGACCGGCAAAGTGCTGCTGTCTTGGGTGAGGCCTGGTAACTTTGGCAAGGAGGGATCCGCTATATTACAAGCCCTGCAGTTCGCCAGATTGGCTTAAAGGCTCTTTAACTGTAAGGCTGGAAGTTTGGGAATTTGGAATCCTGTGGCAGAGGATTCCTGGACTATCCATTGCTCCACTTCAAACAAGTCTGTGGCAGAGACTCTGTACGTTTAAACAGGTCTGTGGCAGAGACCTTCTTCACCTTGGGCAGTCTGTGGCAGAGACCTTCTTCACCTTGGGTAGTCTGTGGCAGAGACTGCCCTCTTGCTGATTCGTGTGTCATCCAGGCTGCTAGGCCATGTGAGAGGGGACGATCCGGGTGACCAATACCCACTCTAACATTGAGAGTGGTGAGTGACTTTGGACTTCTACCTTTGTCAACTTGTTGTGGCGAGTGCCTGAACCTTCCCCTACTCTTCTATACCTTCTACTTCTCAAGTTTACTGCATAAGAAAAATAAAGCCTAACTGTTTGAGGTTTTACATCTGTGTGGACATTGCATTACTACAGACTTTCCTACCCGGACAACGCAGCTGAAGAGGTAACATGCAAAACCCAAAACTAATCAGCGGCCCTGAAGAGGGTGTTGCTATATATATATATATATATATATATATATATATATGCCCCTTCGTTGGTGTCAGTGGAAGGAATAATGCCCCATTGTTGGCACCAATGGAATTAATTCTGCCCCATAATTGGTGCTAGTGGGAGAAATTGTGCCCAATTGTTGGTCTCAGTGGGTGGAATAGTGTCCCAAGGTCAGGGTAAAGGCCGCTGGTCTAGACATTGGCGTAGAGGTGTAAGGTAGCCCTGGACCTTTCTGGTAGGTAAATGGTTTGAGGTGCTGTAGGGAAAGGTTCTCTGTGATCGCTCAACACATTGAAGGCCTCTGAAGCAGTCGACCCTTCAAAAAGTGTGATGCCTCTAATGGTGGGTGAGATGCAATGTAATGAATAATCTGTGAACTTCTGATTGCTATATAATCTTGAATTTATTGGTAACCGTGTCTAAAAACAGCCAAGGCGTTTCGATTTCTACATCTTCTTCGGAGCTATAAACTAAAGAACGCTGTTCAGTTTGCAGTTCGGTGTAGGTTAGGGATTGGAAGTCTAGGTGGTGTGGGAGCTTACGCAATATTGTCTTGGCTGCATTCTAAAATACCTGTAAGGAGGAAACAGGTTCATCTGCAAGTTTTCATGGCTATGGGCGATTTGGGCTTCCCTGACTGTAGACCGTTCCTCCAGAGGTTGCTAGGGGTTTCTTGAGCTGTGGCTGTTTGACCTGCCATTTGTTTTGGGTGTATTGAGCTTACCTGACCATAGACCAGACATTCTCAACCAAGGTTCTATGGAACCCTAGGGTTCCTCCTGAGGTTGCTAGGTGTTCCTTGAGGTGTGGCTGATTGAAGTCTCCCATTTGTTTCGGGGTCACCAGAACAAAGGCCAGCTATTTTCAGCCAGTGATCTGTGGAATCCTATGGTTTCTACAGAGGTTGCTAGTCTTGTCTTTCCCATCAATGACTAGCCTCAAAATGTACTTATAGATACAGATCAGCCATTCTCAAGCAGGGTTTCCTAGGAACCCTATGGTTCCTCCAGAAGTTGCTAAGGGTTCCTTGAGCTGTGACTGATTGACCTCCCATTTGTTTTGGGATCACCTAAACATAGACCAGCTATTTTCAACCAGTGATCTGTGGAACCCTATGATTTCTCCTGAGGTTGCTATTCTTGTCTTTCCCAACAATGATTAGCCTCAAAATTTCCTCATAGACACTTTATTCTCAACCAGGGTTCCTCCAGACGTTGCTAAGGTTTCCTTGAGTTGTGGCCGATTGACTTTCCCATTTGATTGTTCTTGCATAGTTCTGCGGCCAACACCAGTTGGCAGAGCCAGTGGCATGACACAGATGATCTCTTAACTATCGGTAAGGGTGGCATTCTGACCACCACTGTAAGGGGGACTTTCTTAGAACTGACTACAAATGTAAAGGTAATTTTTACAATTGACCCCCTATTGAATTGGGTTTATTTGGCATTTCCTGAGATCTGAAAATTATTTTGGGGGTAAAAAGGTTACGAAAGGTTTCCGTAGGCTGTTTGGAGTGCTTGGCCTGTAGGTCGTCACCAGATTTGGGAGCACAAGAAAAAGTGTCTGAACGGGCTGGCAGATAAATACCTGTGGGAGGTTCTACAGTCTTTCATACAGCATCATCCAGACAATGGTGTGAATATAGAGTCTGGATCCACCCCCTTTCCTGTAATTTTGCTTGATTGATGTAGGCTCTCCTCCCTCTGCTTGTTTCTGAGACTTCACAGAGCGTAGCTGCTCCCCCCTCCCTTCTCTCTTCTCCCTCCTCCCTCCTCCCCCTCCCTATCTATCAGCACAGACATGTCTCTTAGGGGAGGGGGGACAAAGGCAGGGGGTGTTGGTGTGTTGGTGGAGATGTTCATACCCCCTGAGAACTTTTCAAACTGAAAGTGAACCGTTTTTGCCAGCTGAAGGAAAGTTCATGTGCACATGCTGTAAAAACTAAAAGAGGTAGGAAAAAAATATTAGCTGATATGTGACTAATGTGATATGTACTAGTTATTTAACCCATTCCATACTTCTCCTTTAAGGGTTTGCTGGCTCTGTAAGGTATAGAAGTGGCCTACTGGATTTCAGCCGAGGAGACTGGCTGTTGAATGAAAACACCCTTTACTTCAAGGTGGTTAGGCGTTAGGGGAATAAAATTATGGATACGGATTCACGAGTCATCCCGTCACTACAGGCCCTAAGCGCACGCTGACCTTTTCAAGTAACGTTTTAGATGGAGTTAATCAAATTTTATCCTCTGCAATGGTCGACTGCCTGTTTTATTGTACTGACACCTTTAAACAGGATTATATGACTTTATTACAAGTGGAAGGGATAATGGAGAGGTTTTCAAGCTTTCCCTGCTCAATGTTGTGCTTTGCTTAGAACCATACGTTCATGTAGGTGGTCCACCAAAGTACCCCAAATGACATCCCCTGTTTACACCACTCTCAACAAAATGGCTGAAGCTCTTCCATGTCGTGTGACTTCACTCCAGCTTGCTGTGTGTCCTGGACACAGGGGTGAGGCTGTACTGGGATATCACACATCTGTTTCTCTGCAGATTCCTCCAGCTGCTGCCACACACAGTGTTCCAGTAACAGCAATCACTGTCTGAGCATGGCCTCCCTATGCCTCTTGAAGAATTAGTAGGGAGATAATTGGAGACACATTCCTCTGCATGGGATTCTATGCCCTGGCCCTATTCCCAGAATAACGTAACCCTGAGATAATATAAATAACAACATTCTACCGGGTGTCATTCCTGAAATGTACATGGTGTGTGCCTGTAGGGTGACAGTGCAGGTATGGACTGTGCATCGAAACATGCATTATACACCTTGAATATGCGGTTTCGTTTTAGTGCAATGCCACACATCCAATAAGATAAGCCAGTGGACGGCAGAAACTATCCAGGAAACATTGCTAAATCCCTAAGGTCTATATCAGTCGTTCTCAGACAAGGTTTCATGTATTCCTTCAGCAAAGTGCAATTTTTTGCCTCTTATGCCCCGTACACACGAGCGGTTTTCCCGTCGGAAAAAAAAAAATTAAGTTTTTCCCGATGGAATTCCTCTCAAGCCTGCCTTGCATACACACGGTCACACAAAAGTCCGGTGAACTTTTGACTGCCAAGAACGCAGTGACGTAAAAGACTACGACGAGCCGACAAAATTAAGTGTAGCGGTGGTTACATTTAGGGGAAGCATCTGAGTGGTAACTAGGCTCCGATGCACTAATTGTTAGGTTTCATGGACCATTTCTATCCCTGGGAGATGGTACTGGTGTATAGTTCCCTGGGGCCTATAGGTGGCGCTGTTGCCATAGGCCCGGGTTGAACCGGAGTACAAGGTTGTGCCTTTTTTGTCCCCTCTTGGCAGCAGTACGGCGAGGCGGGGAACCTGCTGTGCCTGTCGGGAGAGGATATAAAAGGGGGCGGCCATCTTCCAGAGGGGTCGGTTCCGCGCTCAGGCACCTTAGGCCTGGGTATGTGTGTGTCGCCTCCGGGTGCCCTAGGCCCGGAGGCCTGGTCGGGTTGTCTCTGGGTGCCCTAGGCCTGGCGACGGAGCTGCTGTTCCATCCCAGACACCTTCAGTCTGGGGTGAGGTACTTTGGAGAAAGGCCCGGAGCCCAGCAACCTTCGGCTGGGATCCGCCAGTGACCGAGGCTCCCAGGGATCAGCCTTGCGAGAGGACCCGTATCCAGGATTGAGGAGGCCAGGGAGGTGACCCTTTCTGAAGACCCAGCGCAGAGTCGTGGTGACAGATGGGGCCTCTGGTAACTCTCCGGAGGGATGTTCTTGTCCTAAAAAGGGGCCAAGTTACTAAAGGAAGGAAGTGCGTGCTCTGTATGTCACAGTGGCAGCGACACTACGCACCCAAGGTCAGTGGCAGTGGCTTTCATCTTTTTATCACCCGGTCAGTGGCAGTGACCAACCTCATGGTCTGTGGCAGGGACCGTGCGCCAAGCCTGTTCGTGATAATCAGAACAGGAGAAAACCCAATTCAAGTTTGTGCCTGGACCTCCTCCCACCTTGTCTGACCTGTGTCTTGTCCCAACCTGTCTGCTCTCAAAGAGACTGTTTATTGTGCTGAGAAAAATAAATAAGAGTTGGACCTTTCAGTTGGTGTGGACAGTTGCTTACTGGGGAGAACTAAAGGCTTGTTTCTGACTACCACAGAAACAAGGTCAGCACTGGAGGTTTTAAAACATTGGCTGCAGGCAGGCCCGAGAAGTAACACCGCTCAACCTCCCCATTCAGGAGGATACAGGCTGCTGGTGCGGTGTGCCTCATTCTTTTCCTGTGGAGGAGCCAAGCAGAAGAAAAGCAGGTAAAGTCTGGGGTTGGTGCGCTACATAAGTTCTGTGCTTCCGAGCATGCGTCAAATTGTTTCAGAGCATGCGTGTTTTTTTTCCCGTCGAAAAAGCATACAGACGAACGGTTTTCCCGCTAGGATTTTGGCACCCATTGAAATTAATGTGTTTTGACTTGTCATGCGACTTTATGTAGCGCACGTCGCAGCAAGTCACATTAGAAGTTGCAGCAGTGTGAACCAGGGCTTAAAGTACATGTAAATCCAACCACTAAATACTCATATAAGTCGTAACATTTTCATGGAATTTCTAAAGTACTTCTTAAAGTGGTTGTAAACCCATTAAAAAAAAAAAAAAAACGTGCAAGACAAAGGCATAATGAGCTAGTATGACTAGCATACTAGCTCATTATGCATTACTTACCTTAGATCGAAGCCCCCGAATCTATCCTCGTCTCCCCCTCCAGCCGCAGCCATCTCTCCCGGAGGTTACTTCCGGGTATCGTTGGCGTTAAAACCGGCATTTACAGTGCGCCTGCGCCGATGTCTACGGCGCGCATGCGCCGTACACATCGGTGTACTCTTTTTTTTGCAAATATCTCCCAAACGTTGTAGGTTTAGGAGATATTGCAAACACCTACAGGTAAGCCTTAATCTAGGCTTACCTGTAGGTGCAAGTTGCAAGAGTGGGTTTACAACCACTTTAACGACAAGTGTTACTAAACCCACTACAGTAAAATCAGTCTGTATATGTAGTAAAGCATGCTTGTTATACTCTCTGTGGGACCCTAAGGGGTTAATCCTGCGCACTGTGTAAAAAGGCTGTTTGATCCTGTCTTCTCTGATCCTCTCCTTCTTTTTCTGTCCCCAATCTATCTGCCGATAGTACAGAGCCTTGGGGCACTCTGCACATGCTCAGTTTTGTGTGTTTTTTTTGTGAGGATGCATGTGATTAGCACAGGGTCAATCAGCACTGTCCAGACAGAGGGTCAGGGGTCATGCAGCCTTATAGGACAGTCAGAGGAGAAGGAAAACGCCTCCTACAAGCTTTAACCAGACACTGGTAGAAGTCACAAGACTGCTATATACTGCTGATGAGAAAAGGTATTTAGCAATTGAAATTTACAAAACGAATTGCATTTCCATGTTCTGTGGACTGTGGGAGACCAGATATAGTGAATGCAGAGTCCTGGGTTTAGTAACACTTTAAAGCGGAGCTCCACCCTAAAGTGGAACTCCCGCTGATCGGAACCCTCCCCCCCTCCGGTGTCACATTTGGCACCTCTAAGGGGGGAGGGGGGTGCAGATACCTGTCTAAGACAGGTATTTGCACCCACTTCCCGGAGTCCTCTCTGCGGGAAATCTGCGGGTAGTACGTCACTTCCCGCAGATTCCCCGTTGTGTTCTGGGAGACACTCGGCTCCCAGAACACACAGGGACCAGTCAGAACGGCGCAGCGCGACTCGCGCATGCGCCATAGGGAACCCGGGCTGTGAAGCCGCAAGGCTTCACTTCCTGGTTCCATCACCGAGGATGGCGGTGGGGGCAGCAGAGTGACGAGCGATTGCTCGTCTTCTGCTGCGGACGTCGCTGGACTCCAGGACAGGTAAGTGTCCAAATATTAAAAGTCAGCAGCTGCAGTATTTGTAGCTGCTGGCTTTTAATATTTTTTTTTCAGGGGAGCTCCGCTTTAAGTCTTTGATGGCATTATCAAATCTACTGACATGATTTTTCGTATGACTGTGCGGATCAAAATCTATCAGTGTATGGTCATCTTTAGGCAATTTGTAGACAGTGATGGGTGCTACAGTAAATCCCCCCCGATTCCAGTATGACATGGTGAAACCTGTACTCATACAACCCCAAAAACGTAATTCTTTGTCTACAAGTGCCTTTTATTTTACATGCTCAGTAACGACAGATTTTTAGAAAAAGAATAATCAGAATAAACAGCTTTGCTGGAACAAACAACACAAGAAATTAAATGTGCAAAAATATACAGGGTGGATACTATGATAAATATAGAAGGTGAACAGACACATTAGAGACACAGTTTATTTCCATGCAGGTCTATACAGCTATTCCAGAAAGGGGACTTTTCAGAAAAATGAATGAGCAGAGCAATTTAATTGGGGCAGCTAGGAATATTACAATATATGAAACTACAGCTTGGAGGGAACTCTACCTACCAATGTCATTATTTTAAATATAGTAGTACCAAAGCCAAAATTGTTTTTTTTTTTTTATTATTATTGTGAATAGCATTGGGAGGGTTATAACCCCTGCCAAATTTTTACCATTTTCCCATTAGGGGAAATTTCTCTCCACTTCTTGCCTTATGTGCTCAACAGGAAGTCAGAAGAAATCCCTCCTAACTGAAGGAAAGCTAATGTCTACATTGGAAGATTTCTGTTTTCTATTCTCTTCCTTTTCTGGTGGCTCAAACTTAGTTTTTTTTACTTTTTCGTAATATAGAGCAGCATTCAATGACATCGATAAATGTCCAAATCCTGTGTTTGAAGATGAGTATTTTGGTGTATTTTACCCCTGTACACATGTAAACGCATGTACATGCGCACACACGGAAAAAGGGATTTTTATAACAGCTTACCTGTAAAATCCTTTTCTTGGAGTACATCACGGGACACAGAGCGACTTAGTCATTACTAATGGGTTATATAGATTACCTTCAGGTGTTGGCACTGGCCAATTCCAAACCAGAAGTACCCTCCCCTATATAAGCCCCTCCCATCCGGGAGCACCTCAGTTTTGTAGTCAAGCAATAAGTGTCCCAAAAAGAGGGGTGGGAGCTCTGTGTCCCGTGATGTACTCCAAGAAAAGGATTTTACAGGTAAGCTGTTATAAAAATCCCTTTTTCTTTTTCGTACATCACGGGACACAGAGCGACTTAGTCATTACTAATGGGACGTCCCAAAGCAATGCCAAATGAGGGGAGGGATACATAAGCTGGGCGCCATCAGGCATGAGGCTCTTTTGCGGCCTGCAACACACTGCGCCCAAAGGCGACATCCTCCTGACTTCTGACGTCTACCTGGTAGAATCTAGTAAACGTGTGTACTAAGGACCATGTTGTGGCCTTACAGACTTGAGCCAGGGAGGCCTGGTGATGCACTGCCCATGAAGTTCCAACTGCTCTTGTGGAGTGCGCCCTAACTTTGAACGGAGGCGGTCTCCTTTTCAAGCCATAGGCTTGAATTATGACCTGTCGAATCCACTTGGCTAAAGTAGATTTTTGATGCTGCCTGACCCTTTCTGGGGCCTTCCGGCAGAATAAACAAAGTATCCGTTCTGCGAATCTGAGCAGTGGCTTTTAGATAAGCTTTAACTGCTCTTACTACATCCAAAGAATGCAATAACTTTTCCTCTACCGAACTAGGTTTGGGGAAAAAGGAAGGAAGAACCACATCTTGGTTCAAATGGAACCTCGATACCACCTTAGGAAGAAGGCTGGATGCGGACGTAATACTACTCTGTCCTTATGGATAACCAGATATGGCTCCTTACAGGACAAGGCGGCTAATTCCGATACTCTTTTAGCCGAACAAATGGCTACTAAGAAAATCAATTTCCTGGTGAAAAGAACCAAGAAAATGTGCCGCAATGGTTCAAATGGTTGTTTCTGTAGAACCGACAGAACCAGGTTTAAGTCCCATGGACATATGGGAATACTAACCGGAGGGCTAATACGCATCACTCCTTGTATGAAAGCTTTGACTAATGAATGCAAAGCCAAGGGCCTTTGAAAAAAAAAATATTGACAAGGCCGTCTGACCCTTGATAGTACTCAAGGCAAGCTTCCTATGTACAGCCCACTGTAGGAAGTCCAGAATCCTACCTATTACGTACTTACGTGGATGCCATTTCCTGGCCTCACACCACGTGATGTACGCCTTCTAGATCCTATAATAGATCTGCCTGGATACCGGCTTCCTGGCATTGATCATGGTAGATACCACAGGATTAGAGAGCCCTCTCTTTTTTAGAATGTGGGCTTCAATAGCCAGGCCGTCAAACCTAGGGCTGGTAAGGAAGGGTAGTATATCGGTCCTTGCGAAAGCAGGTCCGGACGATGTGGGAGGGTCCAAGGACTTCCCACTGACATTTTTACAATCTCCGCGTACCATGCCCTTCGGGGCCACGCTGGAGCCACCAGAATCACTGGTTTCTTTTCTACCCTGATTCTGCGGATTAATCGCGGTGGGAATGCATATATCAGCTTGAACTGATCCCAAGGGAACACTAGGGCATCCGAACCGCAAGCTAGGGGATCCTTTGTGCGAGACACAAATCTGTCCACCTTTGCGTTGAATCTGGATGCTAGCAGATCTACATCCGGTGTTCCCCACCGCTGGCATATTGCCTGGAAAACCTCGGGGTGAAGAGACCATTCCCCCGGGCATAATTGCTGGCGACTTAAAAAGTACGCTCTCCAATTTTCCACTCCTGGGATGAAAACCGCGGATATGGCTGTGACATACCTTTCTGCCCATTCCAGGATGCAATTCGCTTCCCTCTGGGCTGCACGACTCCTGGTGCCACCCTGGTGATTGATATATGCCACTGCTGTGGCATTGTCTGATTGAATTCTGACAGGTGACCCTTGGAGTTTGGATGTCCATGCTACTAGGGCATACCGGGCTGCTCGTATCTCTAAGAGATTGGTGGGCAGGGCCTTCTCTGCTTCTGACCACTTGCCCTGGAGAGACCATTGCTCCAGTACTTCCCCCCCAGCCTATGAGGCTGGCAACTGTAGTGACCACCTTCCAAGAAACCGGACTGCAGGGTTTCCCTTTTTCCAGATTCTGGGGCACCAACCACCAATGGAGGCTCTTGCGAACGGAAGGGGACAGGGACATTGGTAAGTCTAAAGCCTGAACTTTTTTGTTCTAGGCTGACAGTATGGCCCTCTGCAAGTTCCTTGAATGGAATTGACCGTAGGGTACCGCTTCGAATGAAGCCACCATTTTTCTCAGCAGCCTTATACACAGGCGTATGGATGGTTTTTCTTTTTTTGTACCCACTAAGTGGGTCAAATCTTTCAAAGACGACACCTTCTCTGGAGGTAAGAAAATCTTTCTCTGATTTGAATCCAGTCTTAGCCCCCAAGTATTCCAGGCTTTTGACTGGTTTTAGGGCTGACTTGTCTCGGTTGATAATGCAACCGTGAGATTCCAGATACTTGATTATCTTGTGAACGACCACTTCTAGTTTTTTTCACTGAGTGGTCTATCAGCAACAAGTCGTCTAGATATGCCATTATCGTTACACCTTGTGTTCCTAGTTTGGCCAATCGTAGGGCCAGAATTTTTGTGAACACTCGTGGTGCCGTGGCCAGACCGAAAGGTAAGGCTCTGAACTGAAAATGGCGCCCTTCTACTGCAAGGCGTAGAAATTTCTGGTGGGCCGGACAGATGGGAATATGCAAATAAGCATCCCTTATGTCGATCGAGGCTAACCATTCCTGCCCTTGTAGGGCGGTGGCCACCGATCGGATCGACTCCATCCGAAAAAGTCCTGATATGTAGGAACTTGTTTAGCCCTTTTATATTTAATATGGGCCTCATGTCCCCATTTGGTTTGGGGACTGTGACAAGGTTCGAGTAAAACCCGAACCCGTTTTCTTCCAAGGGAACCTTCATGATTACCCTTGGGGCAATAGTTGCTCTAGTGCCAGAAGGAGGGATCCACTCTTCTGGGGATCGCTTGGCACGTTTGACCTTATAAAATGGGCAGGAGGAATGTCTTTTAACTCCAGCCTGTATCCCAGACTTACTGCGGAGATCACCCATCTCTGATGGTGTCCCGCCAGGTCTCTGTGAACAACTGAAGTCTTCCCCTCACCCGACTGAGTGGGGGCAACCCTTCATGACTTAGGGGGAGGTTTTGTACCTCTCTTGACCCAGGGTTTCTTGTTACCCTGTGATTGTCCCTGATTTCTGCCCCCTGGATTTGACCGCGGAGGCCGTCGGAACTGTTTCACAGCCGATGTGCCAGGGACTGGAGAAGTAGGCCTCTTAAAAGAAGGACTTCTACCCTTGTTCTTAACCGGTAAGAGTGAACTTTTACCGGCAGAAATTTTCTGGATATATTTGTCCAGATCTTCTCCAAATAAGCGTTCTCCATGAAATGGGAAGCTAACCAGCAGTTTTTTACAGGGAGCTTCAGCAGACCAGTTTTTGAGCCACAGAAGCCTACGCATATGTACTATAGACAGCGTAAAGCGGGAGGCCTGTTGGATTGTATCCTTTATGGCGTCCACCGCAAAACACAAGGCTCTAGGCAGGTCAGCTAGGGCAAGAGCCTGCTGATCTGGTAAGTCCCTTAAGACTTGTTTCAACTGATCTTTCACTGCTTGGCAGACTCCAATCGCTGCTACCGCAGGTTGTGTCACCATGCTTGCTGTAGAGAAAGCAGATTTTAGTAAAGACTCCAATTTTTTATCTATTGGGTCTTTGAACATTGGAACATTATCTACTGGACATGTCAGTGATTTGTTAACAGAAGAGATGGCTGCGTCCACTGTAGGGACCCTCCATTTTTTTATGAACTTATCCTCCATGGGATAGATCACCGGAAATCTCTTGGGGGGAGCAAATATTTTATCAGGATGCTCCCAATCCTGGTAAATAAGCCCTTCTAATAAAGGGTGGATTGGGAAGGAACAGACAGCCTGGGGAGCTTTTAGCGACCCCAGCGAGGAAACCGTAGTGGATGGTGGTTCCGCCAGAGGCATTTTAAATGCTGATCAGACCATGTTAGTCAGAGACTGAACCCATAATCTTTCAGCCTGAGATGCTGAGAAAGGTTCTTCCACTGTTGATTCCTCTATAACTGAATCAACCTCATCCTGATCCCCTTCAGGTAGGTCGATCTCTGTGTGGGGCTGTTCCTCCACTAACAGGCACTCTGAAGGAGGAGACGGAGATCGGACGCGCTTTTCCTGTGACAGGGAAGCAGCGATCAATGCTGTTAATCTCTCTTCCAATCCTCCCAGAGTTGAGGATAAAACCTCCTCTGTTATATATACAGGAGCAGGTGGACTGGGGACAGCCGCAGCACCAGGCACTCCTGCGGGGTTTCTACGGCTACTGACCTCTGAATTCTCAGGGGAGATTGGTGCAGTACAAGCATGCCCAATATCCTCAGAGCCCAATGGAGACCCCTTTGGCTTCCTGGAAGACCTATTTCCGGAGCGTCTGGACGACATATCCTTTAAGCACAAAGCTGAGGTATTCCCGTCGTCATACACCAATTTTTGCTGGTAATAGTCTAACACAGTTGCTGCTATATACCAGCTGGTGTCCACTAAAGTGCCTTTCTATGGGGATGCCTGCATCAACCGCCTCTGTGTGCCACTGTTTGTTGCTAGCTCTGTTTGCATCCAGCTGACACTTGTACTGTGTCTTTTAACCATGCTGGGACGCCTGCACATGCGCAGAAGCGCCGCGGCGCGCATCGAGCGTCATCCACCCGCCCCGCCCCTTTTTTTTTCATAGGAGGCACGTGCACGCGCCCGCGCGCGTGCCCGTGCGCCATTGGCGCCCTTTTCGAAATCAAACAGGGACTAGGAGCCAGGGCCCTTTTTGCCGGAGGGCCTGTGCGGTGGATGAGCGCAGCAACAGGGCAGAGGAAGTGGATTCCCACAGAGAAACTTACCAACTGCCTGGATCTTTTGACTTGAGAAAACCAAAGATCCACATGACAAGAAAAATGGACTACAGCGGCCTCTAGTGGTTTAACACAGGTACCGCGGTCCCTTTTTTTTTTTTTTTTTTTCTTGACTACTATTAAAATTTTACATTTTCAGTAGTTACAGGCAAACACAGATATTTAGCGGGAATACCGTTAGGTAACAGACAGAAAGACAAATTAGGCTTGGGGGTCCCCCAATAGAACCAAGTTCCTGGGGGCCCCCACTTACCTGATCCCCGCCGCAGGACTTTGTTTGGTCCACAGAAGTCCAAACTTCACCTATCACGGCAGGCATTGTAATTAAACCTTCAGGGACCGGGTTCCCAAGGATTCCACTCCCCTGGACCTGTATAGCACCCTGCACAGACAACATCTTGGTCGTGGGTATGACCAGAGCTCTGGATCCCAGGGTCCAGCCCTCCTAAGAGAGGCATTACAGGCAAAACCTTGCTCTTCTGCTGCAAGGCCCGGGTACCGACCGTTTAGCTATGAAGCTTTTTTGGTGGGATCCGGAACAGCTTACTAAGGCCCAAAAGAACCTGTACGCAAGCCCAGTGAAAACACATGTTACTCTTTGGCCAACACCTTAGACACTGGCAAAAAACTGAGGTGCTCCCGGATGGGAGGGGCTTATATAGGGGAGGGTACTTCCGGTTTGGAATTGGCCAGTGCCAACACCTGAAGGTAATCTATATAACCCATTAGTAATGACTAAGTCGCTCTGTGTCCCGTGATGTATGAAAAAGAAATGTAATTTAGTTGCTAGAAAAAATCATTCTTATGATTCTAAATGCTATAAGTACGTTTACATGAATGTAGGTACTTTACGTGCTGTTACATGAATTTTTTGGTTTGCATTTTTCTGCCAACTTCTGGCAGCAAGATCCAATGCAAATTTGAGTAGCTGCAATATGCCCATGTGAATGAGCCCTTAGGTGGATGTATACTCTACTGTCAACATGCTAACATGTATGTTGTTCAGAGGGTAGCCTGTCTCTCCTACCTCTCGCACTTTCCTTTTGGCCAGTAAGGCTGCCCATCACACTAATGGTGAACTATAGGTTGTGAGAGGTGGCATTACATGGAAATGTTGGCATCTGCCTTACAGCTAGAAATGGCCCCTAAAATTCTTTAAAAAGGACCAAAATTTGTATAAGCTGTGCCCAAAAAATGCAAGCAGATGCCAAAGGACTAGTCATCAGAATTGCCTGAAGCTTTTTCCTTATTAAGCCTCGTACACACGACCGGTTTTCTCGGCAAGAAAACTGCTGGGAGAGCTTTTTGCCGAGAAAACCGTTGGTGTGTATGGTTTCTCTGCAGGAAAACTGCCGGGAATCCCGACGAGAAAAATAGAGAACCTGCTCTCTATTTTCTCGTCGGGAATCTCGGAAGAGTGTTTCCTGCCGAGAAACCCGGTCGTCTGTATGCTTACCTTGTCCAGGTAAACCCGCACATGCTCGGTAGCACACAAGGGTAGTGTAGGGTGTAGCAAGATGGCGGCGACGGCATCGAATGTGACAAGCGCAGGCTCGTCTTAGTCGATGACGTCACCGCATTCTTGCCATTCAAAAGAACGGGCGGTTCTTTTGAATGGCTGTGTGTACACTCGGCGAGCAAGGCAAGCTTGCTGGGAATCCCGTTGGGAAAACCGACGTTTTTTTTCCCGACGGGATTCCCGCCAGTGTGTACGAGGCTTTACTGCCTTATCTTGTCTTGTTCTGCACTGTAAAAAGTCTGAAGAGAGTGCCAGACAGTGGCTTGTGCTAAAAAAATTTGGTGGGGCCCAAACCAAATTGAAAAATTTAAATGGTGAAATCACTCATCATGCTCCCCCCTCCAGGTCTGCACACAGCAGAGGACGCCTTGCGTTCCACGAGACGAGAAGCCGGAAACTGGAAGAGACGCAGTGATGAATATTGATTTGCTAAAATCAAAAGTGGGAGGGTTCGGGGCACAGTGCTCTGCGCCCACCGAGGACAATCTGAAACAAGCCAATTAGAGCATCAGCCCTTAAATCACATGCTTTTCAAAAGTTAAAGTAGCTTTCTTCTTATGCGGCGTGCACACGATCGTTTTTCATGCCGTTAAAAATGCAATTTTTTAAAATGCCCATTAAAACCAATCGTGTGTATGCTCCAGAGAATTTTTAACGGCGTGAAAAACGGCCATTAAAAATTTCGAACCTGCTCTATTTTTTCACGTCGTTTTTCATGTCGTTTTTTTTAACGACGTGAAAAACGATAGTGTGTATGCTTTTACGAGGGGAAAAAAACCGCGCATGCTCAGAATCAAGTATGAGACGGGAGCGCTCGTTCTGGTAAAACTAGCATTCGTAATGGAGATAGCACATTCGTCACGCTGTAACGGACTGAAAAGCACGAGGCTGAAAAGCGCGAATCGACGCTCAACAAAGTTTACTAACATGAAGGGTGGCGCCATTCGAATGGAACTTCCCCTTTATAGTGCCGTCGTACGTGTTGTACATCACTGCGCTTTGCTCGAGCGGTTTTTTTAATGATCGTGTGGATGCAAGACAGGCTTGAGAGGAAACATGAAAAAAAACGATGAGAAAAACGTTGGTTAAAAAAATGGCATGAAAAACGATCGTGTGTACGCCGCATTATTTTGTGGGAAAAAAAAGTATGGTAGCTTTCTTCTTTGACAAACTAACTTTTGATACTTTGGGGGGCGGTGCCCCTGCGCCCTTTGGGGACCGGCCGCCACTGGTGCCAGACCAAAATTTCTGAGCCCTATATCTTCTATTAGAATCAGCGGTCAGCAATGTGTCTCTGTATGGAAGCATTTAGAGTTACAGAGCTTCACTTCTTCACATCAGAAGTGCCTTCTGATGACTGGTGATCTGGTGTCTGATGGAGGAACAGTGTAGGAAGCACACATCCACAGAATGGATGAAGCAGAAGCAGGGAGATCCTTCCACTGTAGGGCCTCAGGTTCAGATTCTTCTCCAGCAAGGAGGATAAGTGAGCAGCACAGTAGTGACATAACCAAATCTTGTAAGACTAGCAGCCTCAGATGAACTCTTCCTGCAGATATACAGCTATGAGACTCAAAGCACAGGAGTGCCTAGGGGCACAGAAAGCATACTGCTATATGAATAAAGCAAACGCAGGTGTCAGTGCTCCTGCTCCTCATTCCAGCATCCTGGTTTTGGCTGTGGCACTCTCCTTGTCTGTCTGTCCACCTGCAAGGGGATTGATGTGACTAGGCTCTGGGTAGAGACCAAACCTGATTTAAGCCAGCCAAGCCTGCAGTCTCATGCTTGTGATATTGTGTTTGTTACACATGTTCCAAGCTCCCTGTTTGTCTGCCCTGCTCTTCTAGATTGGATTCCCTCGTTGATGACCTTGGATCGAATATCGCCTACTCTCTGACTTCTACCTGCCTTTTGATTAACGGATTTGACCGTGACTTTTCTGAACCTTGCCTGCCTTGTACCTGGACTGTCATTTAACCACTCTGCCAACTGCAAGTCCCTGTTTGCTGTGCTCAGTTTGCATCTGCCTCTGCATGGCAGCCAGGCACTATATAATTGTGTATAAGTTCAGGGTGCAACCAAGTACCGGTAAGCCTGCTTGCCTTATTAGAAAGGGGGTTGCTATAGGTAAGGAACACAGAAGCCAGCTATAGTGTCTGACCACCTGTGTTAGGGGTAAACGTGACAGCAAGGAGATCTTTCCACTATAGGTCCTCAGGTTCATCTTCCCCTCCAGCAAGGAGAACGGTGAGCAGCACAGCAGTGACATCACCAATTCTAGTAATACTAGCAGTCAGAGGCAGTCAGATGAACTTTTCCTGCATATATACAGCTTTTAGGCTCCAGGCACAGGTGTGCCTAGGCACAGGAAGTGTACTGCTATTTTTTTGTAGTAATTCAAGACAAAAGGCTGATTTTTTAGTGTACTACTAGGGCACAGTTATTCTTTGTAGATGTTCCCAGTAAAACAGCAACGTTAAAACAGACCTTCACCCCAAAAACTAAGTATTTGAACCTGGCTCAAGCATCCTCCCTCTTCCACAATTAGATAACATTTTTTATTTTTTTAAGTGCTTTTGACTCTTTTTTGATGCAGCACTTTCGCCTTACTCACCTAGGCGAGAATGACGTTGCACTTGATTCCTCATGCGCACAGACGTACTGATAGTCTCTACCCAGCCTTCAAGACCAGGCAGAGACCTTCGGCACATCTGCGCGCACACACAGACAAGTGAATGACTTGAACATGTGAATATAATATATAATCCGCTAAGAAATTAATGAATGTGAATTGTGTGTTCTGGCCTAGAATGAAGTATGTTCTGCCACAGAGAAAAGAGGAGGTGTCACACTGCCAGCGGCCCAGGTAAGCAGCCCATTACTATATTATCTTATATGGCTGTTACTGAAGTGTAAATAAATATAAAAAAAAAAATATATATATATATATATATATATATACAGTATATCTATACAATATGCTTCAAGTTTCAATTCACAATTGTTTCATCATGTTTCTTTGTGCATTGTATCCCCATAAATACCTTAGAATCATTCCAGAGATCCCCATCTGCTTTCATTTCCTTTATGCCTGTGTCTCCAATTCATTCTGCTTTCTCAATATGTGTTCACATGGACTGAAAACAGGGGGCCTAAGTGATGATCAATGATGAGCTCCATTGAGAGCAGAGATCTATTTTTCTTAGGAGGGGATCTGTCCACTGATCCCCTGCTGAGCGGAGTGGGCGGATGACAGGTTTGTGTCCGCTCCGCCTATGCAGAGTAGACGCAGACGCAGCCTACGCTGCTCTATGGGCAGTAAGATGTAAAAAAATTGGCTGTCCGTTTACACCCGACTGCCCTCTGATCCAATCCGATGCAGCCACATTGAGGGGAACAGATCCCCTTCCTTTTCTTTTTGTTATATCGTATTCGAGGTAGGCAGCTGTACATGGACACAAGTCTGTTTACATTTGCCGCTCCATAAAGGAGAATGGAGGGTCCGATTGGGTCCTCCAGAAATGTGGACAGGCAGACCCGGTTGGACTGCTCGAATAAAAGGGGCCTAAGTGATGACGAGTGATGAGCTCAAGTGAAAGAACACAACTCCAACATCCCTTTAGATGAGCATGTTCATTCCAACTGGTTACTGGATGGTGCAAACTTTAGTAGTGCAGTGCTGATCAGTTGCTTAATGTTGATTAATGTTCCATAAGCTGGCCTGAGTATTCAAACAACTGATTAACAGACTGCATAGCTAAAGTCTACACAATCCAGTGCCCAGCTCCCTTCATGCAACATGCACATCTAAAAGGTGGCTAAGGATGTGTTCTTTCACTTTTGCAATCAGCAGGAATCGGATGCATCACCTACCCATGTCTGTTATAAAGAGCCATAAATAAAAAAATAAAAAAACAGCAGCTACAGGTGTGGATTAAAGATATGCACAAATTTTCAAAGTAAGAAAAAAAAAAATGTTAACACTAATGCCGCGTACACACGATCGGAATTTCCGTCGGAAAAACCTTGGATGTTTTATCCGACGAAATTCCGCTCAAGCTTGGCTTGCATACACACGGTCACACAAAAGTTCTAGGAACTTTCGACCGTCAAGAACGCGGTGACGTACAACACTACGGCGAGCCAAGAAAATGAAGTTCAATGCTTCCGAGCATGCATTGAATTGTTTCCGAGAATGCGTAGGAATTTTGCGCGTCGGAATTGCTACAGACGATAGGAACTTTTTCCGTCGGAAAAATAGAGAACCTGCTCTCAATCTTTTGTTGGCGGAAATTCCGACAGCAAAAGTCCGATGGAGCCTACACACGGTCGGAATTTCCGACCAAAAGCTCACATCGGACTTTTCTTGTCGGAAATTCCGACCGTTTGTACAGGGCATAATACAGCATTTTGAAGTAAATTCAAGTAAGTGCATTGGAATGGCCTCAGTAAATGGAGGACAAAAGTAGTTAAGGAATTGCACTAACTTTGCTAAAAATCCTTTCAATTCATGCAAGAAGGGGTTTTCGCAACAAAACTTAAATATTACTTTAAGGCGTTACTCCACTTTTGTTGAAAAAAAAACATTCCCCTCTGGGTGTACTATGTACATTGCAAGGATTATAACAACCTTTTGTTATTCTGAAGAAATCCCTGTTTGTTCCTCTGTGCGGAGTGGGTCTAATGGGAGTGTTTTCATAATTATGCAGAGCACTAATGAGGAAATCTGCTGGGCCTGCATCCATTTAGACGTGTTCCTTTTGGCAGTATCTCACCAAAAATTAAATTTTTGTTGCAGGGGATGCCTGAAATCTGACTTGTATCTTAGGCAGACTTCTGGGAAAATTGGTGAGCCAATCACACAAGCAGGAAATTATGTTTCTGGGGAGTGGTCAGTACACATTCTGTGTACAGAACAACTCCAGGTAGCCATATTGCATTGCATTTTCAGAAAATTACAGCGGCTGCAGATTGAAAAGGAAAGGTAATTCTTAAAGAGGAACTGCAGTCTGCGCACATAATTTGTAATAAAAACATCTTTGCCATTCTGAAGCTTTCCTCCAACCACTGCCAACTATGCTGCAGAAATCTCCCTCCATTGAGTCTGACTCCAACCATTTTAAAGGGGTTGTAAACCCTCGTGTTTTTTCACCTTAATGCATCCTATGCATTAAGGTGAAAAAACTTCTGACAGTGACCGGCCCCCCAGCCCCCCTGTTTTACTCACCTGACCCCCTTCAATCCCTCGGCGAAGACGTGCTACCTCTCTGCCCAGGGTTCTTAGCTCTTGATTGGATAGATTGATAGCATTGCAGCCATTGGCTCCCGCTGCTGTCAATCAAATCCAATGACATGGGCGCCGGGGGGCGGGGCCAAGTCCTTCATTCGGCGTCTATGGACGCCGAATGCTGGACTCGGGAGCATGCCCGCAAGGTATCCCCCCCGGGAGAGCGCTTCTCCTAGGGGGTTATACGATGCGGGGAGGAGCTGATAGAGCCGCCGGGGGACCCCAGAAGAGGAGGATCGGGGCCACTCTGTGCAAAACAAACTGCACAGTGGAGGTAAGTATGATATGTTTGTTATTTAAAAAACAAAAACACAAAGCTTTACAATCACTTTAACTGTGGGCAGCTGAAGCTGCTGTCTGTTCACTTCCTGGATTTACACAGACACACACCTCCAGCTCTGCAGCTCTCATTGGCCCTCTTATTACTCACCCCCCTCCCTTCCTGGCAAACTCTCACAATAGTGAGAGTGAGAGCTGTGCATGATGTCATAAGCCTAGGCTTTTTACCAGACAAGAAACAGGAAGTGGGCTGTATAAGGTATTTACTGGCAGAAAAAAAAATGTTTTACTACGACTGAAGTTCCACTTTAATAACATTCAATTACAATATGACTTGTGTTGCAATTGTATACGCTAACTTATTTTTTCTTTATTTTCTCTTTTTTTTTTTCCCACGAAAGTGGAGTTACCCTTTATGATAAAACATATCACCAATGGGCTTTTCCATGAAAAAGGAGAGGTGCTGCCTCTGGTGGTAATATACTGAATACTTTTGGTTGTCATTCATGGTAGATCCACTTTCCAATTCCACTTTGGATATCAATTAGAAGACAATTATTAGATTAGTTCTGAAGCCTTTAAGCTCTTGAGCTGATGTAAATTACACATAGCACAGGACTCTCTCATTTTGTTGCATGAGTGGGACGCTTTTCTAGGAAAAAAGTGGACACCCCCTTTAAGAGACTTTCAATACTTGTATATACAATTCTCAGCTGTGAATATCTTACTCCACTGAATAGCAACCTGCTATAGTTGTTGGGCCACCCTTCCTCTAATGATATTATGTTGCATAAAGTTTAGTGTGTTTATCATCTGCATTTGGCTTCCATACATGCTGAGGGATAACTATAACTTAAAGGTTCATAAATAATAAATCAGACTGACCACTCTTATTGTCGGGTGTCTGTGGTAATATCACACAGAGGAACAATGTAAAGCCATGGCGTAACCTACAAATGATTAACGGACAGCAAAGAATTGTACAGATAATTAACTAGCATCAGCATTTACATAATGCAGTGGGAGTAATAAGCCTCCAGACTGGCCGGTCATACCCTTCTCCATCCTTTGTAGGCATCAATGAGACCTCCATCTCCAGACCATTCATTTCAACTAAAATTTTCCTATACGAGTTTGTAAGAATTGAATGTATTTCATGCATTTTATTTACCTGTAAACATCCCTGTTGTGTAGACAACCAAATACAGTGGCTCTGAGACTGCTGCTAGATGCCACCATCTTGGATGTGACTGTCACTCAAGTGATACTCAATAGTAGTCTTTCTCAACCAGGCATCCATGGAACCAGGGTTCCTCCAGAGGTTTCATAAGGTTGTTTGATCAATAAGCCATTTTTGCGGCACAGATAAGTAACCGCTGACCACCAATGTAAAGAACATTTTTCCCACTGGCCACCAGTGTAAAGGGGCACTTCTCCCACTGACAGCCATTCTAAGGGGACATTTCTACACTGACCACCAATCTGAGGGGAACCATCCATGTTTACCACCAATCTAAGGCTTTGTTTACTCAGGAGAATACTTTTGAGGCCTGTGCAGGGACATATTTTGCTCACACAGGGATGTACAGGTGTTGAGTGCATCCCCATGGCAGCAGTCCCATGGCTGGAAGGCGCCCTTCTTCCACTGACCAAGAATCTAATGCCCTGTACACACGTTCGGAATTTCCGATGGAAAAAGTCAGACGGAATTTTTTCTTCGGATATTACGACCGTGTGTATGCCCCATCTGACTTTTTCCGTCTGAAATGCCCTGTACACACGTTCGGAATTTCCGAGGGAAAAAGTCAGACGGAATATTTTCATTGGATATTCCGGCCTTGTGTATGCCCCATCGGACTTTTTACGTCAGAAATTCCGACGGAGTTAGAAAGAGAACATGTAGAAAAAATTTCTATTGGAAATTCCATTCCTCTGTATGGAACTCCGACGGAGAAAAAACCATGCATGCTCGGAAACAATTCAACGCATGCTCGGAAGCATTTTCTCGGCTCGCCGTAGTGTTTTACGTCACCGCGTTCTTGATGGTCGGAATTTAGTGTGACCGTGTGTATGCAAGACAGCTTGAGAGGAATTCCGTCGAAAAAATCCGTCAGAGTTTATCCCGATGGAAAAAACGGTTGTGTGTACGAGCATTAGGGGACATTTCTACACTGCCCACAATCTAAGAGGGAACTTCTATATTTACCACCAATCTAAGCCCTCGTTCACAAAGGAGAAAACTTGCGTGACCTGTGTAGGGTCATGTTTTGTTGGCACAGGGGTGTACAGGTGTTGCGTACATCTCCACGGTAGCAGTCCCATGGATGGAAGGGGCCCTCCACTGACTACCAATCTGAGGGGACATTTGTACACTGACCACCAATCTAAATGGGAATGTCTATTTTACCACCAATCTAAGGCCTCATTCACACAGGAGAATACTTGTGTGTCCTGTGCAGGGCCATGTTTTGCAGGCAGAGGGATGTACAGGTGTTGTGTGCATCCACGTGGCAGCGGTCCCATGGATGGAAGGGGCCCTTCTCCCACTGACTGCCAATCTAAGGGGGCACTTCTAAACCTACCACCAATCTAAGGAGGAACATCTATATTTACCATCAATCTAAGGTCTCGTTCACGCGAATACTTACGTGCCATGTGCAGGGCCATGTTTTGCCAGGACAGGAATATACAGGTGTTGCGTGCATCCCTGTGGCAGCAGTCCCATAGATGGGACAATGGCCAATCTGACAACAGCTATAAAGGAGACGGCTGTTTCAGAGCTTCAGCTTGTCTTGGCTGTGAGCACTTTACCGAGAATGGCAAGAGGAATGCAGAGGGAGGGAGGACATGTTAGCATCTGCATTTCTCTTGCCGTTTTTTGTCCCGGACAAGAGCTTACAGCTGAGACAAGCTGCAGCTATGAATCAGCCATCTCCATCATAGCTGTTGTCGGATCGGCCACAGCAGGAGGGGGTGTGGGCAGGTTGGAACTCATAACTAGAATTAGAAAGCACTTAGAAACATGACACAAAGTACTACAAGTACTTTGTTCCATAAGTGACAGAACTATAAAAAAATTATGAGCATAGATCTTTTTTTTAAATAATCTTGTCTGGTATAAGAAAAACACCACCCCTCTCATTTCTCTTTATAAGTCATTTTATACTCTTTCACTGGCTTCCCTAAGCATCCTTCCCGCTCCTTCTATATAACTTAACTGTCTGTACATTTTTAGATAGATGTGGAATGTCATAAAGAATTGTATATGTATTCTGTCTTTAGGAGTCCCTGTCCGTCTATTAAACATGTCAGATAGTGTGTAATTGCACAGTGGGGCGAGACATATACTGAGCTTCCCAACTGACAAGTATATGTAACCTATAGAGGCTGGGCACGAAGGGTTAATACAGAGTGATGATGGATACAAAGTTGGCCTTGTATTCATGCAGGAGTCCATCCTACCCCCCCCTTCCTAGTTGTCTGCACATGAAGGGAATGTGGAGGAATGCAGTATTATTGTTGGATAATGTTACTGGAGCCTGGTCATTTCCTGGTGCAGGACCTCTGACCCCTCGCGTAGTATAACACACGTTGCTGCAGTCCTGGCATTGCTCTGACTGCTGCCTCTCTCTAGCAAATCATTGAATACCGCTTCTTAGAAATATACCGGTCCAAGGTGTATTTATTTTTGTATTTAAATGTATTAACTGGACTATTGTTCTGGAGCAGGGGTCTCCAAATTTTCGAAACAAAGCACCAGTTTCCTGTTCTTCAGACTTTGGGGGGGGGGGGGGCAGTCTGTGGCCATTGAAAGTAGAAAATGTCCCAGCATCAGCGGGAGTAAACAATGCCCCATCTTTGGTGTCAGTGAGAGGAATCATGCCCCATCGTTGGTGTAATTGTAAGGAATTGTGCCCCTTTGTTGGTGTCAGTCGAGGAAATTATGACCCAGTGTTGGTGTCAGAGGATGAAATATTGCCCCAAGGACCGGATAAAAGTGAGAAAAGGGCTGCATCCGGCCCCTGGGCCACAGTTTGGAGACCGCTATTCTGGTGGAATGGAACAATAATATCAATAAACAAAATACACTGTCATTTTAAAGCGTGGATCGCTTTTCAGAGGGCGGTTTGCAGGCAGCTACTCACCGTCTGCTTAACCCTAATAAGGCCATAACACTGTGTGCAACTGTGTGCATTGCAACGGCCCCAAATAATACCTTTACGCCGACACCTCTGGGCCCTTTTAAGGGGCAGGGTTTGGGATCACGTGACCACTACCAGCCGCCGGTAACTGTGTCGGGAGCGTGCAGGATGCACGTTCTCGGCACAGCTGTGTCTCCTACTTGGTACGCAAATATGCGGCCTGTCGGCACTAAGGCCCACCTGCCCAGAGGCCGCATATTTGCATGCCATCGGCGGGCTCTCCAGGTGATGTCATCGGATAGCCACGTCCTATTGCTATATAAGATTCGGCAGAGAGCGGGCGACAACAAAACAGATGAAGACATCAACAGAACAAGAGCGGCTTTTTATTTATTTTTAGCTGGTAACTGGCAGCGAGGAAGAAGACAGCAGCGGGAAGAGATGGCGACGGCAGGAAGAGACAGCTCAAGGAAAAGACGGCGGGAAGGAGAAGACAGTGGGAGAGACAGCTCGAGGAGGAGATGGCAGCAAGAGACAACGGGAAGGAGAAGACAGCGGGAAGAGACAGCTCAAGGAGTAGACGGTGGGAAGGAGAAGACAGCGGGAAGAGACGGCAGGAAGGAGAAGATGGCGGGAAGAGACGGCTAGAGAAGACAGAGCTAGTAATAAAGGAATTGTCAAAAACCTGCACTTGTGTTTGTATTACATTTCACTGCTTTTTTGGTGAATGAGTAAGGGTACGATGTACCCGATACCCATTCACATAAGAGGGGCCGGGATCTGGCGGCCCCCTTCCTAAAGGGGGGCTTCCAGATTCCGGTAAACCCCCCACCCACAGACCCCAACAACCACCAGCTAGGGTTGAAGTCTATTAGTCGCAAATTGCGTGAAAAAAGTCCCTGAACCTTTTCAAAAAAGCACCGGCCGCAAAATGCATAGATGTGAACTAGTACCATAGGAAACCATGTTAAATGGACTGTAGTGCGTTTCTGCAAACTGCAAAACGCACTAAAAAACGCATAGGTGTGAACGTTGGGTAAGAGGCAACCACTAAGCAAATTTTATCTTATTTGATCAGGAACCACCTGAAATTCAAACAGTGTATGGCCAGCTTTACTCTGGTGGCTGTTGAGCTACACAGTTATATTTAGACACCCTGCACAGCTGACGTAACAGGAAAGTGAAGGTAAAACTGTAAAAAATGAGGTTGTTAGCACAATACTCATCTGACTGCTTAGCTACAGTATCTGACTAAAGCTGCCCATAGATGGATTGTTTCTTTTATTGATCAGCTGATCAAAAAAAAATCAGATTCCCCCATCCGAGCATTCGAGGTGGATGAAGGAATTACTTGTATTCTAATGCTGCGTACACACAACTGTATGTCATTGAAAAAACAAAGTTTTTCTCGACGTGATTCTTCTCAAGCCTGCCTTGCCTACACACAATCGTGAAAAAAAATGCTTGAGCAAAGCGCAGTGACGTACAACACGTACGACGGCACTATAAAGGGGAAGTTCCATTCGGATGGCGCCACCCTTTGGGCTGCTTTTGCTGATCCTCGTGTTAGTAAATTTTGGTGAGAGACGATTCGCCTCCTGCTCTTCAGTCCGTTACAGCGTGACGAATGTGCTATCTCCATTATGAACGCTAGTTTTACCAGAACGAGCGCTCCCGTCTCATAACTTGCTTCTGAGCATGCGCGTTTTTTCACGTCGTTAACCACTTAAGCCCCGGACCATTTGGTAGCTAAAGGACCAGAGGTGAATTCAGAATTTTGCACTGTGCTGCTTTAACTGTAAATTGTGCGGACATGCAATGTTGTACCCAAACGAAATTTGCGTCCTTTTCTTCCCACAAATAGAGCTTTCTTTTAATGGTATTTGATTGCCTCTGCGATTTTTATTTTTTGCGATATAAACGGAAAAAGACCGAAAATTTTGAAAAAAAAATGATATTTTCTACTTTTTGTTATAAGAAAAATCGAATAAACTCAATTTTAGTCATACATTTAGGCCAAAATGTATTCAGCCACATGTCTTTAGTAAAAAAAATGTCAATAAGCGTATATTTATTGGTTTGCGCAAAAGTTATAGCGTTTACAAACTAGGGTACATTTTCTGGAATTTACACAGCTTTAAATTTATGACTGCCTATCTCATTTCTTGAGGTGCTAAAATGGCAGGGCAGTACAAACCCCCCCCCCAAATGACCCCATTTTGGAAAGTAGACACCCCAAGGAAATTGCTGAGAGGCATGTTGAGCCCATTGAATATTTTTTTTTTGTCCCAAGTGATTGAATAATGACAAAAAAAAAAAAAAAAAAAATTACAAAAAGTTGTCACTAAATGATATATTGCTCACACATGCCATGGTTATATGTGGAATTGCACCCCAAAATACATTTTGCTGCTGCTCCTGAGTACGGGGATACCACATGTGTGGGACTTTTTGGGAGCCTAGCCGCGTACGGGACCCCGAAAACCAAGCACCGCCTTCAGGATTTCTAAGGGCGCAAATTTTTGATTTCACTCCTCACTACCTATCACAGTTTTGAAGGCCATAAAATGCCAAAATAGCACAAAACCCCCCCAAATGACCCCATTTTAGAAAGTAGACACCCCAAGGAAATTGCTGAGAGGCCTGTTGAGCCCATTGAATATTTTTTTTTTGTCCCAAGTGATTGAAAAATGACCAAAAAAAATAAATTACAAAAAGTTGTCACTAAATGATATATTGCTCACACATGCCATGGTTATATGTGGAATTGCACCCCAAAATACATTCTGCTGCTTCTCCTGAGTACGGGGATACCACATGTGTGGGACTTTTTGGGAGCCTAGCCGCGTACGGGACCCCGAAAACCAAGCACCGCCTTCAGGATTTCTAGGCACAAATTTTTGATTTCACTCCTCACTACCTATCACAGTTTCGAAGGCCATAAAATGCCAAAATAGCACAAAACCCCCCCAAATGACCCCATTTTGGAAAGTAGACACCCCAAGCTATTTGCTGAGAGGCATGGTGAGTATTTTACAGCTCTCATTTGTTTTTGAAAATGAAGAAAGAAATTTTTTTTTTCTTTTTTTTTTCAATTTTCAAAACTTTGTGACAAAAAGCGAGATCTGCAAAATACTCACAATACCTCTCAGCAAATAGCTTGGGGTGTCTACTTTCCAAAATGGGGTCATTTGGGGGGGTTTTGTGCCATCTGGGCATTCCATGGCCTCCGAAACTGTGATAGGCAGTGAGAAGTGAAATCAAAAATTTACACCCTTAGAAAGACTGAAGGCGGTGATTGGTTTTTGGGGTCCCGTACGCGGCTAGGCTCCCAAAAAGTCTCACACATGTGGTATCCCCGTACTCAGGAGAAGCAGCAGAATGTATTTTGGGGTGTAATTCCACATATGCCCAAGGCATGTTTGAGCAATATATCATTTAGTGACAACTTTGTGCAAAAAAAATAAAAAATTGTCTTTTTTTTTGCAAGAAAATTATGTTGAACCCCCAAACATTATATATATTTTTAAAGCAAAGGCCCTACAGAATAAAATGGTGGGTGTTGCATTTTTTTTTCTACACAGTATTTGCGCAGCGATTTTTCATACGCATTTTTTGGGGAAAAAATACACTTTTTTAAATTTGAATGCACTAAAACACACTATATTGTCCAAATGTTTGATGAAATAAAAAAGATGATCTTAGGCCGAGTACATAGATACTAAACACGACATGCTTTAAAATTTCGCACAAACGCGCATTGGCGACAAACTACATACATTTTTAAAAGCCTTTAAAAGCCTTTACAGGTTATCCCGTTAGATTTACAGAGGAGGTCTACTGCTAAAATGATTGCCCTCGATCTGACCTTCGCGGTGATACTTCACATGCATGGTGCAATTGCTGTTTACATATGACGCCAGACCGACGCTTGCGTTCGCTATTGGGCAAGAGCAGGGCAGGACAGGGGTGCTTCTTTTCTTTTTTTTTTTATTATTAATTTTGCTTTTTTATTTTATTTTTAAATTGTTCCTTCCATATTTATTTATTTTTTATCATTTTTATTGTTATCTCAGGGAATGTAAATATCCCCTATGATAGCAATAGGTAGTGACAGGTACTCTTTTTTTGAAAAAACTGGGGTCTAGACCCTAGATTTATCCTCTGCCCTTAAAGCATCTGACCACACCAAGATCGGTGTGATAAAATGCTTTCCCAATTTCCCAATGGCGCTTTTTATATCCGGGGGGGACATTCCCTCCCACTGCTTGTAAAAGCAGTCCAGAGGCTAATTAGCTACTAGGATTGCTTTTACATGAAAGCCGGCCGCTGGCTGAAAAGAATGATACCAAGATGATACCTAAACCCGCAGGCATCAATCTGGTATAACTATTCAAAGTCCAGCAACATACCAGTACGTGGCTGGTGCTTATTGGACATGTATTGTAATCTTTTTTTTTCATGCAGCCAGTTGGCTGAACGAAAAAAGAGATTGATCGGTGGGTATGCCCACCATTAGAATACCGCCCTTCATCCACCCACTTCCAATGATGGGCATACATGCACCATTTATATATGCCGAAGCATGGGGGCATCCTCCCGCAAAAAAGTTATGCCGCACACACATGGTCGGACTTTTCCACGGGCAAGCCTCCGTCTGAATTTGGACCGTATGTACGCGGCATTAGGAGCAAAATCGCTCCTCCGCTCCTGCTGCCCCAATGCTTCGGCATATTTGCTTTTTTTTTTTAACTGTGGTGGTGAAATCACCTCCTACAGCACTGGAGTCGCAGGGATCAGGCCTGTCTCTGCGAACGCTGCAGTTATGTGTGTTGTGTTTTGTAAGTGACAGTGATCGATCGATACTGCACTTGGGTGGCCTGGGCTGGACGGAGGGGCAAAACGCAGGTGCCAGCAGGTATCTGGGCTGATCCCGCTAACACTGCGTTTTTGGGAACCCTAAACTGCTGGGGACGCTAGTATAGATCTGATCAGATCAGATATTGATCTGTTCAGATACTATACCACTAAGGGGGGTGTATGCTTCACGCGTGGGTGTTAGCGTTACTGGCACTAACCTGACGCTGCCTGGGGTGTGACGCAGACCCTCTCTGACGCTAAAACCTAATTGATATCACCCGCCAGGCGATCAGGGGGTTAAACCTTTATTGGGTTATATACGGCGGGTGCCCTGACACTATAAAAAGCAAACTAACTAACCAGCGTCACCCGTAACACTTATATGATGATCACTGGTGAAAGGGTTAACTAGGGGCAATTAGGGGGTTAAAACCTTTATTAGATAATATATGGGGGTACCTGACGCTATAAAAACCTGCGGCGAACCTAAAAAAAAAATACTGGCTACTGATCTGCATCACCGGCGCTAAGACAGCGATCAGAAAAATGATCGCTTAGCGACAGTGGTGATAGGGGGTGAAAGGGTTACCTGGGGGGCGATCAAGGGGGTTAAACCTTTATTAGATAATTTATGGGGGTACCTGACGCTATAAAAACCTGCGGCGAACCTAAAAAAAATGACTGGCTACCGATCTGCATCACCGACGCTAAGACAGCGATCAGAAAAATGATCGCTTAGCGACAGTGGTGATAGGGGGTGAAAGGGTTATCTGGGGGGTGATCAAGGGGTTAAACCTTTATTAGGGGGGGTTAGGGGGCTACACTGGACCTAAAACTGTAGTGACACTTTTACAGTCACAAATGTCACTGATTGCAGTGATCAGTAAATAAATGGTCACTGCAATCAGTGACACTGTGACTGGGGGCTGGGGGGTGATCTGGGGGGGCCTGGGGGGGCGATTTATGTGCCTATGTGTGCTGGTGTTAGTGTAGTGTTTGTGCACTAACCTTGATGTCTTCTCTTGTACAGCGCTCGGTATATGTGAGCGCCGCACAAGAGATGACATCACTTCCTCCTGCTTCCTCTACCTGTGTGTACATTACACAGACAGAGGGGGTATTTCCATTCGCCGGGAGCGATCGCGGGGGGGTGGCCGGAATCGAACGGCCGTCCCCTCATGTCGGATCGCTCCCAGGCGAATTCCGACCACTCACTGTACAGAAGGGGGGTCCGATTGGACCCCCCAACTGTACAAAGGCAATCACGTATGCTCTACGTGATTGTGCCTGTCGGTGCCATTGTGCCGACGTATATATACAGTGAACGGTCGTTAAGTGGTTAAAGCCTACACACGGCCGTTTTTCACGACGAGAAAACCGACGACGTGAAAAACGACGAGAAAAATTAGAGCATGTTCCAAATTTTTAATGCCCATTTTTCACGTTGCGAAAAATGCTCTGGAGCCCACACACGATAGTTTTTAATGACCAAATTAAAAAATTGCATTTTTCTCGTCATCAAAAACGGTTGTGTGTACACGGCATAAGAGTGGGGACTCCTTTACTGTTAGAATACACTGATCAGCACTGCACTGATCAAAGGAAAAATTTCTAACATTCCCAAGTGGTAGTAAACACCGCTTAAAGTGGTAGTAAACAACGCTCGGTGCCTTGGTGCTTATAATAAAGCTTACCTGTAGGTACAAGGAATATCTCCAAAACTTGCACATTTTATTTACTATTTCTACAGCCAGTGACATCTTAAGGGACGGCAGACTGTGTGTGCCTTCAGAGCGCTGTGCTGTCACCGTGGTTCCCATGCGCATGCAGGGAGAGATGTCATCGTGGCTCGGCCATTCAAACGTCTGCAGCCCGCAAACCTGGAAGGAAAACCGTGTGAAGATGGAGGCCCTGGCAGCTGTGACAGCGATCCGCTGGAGGGCTTAGTTTTAAGCTAAGTCTTTTATAATGTGCTAGCATGCGATGCATACTAGCACATTATGACATTAAAGGAGTTGTAAAGGCAGTAGGCTTTTTATCTTAATGCATTCTATGCATTAAGATAAAAAGCCTTCTGTGTGGAGCAGCACTCCTCTGCCCCCCTAACACTTACCTGAGGTCCCTCTCTGTCCAGCGATGTCCACGAATGTCTCAGCCATCTGAGCATCTCCTTCCTGATTGGCTGAGACACAGCAGCGGCACCATTGGCTCCCGCTGCTGTCAATCAAAGTCAGATAGCCAATCAGGGGAGAGAGGGGGCGGGATAGGAGCGGGGCTCCGTGTCTGAATGGACAAAGGGAGCTGTGACTCGGCTCAGGTGCCCCCATAGCAAGCTGCTTGCTGTAGGGGCACCGAACAGGAGGGAGGGGCCAAGAGCACAGAAGAAGGACCTGAGAAGAGGCGGATCCGGGCTGCTCTGTGCAAAATCACTGCACATAGGAGGTAAGTATAACATGTTTATTATTTTTATAGGGAAAAAAACAAGCCTTTACAATCACTTTAACTTGCAGGAACTAGATTTCTTTATTTTTTTTAGAAGACTTTACTACCACTTCCCTTTAACTCGAGAGGTCCAATCGGGTCCGCCTGTCTGTTTTTTAAGCAGGCCCGATCAGACCCTGCATTCTCCTCTATGCGCAGTCGGATGTAAAGGGACTTGTGTCCTTTACACCCAGCTACCTCTGATCTGATCCGGCACAGACAAACATTATTATTATTATTATTATTATATAGTATTTATATAGCGCCAACAGTTTGCACAGCGCTTTACAACATGAGGGCAGACAGAGCAGTTACAATACAGTTCAATACAGGAGGAATCAAAGGGCCCTGCTCATTAGAGCTTACAATCTAGAAGGGAGGGTCAAGTGATACAAAAGTAATAACTGTGGGGGATGAGCTGATAGAGAAAATAAAAGTACAGTTGTTAGGTGGGGGCAGAATAGGCTTCTCTGAAGAGGAGGTTTTTCAGGGATCGTCTAAAAGCAGAGTAGGAGATAGTCGGACAGATTGGGGTAGGGAGTTCCGTAAGATGGGAGAGGCTCTGGAAAAGTCCTGGGGGCGAGCATGGGAGGAGGTGTTGAGGGAGCTAGAGGGCAGGAGGTCTTGGGAGGGACGAGTAGGTTTGTATTTTGAGACAAGGTTAGTGATGTAGTTGGGGGACGAGTTGTTGATGGCTTTGTAAGTTAATGTTAGTATTTTGAATGGAGTGAGTGGAAACCAGTGGAGGGATTGGCAGACAGGAGTAGCAAACACTGAGTGGTTGGTAAGGTGGATGAGTCTGCCAGCAGCGTTCATAATTTACTGAAGGGGGGGGGGGGTAGCCTATTTAAAGGTAATCCTGTGAGGAGGGAGTTGCACTAGTCGAGGCGAGAGATGACCAGAGAGTAGACTAGGAGCTTTGTGGTGTCTTTGGTAAGGAAGCGTCATACTTTGGAGATGCGGAGATTGAGGCTAGACATGTGCGTTAATCTAGTTATTTTGTTTAGTTAAATTTGGTTGATTCGTTCAATTTGTTTTCGGAATTTTCACATTTTCTTTTAATTTACAGATTTTTTTCAATTCGAAACGATCAGATCGATAAATTTTTGAATCGGTCGAAACAAAAATGTTATATTTTCGAATTCGAATACAGCAAAGTGAACAAACAAAAGAAAAAGCTTCATCAAATGATTACAATGACTCTTTAAATCACCGTTGGCTTAACAAAAACAGCATTATTTTCGAAATGGTACTCTAGTAACACACACAGTCTTTTGATTTCAGCATTATGTGTAGTGAGAATTCGACTGGAGTTCAATGTAAAATTTGATTCAAATTTCAGTCCGAATTTCGTTACATTATTCGGAGCATTCAGTAAAATTTGTTTATATCGTAATTGAGGTGTTCGGATATATCCGAATCTCCGAATAACAAAAAATTTGTCTGAATATTAATTCGGACCAAAACGAACCGCACATGTCTAATTGAGGCGGCACGATTTTGACAGCAATTGGACGTGGGGCTGAAAGGATAGTTCAGAGTCAAGGGTTACATCTAGAACCTTGGCATGTGGGGACTGGCTGATAGTAGTGCTATCGATCTTGACAGAGATATCAGGGGAAGATGCCTGATTCCCTTGGATGGGGGCGGAAAAATGATGAGCTTGGTTTCGGATGTCTGTTGTACATTAGTGATACATGAGGAGACTGAAGGACTGAGCTGAGGGGTAGAGAGATAGATTTGGGTGTCGTCAGCATAGAGATGGTATTGAAAGCCATGGGAGGAAACAAATGGAAGGGGATCTGGTACTGTCACGTACCTGATGAACGAGCCTGACGTGCAGTGGGAAGGCCTCGCGTACAACCCTGGTTCAAGGGTCACCGATGTTGGGAACAGTGGTCACCAGAGCCAGGTGGTATATGGGTGCCTGGATCGTCTTCCGTGCAGGTTAACGGCAGGTGTAGTCAGCTCAGCTAATGCAGACAGAAAGCAGGAACAGGAAGCAGGTAAGTGCAGAGCTGTGGAGACACTGGATGCGTGATCAGACAAGCCGGGTTCGGTAACAGACGATCAAGCAGATATAAAGACAGGCAGAGAATATTCAGGAGGCAGGCAAGGTTCAGCAACAGGATATCAAGCAGTGGAGAGGTAAGCGTAGTCACAAGGCAAGCCGGGGTCAGGATAACAGAAAGCAATGTAGTCAAGCAACCCGGGTCAAACACAGGAAACAGATCAGGATCTCAGGAACAGAATTTCACATGTACAAGCTGCAGATCAGACAGAAAAGTCTCTGTGCAGCTGGGAGGTTTAAATAGGAAGTCTTTTGGCACAGGTCTCATTGGCGTGCATGGCCCTGCGTGTGCACGTGCCCACGCGCGCTCCCACACACATGCGTGCATCTAAGCGCTGGGAAGATCCCTGACAGTTACCCTCCTTCTGGCCAAATCGGATCAGAGGGCAGTTGGTGTAAACGGACAGCCAGTCTGTTTACATCCGACTGCCCATAGAGCAGACCTATCATCCAGCCTCTATGGGCAGTCGGATGTAAACAGCAGGGGATAAAGGGACAGAAAACTGGATCCAGCCCATGTGAAAGGGGCCTAAGAGAAGCCAATCATAAGATCAACTTCTCTATAGCAGGAACGGCCATAGAGGGATCTAAATTTGATCGGTACCTACTGAACCAGCCATATTTCGATCCATGTATGGTCAGCCTTAGTTTAATTGGGCTTTCAATTTAATATTTAAAATCTTTCAAGCAGTAGTGGCTGGTGCTCAATATTCTGGGGGGGGGGGGCTCCTGGAAACTTAAAGAGGCTGTTGCTGCCCCTCCACCTGCTTCTTCTCGCTCCAGCTTGCTGGGGCCATTGCTTCTCCTCCGGGCCGAACAGGCATTGCTTCTCCTCCCGGCCGAACAGGAAGTGGGTCCTGAAACCCGATTGGCCAGGAGTCCTAAGACTCCTGGTCAATCGGGTCTCAGGACCCGCTTCCTGATTTGCCGGGAGGGGAAGCAGGAAGACATTAGCGAATATTAATTTGCTAACGTCACACAACTGGGTGGGCTCTTGTGCCCCAAGCCCACCCTTTTTTTAAGCCAATTTAAAGCCTCAGGCTGTAATCATGTGCTTTAAAAAAAAAAATCCATTCAAATCCATGCGTCCGGTGCCCTGCATGTAGATTAGGGGCCGGGCGCATGGATTAGGGGTGCGGTACCCCTGTGCCCCTAATGGAGCAACCACCACTGTTTTCAAGAGAAATATGAGTCAAGCACTGCTAGCATCACAATGGAGAACATACAGTAGCATAACTGGTTTATGTAGAATACATTTGTATATATATATATATATATATATATATATATATATATATATATATATATATATATGCCAGCTGTGGAAGCCAGAAAGTTGTAGGGTATAGAGAGGGAGTCATGACAAACATTCTGGGATTAAAGTGATTAGATTTCACTTTAACAAGTGACACACCAGGGGAAGTCACAAGCAAGGTGATACACTATAGACGCTGTTGCATTGTACAATAGACACCCATTAGAAAAGAGCACAATATAACAAGCTCGAAACCACTTGATCGAATGTCGCCACATGTCATTCCGCAATTGTGTCTATTTCCATATCACGTCACAGCTCTTGTTTAGTACATCCCATACTTAGGATTCTCATTACTTTCCATATACAGTTTGTGCAGTTCCTCTTTCCCTCAATCCCTCAATCGGTTTCGATGCCAAGAACCCATCACTGCTTGTTCTCCGCAGGAAGCAGATTGTTTCAGCGCTAATAATTGGAACAGGATGGCCCTAATACTTACCTCACCATTGCCAAGAACATGTCATTGAAGGAGTTAAAACTGAACTATGAGATAAGCAAATATTGTCTATAAAAGTCATGTGTATTCTTCCTTGGTGGGCTTTGTGTATCCACTTGCTGACCACAATACGTATATATACGTTGTGGCTTGCAAGTGGTTTACTGGGGTTATGGCTAAAGCTATCAGTCATAATGATGGTATTTTTTCTTTCAACCGGCGATTCTCTTTCTTATGAAAGCAGTCCGAGCAGCTAATTAGCCGCTGGATCGCTTTCAGAAGCAGTGTTAGGGCTCATCCCCGTCCCTCTCGCTGCTTGCTGGTGTCTCTCAGGCATACCATTCTTACCGGCAAGCCCAGGAAATGATCCAGCGGTTTGCGCGGCTGGTCACAGAGGTGAAGAGACCAAATCGTCTCTGGGCACCTCTATGATTTAGGAGGACCAGAGCGACATCATGGCGTCACTTCCGGTCTAGGGCGGAAGTAAACATTTTTTTTTTTAAAGCAAAAGATCTAATTTTTTTTTTTGATCTCTTGCTTTTAAAGGCAATGGAGAGATTTTTGACCCCAGATCTCTCCATAAAGAGGACCTGTCATCTATATGTCTATTAAAAAGAATGTTTACATGTAATAGGAATAAAAGTGATTAAAAAAAATACATTAAAGAGACTGTAAAAAACAAAAAAAACATCCCTCTGTGTTTGCGCACAGAAGTGAATGCATAGGTAAGTCACGCACGCATATGTAAACGGTATTCGTACAACACATGTGAGGTATGGCCACGAACGTTAGAGCGAGAGCAATAATTCTAGCACTAGACCAACTCTGTATCTCTAAACAGGTAACCTGTAAAAAAAAATTAAGTGTCACCTCAGTCCAGCTTAGTCACCTGTTTTTACCACCCTCTGACTGTCCGTCTGAAAAAGATCTATTTTATAACCTATTATTCATAGCGCCAGGTGCTTGTTTTCTATATGTTTACAGATTTATAGACCTTCCAAGGTCCAAATATAATATTGAGCAGAATTTAATTCAGCCCTTCACAGCAGTCCCAGTTTTTCATGTAGTCCCTTGGGAAAATTAATTGCCCACCCCTGCATTAAAGTATACAGTGCCTTGAAAAATTATTCATACCCCTTGAAATTTTCAACATTTTGTCATGTTACAACCAAAAATGTAAATGTACTTTATTTGGATTTTATGGGATAAACCAACACAAAGTGGCACATAATTGTGACGTGAAAGGAAAATGATAAATGATTTTCCAATTTTTTTTCCTGTAGGAAAAGCTGATCGTGTGTACACGGCATAACAGGTTTTCTTCTAAAATTGCCCTGTATTTGGCTTCCATCTTCCCATCAACTCTGACCAGCTTCCCTGTCCCTGCTGAAGAAAAGCATCTCCACAACATGATGCTGCCACCACCATGATTCACAGTGGGGATGGTGTGTTCAGGGTGATGTACAGTGTTAGTTTTCCACCACACATAGCGTTTTGCTTTTAGGACAAAAAGTTAAATTTTGGTCTCATTTGACCAGAGCACCTTCTTCCACGTTTCCTGTGTCCCCCACATGGCTTCTCAAAGACTGAAAACGGGACTTCTTATGGCTTTATTCCAACAATGGCTTTCTTCTTGCACCTCTTCCATAAAGGCCAGATTTGTGGAGAGCACGACTAATAGTTGTCCTGTGGACAAATTCTCCCACCTGAGCTGTGGATCTCTGCAGCTCCTCCAGAGTTACCATGGACCTCTTGGCTGCTTCTCTGATGAATGCTCTCCTTGCCCCGCCTGTCAGTTTAGGTGGACGGCCATGTCTTGGTAGGTTTGCAGTTGTGCCATACTCTTTCCATTTTCTGATGATGGGTTGAACAGAGCTCTGTGAGGTGTTCAAAGCTTTGAATATTTTTTTATAACTTAACCCTGCTTTAAACTTCTCCACAACTTTATCCCTGACCTGTCTGGTGTGTTCCTTGGCCTTCATGATGCTGTTTGTTTACTAAGGTTCTCTAACAAACAGCTGTTATGATACTGAGATTAATATACACACAGGTGAACTCTATTTACTAATTAGGTGACTTCAGAAGGCAATTGGTTCCACTAGATTTTAGTTAGGGGTATCAGAGTAAAGGGGGCCGAATCCAAATGCACAGCACACTTTTCAGATATTTATTTGTAAAAAAAATTGAAAACCATTTATTATTTTCCTTCCAATTCACAATGATGTGCCACTTTGTGTTGGTCTATCACATAAAATAAATTTTTGGTTGTAACATGACTAAAATTTGGAAAATGTCAAGGGGTATGAATACTTTTTCAGGACACTGTATGTGTAGCCATTTTTTTTAGGGAATGGAGGGAATAAAACACCTGTCGGGTTATTTTTTTTCTGTCTGTATTCCATTGGGGATATTTGCCTTTTAATTTCTGTCTCAGACTCAATAGGAAGTGAAAGGGAAATCTTTACAAAGTCAGGGGAGTTCCATCTTATGCAGTTGTCACCAGAAAACGTGTCACCTTGGAAAGAAGTGCACTGACCAAGTTGCTAAACTAGACAGAACAGAGTGATCTTCCAGATCCTAGGAAGAAGCAATGAGATTTTCCAGATCCTGGGAGGAAGCAGATTGATCTTCCAGATCCTAGGAAGATGCAGAGCAATCTTCCAGATCTCAGGAGGGAAGCAGTGATCTTCCAGATCCTAGAAAAAAAAACTGTGTAATCTTGCTGATCCTAGAAAGTAGTAGAGTGATCTTCCAGGTCCTAGGAAAAAGCAGAGTGATCTTCCAGATCTTAGGAAGAAGTAGAGAGTTCTTCCAACTCCTAGGAAGAAGCAGCGTGATCTTCCAGATCCCAGGAAGAAGTGATGATCCAGCTCTTAGGAAAACGCTGAGTGATCTTGCTGATCCTAGGAAGTAGTAAAAGTATCTTCTAGATCCTAGGAAGTAGCAAAGTGATCTTCCACATCCTAGGAATAAGCTGAGAAATCTTGCTGATCCTAGGAAGTAGTAGACTGATCTTCCAGATCCTAGGAAGTAGCAGAGTGATCTTCCAGATCCTACGAAGAAGCAGAGTGATCTTGCTGATCCTAGGAAGTAGTAAAATGATCTTACAGATCCTGGAAAGAAGTAGAGTGATCTTACAGATCCTAGGAGTAGCAGAGTGATCTTCCTAAACCTAGGAAGAAGAAGAATGATCTTCCTGATCCCTGATAGAAGCAGTGATCTTTCTGATCCTAGGTAGGAACAGAGTGATTGTCCAGATCCTAGGAAAAAGCAGAGTGATCTTTCTAAATCTAGGAAGCAGCAGAGTGATCTTCTTGATTCAAGAAGTAGCATGCTGATCTTCCTGATCCTAGGAAACAGAAGAATGATATTCCTGATCATAGTAAGAATCAAAGTAATCTTCCTGATCTGAGAAAGTAACAGAGTGATCCTTCTGATCCTATAAAATAACAGTGATCCTTCTGATTCTAATGCCGCGTACACACGATCGTTTTTCACGTCGTTAAAAATGCCATTTTTTAACTTGGGCATTAAAAACGATCGTGTGTAGGCTCTAGAGCATTTTTAACGACGTGAAAAACGGCCTAAAATTTTTTAGAACCTGCTCTATTTTTTCACGACGTTTTTCACGTCGTTTTTTTTCACGTTGTGAAAAACGGTAGTGTGTATGCTTTTACAAGGGGAAAAAAAACGTGCATGCTCAGAATCAAGTATGAGACGGGAGCGCTCGTTCTGGTAAAACTAGCGTTCGTAATGGAGATAGCACATTCGTCACGCTGTAACGGACTGAAAAGCATGAGGCTGAAAAGCGCGAATCGTCGCTCAACAAACTTTACTAACATGAAGGGTGGCGCCATTCAAACTGAACTTCCCCTTTATAGTGCTGTCGTACGTGTTCTACGTCACTGCGCTTTGCTTGAGCATTTTTTTTTTAATGAACGTGTGTATGCAAGGTAGGCTTGAGAGGAAACAAGAAAAATCACGTCGAGAAAAAAGTCGTTTTGGAAAATGACATTAAAAACGATCGTGTGTATGCGGCATCAGAAGTAACATAGGGGATCTTCCTAATCCTTGGAAGTACAAGAGTGATCTTCCTGATCCTAGGAAGCAGCAGAGTGATGTTCCTGTTTATAGGAAGTAGCAGTGATCTTCCTGATCCTAGGAAGTAGCAGAGTGATATTCCTGATCCTATAAAGTGACAGTGTGTTCTTCCTCATATTAAAATTGCATAGTGAATATCCTAATCCTAGGAAGTAGCCAGCAGCGGCCGGTCAATAAGAGGTGTAGGGGTGCCGCCCCCCTAATCTCCATGCGGGGCGCTGGAAGCATTGATTTCTACAAGGTTTCTTTTTAAAGCACATGTTTAGAGCCTGAGGCTTTAATTGGCTTCAAAAAGGTTGGGCCCACCCACTTGTGACATTAGCGAAAAACAACATTCGCTATTGTCTTCCTGCTTCGCCTCCCGGCCAATCAGGACAGGAAGCAGGTCTTAAGACCGTATTGGCCCGGGAGAAGAAGCGACCAGATTGGCCCGGGAGAAGAAGCGAATAGATTGGCTAGGAGGAGAAGCCGGGGGAAAAGCCGCCAAAGCTGCCCTTCCAAAAAATTAAGCACTAGCCGCCACTGAAAGTAACAAAGTGATCCTTCCAATCCTAAAAAATAACAGAGTGATTATCCTAATCCTAGGAAGTAGCAAAGTGATCTTCCTGATTCTAGGAAGTAACAAAGTGACCTTCCTGATCCTAGGAAGTAACAAAGTGATTTTCCTGATCCTAGGAAGTAACAAAGTGATCTTCCTGATCTTAGGAAGTAACAGAATGATCGTCCCAATCCTAGGAAGTAACAGAGTAATCTTCCTGATCCTAGGAAGTAACAGAGTGATCTTCCTGATCCTAGGAAGTAACAGAGTGATTTTCCTGATCCTAGGAAGTAACAAAGTGATCTTCCTGATCTTAGGAAGTAACAGAGTGATCGTCCCAATCCTAGGACGTAACAGAGTAATCTTCCTGATCCTAGGAAGTAACAAAGTGATCTTTTCGATCCTAGGAATTGACAAAGTGATCTTCCCTATCCTAGGAAGTAACAGAGTGATCTTCCCTATCCTAGGAAGTAACAGAGTGATCTTCCCTATCCTAGGAAGTAACAGAGTGATCTTCCCTATCCTAGGAAGTAACAGAGTGATCTTCCTGATCCTAGGAAGTAACAGAGTGATCTTCCCGATCCTAGGAAGTAACAGAGTGATCTTCCTGATCCTAGGAAGTAAAAGAGTGATCTTCCTGATCCTAGGAGGCAACAGAGTGATCTTCCCTATCCTAGGAAGTAACAAAGTGATCTTCCCTATCCTAGGAAGTAAAAAGTCATCTTCCTGATCCTAGGAAGTAACAGAGTGATCTTCCGGATCCTAGGAAGTAACAAAGTGATCTTCCCGATCCTAGGAAGTAACAAAGTGATCTCCCCGATCCTAGAAAGTAACAGATTGATCTTCCCGATCCTAGGAAGTAAAAAAGTGATCTTCCCGATCCTAGGAAGTAACAAAGTGATCTTTCTGATTCTAGGAAGTAACAGAGCGATCTTCCTGATCCTAGGAAGTAACAGAGTGATTTTCCTGATCCTAGGAAGTAACAAAGTGATCTTCCTGATCTTAGGAAGTAACAAAGTGATCTTCCCGATCCTAGGAAGAAGAGTGATCTTCCTGATCCTAGGAAGTAACAAAGTGATCTTTTCGATCCTAGGAATTGAGAAAGTGATCTTCCCTATCCTAGGAAGTAACAGAGTGATCTTCCTGATCCTAGGAAGTAACAGAGTGATCTTCCTGATCCTAGGAAGTAAAAGAGTGATCTTCCTGATCCTAGGAGGCAACAGAGTGATCTTCCCTATCCTAGGAAGTAACAAAGTGATCTTCCCTATCCTAGGAAGTAAAAAGTCATCTTCCTGATCCTAGGAAGTAACAGAGTGATCTTCCGGATCCTAGGAAGTAACAGAGTGATCTTCCGGATCCTAGGAAGTAACAGAGTGATCTTCCGGATCCTAGGAAGTAACAGAGTGATCTTCCCGATCCTAGGAAGTAACAAAGTGATCTTCCCGATCCTAGGAAGTAACAAAGTGATCTTCCCGATCCTAGGAAGTAACAAAGTGATCTCCCCAATCCTAGAAAGTAACAGATTGATCTTCCCGATCCTAGGAAGTAAAAAATTGATCTTCCCGATCCTAGGAAGTAAAAAAGTGATCTTCCCGATCCTAGGAAGTAAAAAAGTGATCTTTCTGATTCTAGGAAGTAACAGAGCGATCTTCCTGATCCTACGAAGTAACAGAGTGATCTTCCTGATCGTAGAAGTATCAGAAAATTGATAGAAAGTTACTGTCATACGCCATGTCATTCAACATGGGAATAGAAGGGCTAGCACATGGAAACTGAGCTGCACTGTAAGTGTGCAGTCATGGATGTTCACATGTGAGGTCATGATGCTTTGCCCGTGGCAAAAATGATTGCTTCTGTCGTGTCCGGCAGGCAGTACCACAGCTCAATGTGAATGGGGACATGCTGTAAAAAGACCTGCATTGCCCACAGTTGTGGCGTGTTGGTGTGGCATTTACGGGGTTAAAACAGGTGGTGAGGAGGCAACATGTCGCCTGCTCACCGCCTGCCAAATGCCTCTGAAAAGTGATCCAAACACCATTTGCCAGAGGCTTGTCTGTTTGGACACCACCCTTCTCCATGACATAGGGGACAAGGTTTCCATAGTCCACAGAGAACTTGGAACAGACACAGGAATGTATCAGTTCAGTACATTTCTGGCAGGATCAACAGGTATTTTTACACTTATTGAACTGATGTAACGAAATTCTTTATTTTTTATGCCTAATATTTGTCTTTGATATGAAAAACCATAAAGAGCACGTCCATACAAGACATAAAGTGTAGTGGGGGTAACAAAATGCTTACGTCGGCAGAATGGCGCGGCACGGCAGAATGGCACGGCAGAATGGCACGGCTGGGCACAAGCACGTACCTGTACATCCTCTTTAAGACCCCAGCCGCGAGGTCGCGAACGCGCTGCCAGCGGCGCGCTCGCGACCCGGTCCTGTGCTCCGCGCCCGCGGACCCGATCGCCACCGGTGTTCTGCGATCGGGTCACAGAGCTGAAGAACGGGGAGAGGTAAGTGTAAACAAACCTTTCCCCGTTCTTCCTAGTGTGACTGCCACTGATCGTCTGTTCCCTGTCATAGGGAATGACGATCAGTGATGTCACACGGAAAGCCACGCCCCCTAACAGTAGTGATCACTCCCTAGGAGACACATAACCCCTTCAGCGCCCCCTACAGGTTAACCCCTTCACTGCCAGTGTCATTTTCACAGTAATCAGTGCATTTTTATAGCACTTTTCGCTGTAAAAATGACAATGGCCCCAAAATGGTGTCAAAAGTGTCCGATGTGTCCGCCATAATGTCGCAGTCACGAAAAAGATCACTGATCGACGGCATTACTAGTAAAAAAATAAAAATTATAAAAATGCCATAAACGACCCCCTATTTTGTAAACGCTATAACTTTTGCGCAAACCAATCAATAAACGCCGATTGCGATTTCTTTTTTACCAAAAATATGTAGAAGAATACGTATCGGCCTAAACTGAGGAAAAAATATTTTTTTTTTATATATTTTTGGGGGATATTTATTATAGCAAAAAGTAAAAAATATTGAATTTTTTTCAAAATTGTCGCTCTATTTTTGTTTATAGCGCACAAACAAAAACCGCAGAGCTGATCAAATACCACCAAAAGAAAGCTCTATTTGTGGGAAAAAAAGGACGTCAATTTTGTTTGGGAGCCACGTCGCACGACCGCGCAATCGTCAGTTAAAGCGACGCAGTGCCGAATCGCAAAAAGTGGCCTGGTCTTTATGCTGCATATTGGTCTGGGGCTTAAGTGGCTAATTGTATTTTTAACAGAAAACAAAGCAAACGAGATCATTGTTCATGTTTTTTGTTTTAAATTTTACTCTCATTCTCTGTTTATGTAACTTTTTCCAACAGTTTTCGTTCAGTAACTTTTCTGGTATGTTGGACACCCTTGTACTGCCATTCAGCACTTCCTCATACTACAATCCTGCCGCTCTATATTAAAGCAGAACTCCAGCCAAAAATAAGATATAACTGAATAGCCCTTGAAAAGATAAATGAACAAAAACTATTTTTATTCAATTTGTATTCTGTTTCAATCTCAAGTATTCCCCCGCAGTGCTTCTTTTCTGCCAGTAGATGTCCTTTGTCTAATTAGCCAGCATTATTTAACCCACTTCCTCTGATGCCGCGTACACACGATCATTATTCACGGCGGTTAAAAAAACGCCGTGAATAATGTCATTTAAAACGGGGGAACAGCTTGTTCCCCACACACGGTCGTTTTTCACGTCATTTTTTCTCTTGACGAGAAAAACGACCGTCTGTGGGCTCCGCGGCAGTGTTTCCCTATGGGAAACACTGCCGCGGAAAACATGTTGAAAAAAACGACGAGAAAAATTAGAACATGTTCTAATTTTTCTCGTCGTTTTTAATGCCGTTTTTCTCGTCGAATGGGAAAAATTTCGTTTTTTTCGACGAGAAAAACGGCCGTGTGTACGCGGCATTAGCCTAGGTCAGTGATGGCGAACCTTGGCACCCCAGATGTTTTGAAACTACATTTCCCATGATGCTCATGCAATCTGTAGTGTAGATGAGCATCATGGGAAATGTAGTTCGAAAACATCTGGGGTGCCAAGGTTCACCATCCCTGGCCTAGGTCATCCTGGACCCGCTGCTAGCCTGTGACTGGACAGTGAAAGGAGAAGCAGCACAGTGATGAGCTCATCTCTCTGCTCTCTCCTCCTTTTAACCTGCTTCTGATCAGCACATGAACTGATTGGCTCTGTGTGCTGCTTCTCACACTCCAGCCCTGTGAGAGGCTGATAACAGGTCAAATTCAGGTATGTGCACGGCTTGTATTATAAAAAAGTAATTAATTAATTAATTAATGACGCATTGCTGATCAGAGCTGTAATTATTTGTGTCTGTCTGTTCTATCTGCCTAGATTTCACTTTAAAAGCTGTCATTATGCTCCACCCCCATCATACTTCCACCCCGCCCCCCCCCCCCCCCCCCCATACTGACAGCTCATATCTGCAGACCCTGTTATACATTGTACTACCCCATGATCCATGCCAACATTCTGCCCCCTCTACATCATCCTTCAACACCGACAACTCTTCTCCTACACAGTATGACCCCTCAACCCGACATCTCTCATCTATAGACATTATGATGCCCCTGGTATAGATTGTGCTGCTCCTCCACACAGAGGCATTCTGCACCCCCCCCCCACACCGACACCCCTCACCCCAAGGCCCCTTTCACACTTGTGCGACCTGAAAGTCACGTGATTTTGCTGCGACTTGAAGCAATGCCTGTGTAATCTTGAGGTCTGTGGACATCAAGTGGCATCAAAGTCAGACCAAAGTAGTGCAGGGACTACTTTAAAGTCGCTGCTATATGAAGTCGCACAGATATGAATGGCGATCATTGGAAATTATGGGGTGAAACTTGTCATGGGACTTTGCAGCCCCAAGTCTCCGGACAAGTCGCACAAGTGTGAAAGGGGCCTCATGCCGCGTACACACGGCCGTTTTTAATGTCATTGAAAAAAACAACGTTTTTCTCAATGTGAATTCCTCGTGATTCTTCTCAAGTCTGCCTTGCCTACACACTATCGTGAAAAAAATGCTTGAGCAAAGCGCGGTGACGTACAACACGTAGTACGGCACTATAAAGGGGAAGTTCTATTCGGATGGCGCCACCCTTTGGGCTGCATTTGCTGATCCTCGTGTTAGTAAAGTTTGGTGAGAGACGATTTGCACTTTTCAGCCTCGTGCTCATCAGTCCATTACAGCGTGACAAATGTGCTATCTCCATTACGAGTGCTTGTTTTACCAGAACGAGCGCTCCCGTCTCATAACTTGATTCTGAGCATGCGCGGTTTTTTTCCCGTTAAAAAGAACGACGTGAAAAACGATGTGAAAAAATAGAGCATTTTCCAAATTTTTAATGCCCATTTTTCACGTCGTTAAATATGCTCTGGAGCCCACACACGATCGTTTTTGATGACCAAATAAAAAAATTGCATTTTTCTAGTCATGAAAAACGGTCGTGTGTATGCGGCATAAGACTTTAATATGGTATACATTGTGCTGCCTCACTTCTCTCTGGCACTCTGCCCTCCTCACTTACAAAACACCACTGGTCCTCTACAGACACTGATCCCTTCTATACACTGTGCTGTCCCTTCCACTCCTCATACAGGCACTGATCCCTTCTATACACTGTGCTGCCCCTTCCACTTCTCATACAGGCACTGATCCCTTCTATACACTGTGCTGGTTCTATATACAGGCACTGATCCCTTCTATACACTGTGCTGCCCCTTCCACTTCTCATACAGGCACTGATCCCTTCTATACACTGTGCTGGCTCTATATACAGGCACTGGTCCCTTCTATACACTGTGCTGCCCCTTCCACTTCTCATACAGGCACTGATCCCTTCTATACACTGTGCTGGTTCTATATACAGGCACTGGTCCCTTCTATACACTGTGCTGCCCCTTCCACTTCTCATACAGGCACTGATCCCTTCTATACACTGTGCTGGCTCTATATACAGGCACTGGTCCCCTCTATACACTGTGCTGCCCCTTCCACTTCTCATACAGGCACTGGTCCCTTCTATACACTGTGCTGGCTCTATATACAGGCACTGGTCCCCTCTATACACTGTGCTGCCCCTTCCACTTCTCATACAGGCACTGGTCCCTTCTATACACTGTGCTGGCTCTATATACAGGCACTGGTCCCCTCTATACACTGTGCTGCCCCTTCCACTTCTCATACAGGCACTGATCCCTTCTATACACTGTGCTGCCCCTTCCACTTCTCATACAGGCACTGATCCCTTCTATACACTGTGCTGGTTCTATATACAGGCACTGATCCCTTCTATACACTGTGCTGCCCCTTCCACTTCTCATACAGGCACTGATCCCTTCTATACACTGTGCTGGCTCTATATACAGGCACTGGTCCCTTCTATACACTGTGCTGCCCCTTCCACTTCTCATACAGGCACTGATCCCTTCTATACACTGTGCTGGTTCTATATACAGGCACTGGTCCCTTCTATACACTGTGCTGCCCCTTCCACTTCTCATACAGGCACTGATCCCTTCTATACACTGTGCTGGCTCTATATACAGGCACTGGTCCCCTCTATACACTGTGCTGCCCCTTCCACTTCTCATACAGGCACTGGTCCCTTCTATACACTGTGCTGGCTCTATATACAGGCACTGGTCCCCTCTATACACTGTGCTGCCCCTTCCACTTCTCATACAGGCACTGATCCCTTCTATACACTGTGCTGGCTCTATATACAGGCACTGGTCCCCTCTATACACTGTGCTGCCCCTTCCACTTCTCATACAGACACTGATCCCTTCTATACACTGTGCTGGATCTATATACAGGCACTGGTCCCCTCTATACACTGTGCTGCCCCTTCCACTTCTCATACAGGCACTGGTCCCTTCTATACACTGTGCTGGCTCTATATACAGGCACTGGTCCCCTCTATACACTGTGCTGCCCCTTCCACTTCTCATACAGGCACTGATCCCTTCTATACACTGTGCTGGCTCTATATACAGGCACTGGTCCCCTCTATACACTGTGCTGCCCCTTCCACTTCTCATACAGACACTGATCCCTTCTATACACTGTGCTGGATCTATATACAGGCACTGGTCCCCTCTATACACTGTGCTGCCCCTTCCACTTCTCATACAGGCACTGGTCCCTTCTATACACTGTGCTGGCTCTATATACAGGCACTGGTCCCCTCTATACACTGTGCTGCCCCTTCCACTTCTCATACAGGCACTGATCCCTTCTATACACTGTGCTGGCTCTATATACAGGCACTGGTCCCCTCTATACACTGTGCTGCCCCTTCCACTTCTCATACAGACACTGATCCCTTCTATACACTGTGCTGGATCTATATACAGGCACTGGTCCCCTCTATACACTGTGCTGCCCCTTCCACTTCTCATACAGGCACTGATCCCTTCTATACACTGTGCTGGCTCTATATACAGGCACTGGTCCCCTCTATACACTGTGCTGCCCCTTCCACTTCTCATACAGGCACTGGTCCCTTCTATACACTGTGCTGGCTCTATATACAGGCACTGGTCCCCTCTATACACTGTGCTGCCCCTTCCACTTCTCATACAGGCACTGATCCCTTCTATACACTGTGCTGGCTCTATATACAGGCACTGGTCCCCTCTATACACTGTGCTGCCCCTTCCACTCCTCATACAGGCACTGGTCCTCTCTATACACTGTGCTGCCCCTTTCCACTCCTCATACAGGCACTGGTCTTCTCTATACACTGTGCTGCCCCTTCCACTTCTCATTAAGGCACTGGTCCCCTCTATACACTGTGCTGCCCCTTCCACTTCTCATACAGGCACTGGTCCCCTCTATACACTGTGCTGCCCCTTCCACTTCTCATACAGGCACTGGTCCCCTCTATACACTGTGCTGGCTCTATATACAGGCACTGGTCCCCTCTGTACACTGTGCTGGCTCTATACACTGGTCCTCTCTGTACACTGTGCTGGCTCTATACACTGGTCCTCTCTGTACACTGTGCTGGCTCTATACACTGGTCCCCTCTGTACACTGTGCTGGCTCTATACACTGGTCCCCTCTGTACACTGTGCTGGCTCTATACACTGGTCCTCTCTGTACACTGTGCTGGCTCTATATACAGGCACTGGTCCCCTCTGTACACTGTGCTGGCTCTATACACTGGTCCTCTCTGTACACTGTGCTGGCTCTATACACTGGTCCTCTCTGTACACTGTGCTGGCTCTATACACTGGTCCCCTCTGTACACTGTGCTGGCTCTATACACTGGTCCCCTCTGTACACTGTGCTGGCTCTATACACTGGTCCTCTCTGTACACTGTGCTGGCTCTATACACTGGTCCTCTCCGTACACTGTGCTGGCTCTATGCACTGGTCCCCTCTGTACACTGTGCTGGCTCTATACACTGGCACCGGTCCCCTCTGTACACTGTGCTGGCTCTATACACTGGTCCCCTCTGTACACTGTGCTGGCTCTATACACTGGCACCGGTCCCCTCTGTACACTGTGCTGGCTCTATACACCGGTCCCCTCTGTACACTGTGCTGGCTCTATACACTGGCACCAGTCCCCTCTGTACACTGTGCTGGCTCTATACACTGGTCCCCTCTGTACACTGTGCTGGCTCTATACACTGGTCCTCTCTGTACACTGTGCTGGCTCTATACACTGGTCCTCTCTGTACACTGTGCTGGCTCTATACACTGGTCCTCTCTGTACACTGTGCTGGCTCTATACACTGGTCCTCTCTGTACACTGTGCTGGCTCTATACACTGGTCCCCTCTGTACACTGTGCTGGCTCTATACACTGGTCCCCTCTGTACACTGTGCTGGCTCTATACACTGGTCCCCTCTGTACACTGTGCTGGCTCTATACACTGGTCCCCTCTATACACTGTGCTGGCTCTATACACTGGTCCCCTCTGTACACTGTGCTGGCTCTATACACTGGTCCCCTCTATACACTGGTCCTCTCTGTACACTGTGCTGGCTCTATACACTGTGCTGGCTCTATACACTGGTCCCCTCTGTACACTGTGCTGGCTCTATACACTGGTCCTCTCTGTACTCTGTGCTGGCTCTATATACAGGCACTGGTCCCCTCTGTACACTGTGCTGGCTCTATACACTGGTCCTCTCTGTACACTGTGCTGGCTCTATACACTGGTCCCCTCTGTACACTGTGCTGGCTCTATACACTGGTCCCCTCTGTACACTGTGCTGGCTCTATACACTGGTCCTCTCTGTACACTGTGCTGGCTCTATACACTGGTCCTCTCCGTACACTGTGCTGGCTCTATGCACTGGTCCCCTCTGTACACTGTGCTGGCTCTATACACTGGCACCGGTCCCCTCTGTACACTGTGCTGGCTCTATACACTGGTCCCCTCTGTACACTGTGCTGGCTCTATACACTGGCACCGGTCCCCTCTGTACACTGTGCTGGCTCTATACACCGGTCCCCTCTGTACACTGTGCTGGCTCTATACACTGGCACCAGTCCCCTCTGTACACTGTGCTGGCTCTATACACTGGTCCCCTCTGTACACTGTGCTGGCTCTATACACTGGTCCTCTCTGTACACTGTGCTGGCTCTATACACTGGTCCTCTCTGTACACTGTGCTGGCTCTATACACTGGTCCTCTCTGTACACTGTGCTGGCTCTATACACTGGTCCCCTCTGTACACTGTGCTGGCTCTATACACTGGTCCCCTCTGTACACTGTGCTGGCTCTATACACTGGTCCCCTCTGTACACTGTGCTGGCTCTATACACTGGTCCCCTCTATACACTGTGCTGGCTCTATACACTGGTCCCCTCTGTACACTGTGCTGGCTCTATACACTGGTCCCCTCTATACACTGGTCCTCTCTGTACACTGTGCTGGCTCTATACACTGTGCTGGCTCTATACACTGGTCCTCTCTGTACACTGTGCTGGCTCTATACACTGGTCCCCTCTGTACACTGTGCTGGCTCTATACACTGGTCCCCTCTGTACACTGTGCTGGCTCTATACACTGGTCCTCTCTGTACACTGTGCTGGCTCTGTACACTGTGCTGGCTCTATACACTGGTCCTCTCTGTACACTGTGCTGGCTCTATACACTGGTCCCCTCTGTACACTGTGCTGGCTCTATACACTGGTCCCCTCTGTACACTGTGCTGGCTCTATACACTGTGCTGGCTCTATACACTGGCACCGGTCCCCTCTGTACACTGTGCTGGCTCTATACACTGGTCCCCTCTGTACACTGTGCTGGCTCTTGGCTCTATACACTGGCACCGGTCCCCTCTGTACACTGTGCTGGCTCTATACACTGGTCCCCTCTGTACACTGTGCTGGCTCTATACACTGGTCCCCTCTGTACACTGTGCTGGCTCTATACACTGGTCCCCTCTGTACACTGTGCTGGCTCTATACACTGGTCCCCTCTGTACACTGTGCTGGCTCTATACACTGGTCTTCTCTGTACACTGTGCTGGCTCTATACACTGGTCCCCTCTGTACACTGTGCTGGCTCTATACACTGTGCTGGCTCTATACACTGGTCCTCTCTGTACACTGTGCTGGCTCTATACACTGGTCCTCTCTGTACACTGTGCTGGCTCTATACACTGGTCCCCTCTGTACACTGTGCTGGCTCTATACACTGGTCCCCTCTGAACACTGTGCTGGCTCTATACACTGGCACCGGTCCCCTCTGTACACTGTGCTGGCTCTATACACTGGTCCCCTCTGTACACTGTGCTGGCTCTATACACTGGTCCCCTCTGTACACTGTGCTGGCTCTATACACTGGTCCCCTCTGTACACTGTGCTGGCTCTATACACTGGTCCCCTCTATACACTGTGCTGGCTCTATACACTGGTCCCCTCTGTACACTGTGCTGGCTCTATACACTGGTCCCCTCTATACACTGGTCCTCTCTGTACACTGTGCTGGCTCTATACACTGGTCCCCTCTATACACTGGTCCCCTCTGTACACTGTGCTGGCTCTATACACTGGTCCTCTCTGTACACTGTGCTGGCTCTATACACTGGTCCCCTCTGTACACTGTGCTGGCTCTATACACTGGTCTTCTCTGTACACTGTGCTGGCTCTATACACTGGTCCCCTCTGTACACTGTGCTGGCTCTATACACTGTGCTGGCTCTATACACTGGTCCTCTCTGTACACTGTGCTGGCTCTATACACTGGTCCTCTCTGTACACTGTGCTGGCTCTATACACTGGTCCCCTCTGTACACTGTGCTGGCTCTATACACTGGTCCCCTCTGAACACTGTGCTGGCTCTATACACTGGCACCGGTCCCCTCTGTACACTGTGCTGGCTCTATACACTGGTCCCCTCTGTACACTGTGCTGGCTCTATACACTGGTCCCCTCTGTACACTGTGCTGGCTCTATACACTGTGCTGGCTCTATACACTGGCACCGGTCCCCTCTGTACACTGTGCTGGCTCTATACACTGGTCCCCTCTGTACACTGTGCTGGCTCTATACACTGGGCCCCTCTGTACACTGTGCTGGCTCTATACACTGGTCCCCTCTATACACTGGTCCTCTCTGTACACTGTGCTGGCTCTATACACTGTGCTGGCTCTATACACTGGTCCCCTCTGTACACTGTGCTGGCTCTATACACTGGTCCCCTCTGTACACTGTGCTGGCTCTATACACTGGTCCCCTCTGTACACTGTGCTGGCTCTATACACTGGTCCCCTCTGTACACTGTGCTGGCTCTATACACTGGTCCCCTCTGTACACTGTGCTGGCTCTATACACTGGTCCCCTCTGTACACTGTGCTGGCTCTATACACTGGTCCCCTCTGTACACTGTGCTGGCTCTATACACTGGTCCCCTCTGTACACTGTGCTGGCTCTATACACTGGTCTTCTCTGTACACTGTGCTGGCTCTATACACTGGTCCCCTCTGTACACTGTGCTGGCTCTATACACTGTGCTGGCTCTATACACTGGTCCTCTCTGTACACTGTGCTGGCTCTATACACTGGTCCTCTCTGTACACTGTGCTGGCTCTATACACTGGTCCCCTCTGTACACTGTGCTGGCTCTATACACTGGTCCCCTCTGAACACTGTGCTGGCTCTATACACTGGCACCGGTCCCCTCTGTACACTGTGCTGGCTCTATACACTGGTCCCCTCTGTACACTGTGCTGGCTCTATACACTGGTCCCCTCTGTACACTGTGCTGGCTCTATACACTGTGCTGGCTCTATACACTGGCACCGGTCCCCTCTGTACACTGTGCTGGCTCTATACACTGGTCCCCTCTGTACACTGTGCTGGCTCTATACACTGGGCCCCTCTGTACACTGTGCTGGCTCTATACACTGGTCCCCTCTATACACTGGTCCTCTCTGTACACTGTGCTGGCTCTATACACTGTGCTGGCTCTATACACTGGTCCCCTCTGTACACTGTGCTGGCTCTATACACTGGTCCCCTCTGTACACTGTGCTGGCTCTATACACTGGTCCCCTCTGTACACTGTGCTGGCTCTATACACTGGTCCCCTCTGTACACTGTGCTGGCTCTATACACTGGTCCCCTCTGTACACTGTGCTGGCTCTATACACTGGTCCCCTCTGTACACTGTGCTGGCTCTATACACTGGTCCCCTCTGTACACTGTGCTGGCTCTATACACTGGTCCCCTCTGTACACTGTGCTGGCTCTATACACTGGTCCCCTCTGTACACTGTGCTGGCTCTATACACTGTGCTGGCTCTATACACTGGTCCTCTCTGTACACTGTGCTGGCTCTATACACTGGTCCTCTCTGTACACTGTGCTGGCTCTATACACTGGTCCCCTCTGTACACTGTGCTGGCTCTATACACTGGTCCCCTCTGAACACTGTGCTGGCTCTATACACTGGTCCCCTCTGTACACTGTGCTGGCTCTATACACTGGTCCCCTCTGTACACTGTGCTGGCTCTATACACTGGTCCCCTCTGTACACTGTGCTGGCTCTATACACTGTGCTGGCTCTATACACTGGCACCGGTCCCCTCTGTACACTGTGCTGGCTCTATACACTGGTCCCCTCTGTACACTGTGCTGGCTCTATACACTGGTCCCCTCTGTACACTGTGCTGGCTCTATACACTGTGCTGGCTCTATACACTGGCACCGGTCCCCTCTGTACACTGTGCTGGCTCTATACACTGGGCCCCTCTGTACACTGTGCTGGCTCTATACACTGGTCCCCTCTATACACTGGTCCTCTCTGTACACTGTGCTGGCTCTATACACTGTGCTGGCTCTATACACTGGTCCCCTCTGTACACTGTGCTGGCTCTATACACTGGTCCCCTCTGTACACTGTGCTGGCTCTATACACTGGTCCCCTCTGTACACTGTGCTGGCTCTATACACTGGTCCCCTCTGTACACTGTGCTGGCTCTATACACTGGTCCCCTCTGTACACTGTGCTGGCTTTATACACTGTGCTGGCTCTATACACTGGTCCTCTCTGTACACTGTGCTGGCTCTATACACTGGTCCTCTCTGTACACTGTGCTGGCTCTATACACTGGTCCCCTCTGTACACTGTGCTGGCTCTATACACTGGTCCCCTCTGAACACTGTGCTGGCTCTATACACTGGCACCGGTCCCCTCTGTACACTGTGCTGGCTCTATACACTGGTCCCCTCTGTACACTGTGCTGGCTCTATACACTGGTCCCCTCTGTACACTGTGCTGGCTCTATACACTGTGCTGGCTCTATACACTGGCACCGGTCCCCTCTGTACACTGTGCTGGCTCTATACACTGGTCCCCTCTGTACACTGTGCTGGCTCTATACACTGGTCCCCTCTGTACACTGTGCTGGCTCTATACACTGTGCTGGCTCTATACACTGGCACCGGTCCCCTCTGTACACTGTGCTGGCTCTATACACTGTGCCCCTCTGTACACTGTGCTGGCTCTATACACTGGTCCCCTCTATACACTGGTCCTCTCTGTACACTGTGCTGGCTCTATACACTGTGCTGGCTCTATACACTGGTCCCCTCTGTACACTGTGCTGGCTCTATACACTGGTCCCCTCTGTACACTGTGCTGGCTCTATACACTGGTCCCCTCTGTACACTGTGCTGGCTCTATACACTGGTCCCCTCTGTACACTGTGCTGGCTCTATACACTGGTCCCCTCTGTACACTGTGCTGGCTCTATACACTGGTCCTCTCTGTATACTGTGCTGGCTCTATACACTGGTCCCCTCTGTACACTGTGCTGGCTCTATACACTGGTCCCCTCTGTACACTGTGCTGGCTCTATACACTGGTCCCCTCTGTACACTGTGCTGGCTCTATACACTGGTCCTCTCTGTACACTGTGCTGGCTCTATACACTGGTCCCCTCTGTACACTGTGCTGGCTCTATACACTGGTCCTCTCTGTATACTGTGCTGGCTCTATACACTGGTCCCCTCTGTACACTGTGCTGGCTCTATACACTGGTCCCCTCTGTACACTGTGCTGGCTCTATACACTGGTCCCCTCTGTACACTGTGCTGGCTCTATACACTGGTCCCCTCTGTACACTGTGCTGGCTCTATACACTGGTCCTCTCTGTACACTGTGCTGGCTCTATACACTGGTCCCCTCTGTACACTGTGCTGGCTCTATACACTGGTCCCCTCTGTACACTGTGCTGGCTCTATACACTGGTCCCCTCTGTACACTGTGCTGGCTCTATACACTGGTCCCCTCTGTACACTGTGCTGGCTCTATACACTGGTCCCCTCTGTACACTGTGCTGGCTCTATACACTGGTCCCCTCTGTACACTGTGCTGGCTCTATACACTGGTCCTCTCTGTACACTGTGCTGGCTCTATACACTGGTCCCCTCTGTACACTGTGCTGGCTCTATACACTGGTCCCCTCTGTACACTGTGCTGGCTCTATACACTGGTCCCCTCTGTACACTGTGCTGGCTCTATACACTGGTCCCCTCTGTACACTGTGCTGGCTCTATACACTAGCACCGGTCCCCTCTATACACTGCGCTGGTCCTCCTCGGACGCTCCGCACGCTGGTTCCCCTGGTCCTGTGACGTAGACGTCGCGTCGGAGCGGTGAGGGGAGTCTCCATGGCGACGCGGTGTGCTGGGTGACGTCATGAGGGGGCGGCTCCCCGCGGCGTGGGCGTCCCGCGGGTGTAATGTGAGCGGGCGGGGGGAGGAGAAGAAGAAGAGGAGGAGGAGAAGCCCGGGGCCCGAGCGGGAGGAGGAGACAGTCATACCGGAGCCAGGCACCGAGCGGAGAGCACAGCGAAGCTGGACACAGCCATGAAGACCCCGGCAGACCCAGGTAATCCCGAGCAAAGTCCTCCGCAACTCCGCCCGCCTCCCTCCCTCCTTCTCCGGCCACATGGCACGCCGCGCACTTCTCACTTGTTGCTGGCGGAACAACTTTGGCGCTGCGCTGTGAGGAGGAGGAGGAAGGGGGGGGGGGACAGGTCGCCCCTGGCAACCGCACTCTCCCGGTTGCTATGGGCAACAGCTGCAGTATTCAGAGCTGTGATGATGGGACAGAGGGGGAGATCTATGTACGTCGGGGGGACATGACAGTCCGGATAGGAGTGCTGAGCAACTTTTACTGCACTTTTCCTGCATCTCATCCCCTGTGATCGCACGATGGAGATCTCCCTGTGTGTGGGCTGTGCTGACCGATACCGGGGGGGGGTCTCTACTGTGTCTTCTCTATAACCAATCATCCAATATCCCTTTACTAATAGGATCATATAATCATCAATACAATCCTCCAATATCACTTCATTGATCATGTAATAAAAATGACTACAATTATCCAATACAACTTATTATTTACATTCCGTGTTACACTGATTCAATTTAGACTCGATCGGCTGTATTGTGTCCACACACCGATCAATATCGCATAATTGTTCATCCAATATGACTTTACCGATCAATATGAATCATCCAGTACGACTCTATTGGTTAAAACGATCTTCCAGTACTGCTTAACCGATCAATTTGATCATCCAATATGACTTTATTGATCAATACGATCTTCCACTACTGCTTAGCCGATCGATATGATCATCCAATACGACGTATTGATCGATATGATCATCCAATACTGCATAGGATCATCCAATACGACTGTATTGATCGGTTTTTGCTCTTGCAGTACAACTTAACCGATCACTATGATTAACCAATGCGACTTATCAATCAAATCCAGACTCCGTTCCATTGATTTTCCGAATTCTGGTTGTTTCCGCTCGATCGGTTGTACAGTGTGTCACACACCTATCACCAATATCATGTAATTGATCATCTGATACAGCTTAAACTATCCAATCAATTGATATTGAGAGCTCTGGTCCTGATTTCAGATCGCTCGGCTGTACGGGACACACACACACACACACACACACACACACGTCGGTTAGATTGTTCAATCGTTGAGATGCACTTAACGGATCAAAAATTGTAAACCGGAGATTAATTGATCGGAAGAGCTCTGGTATTGATTTCCATTATTAGTGGTGATCAATCAAGTACCGATTATTAATCAGTCACAAACCAGAGACCCCTCTGTTTGATCGATATTTCTTTTATAGAGAGCGTTGCTTTCGTTTTTGACTCGATTGGTTGTACGGAGTCCACACATCTAGCAATACAATTTTATTGATCATCCAACACATCTGATCCAAATTACAAACCAGACACTGATTGATCTAGAGGAATGTCGTCTGATTGGGACTCTTTCAGTCGTATGTTGTCCACTCTCCTATCGATATCGTACGATTGATCGTCAAATGCAACTTAACCGATCAAATCGAAAAATTGAAGACTGTTACGTTGATTTAAAGAGCCAGGCTTCAATTTTGACTTCTTTGGTCGGCTGTATGGCATCTTCACGTATTGATCGATCAACATTCAGTCTCGTGTCACTTAACTGATCAAATTAAAGTCCTAAACCATTCCACTAATTTGGAGAGTTCTGGATCGGTTTCAAGTGGCCCCACACACACACATTGATACGATCGTTAAGTTGATCCTTTAATGCAAATAAAATTATCAATTAGAATACAAATTATAGATTGTTCTCTCTCCAACCGATGAATGTCAATGGTGATTGGAGCAATTTTATCAATAGTTTCTAATTGATTGGTGGTCTGACATACACAGATATTCATACAATCGTAATACAGATCAATTCAATTGTTTTTAATCAGATTTTCAGCTTAAATGTGTTACATTGTTAGTTTAATTGATCGCTTGTACCGAGATCAATCAGAATGACTCTGCTGTGTTTCATTGTATCTTTTATCAGTTATTTCCGATCCCCCCCTAAAGGATTATCAGTGCCAGAAAGTTACATGGAAGTGTGGTGCCGGATCGTACCTGCTCCCCAGCAACACACATCTGTCATTACTTATTATCGTTTAATCACATTTACAACCAATCTACTGTTTTCAGGTCCAAGTTTTTAGTGCAGAACAATATCTTGTGTTTGGTTGTTTGATATTGGAATCGGTGGTGAATCGCTTGTTTCTAGATCAACTGCAAATCACTGTGTATGACTAACTTCAGTTGTGTTATTATAGCAAGCAGTGTGTCAGGGGTTGTACGCGGCTGCTGGTTGTGTGGTTGTACGCGGCTGCTGGTTGTGTGGTTGTACGCGGCTGCTGGTTGTGTGGTTGTAGCGAGATGCAGATCGGGGATAGCACACAATTGCTGGTTGTGTGATATGTTACAAAGTGTACATCAGGGATTTCACACTGTAAAGTAGAGATCCAGAGAGTGTAAATCATTTGTTGGTTGTGTGATTGTCGTACTGTGCCGATCAGGGATTGTACATGATTGCTGGTAGTGTTGTGTGATTTGTTACAATGCACAATCCCTGATGTATACTTTGTAAAGTAGAGATCACGGAGAGAGTAAATCATTGCAGGCTGTGTGATTGTTGTACTTTGCAGATCATAGAGTGACAGGTTGTAGCAAAGTGCAGATCAGGGGATTGTACATGATTGCTAGTTGTGTGGATGTAGCAAAGTGCAGATCAGTGATTTATACAACTTTGTGTGATTTATATTTAAGTGCAGATCATGGATTGCTACAATCACACAACCAGCAATCATGTACAATCCCTGATCTGCACTTTGCTACAGCTACACAATCGTATACAATCCCACATGTACTTACAATCCCACAACCAGCAATCATGTACAAAGTGTACATCAGAGATTTCACATCGTAACTGGAGTTCAGGGATTGTATACGATTGTGTAGCTGTAGCAAAGTGCAGATCGGGGATTGTACGTGATTTGCAGGTACTGTATTGTGATTGCAGTAAAGGTCAGATTGGGGGACTGTACATCATCATTGTGTTTGTAACAAAGTGCAGTGATTTGTACATGATTGCTGGTAGTGTGATTGTATCAAAGTGTACATCAGGGATTGTGCTTTGTAGAGATTGGAGTGTATATCATTGTTGGTGGTGTGATTGTAGCACTGTGCAGATTAGGCATTTTTGTGATTGTAGCAAAGTGTACATCAGGGGTTGTAAATCACTGTGTGATTATACATCATTGTGTTGGTAAAAAAAAAAGCAGATCGGGGCTTGTACACTATTATTGGTTGTGTGTTTTGTAGCGAGAGGCAGATTGGGGATGGTTAACAATTGGTTGTGATTGTAGGGAGATGCTGGTTGTGTGATTGTACGCGATTGCTGGTTGTGTGATTGTACGCGATTGCTGGTTGTGTGATTGTACGCGATTGCTGGTCGTGTTTTTAGTGAGATGCAGATCAATGGTTGTATATTATAAAGTGCAGATCAGAGATAACATTGGGCTGATTGATCATCTGAAGTGTAACGTGACCCCCCCTACAGTTCTCTTCCAGTGTGTGTGGTCATCTTCATGTGTTTTGAATGGAGAATCACACATGGTTGTGTGTTGCCGTCTCGCTCTGCCTGTTGTAGGATCACACTACATGTGTCTTCTCTGATCTCCCCATGTTGGTGTGTCCCGGGCTGTCTGTTGATTCTGGGGGTCCTCAACACTGACCAATCCCCCTCCTCCCTCCCAGGAGGATACAGTTGTATCCGAGCTCTACATTCCAAATGGAACTTTTGTTTTCCGACAAACAACGTGCTCTTAAGGTGGCCCGGCTGGCTCTGTGGGGGTTAAAGCCTGTGACTGCTCTAAACTTTGTCCAGAAGCTGCTAATGGCAATTTACTTTCCATGAGCTAAGCCTTTCCCTGCGGATTAACCCCTGCCTGCTCGGATTGTGCACACAGGCTGCTGGGGGGGGGGGGGGTTAAGCTCTGTCTCTCAGGCTGCTGCTTTGTAGCAGTGTGTTTTTTAGTGCCACTGTGCTTTGATCTCTATGCTGCCACTTTTTCTTTTGTGAAGATCTTAGAGCCCCGTGTGCTGTCGGGATAGCTCCTTGTCACTGCGGTTGGCCCATCTGTCACTTGCAGCAGGACGCTGAAGTGTTTGCGCTGTAAAAACGCACGCTTTGGTGCGCTGCAGTGCCGTTTGATTCTAAATGGCGCACACTACTGTGCATGCATTGCAGAGCACCACAGCATTCCGTCACTCACTTATTGTGGTCCATTGCGTTTTATTTTTTTCTTGCATTCAAATGATTGACCTGCATTAACGCAATGCACGTCGGCGCGTGAATGTGCGGTGTGGCAGTGTGAACCGAGCCTTGGAGGACATACGTGTGTGTGTGTGTGTTTGTGTGTTTTTGTGTGTGTGTGTTTGTGTGTTTTTTTTTTTTTTCCCTTTAAAAGTTGGGGCAGGAAAGATCCGCCGATCACTGTGATTGGCTGTTGCAGGGGTCACATGATCAGGAGCTGATCTCACCAGCTACCGATCATTAGTGGGGACCAAGAGCTGTCATGAGCGTGCTCTCAAAACGGAAACTTTGGTGATCCAGCGGTGCATGTGTGTGGAATGTGGGTGTTAACACGTATGTACAGCGGCAAAAGGGTAGGCAAAGAGGTTTGATAGATTGGGCCTCATTCACACGTTTTGTAGGACATTAATGCGTGTAGCAATTTTAAATGGTACAATTCATGCTGCTATTTACAAAATCCTTCCAGATTAGATCCTCTGAATGCGTCCGAACGCAAGAAGATCTCAAAAGCATTAATTATAAACTTTACACCCCCCCCCCCCCCGATCAAGTTTTTGCATTTTCTGTGCATTTACACGCTAAATAAACGAGAATATATATTATAATAATTTTTTTATGCATTGACATATTTGGAACATTATTAATTGTAAGAATGGCGGTATGCGTTTCTTTCCTCCGGATCTAAAGTTTCATTGCGCTTTCTTTTGCAGCAGACGTTGAAAGCAGTTTAGTTTCCACCTGAACAAACTCCATCCAGGTGTCTTCCTCCTCGGGACACAAGCTGTCATGTCCGTGTCCCATCATCTCCCTCCTTTTCTTTGTAATGTTTTGAACGCCCCCCCCCCCCCATCCTTTGCTTTTTTATTTGGCGCCACCTTAAACACACCCCCCCTCCCCGGGTAGCCTGATTGTCTGTCTTTTGGAATTTGAAGCCTTCCCCCCTCCTCTTCTTCACCCTCCCATCTTCTCTTCCTAAACTCTATTCTGCTTCTGTTAAGACTTGTCCTTAATTGAGGCTCCCCAATCCGTTCCCGTCTCTTTTTTTTTTTTTTTTTTTTTCGCATTTCTTGTTTCAAGCGGAGCCAAGGCCAAATTACTAATACAATTCCAAAACTCCCAGACTTTCCGAAACCAATCGAAAGGCGGCATCTTTTAACACTTTGATTTCTGATTGTGTCGCCTTTTTATTAATCGTGTTTTGATTTGTAAGAAAATAGTCAATCCTCTTCCTATTATTTTTAGTTTTTTTGATTGCAACTTTTTATAGACGTTCTTGGACGACCTTTTTTGTTAATGCGTCCAAAGTATTTGTTTTTGGTGTCTGACTCTGATACGTTCCCGGGTCTTGAAAGGATGACCTCCTGCATAGGCCCCTGTGCGTCTAATCCTTGTGCGGCCGGCAGGCGCATACCGGCCCCAGCTCCCTGCAGCCTGAAATACGCCTGGGCTGAACGTTCTACCCATTGGTACTACCGTTTAGGATTGGTTCACACCTACAGGCGCAATGCAACGTCTGCGTACCCGCACATTTTCAATACGTTCCCATGCATCACATGTAGGGCAGCCCATTCATGACACCTGTAGGTATGAACCAATCCTGAAATGCATGGGCTGCCCTACATGTGATGCATGGGAACGTATTGAAAATTGCATTTTATGGGTGCAAAAATGCACATTATTGCACCAAGAAGCACCTGTGTCGTCCCCCCCCTCACGATACACGAAAGAGAATTGCATACCCGTAGGTGTAAATAAAAAAAGAATGGTAATACTCTTGTGTATCAGCTTAGGCGTAAAATCGCTCGTGTGCGTGAGAACAGAAGCGTGTTCAATTATTTGCATGGAAAGCGAGTCGTTTTTGGATCTTGATTTTTGGAATAGTGTGAACTTTTTTTTTTTTTTGTTTTAATTGTTCTTTTCAGGGTACTAGAACAGGAAGGCTAAGGTTAGACGTGCGTCTAAACTGCCGCTCCTCCTGATAAGCGATCGCTTTCAGAGGTTGTGACTCCTTCCCGCCGCCAGTTTAATGACGCACCTAAGCACTGCAACCAACTTGCATTGCATGCCGTTGCAGGACAGGGGTCACATTTAGCGGCGCCCGTTGAATGCAACAGGGGATAAATTATGCTGCAGGCAAGAAATGCGTTTTTGCTACTTTGTTGTGTGATAGTGATGTCTGTTCACACGCATTCTCTCCATCCTGCAGCGCTCCTCCTCGCTTTCCACTTAACATTTTGTAGCTTTGAAAGTTGATGCAAGTGCTTAATTATTTGCGCGTGCACACTGGTGCCATGTGGGAAACTGCATGTGATTCCAACAGGAATTGCGCCGCATGCCATTCATTGCAGTGCGATTTGAGCCCATTAATTTTGTATGGCTCAAATCGCACTGCATTGAAATGGCGCAGGGCCTTTTTTTTCCGCCAAAATTTCATCACATGGGTGTGAACACCCATGCAATGCAATTTTGGAACACCCATGCGATGCGATTTTGTTGCGGAAATAAAAAAGCGTCCTGCACCATTTCAATGCAGTACGGCTTGTTCACACCCATGTAATCTGTGATCTGATTTAGGCAATTGTACAGTGTCTTGCAAGCTGTTTCTGGGTGTCAATTTAACATTGACACGCGCAGTAGATCACGTTAAAACCGTGCAATTTTAGTGGGACGCGGGAAACTCACTGGTTTTGCTGCATTTCCCACATCGCATATACACACTGTTACCAAAAGTATTGGGACACCTGCCTTTACACGTACATGAACTTTAATGGCATCCCAGTCTTGGTCTGTAGGGTTCAATATTGAGTTGGCCCATCCTTTGCAGCAATACTGGGAAGGCTGTCCACAAGTTTTAGGAGTGTCTATGGGAATGGTTTGACCGTTCTTCCAGAAGTGCATTTGTGAGGTCAGGTAATGATGGCGATGAGAAGGCCTGACTCAGTCTCTGCTCTAATTCATCCCAAAGGTATTCTATCTGGTTGAGGTCAGGACTCTGTGCAGCCCAGTCAAGTTTCTCCACCCTAAACTCTCATATCCACATCTTTATGGATCTTGCTGTGTGCGCTGGAAGAGGCCATCCTCAAACTGTTCCCACAAAGTTGGGAGCATAAAATTGACCAAAATGTCTTGGTATGCCAACATCTTAAGAGTTCGTTTCACTGGAATTAAGGGGCCAAGCCCACACCATAATCCCCCCTCCACCAAATGATTTGGACCAGTGCACAAAGCATGTTCCATAAAGACATGGATGAGCGAGTTTGGGGTGGAGGAACTTGACTGGCCTGCACAGTCCTGACCTCAACCTGATGGAACACCTTTTAGGATGAATTAGAGGGGAGACTACAAACCAGGCCTTCTCGTCCAACATCAGTGCCTGACCTCACAAATGCGCTTCTGGAAGAATGATCAAACATTCCCATAGACACCCTCCTAAACCTTGTGGACGGCCTTCCCAGAAGAGTTGAAGCCATTATAGCTGCAAAGGGTGGGCGGCCAACTCATTATTGATCCCTACGGACTAAGACGCCATTGAAGTTCATGTGCGTGTAAAGGCAGGCGTCCCAATACTTAAGACGTGTGTGTGTGTATGCGCGCGCAGAGGCTTAAGCTATGTTCATGCTTCTGCATTGTGGCAATGTGTGCAAAAATCCCATGCTTTCCTGCAATGCACTTTTGCAGACGGGCAGCGGTGCCATTAATTCTTAATGGCCTCCCCACGCATATGTGAGACCGTGCGCCAAAACACGTGGCGCTTTTCAGAGCGGCGCAATTTCTCCTAAGGATCAGAGATTTCTTTTAAAGCGGGGTTCCACCCAAAAATGGATCTTCCGGTTCCCTGTCTAATCTAGGTATTTGCTCCCACTTCCAGCGATGGATCACTGCAGGATCCGCAGCGATCTATGCCATGTCCCCCCCGCTGTCTTCTGGGAGATGCACAGGTCCCAGAAGACAGCAGAGACCAGTCAGGACGCGCAGCATGACTCGCACATGCGCAGTAGGGAACCAGGCTGTGAAGCCATAAGGCTTCACTTCCTTATTCCGGCGCCTGCATCTGGGAGTAGAGGGACAGATCGGCTTCAGGTGAGGACATTGTGGGCGCCCTGGACAGGCAAGTGTCCTAATATTAAAAGTCAGCAGCTGCAGTATTTGTAGCTGTTGGCGTGTTTTTTTTTATTTATTTTTTTCCTCGGCGGAATTCCGCTTTTAAGTGTTTCTCACGTCAGGCAGCCTATTGAAATGAATGGGCTGCCCTGCATGCAATACTCAAAACCGCACCATTTGCGCTCCGCGATTCGTAACTGTGGGCAGAATCGCCACAATTCAGCCCCCATTTCCAAATCGCATGACAATCACTGCAAAACAGTTTGCTTTTGGGTGTCCTTATCCTTCAGTGGCACGCCAAACGTGATGGGATTCTACAGTGATTATCGTGCGACAAACTTTTTTTTTTTTTATTATTATATCGTGTGAAGCTTGTCTCCTGAAAAGGAGACAAACAAGTATACTGTATTGAATTGGAACTGTCTGCCCTCGTGTTGTATGGTGCTATTTAAGTCCTGTATAATAATTTTAGGGGAGCCCATTCAAGTAAATGAACTGGCCCTATGCTACATTGAGAATCATGGCCACTATGCGGTATGTGAATGGGGCCTTAAAGTGCATTGGCATATCGTGTGTGTGTGTGTGTGTGTGTGTGTGTGTGTGTGTGTGTGTTTATTTTTTTCCCAACTTTATGAAAAATGCACAAAATTACATTTTATTAATCAATGTGTACTGCGGCGGTGGTGTGCATCAAAACCACCTCCGCTGAAAAAAGTTAAGCATGTTACATTTTTGTTTTCCCCCAGCGCAGTGGTGTAAACCGGACTCGAGGCAAATTTCCATGTTTTTGCATGTGATGTGAATGAGCCCTAATAGGATCTGTTGCCCATTGCTTTTAAAGTGAAGCAGCACATAGAGAGCCCGTGGAATGGCACTGATTTGGCGTTCGTAAAATGCACCGCCGTACGTATTTTTCTTTGGTTGTTTCCCCCCACCCTTTGTTTTTATTCTGACGTATTCCAGTCTGCTGCGAAAATTGCTTGTTTTAAAAAAAATAAAATAAAAAAAAAATGGCATTGGTCTAGTAAGCCCCCGCTTTGGCGGCGGAAGAGTTAAGACCTTGCGTTAACTTGCAGGCCCAGACAGATGGAAATTCCTTGTAAAGTTTCCACTGTTTAAATGTATAAATGTGAGAGTGTGCGCTGTTCCTGCAGTCTGTGTCTTTAAAGCTGTCCTGGAATCGGAGTGATGTAATGTTGGTTTTTGAAACAGAGATTGAATTCCAGCCTTTTAGCTTTTGGCTCAAGGGATTACAGAGAGGGTGGTGTGGTTTGGGATGGGGAAGAGCGGAGGGGAGGGGGGGGGGTGCATTTAAAGAGATAGCAGCACTGCCGCGGCTTCCTGGAACTCTGTGGCAACCCGTGTGGGAGCCGATTAATCTTTTTTGTTTGTTTCCAGTTGTTTGTTTTTTAAATCGTCACTTTCCTTCCCAAGGCGATGAAGGACGTTCGTCCTGAATTGCACGGCATGCATTGTTCACAATCATTGGGTTGTATGATAATGTAGATGATAGCTTTAGATACTCAAGCTATCAACGTCCTAAGAAAAAAAGTTGGTATGCAGAGTTCTTTTGTCACTTGTGCAACTGTATCTTGTGTGTATGTGGACTGATTCGAATGGCGCATGACCCTACGGGGTTATGGGAAAGTAGACGTAGTATCAGATTTCCCTTCCCTTTTTTTTTTTTTTTTTTTTTTTTTTTTTTTTTTATGTTCAGGATATGCAAAGTAATGTGTAAGTATAACTCTTCCAAGAAATGTCGCAGACGGAGACATGTTTATTCAGGACTCCGGCATCTTCCTTCTGGACTGAGATGCACGGTTGGAGAGAACATGTTGGGCTTCATTCACACGGTCAGCATCTTGTCTCAGGATTGGGGTGCCGGCTTGGAGTGAACATGCCGGCTCAAAAATGATACGTTTGGGCCTCCACTAACACGGTCAGGGTCAGCATCCCCCCCCCCCCCCCAACTGAGATGCCGGCTCAGAAATAACATGTTGGGCCTCATTCACACAGCCAGGGTCAACATCTTGTCACTGGACTGCACGTGTTTCAGCCCAGGTGGGCCTAAGTCACGTTTTCAAGACTAAAGCCCACCTGAAACGCGTTGACATCTCTTGTGCATAGGATGCTGTACTCCTGATGACGGATTTAGAATAAAGATTTTGACCATCATACTACACTGTTTTTCCGGCCTCTTCGTTGGATGCTAAACCACAATATGCACGGCTGTGCTCTGAGCACAGGTGTGCTATGCTTATAAGAGATATATGGAAGGGTTGTAGCTGTTTCTCCTGTCAGAGAGGCATTGAGAAAAGCCTAGTGTGCATGAGACCTAACGGTTTTGGTCTTTTGTTATGCTGGGGGTGAGAACACTGAAAACTCCCTGCTCTGACCTTTTTTGGCAGAGAACAATGGCCATTGAACAAGGTTTCTAATCTCTGATTGCTATTTTTACCAATTGCTGGCAGTGTTTGCAAGTAACATGCATCTCAAAAAGAGAGGGAAAAAACGCACTGGAGAGCATTGAAAACGTATCGCAGAAATGCATCTGGATCGCAAAATTGTGCTATGACCGGCCCTCGGTAGACCTTCCTGTAGATGTTCCCAGTGTGGATAAAATCTTCTCATTACTCTGAGGGACTGTTTATTTCCTGGATTCGCACGCACGCACGTACACGGGTGGACAGCCATTGACAGCGGTCCCGGATAAGAGATTTTTCTGTGCACGAGTCTGTCTGATGAGAGCAGGCATGACGGCATAGGAGGAAAGTTTTTTTATTTTTTTTTTTTATTTTTTTTTTCCCTGTGTTGTAGAAGACTGGACACAATCTCTGGATGGGGGGGGGGGGGGCATGGTGCCTGTCGGACTGTGTCACACAAAGGGCACCAGAGAACCAAGGGGGCCGTATGTGTGCTTTAGATATGCAGATTGTACAGAAGGTGAAGAGGGCTTCCCCATTGTAAATTCTTTTTATGTTCCTTTTTTTTTTTATAACCAGTATAGCCCCCCCCCCTCCTTAAATAAACACAAAAAGGTGTGCTTGTGACAACGGCGCTCTTACCTGGAGGATTCGGGGACAATGGTGTGGATAAAAGCGTACACAGGCATTTGTACATGTCTCTGTATAGGATGACAAAGTCCCATAATGTCTATAACTAGAAAATGGAGCAGTCTGGATGTGGAAATGGGCATTTCATGATCACACAATATTGGAGGGTAGAAAACAGTTTTTTGTGTTTTGTTTTTTTTTTGTTGTTTTTTTTTAGTGGGGGGGGGGAGCAACTTTAGCTTATAGCTGAACTAGATTTAAAAAAAAATAAAAAAAAATAAAAATAAACAAATAACCGTGTTCTGCCCTGCCCCTTCAACTGCAAGGGTTAACAAATAGCTTCAGCCCCCCCCCCCCCTTTGGTGGCTATGGCATGAGTACTGGCAGAGCCCTTGAGCACATCTATGCATACGCAAAGATTTTGGAGTTCCCCAATAGATGTACAGTACTTCTGCATGTGTTGGAAGCTTGCAGAGGGGACCTTGGAAACCAGTACAGCTGCGCATGCACAGCAAGGCTCATTTGAGGGCCTGCAGCCCATCTACGCAGGGGGGGGGCGGGGGCAGTGGGCAGGGGGCACAAACCTCATTCTCACCTAGAAGAGAAATGATGAAGTGCTGCTTCATCATAGCACATTTCTCCTTCTCTCCGACACTCTGGGTTGCGGACAGGCCCTCGTTGCCCCTTGCTTAGGCCCGTGTTCTGTCAAAGTGCCTGGGTGGAACGGCGCATGCGCCGCACGGAGCCGCAGAACAGATGAGTTTACGATCAGCTGTTGTCTCGCGTGGCTGGGGCACGTTCATGTAGGCGAGAGGCGGATATTTAGAAGGGGTTGGATTTTTCAATGATGGGCAGTACTGGGGGGCAGAGTTTTTATCGATGGCCAAAGAAATCTGCAAAATCTTTGCTATTCATTTTGGACTATTGCGCGGCGTGTTTAGTCCAATTTGAAGGGCAGCTTATTCTATATTGGATAGAGATTTCTTTAGCAGATTCGTTTGGCCATCGATAAAAATTCCGCCCCCAGCACTGCCCATCATGTAAATATCTGCCCCTTTCCTATATGAACGTGCCTTGGCAACGCGAGAAAACAGCTGATGTAAACTCAGTTCTCGCATGCACATTTACGGTCGGGCATTTTTCGATAGGGGGCATTTCTCGACAGGACACCGGCCATTCACGGTTTGCATCCACCTGCTGAAGCGGCTGAGATTCGAACAGTTAATGGGCAGGCTGAATGTACCAAGTTGATCGCTTAAGCCCAAGTCTGCTGGTCCTGCATTGTATGTGATAATCTCCAGCTAAAGTAAAGAGGGCACAGGTAAAAGGGGTGGGACTTTATATATGCCTTTTGAGAACACATCGCACATAGATTAAAAAGTTTCTTTCTTGGCTTTATACAGGTAAAAGATGCTTAATGGCAGGGCGGTGAAAAAATGCTCCTCTTCATTGAAATTAATGGAAAGGTCTTCAAAAAGCGCCTGAAAAGCTCTTCAAAAGCGCTCCAGTATTTAACTAGGGGGTGATCAAGGGGTTAACTGTGTTCCCTGGGAAGTGTTTCTAACTGTATGGGGGGTGGGCTGCCTGGGAGAAGAGAGACTTTGCTGTTCCTGATCAGTAGGAACAGCAGACCTCTCTTCTCCCCTGGCAGAACGGGGATCTGTTTGTTTACATTGACAGATCCCCGTTCTGGCTTTCGCGGGTGGCTGGCTGACGTAGAGTCCGCCGGAACCCGCGGGCGGGCGCCTGCAGAAGCCAGTGCACGAATCGACGTACCAGTACGTTGATTCACGCAGCCGAACCAACTTTCCGCAGCAAAACTGCGGCGGTTGGTAGGCAACTGGTAAAACCGCACCGCAGCTGCCCCAGACGAGTGTGAACTGGCTCCATTGAGAGCAGGTCACATTCACATGTGTGAATTGGATGCCGTTTAAAACTCCAATTTGCACCTATGTGAACCCAGCCTTCATCTTCATACACCGCTTGTGGAAAAAAGTGATTACTTTTCAGCCAGCACACTTTACAGCTGTTGGAAATATGTTTTTTAAACACCCCTTTTTAGTAATAAAGTGGAAGTTGATTACAGATGAAAGCCTGGCTTTCTCCTTATCAGTGGCGTGACTTGCGTGCCGATGCGATATGTGCTTAGAACAAGCCTGGACTCCAGGCAAAGATAAACACGGTTTTCCCTTAGACGTAACTTTGGTGGAATCGTTTGACAAAGCTGCAGAAGTCTGCGAGTTTTGACTCATCACTCGTGGTTTATGCCGGTTCTTTGCAGGTTCCTTTTGATGTTGACAGAAGATTTTAGTCCTTTCCTATTACTGAACAGTCATTAGTCACCAGCATCAGACTGTATTCTTTCTGTGACTCCTTTTCTTGGTTCGTTGCAACTTTTGCAAACTATTTTTTTCCTACTCAAAGTACCAATGTTTGGCAAAGTTTTGGAATATTTCTGTGACCATTGCTACAGATATTTAGAGCACTTGCAAATGCTCACCATTTTTTGTTCTGTAGTCTGGCCCTACACGAGATGCGTTTTTCTGAGGCCTTCAGCAAAGGATGAAAGGTACAAACAATCGCTGATCAACAGAAGTAAATGGGAGAAATCGGTCAAAATGATTGTAAGAGAATCATCCATTTGTTTTTTACAAATTTTAGCAACTCAAACAATGGGAGAGCGATTGCGATCTTAAGGCCCATACACACAATCAGAAAATCATACCAAAAATACCACTTTCTAAACGATTGAATGATAATCTGATTGTACACCGCTTTTGAAAAAATAAAGATAAATTAGAACAATACCAGATCGTAGGATTTTTGTTTTAATCGGTGCAGTTCGTCCTACAATACGTCACTTCTGAATGTATGAGAATTTTTATAACTTTAGTCACTTCTTTATTTTCGATATTGAGACTAGCATGCGCAAAAAAAAAAAAAAAAAATGCAACCATTTTATCAGATTTTCTCATCGTTTGTACCAAACTGGCCATAGATGGATTGAAATTCAGTTGGTTCAGCAGGGACTGGATGAGTTTTGGTCCATCTATGGCCATTCCCACACAACAGAGAGGGGAATGTTGGATGATGCTGGAAAAGTTTTTTTTTTTTTTTTTTATTATTATTATTTCGGGCTACAGATATAGGATCTGCGGTGCCATAGATTATGAATTGGACCCAAATACTGCTATTGTATGCTGACAACCAGCACCCTGGACTGTCAGAATACCCAAACAGTGACAGCAGCTGATAGGTTGCAACCAATTTATTTTTATTTTATTTCTCGGTAAGTTTGAGTCGGGTGGTGCTGGCAGGGCCATACATGGCTCAAATTTTGAGCAGTGTATGGTCAGCTTAAGTACTCCACCCGCCCCAACATCTCTACAGTGCGTTGTGGTGCTTTACAGAACACATGCATGTTTTGGAAGATAATTTAAAATTATATCTCTGATCAACCACCAGAATAAGAAATAAAAATTCTCTCAAGGCTGCTTGGAGTGGTTGTAAACTCTGAAAAAATAAATAAATTTAAATAAAACCTGCAAGACAAAGGCATAATGAGCTAGTATGCATCGCACACTAGCTCATTATTAAATGCTTACCTTAGATTAAAGCTGTTGCAGCGGTCCCCGTACACCGCGGTGACCGGCGACAGGTCTCCCGGAGTTATTTCCGGGTTCGTGGGCTCTGGCGCTGTGATTGGCCGGATGTCACTCGCACGCGCGCTGGCAGTCACGGCACAGCTACTTTAGAAACGGCACGAGTGAGCCATTTCTTCAGTGCGCATTTGCCGATGACGTTGGCACATGCGGATACAGTGACCATCTCCTAAACGGCAAGTTTTTGGGGATTTTCACGGTACCTACAGGTAAGCCTTATAGACTTGCCTGTAGGTAAAAAATGGTAGTACAGTGTTTACAACCACTTTAAGGCAGCCTATCCATTTTGAATGGGCAACCAATGCACCCAAGTGTGATATGCTGTACTACAATGCACAATGGGTATGTTTTCAATGAGTATTTGGGTCCAATTCATAATCGATGGCACCGCAGATCCTATATCTGTATCTTTTCGGGTCTGCATGTGAATCGCCTGGTGCAAGACAGACCGGATCAGCTTGTCAGGCTCTAGTAGACTTAAACAAAATGGTGACCGTCTTGCGCACAGACGCTAACTCCCTGTTGCACAAATGTGAATGAGATGGGTAAAAGATAGAGAACAGGAGCTGAAGCTATCTGTAAAGAAGTGTTCTGATGCCTTTCTCTTTTCTGGGCTTAATCATACAGGTCTCTGCCATTTAAGCTCTGAAAAGAGCGAAATGCGTTCTTTACAGGTGGAGAACTGGAGCTAGAGGTAAAGATTTTACATTCGTGTAACACGGAGTCGGTGTCTGTGTGCAAATGTCACCATTTTGTTGACTGCAGATCCTGTGTTGCAGTAAAATAATGATTATTATTAGCCCAGGTTCACACTGGGTTGCGGGAGTGAAGCTGTGCGAGTTCAGCTGAACTCACACGATTTCACTCTCGCTGGCAGTCCCGATTTCAGCCGCGATTACAAAGACATCTGACACAGATGGCAATGTAAATCGCGGCCGAAATCGCAAAAAGTAGTATAGAAACTACTTTTTGAAATCTGTGCAGCGCCGCAGATGCGGCGTCGCACCGATTAGGACGTTGCCGTTAATTTGCGGCAAAGATCGCCGTTTTGACATGCCAAATCGAATGTCAAAACGCACCAGTGTGAACCAGGGCTTATATATAGCGCCAACAGTTTGCTCAGCGTTTTACAAAATTATAGCTTACAGTACTCCTTTCATACAAGAGGAATCAGAGGGTCCTGCGGTAAAACATGCGTTGCTGCTTTGGAAGATGAAGCCAGCCTAAAACTGTACATTAAAAAAATAAAACTAGCAGTCTTATGATCTCGATTGATTTTGTTAAATCTCCTTAACAGTTGTCCTTTGTCTGACCAACCTCCTAGAACCCACATGTATAGGATCATGCCCTGAAGGATCTAACGATGATACACGTGGAAGCTAGAAAACATGTGAGCTTTGCCTAGGCTGTAGGTCACATGATGGAGATGAGCGCTGCATTGTTGGTATAGTACAACGTGATGGTAAACATAAGATTTCTTAGTGCACGTAGGTGAATGATGTCATGTACCATGTGAATGGCACCGTGTCTTGGCACTACGCTTGGCACATGGAATCATACAAAGACCAAGTTGTCCAACGACTCTGTCCCGGTTTTTCTTTGCTTAAGGCCCCTTTCACACTTATACGACTTGTCCCACGATTTGGGACTGCGAAGTAGTATGACAAGTCGTTCCCCGTGATTTCCAATGACAACCATTCATATTAGTACTACTTCAAAGTAGTCCCTGCACTACTTTGGTTAGACATTTTTCAAAAAGGAAAAAAAAAAACTTTTTTTATTTAGATTTTAGATATACAAAATTAGCCCACACAGGGGCCAATCTGCTGCTGCGGGAACAGGTCGCAGCAAGACACACCCTTAAACATCCTACTTAAACTACGAACCCCAATGTGGGGAGAGGGTCAGTTCAGGGTGAACAGTGCTCAACATAATGTCAGGAGGATGCTGCATCCTGAGGAAAAAATTGGGTCATTACCTTAACAAACTAGTAGGAATCCTTTAAACTAGTTAGTGGTTACTGCATCATTTTTGCCGTGGAAGCATCCTCTAATCAAGTCCATACCTTCTCAAATTTTTGTGGACAGCCCCTACCCGAGTAGGTGACCTTTATAGAGGGGTAAACTGGCATTCACTAGGCTTTTCCAGAATCCGACAGAGGGGGGGGGGAGACTGTTTTTTCCAATGCATCGTAATAGCCTTACAGGCATAGTACAGTAGCAGGGAGATGAGTACTTTCCTGGGTCGAAGCACTGACCTTTGTTCCACCAGCCCCAGCAGGGGATATTTAGGGTCCTAAAGGACATGAGTTTTAGTGACCTTAGCAATTACCCAGAGTATTGCCGTCCAATAATGTGCAATCCCAGAAGATGTGGAAAAAGTCACCCAGTTGATGCGAGCAACGCCAGCACGCAGATGAATGTGCCGGTGACATCTGGTGCCGCCTATGGGCCGTATAGTGAGCTCTATGTTCAATTTTGGATTGGACTAGTTTTGTCCCGTGCTGAGGGGAGAAGGGAAAGTCTCAAATCTCCCTCCAGCCCCGGTCTACGTTGGTTAGACTTTGATGCGAGTTCAGATTCCTAGACCTCAAGTCTCCCTGAAATCGCGGCAAAAACGCGGCCGCAAAATCGCACGACTTTGAAGTTGTGGTAGTGTGAAAGGGGCCTTGGGTTGTAATGAGAAATGTAGCTGCATACCCCAACCCCTCCATCCTGAGACTGCTCCCCACTTAAATTGTGGGGTGATTCGTCCTTTGTTTTGGTTTGATTTTAGCATAGCTGTACGTTCCTCCGCCGTCCATTTATAGTGTTTTTTTTTTTTTTTTTTTTTTATGGGACTAGAAGTCCCATCTGTCACTGCGACAGAGAGAGACCCTAATATTGTGGTAATATCCACTTGTTTACTTCCGGCCCCATAGCGGTACCTGGTGGTGCACACAGTGTAGGAAGGAGCCTATGCATTGTGCACCTGTTGCACTGAATGCAATTGAATGCCCTGCAGACTTCAATGCAAGCAATTAATAAATGCAATATTTTTTTTTCTTTAATGTTGGTGTATTTATTAGTTTTTTGCAAAAAGTAAGCTATGCTGATAAATGTTTGTGCTTTAAAACAGAGCTGCCAGCCACTAACCAAGTCCTCGCTGTACAGTGTGTTCTCTTATGCATTGTGAGTAGAGCCGTGTCTTTCAGATGATTCATGGGTGAAGTGTGTCCAGGTGACAGTTGTAGGATGGGTTTGGAGCGTGTGACAAGGCATCCTTTTGCAGTCACGCTCATGTGGAGGAGAGCGGCGTGGGATCAGCGTTGTGTGCCTCCACAGCTCAGGCTGTGATGTGGAGGGGGTGGTCCTGTGTGGGAGCGTGGAGTCTTGGAACAGGTTTAGGAAAGAAGGATGCTGCAATCGCTGTCTGTTTGTCACCAGCGGGGTGGCTGTGTTTATCAGTACACACAAAGTGTGCCAAAGTTGTAAGTGTTCTGCTACTTGTGGAACTACGAGATCCAGCATAATCGGCAGTCTTCAGTGGAAACGGATGGAGCTACACAGAACCTCTTCAGAAACAGTCCAACTTTATTTTGTTGCAGGAAAGCACGGATCTTATCTATTTTTAAATCAATAAGTCATAAAGATACTCTTTCAGATTTGTGCAGTTTTGAAGTATCATTGTGGGTGATGTAGCAGTATAGTTTTGCGCTTCAGAAGCCTTATCGTTCTGCTATTTCTCTCCCTGAGCCCCCGTTCACATCAGGGCCATTTGACATGTCAAATCGCAGCCTATTGCCAGCAGCGGCAACCCCCTGAATCGGTGCAACGCCAACCTTGCAGTGTAGCACCAATTTTTATTTTTTCCCCGAAAGTAATTCCTGCACTACTTTTTGGTGCCTTGGGGGGGCGATTTCAATAGAAATTTGTGCAGTGAATCTTTCAAATCGCCCCCAAACGTGCGATAAAATACTGGTTAAAAATCGTGCGAGTTTAGCTGAACATGCATGATTTCAAACCTGCCTCCAATGTGTACATACAAAAGGGTTGTACACCAAAACGTTAAACTTTTTGGGGGTGACGGTAACCTTTTGCTTTTTGGGCTTATTTTATTTTTTTCACCATCATAAATTAACCCAACCAGTTCTTCAATAGCTGGCATATCTACCTGCATCCAATGGCCACAGCCTCTTAAATCCAATAATAAATAAGCTTCTTAAATTTCTATATTTTATTTATTTTAAGCAATGCATCTATACGTTTTACAATATACCAGTGCTAAAAGACAGACATGCTGGTAGGTTAATTTGATCTTGTCCAAATTGCCCCAGTATATGTGTCCCAGGCGTGTCGATCCTATGGGGTAAAATGACCGCACCAGCCAAGCAGACACTGGCTGCAAAAAGCGCCTAGAGGCGATTCAGTTTGCATGTAAGCGCTATACAAGTCATTCATTCAAAAGCATTATAACCCTTGAAATAACTTTCCGGTCTCGGAACCCCTGCTAAAAATCTTCAACTCCTACATTTAGTGTGATGGCCGGTTGGTAGAATGCTCCTTGCACTTGTTGTCTTTGGAAATAATCACCCCCTTTACAGATGACTAAAAAGTAGAGGTGTGCTGAAACCGAAAATTCAGGATGTACTTAAAGTGGAGCTCCACCCAAAAGGGGAAGCTCTGCTTGTTTGCCAATTTTAAATTTTGACTCTATAAAAAACAGAAATACTAGTGTTTGCAGAGTTCCAGGCTTTTTCCTGTGTTGGCAAGGATTCCCTCATGGGGCAATCGTCAATTTGTAAATAGGAAATCTAACCGGCAGATAGTGAGGCCTCAATGTAGTGGCTAGATGGTGCATGATGCTGCTGGGAACGTGGATGCTACGATATTGCCATCATGGTCCAAAAGAGGTACATGCCGCTGGGCGATTTAGCATGTCTTGGTCTGCTAAGAACCTTGATCTTGGATGCAAACCTTCATTGCAGCAAAGTCCATTGTAAAGATCAACTGGTTATTTTTGTCTGGGTCTACCAAGAATCCGAACAGTTGGTAGAGTGAGCCTTTACAAGCCTGGTAATGTTAATTTTCTCAGTGCTTGATTTGGTTCCTTTTAAGCTGAACTCCAGAGACAAACATTTTTTCTTTTGCATTGGGTTGCATTCCCAACTGCAAGGTTTATCAGTTCCTTTTGTGTCAGATGTGGAGCAAGGCGATTTACTTAACTTTCTGTCCTTGCTCCTCTAGTAGTTTATGCTCCAGAATATGAAGCGGGCCTTCCACATCCTCCCATACAATACAGGTGGTCCTGCTTTGCATGGGATTAGGTCTGGGAGCTACAACCGGTTGGGCAATGAAGAGGCTTTGGGGGACCTGTTGCATGAAGAGGTGGAATCAGACAAAATGATCATTTACCCACTGCAAGGGTAAATGCTTTTCATCGCTGGATTTCAGATTTAAATTTCTCTACATTGCCACAACCAAAAATACCACATTCCTGGAGAAATATGTGTAAATTGATGGCTGTGTCCTCTCGGTCTTTGCTGTTCCACATTTAGAGATGAATTTCATGTTGCCCTGTAGAACATGCAGCTAATTAGGACTGATGAAATCCTATTTATACAATGGTAATTAAATCAAATTCAGACAGCAGTGCTGAAGTGTCCTTAGCCCTACATGGAATATAACAGGCTTGTCTGTTGGATTTGAATGTGCATGTCTGGGCTGATTAACTCCTTGTCCACGAGGGTTGCATAGCAGTGACCGTGTTCTAAGTCCAGTCCCTATGCGTCTTTTTTTCCAACCACACACAAGTCCGACAGTTGTGTTTTAAGACCTGATTCGAAGACAAGTCGTCCACCAGACTAGAATAGGCATGAAAATATCAAGTCACATTAACAACTCAGATCTGTACGTCATATGGCCTTAACGGTGTCCAAATTACAGCTAGTGTGTTTATTTTTCCAGTATATATTTGGTTAGAGTAGGTAAGGGTTAAACTGTTTTGTTTCTTGTGGTCTTCTGTTCTGTTGGAGATTTCCTTTTTCACTTCCTGTTCTAGGGATGCTACAGAAGTGAGAGGATGGCTGGGTTCACACTTGAAACAGATGTGGCTGACAGAGGTCCCATGCATCCCTGTTCTCCGTTTCAGGGACTAATCGGGGCCCAAATTTTTGCCTGAATTTGAACCTGATACTGAGCCAAAGACGCACAGGACCTCTGTGCAATTTGTTCCGCAGCCACTCCGGAGATGTGTGAACCCACTTCATTGGGAGCCAGTCACAATCTCCTAGCATGCTAGTTTGATACGGGGAAACCCGCATCCAATTTGCGATGGTGTGAACCCAGCCGAAATCTCTACAAAGCAAATTGTTACCAGGTGCCCCATTGGAAGATTTTAACCCTTCATCTCTGGTTCTGGTCACAGGTGTAAGATTCTGTTTTTATTTTTTTTATTTTATCAGGCTTTATATACACTTTTGCACGTGGGACTGTATTTCCAACGCGTTTCTTGGAACACAGCCCAGGTTCTCAAGGATGTATGTGCAGCTCTTCATCCTACACATTAAAGTATAATTCCAGCATAATCCTAAATAGTCTTAAACATGCTCCCTCCACCTTCCGATCACCACCTATGCTAGCTAACCTGTGTTTAAGTTGTGTATACTCACCTATTTTTTTTTAGCTCGCTCTGGTGATCTGACTCTCCTGTGTGAGCCAATGGTGGCTATAGGGGAGAGGAGCAAACGCCAACAATGGCTGGGACAAAGGAACCTATGAGTGATGTCACCGCTCATGGCTTTCCCTGTGGTTGTTGAACGCTGTCTCCATTCCCATGCATCCTCGGCTGGCAATGGGGCTAACGTTACTGAGCTGGAACTAAGGTAAGTATAAAAATTTATTTTTTATTTTTACTGTTCAAGGTTTTTTTATTAAACCGAATCATAGAATACATCTACAAATCTCAAATAGAAATGGAGAACATATCTCACGGTACATCTTGTGTGATTTTTTTTTATACAGTCAGAACGGAACCTTCTAGACAAAGTCATCTTTCATTATACCAGGACAGGGCATAGTGGAAGTAAAAAAAAATACACACTATAAAGAATCAGAGGGCGTTTACATTAGAAAGGGAAATAAATCCAGACCAGTAATGGTACAAAACAAAAACTTTCCTCTGCAGGTCAGGGAAATGAAGACCGTAAAATAGGTCTAGTCAATAAGCCTTGTCTTTGCTGTAGAGATTATTGATTAAACATTTGGGTCAAGGTAAGAACGAAAGAATCAAGAAGAGGGGAAGAATAGAGGGAAAAACAGAAGAAGAGTGTGAGGGGGGGGGGGGGGAGAGGAGATGTCGGCGGGATCACACGGATCCCCAGAGGGTTATGGTGTCAAACAAAGGTATCCTTTGGAGTTTTACGGTTTGAGCAGATTAGTGTCACAGTAAGGTGGGAGCTATTTGAAATATTGTCCAAATTCGTTGCACAATAGGGCAGGACCCCACCAGATATGGACATGAGTACCCCTCTCCCCACAGCCTCGGAAACATACAGGTGGGTAGGATGGCTGCAATTTTGAGATTCTTGCGGGGGCAAGATACCACCGCATGGAGAACCTTGTAATTTGCCTCCAGTGCCACTACAGTTTGTGTAGAAGATTTTGTGCTGGCCCATATGCTTGTCCAGTCGTCTACATCCAGTGCGATTTGTAGGTCTTTGGACCACTCTGCAGCATAAAGTGGAAGGTCAGCTGGTGGGGAAGTGAGGTGATTGTAGATATGATACCTGGGGCATGTGGATCAGAGTTGCAGATACCTTCATAAAAAGATAAACTGTCCAGAGAGCAACAAGTGCCTATCACTGTTCGGACAAAATGGAGTATATGGAGGTAGCGGAAACATTCATTAGGAGATAATTTAGCTTGGAATTGGAGAACTGGGAATGTTTTAAGAGCTGTATCAGTAACGAGGTCACAGATTCGGTTCAACCTTGCTTGGGACCAGAGCCGAAAGTAACCTGGTTCGGTAAAGGCAGGATCGAAAAGGTGGGTGGCCTAAAAAAAAAAACACCTTTTTAATTTGGTTTCTCCCCATGCCCCTTTACTTTTAAACACATGTTAGTCAGCATAGGTGTTAGGATGCCGGAGGGAGCATTTTTAAGACTAGTTAGGTTTATGTTGGAATTTTACTTTAAGGGTTAAAATGTGCAAAAAATGCAGCATTCTACAAGGAAATATCCTAGATATCAGTTGCAGTCCACAGGAGGGTGCTCAGGCTACGATGTCTTCACAACAGCAAGTAATCGCCGAATTCCAATAGAAGAAGACAGATCCAAATCCTTCGCAAATGGTTTATTGGGTACACATAAAGGGGTACAAGGGGTTAACGTTAAGGCACAACTGCCTTGATCAAGGCGGTTGTGCCGAAACGTTGGCTCCTTGTACCCTTTTATGTGTACCTAATAAACCATTTACTAAGGATTTGGAGTGCCGGCTTCTTCTGTTGGAAACGGTGCCCAGGACTGAGACTCTATGTGACTGATTTATTGATGGGAGAATGGGGGCAGCCTTTTCCATAGTTTAGAGCAGCCACGTGGGCTCCTTCCTCCTCCTCCTCCTCCTCCTCCTCCTCCTCCTCCTCCTCCTCCTCCTCCTCCTCCTCCTCCTCCTCCTCCTCCTCCTCCTCCTCTTCCTCTTCCTCTTCCTCCTCCTCCCTAGCAAGTACAAATGAAAGAGGGCATTTGATTGGTTGTTCAATCTGAATTTTACTTAAAGGTTCTTGGCTAAAAAATCTTCAGCCATCAAAGCTGTCCATGTCCTGACTATAGATGGGCTCGGGCATGTTTGTGTTCCTAGTCCTGCCCAATCCCGCCAGGAAACCAACACTGCTAATCACAGGCAGTGAGACATTTCCTGGTCCGCATCTCCACAGACTGGGAAATGTTGGCTTCCTGGTGGAATCAGGCAGGTGGGTTAGGGCTAGGATCCCAAACATGCCCAAGCCAATCTCTAGTCCTGAAATTTTACTACTATGTATATCACAGCATCAACTGCCGAGCTAAGCAGTTGAAGGACATATAGAAGCAAGTCAGTGAATTGAGTCTCCATCTTATTTGCCCTAATGATCATTGTAGCTTAGTAAGCTGAGCCTTATGGTCTTTTGACTGCCACATTTCCTGTAGATGTACAGCATTGTGCGGAGACCATTCTGCCTTCGAAGATTTCAAAACAGTCTCCCTTGCTCAAAATGTGCCTCACACCTGCTATTCTTAAAGACTAGCTGCGAGAAATCTTAATCTTTTGTTTAACCCTTCACCTCTTATGTTTTGTCTTCTGCAATGAATATTTGGGTAATCTATGCATTGAAGGGGACGGAAAGCCCAACTGTATATATGAAAAGGGCCTCGTTGAGTAGTCTTTAGAAACGGTCTACAATACTAGCGAGCAGGCTACCCATATAACGTGGTCATGCTATGCAAAAAAAAAAAAAAACATCTGACCAAAAGTTTGTGGACACCTGATATGAGCTTGCACATCTCATTCCAAAACCATGGGCATTATTTTGGTGTTGCCCCTTCTTTGTGGCCAGAATAAGGGTTTCCAGACTTTCCAAACAAAAAGCCAGGTTACTGTTAAGACTTTGGGGGCCAGCCTGTGGCCAGTGGAAGTAGGAAATGCCCCAGCATATCAGTGGGAGTAAACAATTACACATTGCCTGTGATCAATAGAAGGAATGGTGCCCCATCATTGGTATTAATAGGAAGTATAGTGCCCCATTGTTGCTGTTAGTGGAAGAGCAGAAGTAATGGTCCATCATTGGTGTCAGTTATGACTGACTGCTGCTAATCACAGCGGCTCCTGCAAGGGTAAGTGCTACAGTAGGAATTGTGCTCCACTGTTGCTGCCTCGTTTTTGGTGTCAGTGGGAGGAATAGTGACTCATATTAGAGTGAAGTATAGTCCCCCCCCCCCCCCCCCAAGGGGCCGGTTAAAGGTGAGCAAAAGGGCTGAATTTGGCCCCCGAGTCAGTTTGGAGACTACTGGGCTAGAAGATCCTCCTCTCATGGTATTGGAAGACCTGATTCACTACCAGCATTTGAGATCATTCCAAAGATGTTCAGTAGGGTTGAGGTAATGGCTCTGGAGTGCCTCCATTCCAAACTCATCAAACCATGTCTTTTATGGAGCTGACTTTATGCACAGGGGCACGGTCATGCTAAAAAGGGTCTTTGATAAAATGTGACTGCAAGGTTGGAGGTTCACAATTGTCTGAAAGGTCATTGAACACCGCAGCATTCTACAAAACTTTTCACTGGATACATATGAACATAATAATTTGGAGGGATCCCTACATACGACGTTGGTCATATAGTGTATGTTTGCACCTAGGTACCATGTATGCATAGGCTTTACTATCAAACTTATGTTGAGAGAAATGTAAGGGCTGCCATTGCTCACCTCCTTTTTGAGAATACAATTTGCTAGGCTGTTGCACTGAGATCTGTTATTTCTGAGTTGGTGACCTGGAATAGGTGCATGGATTGGGAAAGTCGGACACTTATTTCCTGTCCCTTATCTCAGCTTGCCATAAGTATGCAGGTGTCTGTGTGCCTCCATTGACTAAAGTATTGTAGCAGATGAGCTAAGCAGTGGCGTCCAAGTTACTTTTCGCGAGAGGCTACCTTTCAGCCTTGGACCACAGTTACACCATGCAGCTTTGATTTAAACCAGAGACATGCAATGAATGGATTGTTGGATGGCAGATGGGCATGTAGTTTAATTATATTTTGGGGGAGGAAGGCTACATGGCCTCCTCCTATGCTTTGTGGATTTATTGGTAATATTGGCATAAAGAAAAAATGCCTAAAGAAAACCAAAACTAGATAGGACTTAAACGGTACCTCATCATTGGGTTCATAAGCATGTACAAACATTTAAATCCCAACAGAAGGGTAAATTGCACATCTAACAAACACTTAGCCTACAAAATACACCTCAAAAATTGTGCACATTATATCCCCTTGACCAGTTCTGTGACATGTTTCGCAGGACAGTCTGCTTCTTCAGGAACACAACTTGGGAGGTGTCTAAAACCATAAGGACAAGGTTTGCAAATGTATAGTCCTTATGAAGCAGACCTTGGCCTGAAAAACTGTTTGGCTTTGAGTCAGACCCTGCAACGTTTTTTTTTTTTATCCTAAATATTTCCATGGCACGCTCCACACTTCTCCATAAGTATACTCCAAAATATGCTTGAAATCATAAAAACTAAAATTGGTATTAAAGGAAAAAATCCATCTAAAGTAGTCCTGTGTATTCCGATCAATCTTTCTCTTGCATTCTCCGCTGTCACCTTTTTAAGAGTGTGGGAGGAATTGGGTGAGCATTCAGACCGGGAGATAATATTTGGAGTTTGGACCCAAGAGCCGCAGTTCTGAACAGGTCAGTGCACGTGTCTGTTGTGCAGCTGTACACGTGTTGACATAAATACACACAGGGTATAAGTGTGCAAACACAAATGTAGCAAGAGAGATGGTTTTGGCTCTAATGATATGTTTGGTCTCGGGGGATAGCATTGCATTAGCACCTGTTACACAAACCTGTTCTGATAGTGTTAGGTGTTCAGGTAGGCTTCATATCACTTGTCGGTGTTTCAAAAAGAGAATTTGGAGCAGTGAGTCTAAAGGCTCATGAACAGACGTACAATACGTTCAGATCAATCGTTTATAGGAATCTGAACACAACCTTATTATAAACTATGGGTTTATTCACACACTTTTTTTAGATGTGTACACCTAAACTAGAAAAATTTGTGATGTTTGACCCTATATTCCATTATATGCTAAAGTAAATGTTTGTGTACAGCGCAAATGGATCCAATGCGCTATTGCCTAGTGTTTTTTTTTTTTTTTGGCTGTCATGTAAACATTAGCAACATGTAGACAGCGGCAGCAGACCGGGTGCAGAATTGTCTCCTCTTTTAAAAGAGAAGTTTGGGTCTCGAAGCAAAACATGCTCACCTAGGTGGGCATTGATCCGATGCTGCATCTGTCCCCTGCCACCTGTACACTGAGAACTGAGCAATCAAACACTGCTGATCGCTCATTTCTCCCCCTCCGCTCTGAGCAGAGAGCGGTGACGGTTTATCGCTGGCTCTCTGCTCTGCCCCTCCAGTGAGTGGAGTTGGAGTACCAGGGTGTGCAGGAGGCAGAAGTGGCTGACTCGGTCTACCTGTGGCTTGCTGAGAGGCTGAGCCAGCTGCCGGTTCAGGCTTCTGGGTGGATCCCAACTACAAAGTCTGGATCAATCCAGTGCCTGAACTGGCTGAGTAATGTCAGCCGACAGCATCCTTTAGCTCGCCATCAGCTGAAAACAAATCACAGGAGTGCAGAACTAACTGCACTACTGTGAGCCATAGCAGAAGTAGGGCCAAAAAAGCTTTGCCCATCCTCCTCCTCCTCCTTTTTAAGTCCCTTTGCACCACCGCTGCTGAGTACACACTATTGATGTTTGCATCCCTCCTTATTGATACAGTATTGGACAGCGGCACAGAAGGTGCGCTAGTCAACCCTATGGATTAACAAGGGTGCATGGGTTCATATGCTGTTCGGACAACTTTTTAGGCCAATAGAGATCAAGGGGTGTACTCTAATATTCCTGGTACATGTGTAAAACATACATATGAACATGCGTCCCTGCGTCAACGTGTGTGCAGCTGCTGATTTGTGGGAGACTGTGTGCAGAACTTGTGTCTCCGGGCACCCAAATTTTACATTGTTCAGCCCAGGCGCCTACATGCATGAGGCATTTCACAGAACCTTGTTGCCAGCTGGTAAACCAATACAGTCGTGTGCATGAGATGTAAAACAGTAGTAGCCCTTTAGATGTATAAATACCAATTTTCCTCAAACTATAATAAAAATATGTTCGTACTGTAAATCTTTGTAAATCAATTAATTGATGTAGCCCTTTCAGCCTCTAATGCAGTCTGACGCAGTGAGTTATGACAGCATGCCCTCCCTGTCCATTTAAAGTAAAATACTGCAAACTGTGCGTATGTGGCCTCCTATTAGTCATAGCTGGAGTGCACTTCATGTCTCCTGCCACGTATGTTGTCTCTATATAGACGCAGCGAATTGCGTTTGAGGAATCTGAAGTATCGACTTGTGCTTCTGGCCCAACGCACCTGGGTTTTCAGAAATGACAAATAACCTTTTGCCCTAAGGAGTACCTATTGTACATGCAACGTGAGCAGCCGTGTGCTCAACTGCTATTGCAAGGAAAGTAGCCTGTGTCAGTTTTAAAAGCGATTTTCTGCGGTACTCCAAATAATGCAGCTTCATGGCTCACCTAAACAGTTCTGCGGTACTCCAAATAATGCAGCTTCATGGCTCACCTAAACAGTAGATAAAGTCGTAAACCTAAGTTTTGGTCTCTCTCTCTCTATCGGAAGTGCATTAGGACTACACAACCCCCCTCTTCCCTTCTCTTATCCCTAATACAGGTCGGAGGGGTTGTGTAGTCCACTGGAAACAGTGCTGAGTGATGGTGTCACAGAGGATACAAGAAGGTATCCCGTTACTGGATTTTGGGCAGGATCAACAGGTATTTTTTTTCATACTTGTTGAGCAGAAAAAATGCTTTCAATGGCATATTTTATAGACCAAATGGGAGCAGGGAAGATTTGTTGGGTTTTACATATACATGAATTCTCTAGTCTACAGATATGTTACTAGTTCCTTGTGATTTCTTGGATTTTCTGCAGGAATGTCAGTAGATTCTCGATTGGCAGATGGTGATCGTAACATTCCTGTAGAATAAAGCATTTAAGTGTAAATCATAAGATTAAGCTTTTTTTTTTTTGTGTGCCACAGGTCTTGGGCTTTCTCCTTCCACTCCCTGTACCCGATTTTATTACCTTTTTATAAATAAAGTATTTTGATCCTTGCTGGAAGGGCAATCACCACCCTAATAATCTCGTTTTCTCAGTGACGAGTTGGACATGCTTAAAGGCATTGTGAAGTCAGAAGGTTTTTTATCCTAATGCATTAAAAGAGAAATAGGAGGGTGTTTTTTTTTTTTTCAGTTTTATACTTGCCTAGGTGGGTGCAGCATCAGTCCCCCCGGCGCCTCTGCCCTGAGAACAGAGAGAACATTGCAGGTGGCTCAGTTTTCACAGCTCCTTGAGCGGAAAGCTGCTGACCTATCAATCGGCGGCTCTCAGCTCTGCTCCTCCTTGCTCATCGGAGAGCTGAGCTGTGGAGGGGGCGGAGCGGCTGTCTCAGGCTCTCGGCAGTTGACTGAGAGGCTGAGACGGGTTTCGGTCCAGGCACCTGGCGGATCCAGACTTCCATTGTCGCAGTGCCTGGGCTGATTTCTGTGACGCCAGCAGAGAGTGTGGCTTCAGTCTGCTTTCTGCTGAAAACGAATTGCACTCCTGTGATTCGTAGGGGTTGGAGACCTTTCCTTTTTAAGCCTATTGCGCACACAATGAGAGTGATCGTGTGGGGTTTTTTTTATTTTTTTTTTTTTATTTTTTTTTTTTTTTTATATATTTTTTTTTTTTTTATATTCACCTTTTTATTTTATTTTTGTGGATGGTAGTCTAGTTTAAAAAACGTATAGGTTCTTTCTTTCTTTCTTTCTTTCTTTCTTTCTTTCTTTCTTTCTTATCCACACCAGTCAAAATTGTGATGATCGTACTATTAGCCTAGTGCTGAAGTCTTGTTAATGATGTGTTTGACGGGCTGTTTTTTTCAATGTGTATGTGTTTTCTGTATTCTGAAAACCTGAATAAAATATTTTTTACAATAAAAAATTGTGTGATTAGGCCAGATTTAATGGAGAACTCTCGCCTTTTTATATATATTTCATTCCATGGTGTACATTGAGTAATTCAGGATTTGTAGCCAACAAAAAAACAGGCGGAGCTAGCATAGTGGAAGACGCTTTTTTTTTTTTTTTTTTTTTTTTTTTTTTTTTTTTTTTGCTTTAGTCCCCACCGCCAGCGTTGCTTGGCGGTGGGGACTTTGACGTGAGACTTCTCAGCCTGCTGCCCTCCATTCTTGGATGGATAACATTCAGACAGGATATGCACGTGTGTGGGTAAATTTAGCCTGATTTGGATTACAACTTATTATAGTACATTGCTATCATAAGGAGCAGCTGACCTTCTAGGTACTCTATACTGTAACATTGCATGCTGGCATGTGGTTGGTTTTGAGGATTTACACAAGGGCACCTCCCTGGCTGGGGATGAGGTGTGTGTGTTTTTTTTTTTTTGTTTTTTTTTTTTTTTTTTTATTTTATATGGTAAATGTGGGGAAAATGTTTTTGGGGGTTTTCTGCAGCATTTTTGGCCTTTTTGGGATCCTTTTGCCTAATGACCACGATAACTTTTTTTAATGTTTGTACTTGGCACTGTGTGTGTGTGTTGCTGACACTATGCTTACTACTTATCGTACCACAATCAATGGCACTTACAGAATACAGTATATTGATTGGAAATCAGTTTGACCACAGAACTGTGCAAATCTGCAGTTTTCTACCCAAGAATTCAGGAGCAGGGTTTGCAAATAAATACTTACCGATGGGCAGCCTGATTTGTGTCCCGAGTTTGTTGCCAAGGTGCTTGATCAACGCACCCCATTATATTTAGGCAAGTGTAACTACTGGAAGTGTAGTAACCAAGTTTCATGTGCAACTTTTCCAAAGAAGATTCATATTCTGGTTCATGCACATGGATGTAAAATTTACTGCGCATGGGGTGCATTTCACTGGGTAACAATACAGACATGCTGTAATGTTATGGTGCACATAGAAAACAAGTTTGTCTATCTGTGCGGTCAGCACGGCTCAACTAATATGGTGTGAACAAGCCCTAGGGCCCTGTTCCCACCTTGGCCGCCCCACAACATTGTACCACAAGATGATGATCTATGGGACCAATTCCAACGTGCGCATCTTGGAGGAGGGGGTAGTACAGTTTTTTTTTTTTTTTTTTTTTTTTTTTTTTTTTTTTTTGTGCTTTGGTGTGCGGTTTTCCCATAGACTTCAACAGGAGCGCATGCAAAATGCATTAAAAACACAATGACTGATCCACAAAATTTTAGGTAACATTGGTTCCAAGGGTTTGATAAAGGGAGAAGGGTGTAACCTGGGATTCACCCCTTAATGGGTGTTTTAATAAATTGACAACTAGCAAGCTTTAGTTAAGGAATTTGATGGTAAAGGGGTAGTGGAGGGTTTTGCTGTGGTTTTTGTTATGTAATGTATTTTCCATGGAAATCTAATAAAGAATTTAAAAACACAATCGCACAATTTTATATAGGTTAATTGCACACTTTTGTGTCAATTTTATTTTATTTTTTTCCAGCAAATGAACTTTCAGACATCTTGCTCATTTACTATTTTTAACCCCCCCCCCCCCCACAGCTGTAGACCTTTTAACCCACCATCCCAGACACAATAGTGTAAAAGTCCTAATAACTCTTTTCATCTCTGTGGGGGAGTGACCCTTTCCTGGACGCCTAATTACATTGACAAGTTGTTTTCTTGTTTACGTTGTCCCCTGCTGTGCATCTTTTTGCTCCTTCTACGCCCTCCCAGCATGTAACAAACGGGTGGCTTCTCTGTGTGCTTGCGATGGGTCAGGAACGGCACCCGTGATTTTGGCTCAGCTTTTAATATGCTGCACATCAATTTCTACGTGTTTGTGCAGTCAGTCCTGTTTCAGTCATTTTTAGATTGCAAGCTCCTTTTGTTTTTTTGTTGTGTGGCGTTTTTTTTTCTTTATACCCAAAACTGTGTAATAAAGTAGCATGACTTGGGGCCCCTTTCACACTGGGGCGGTTTGCAGGTGCTATTGCGCTAAAAATAGCGCCTGCAAACTGACCCTAAACAGCGGCTGCTGTTTTTCCAGTGTGAAAGTCCGAGGCCTTTCACGTTGGAGCGGTGCGCTAGCAGGACCGCTCAAAGTCCTGCTAGCCACATCTTTGGAGAGGTGAAGGGAGCGGTGTGTTTACTGCTCCTGCCCATTGAAATCAATGGGACAGCGCGGCTATACCGCCGGTGTAGCATGAAAGACACTATCCCGTGTAAGACGCTACCCCCTGATGCTACTGCGCATGCGCCTGTTTCAGACAAAAGAAACCGAGCGCAGAGCAGCTCACGACGAGTACAGCTGGCTCGGATTAACCCCTCACACGCTGATCAGCTACACAGAGGCAGACACGAACTACATCTAGATGACAGCAGCTGCGGGACATGGTGAGGGCTCACGGCGGACACAGGCTGGATGCAACAAGCTGTATCGCATACACACAGGCTGGATGGGGGCACACCATGGATATCACAGGCTGGATGGGGGCAAATTTGATAACAGAAAAACAAACACTCCCGCGCACGAGTTGATCGTCAAGCAATCAATAGTTTGTAACGATGGCACTGGCTTTGCTACCCTTCATGGATAGGGTATCCTGGTAACAAACGAAAAGAAAAAGAACAAAGGCGCACCAGCTTTGTGTATTTGCTTTTAAATAAATTTATCCTAAATGATATGTAAATGGCTACTCACAAAAGTAGTAAAAAGGTTTGCAATGAACAAGTGGTTCCATAGGTGGCTGCAGCATGTAGGACCCAAAACTCACTCCAACTGATCATAAAGGACGTGATAGGAGTCACTGCTGGCTAACTAACATAGTTGTACCAGCGCCTCCTCTGGAGGCAATGTCACTGCTAGTCTACTTCAATGATTTATATGACTTGTATGTGTTGCCCCAGCTAGTGATCCACTATGGCTGTTTGCTTTTTGTTGCCGTTTTGGGTTCGTCATCTGGCCCTATCCAGTGGGTGTCACCTATTGCGCTTGCAAGACCACCCACCAAAGTGGGAGGCGTCTTCATGTCCCCTGGGAGGTCCACCCTTGCCTGATAGGCAGTTCACATGCACGTGTGCCTACTTAAAGGGTTGGTATGAGGGCGATTTACTGCTGGGCTTTAATGAAGAAGCTTTGCGCTTCGAAACACGTTAGCCGGCAGTGACTCCTATCGCGTCCTTTTATGATCGGTTGGAGTGCTTTCGGGTCCTACATGCTGCAGCCACCTATGGAACAACTTGTTCATTGCGAACCTTTTTACTACTTTTGTGAGTAGCTATTTACATTGCTTTTAAATACATTTATTCTAACTATAATACACTAGGCTGGTGCGCCCTTTGTTCTTTTTCTTTTAGTTTTGGATGGGAACACACCATGGATATCACAGGCTGGATGTTTGTCACAGGGGGCACCTGAAAGTTACCAGAGGTTCGAGCTCCATGTTTTTGGTAGCATAAATTCATCGTGCCAAGTTTGAAGTCTGTAGCCCAAAGTATGGGGGAGATATGGACCCTCAAATTCACTGGGACCTATGGCCGAGTAGCAACAGTGTCCCAAGCTGACCCTGTTTTCCCATAGGCACCAATGTTAAATCGCTGTTTTCAGAGTGACCGTCTTAGTGGAGTCGGTACAGGCCGGCCGTATGTTCCCCCGGAGCCCAAACTTGGCACACATGTAGCCCAACTCTTCCCCTACCGGGGAGCACCGATTTTTTTTTTATTTTTGAAAGCTGGGAACCCCTTCTATAGACTCCCATGTTGAACGGTAATTTCCCGGTTAGGTTTGGGCAACCGGTACCGGTCGGTCATCAGTTCCCTGGACCCCACCTTTTGGAACCTGAGTCCCCAAGGAGTGTGCCTACCACCTCTCGGTGTCTGTATTTTTAGGACCCGTGGCCAAGGCGGTAGGTGTGGAAGTTTTTTTTTTTTTTATTTTTTTTTTTTTTTACCGAATACCTTAAAAATACGAGGGGGGGGGTCTCATTTTGTTGGAAAGAGTTAAAGCAATCTAATGAGACCCCCCTGGAGCTTTCTGCAGTGAACCGGTCCCGAGCTATACCGGAACCTGTGCCAAACATCTAGCCTATGTGGTACAGCTTGTTGCTGTCCCCTCGCAACCAGCCTGTGTGTACGCTGTGAGCCCTCGCCATGTCCCGCAGCTGCTGTCATCCTAGATGGCGTTTCTGTCTGCCTCTGTGTAGCCGATCGGTCGGCGTGTGAGGGGTTAATCCGAGTCAGATGTACTTGTTAGCAGCTCTGCGCTCGGTTTCTTTTGTCTAAAACCAGCGCATGCGCAGTAGCGTCTTACACGGGATAGTAACTTTCATGCTACACCGGCAATGCGCCACTGCAGAGGCGCATTGTGGGCGGTATTGACCCTTTTTCGGCCGCTAGCGGGGGTTAAAACCGCACCGCTAGCGGGCGAATACCGCAGCAATTTCGACGGTAAAGTGCCGCTAAAAATAGCGGCGCTTTACTGTCACCGCACCTCCTGCCCCAGTGTGAAAGGGGCCTAAGAGGAGGAGGTTTTTTACATGTGATTTTGAATGCTCTTCTACTTCAGGTCATGACAGTTGGGTTCCTGCTTCTTAATCACGTAAAACCAGTTTATTCTCTTATTTTTGTCCAGAATATTTAGATTTGCCACAACTGGTAAAGTGAGTGGATTGCCTGGTTTTGCTACCACTATATATAAAAAAATTATTCCCCTTTTTGCCACTAAGACTCCACTAGACAAAGCATCTCTTCTATTGGGTCAGGTTATATGGACCAGCCTTCACTCCCCATGTACATCAATAAGCCTTGGCTGCCCTTTGACCCTGTTACTGGTTTTCCTTCCTTGGGTCACCTGCACTTACCTTGTACCCTATGGCCACACTTCCCTGAAGGGCTAGTTCACACCACATGCATTCCAGTGCTTTTTCTTTTTTTCTGCATCCAAAAATTTCATAGAAAGTAGTTTACCTGGTTTTCTATGGCACACCAGTGCTTCCAGTTCCAGAGAAAATAACGTAGAATGTGCTGCATTTTTCCTGCACAGAACTGTGCTGGAACACAGTAAAAGGCATTAGAAACAAATCGGACCCCAGTACAGTGATTAAAAAAAAAAGGGGGTGGGGGGGAAAGCAACTGGAACGCATCAAAAACGCGGTATGCAGAAACACATCCGGAACAGATGTGGAGGATGTATTTGTGGTGTGAGCTAGCCCTAATACCAATCTGAAATTTCCACGACTATTCCGGAGCACAGGTGGATGTATTGTGTCGGATATTTTTATTAATGTTTTCGTCTTTTGGAAAAGCTTTCAATAAAAACCTACCGTATATACTCGTGTATAAGCCGACCCGAATATAAGCCGAGGCACCTAATTTTACCACAAACTGGGAAAACGTATTGACTCGGGTAAAAGCCTAGGGTGCCCATGCCTCACTGTGCCCATGCCATGCCTAGACTTGCGTTTTAACATGGGAGTTTATGGAAGGGGTGCCCGGCTTTGAAAAATCTGTAATCCCCAGCCGTAGGTCCCCCAGACAGCAAACATTGCGCACTTAGAGGTAAACTGTGGCTACATGTGTGCCAAGTTTCAGGTCCAGGGGACCTATGGCCGGCTGATACTGGGTCCCCTAATTTACTGGAGAAATGACAGTTTAACATGGGAGCCTATGGAAGGGGTGCCGGGCTTTGAAAAATCTGTGCTCCCCGGCTGTAGGTCCCCCAGAAAAACAAACTTTGTACACTTGTAGAGGAAGAGTGGGGCTACATGTGTGCCAAGTGTGGGGTCCAGAGGAGGCCTGCCTTTACAAGCTCATGAACTTTGATGGCGTCTTAGTCCGTGGGGTTCAGTATTGAGTTGGCCCACCCTTTACAGCTTCAACTCTTCTGGGAAGGCTGTCCACAAGGTTTAGGAGTGTCTATGGGAATGTTTGACCCTTCTTCCAGAAGCGCATTTGTGAGGTGAGGCACTGATGTGGACGAGAAGGCCTGGCTCGCAGTCTCCGCTCTAATTCATCCCAAAGATGTTCTATCGGGTTGAGGTCAGGACTCTGTGCAAGCCAGTCGAGATTCTCCACCCCAAACTCGCTCATCCATGTCTTTATGGATACATATTTCTAGTGTGTGTGTGTGTGTGTGTGTGTGTGTGTGTGTGTGTGTGTGTGTTATATTTCCCAAAAACCTGCTCTTCAGATTCCATCAGTTGCATCCTCCAAAAGGGATGAAATGGACACCACATCTGAAGCCTAACTGAAGCATGTTTTAAAACGGCTGCATTTATAACAATTGAAAACCTTAATTAAAACTCTCATAGCACAAGGAAACGCACCACAATAAGTGAAAAATTGCACAAAACTCTGTTTTTGGTAGGACTCTTTTACGTTGTTTCTGTTCGCATGCTGCTCTTCCTTTCTGCTGTCCATCGCGCAGTCAGGCGCTTTGCCCGCAACCCTCCTGCGGCGTCATCCCTAGCCTGCCGACACATGCTGTGCTGCTCCCTAGTTACCTCATATCTCTACCCACTTGGGTTAAGGTATGTTTACATATGCCTTAAACCGTTCTTGATTAGGTTTGCATACAACCACTCTGCCTACCGTCTTTAACCCATCCTTAGCCGAAGGTTGGCAGATTGCCAGTAAGCATGTGCACTCTCTGGGTTTTGGGTTTTCCCCCTGGACTACAAGCATGTAGCTTCTGGGAATCCCTGCCTGAAATAGATGTACTGTTGGGATTTCAGGCTGTTGACATAATCTTCTCTCAAAAGCATGCCGCTCTCGGCTAACCCTTGTGCTTCCAGATGCCGCCTCGATGTTGGGGAAAGAGTTAAAGTCCCTTTGCAGGTATTACACCCACACATGAGCCTAAGGCAGCCAGCTCCTACCTCCTAAAACCTAACCAGAAATGACAAGCCAAGCTTTGTTTAAGGATTGTCACACCCTTGGGTGGGTTTTGGGGCGGCCTGCCAGGAAAGGGGGGTGGGGGTAGGGGTTGAGTGGCTTTAAGGTGACGTGGTCCTCAACAAAGCTTTATTTGTTTGGGGTCTGTAACAAGGAAGGAGAAGTTGTAGCATTTGCATCATACTGCCCTTTTTTTTTTTTTTATATAACTGGTTTCTTTTTAAAGTGCACTTGTCACCTGTTGAAACCTCTGGAAGCCATTTTTGATCAGGAGTATGGCCACTTATGACATGAAACGGATTTAATGACTGCTGTGGTCTAGGTGACCTTGTTGCCTATGCTGTAGTGAGGGATTGTAGAATTGGATTGCTGGTCTTACTTTATGAACAATAAATTATGAAGATGGTTGAGGATGTTTGTCATGCTGCAAGATATTTGTGACTAGTGATTGCTTGTTTAATCAAGCCGGTTGTAATTGTCATGGCTCTCAGAAAATGGATAGCGTGGTTTAACCCTTGATCTTCCAACATGCCACAGATATACTAAAGGCAGAAAGCCCTCTGTCTATATCTAATCTCAGTTTGATATAACTGAATAAAGCAATATTAAGCAGGCTTTCCATGCTGTTTGATTGCAATCCCTGTTGTGAGGTCGGGTTCACACTGGTACGACAAACGCTCCGACATTAGGAGCTCATGACGTGTGAAAATCAAGATTTCCCTATGGGAGCCATCTGGTCTGGCACAAGTCGGTCCCACTTTGAAAAAGCTCCCTGTACAATTCGGTCCGACTTTGGTCCTACAGTGGTTACGGAAAGTATTCAGACCCCCTTAAATTTTTCACTCTGTTATATTGCAGCCATTTGCTAAAATCATTTAAGTTAATTTGTTTTTTCCTCATTAATGTACACACGGCACACCATATTGACAGAAAAACACAGAATTGTTGACATTTTTGCAGATTTATTAAATAAAAACTGAAATACCACATGGTCCTAAGTTTTCAGACCCTTTGCTCAGTATTTAGTAGAAGCACCCTTTTGATCTAATACAGCCATGAGTCTTTTTGGGAAAGATGCAACAAGTTTTTCACACCGGGATTTGGGGATCCTCTGCCATTCCTCCTTGCAAATCCTCTCCAGTTCTGTCAGGTTGGATGGTAAACGTTGGTGGACGGCCATTTTTAAGTCTCTCCAGAGATGCTCAATTGGGTTTAAGTTAGGGCTCTGGCTGGGCCATTCAAGAACAGTCACGGAGTTGTTGTGAAGCCACTCCTTTGTTATTTTAGCTGTGTGCTTAGGGCCATTGTCTTGTTAGAAGGTAAACCTTCGGCCCAGTCTGAGGTCCTGAGCACTCTGGAGAAGGTTTTCGTCCAGGATATCCCTGTACTTGGCCACATTCATCTTTCCCTCAATTGCAACCAGTCGTCCTGTCCCTGCAGCTGAAAAACACCCCCACAGCATGATGCTGCCACCACCATGCTTCACTGTTGGGACTGTATTGGACAGGTGATGAGCAGTGCCTGGTTCTCTCCACACAATACCACTTAGAATTAAGGCCAAAAAGTTCTATCTTGGTCTCATCAGACCAGAGAACCTTATTTCTCACCATCTTGGAGTCCTTCAGGTGTGTGTTAGCAAACTCCATGCAGGCTTTCATGTGTCTTGAACTGAGAGGCTTCCGTCGGGCCACTCTGCCATAAAGCCCCGACTGGTGGAGGGCTGCATTGATGGTTGACTTTCTACAACTTTCTCCCGACTGCATCTCTGGAGCTCAGCCACAGAAATCTTTTGGGTTCTTCTTTACCTCTCTCACCAAGGCTCTTCTGAGTCTTCTCCCCCCGATAGCTCAGTCTGGCCGGGCGGCCAGCTCTAGGAAGGGTTCTGGTTGCCCCAAACGTCTTCCATTTAAGGATTATGGAGGCCACTGTGCTCTTAGGAACCTTAAGTGCAGCAGAATTTTTTTTGTAACCTTGGCCAGATGTGTGCCTGGCCACAATTCGGTCTCTGAGCTCTTCAGGCAGTTCCTTTTTGACCTCATGATTCTCATTTGCTCTGAAATGCACTGTGAGCTGTTAGATCTTATACAGACAGGTGTGTGGCTTTCCTAATCAAGTCCAATCAGTAGTGGTGCAACGGATCGGTGACGATCCGTGATCCGAACGGGTCAACCCGTTCGGATCGGCACACACCGGTCCGCGGATCGTTCAGCGGCCTCAGCCTTAGGAAAGGCCGTGGCTTCGGCCTAGCTCCGGAGCCGCGGCCATCTTGGTACACCCGGGGGCGGCGGCCGCCTTGTGACGTCATCACCCCTCGCTGCTCGTGGATTTGAACTGGCCCGGCGGGAGAGACTGGTAAGTGGGGGAGATGCCCATTACTGGGGGACATTGTGGATATTACTGGGGGAGATTGTGGTGGGGAGATTGTGGATATTACAGTGGGGGGGGGGGGGGGGATGACGTGGATATTGGTAATTTTTTTTTTTTTTTTTTTGCTGATCCGAAAATGATCTGATCCGAGGATCGATCCGATCTGTTGCACCCCTACCAATCAGTATAATCAAACACAGCTGGACTCAAATGAAGGTGTAGAACCATCTCAAGGATGATCAGAAGAAATGGACAGCACCTGAGTTAAATATTTGAGTGTCACAGCAAAGGGTCTGAATACTTCGGACCATGTGATATTTCAGTTTTTTTTTTTCTTTTTTAATAAATCTGCAAAAATTTCAACAGTTCTGTTTTTCTGTCAATATGGGGTGCTGTGTGTACATTAATGAGGAACAAAAATGAACTTAAATGATTTTGGCAAATGGCTGCAATATAACAAAGTGAATTTTAAGAGGGTCTGAATACTTTCCGTACCCACTGTACTTCAGCCCATTGAATATCATTGAAGTGGGATCAAAGTAGGATCCTTGTCCTAACCATCTGACTTGTGACATCCGACATGGTGATTACAGCAGAAGTAAAAGGAATGTGTCACTCTGGGATTGTTTTGATTGGTCAAGACAAGTCGTACTATCTCAAAAGTCGGAGCAAAATATTATCTTGTTCACTCAAGTAGCATGGAAGTAGGACAGATGTAGCAGGGCAAAGTAGGATGATAGTCGTACAACAGTCGTGTTGTATGTGTGTGAACCCAGCCTGAACCTAAGGCCCCTTTCACACTACTGCAACGTCAAAGTCCCGTGCTTTTGCCGCGATTCGCGGCCGCGATTTCAGGGAATGCCTGTGTAATTGGCATCAAAATCAGACCAAAGTAGTGCAGGGACTACTTTGAAGTCTGAACAACTTGAAGTTGTACTAATATGAATGGTTGTCATTGGAAATCATGGGAAACGATTTGTCATGCTACTTTTGCAAACACAAATCGTGGGTCAAGTTGTATAAGTGTGAAAGGGGCCTAATTCTGTACAGCGAAACCTCACTTTTTATAAACTTCAGAAGGCAATCCTTAGAAACTGGACCTCTTTGTTTCTACTGGCTTGGACTACAGGCCTATAAAATATATCAACAACTGAAAGGATGTAGCAAGTAATGGAGCCAGATCGTTGGTTAATAAAAATGAATTTTGTTGTTTGAAAAAATGGCATTTTGTTCTCTGTGTCCCTCGTTCTAAATCTAGAATTGGTGTGTTTCACTTTAGTTTCCATTTTTAAAAGCCCACTTGTGTTAAATTTGTCTCCTTTCCCATTCCAGATCTTGCACCCTTTTGTTGTGGGATGTTTGGCGCTGCTGAGAGCGTTGATTTGCAATGTATGTGGTTGACATCTGTTTAAAGCAGACCTATACCCTTAGGAAAAATATTAAATTGTTGGAGCACTCTTCAACCTACCAAAAGGCAGATGTGAAATATCTGTCATGGAGAGACTGCAGCTTAATGTGTAAGCATTGGTGATTTGCTTTCCGCTAAAGTATAGCGTTCAGATAGAAGTGTTAAATCGGCAAGGTCTGCCTTAACATTAGTTCCGCTGTCTTGCATGAACTTAAATATTGGTCATGGTTTAGTAGGTGTACAGTAGTGCCGGACCAGTACAAGTTGGGAATTGTTTTATGTAAATCTAGAAAATGATTCTTTTATAAAGTTTGCAGACCCCTTACTTGGATATTCCTCTCTAAGGTCCAGTTTAGTGTCCTTCAGGCAGGCCGGACTGTGGCCAGTGGGAGTAGAAAATGTCCTGGCGTCAGTGGGAGTGAACTGTGCCCCATCGTTGGGTGTCAGTCTGCGAAACCATGCCCCGATTTTGGTGTCCGTGGGAGAAATCGTGCCACGTATCAGTGGGGGAAATAGTGCCCCAAGGACCAGACCAAGAGTTATACAGTATATCCATATGGAAATGAAAGGGCCTGGCTAGCTATCAGACTGGTGTTTGATTCGATTCAGAATGGGAAACTGTAGAAAAGCATATAGCCAGTCGTACTCGGTCACATTTGATCGGACCTTTTCTGCAGTGTTGATGTTTGGCCACTCACCCAAGTAGCTTCTTCAATTTATTAATTACAACAGGTTCAGTTATTGGTGACAGATTTCCACTAGCTTTACCATGACCTGGATAAATGAGAATCCGACTTTGAACAAGGCATATTCACATTTATTTTGTTTGCCATGTCTAAGGGAAACCCTAAACGACCTGAACCTAGTCCATTAGTGTTTGGGGCATTTAGGTCTAGTATAGCTACATTTAGAAGCACTTACTGGGCACACTGATTTTTCAACTTGTTCAAAAATCTTTGGTCAACAAGGTTAAACTTGTTGAAGGAAGGACATGGTGAACACCACCTTTGCGCCATTCTCTTTGAATTAATGGCAGTGCCTGGACCTTCCACACTTTTTTTTTTTTTTTCCCACCCAGGATCAGCCCAAGAGTGACTATAATGAAGAAAACTTTTTTTCCCTTAGGGCAGGAGTCAAACTTTCTAAAGGAGCCATTTTACTGTCCTTCAGACTCTACTGGACTGTGACCAGTGGGAGCAGAAAATTCCCTGGCATTGGTGGATATAAACAATGCCCCATCTTTGGTTTGAATGGAAGGGATAGTGTCTGTGTTGGTATAAAATTGAAACCATAGTGCCCCATTGATGTTAGTCGGTTGGATAGTGACCCAAGGGCCAGATAAAGGAAAGCCAAAGGCCACCTCTGGCCACCAGGCCGCAGTTTGTATACCACTGCCTTAGGGCCCTACACGGTCCTTGCACAGCCCCCTGTGATGCTGATCTCTTTTAGCCTCTTTCAGCACCTCCCTGTCTACATGCATAGTCTTCGTTTTCAGCTGGCTGTAGTAGCTCAGCTTCATGACAATGGTTGACTCTGCCTGTTCAATGTGTATTTGCTTGTAGTCTCCACCAGAGCCAAATGGGACAGGGTAACCATGCAGAAGCACAACTGGATGACAGTTATCACTGCATAACAGGAAGTGCCTGAACAAGGACTTTTTTTATGGAAGGATCACAAGGTGCTATTTAAGGAAAATGGGGAAATTCAAAAAGATTGAGGCTGGCCATAAACTGAGCAAAAATCGCTAGTTTGCCCCATCAACCCTCACACGAAGCCCTTGTGTTCTCTGGATAGGGAGATTGGATTAATCTGTCTCTGCCAGGGGAACACAGTGAAGTGATGCTGTTATAGCGGCTAGCAATAATTGCTGTAAATCTGATAGGTTGGTTGTACCCAAGTTGATCGATCAGCTTGGGTACATTCAGCCATGCCCATACATAGTCTGAATCAAACAGTCCTATGGCCAGCTTAAAAACAATTTATGAAAATAAATTAACATGATGAATTTTAATGGGGGTTTTTGTGATTGGATTTAAAACTCATGCAGCTTGTTAGATTTACCACTTGATTGTGATCTTAATGTGTAGATAATGAGATGATTGCCAGCAAAAGGTTAAGTTGCTCAGTAGCGTGTCGTTAACCCTTCTGCAGGGTAATTTAGTAGAAATGTGGTTGTTAGAAAACAGTCGTTCACCAGACTGAGCCGAGATCATATCTGAGATGAACGGTGACATACAACTTCACATGAACTCGCCTGCTCCGACTTGTCGGTGTGCGTGTTGTAAAAGTTTAATACCGTGGTTTAGCCGAGTACAAGGTTTCGGGATTTGTTTGTGCGCTTCCATGAGTAATCGGCACAGTATACAGTCGGGTCCATAAATATTGGGACATCGACACAATTCTAATCTTTTTGGCTCTATACACCACCACAATGGATTTGAAATTAAACGAACAAGATGTGCTTTAACTGCAGACTTCCAGCTTTAATTTGAGGGTATTTACATCCAAATCAGGTGAACAGTGTAGGAATTACAACAGTTTGTATATGGGACCAAAAGTAATGGGACAATTGGCTGCTCAGCTGTTCCATGGTCAGGTGTGTGTTATTCCCTCATTATCCCATTTACAAGGAGCAGATAAAAGGTCCAGAGTTCATTTCAAGTGTGCTATTTGCATTTGGAATCTGTTGCTGTCAACTCTCAATATGAGATCCAAAGAGCTGTTTCTATCAGTGAAGCAAGCTATCATTAGGCTGAAAAAACAAAACAAACCCATCAGAGAGATGGCAAAAACATTGGGTGTGGCCAAATCAACTGTTTGGAATATCCTTAAAAAGAAACAATGCACCTGTGGTCTCAGCAACACCAAAAGACCCGGAAGACCACGGAAAACAACTGTGGTGGATGACCGAAGAATTCTTTCCATGGTGAAGAAAACACACTTCACAGCAGTTGGCCAGATCAAGAACACTCTCTAGGAGGTAGGTGTATGTGTGTCAAAGTCAACAATCAAGAGAAGACTTCACGAGTGAATACAGAGGGTTCACCACAAGATGTAAACCATTGGTGAGCCTCAAAAACCGGAAGGCCAGATTAGAGTTTGCCAAACATCTAAAAAAAGCCTTCACAGTTCTGGGACAACATCCTATGGACAGATGAGACCGAGATCAACTTGTACCAGAGTGATGGGAAGAGAAGAGTATGGAGAAGGAAAGGAACTGCTCATGATCCAAATCGTACCACCTCATCAGTGAAGCATGGTGGTGGTAGTGTCATGGCGTGGGCATGTATGGCTGCCAATGGAACTGGTTCTCTTGTATTTATTGATGATGTGACTGACAAAAGCAGCAGGATGAATTCTGAAGTGTTTTATCGAATATTATCTGCTCATATTCAGCCAAATGCTTCAGAATTCATTGGACGGCGCTTCACAGTGCAGATGGACAATGACCCGAAGCATACTACGAAAGCAGCCAAAGAGTTTAAGGGAAAGAAGTGGAATGTTATGCAATGGCCAAGTCAATCACCTGACCTGAATCCGATTGAGCATGCATTTCACTTGCTGAAGACAAAACTGAAGGGAAAATGCCCCAAGAACAAGCAGGAACTGAAGACAGTTGCAGTAGAGGCCTGGCAGAGCATCACCAGGTATGAAAACCAGCGTCTGGTGATGTCATCGCGTTCCACACTTCAGGCTGTAATTGACTGCAAAGGATTTGCAACCAAGTATTAAAAAGTGAAATTTTGATTGTTAATCTGTCCCATTACTTTTGGTCCCTTTTTAAAAAGTGGGAGGCACATATACAAACTGTTGCAATTCCTACACCGTTCACCTGATTTGGATGTAAATGCCCTCAAATTAAAGTCTGCAGTTAAAGCACATCTTGTTCGTTTTCATTTTAAATTTATTGTGGTGTATACAGCCAAAAAGAGTAGAATTGTGTCGCTGTCCCAATATTTATGAACCTGACTGTATGGTGCTTATCAAGCTCCAAGAGGGCTCTCTGTTCAAGAGAAGGAGGAAAAAGTGACCTGTATTTTCTGAAAGGGCTCAGTGTGCCAAATTCAGCCTCCTTCCAGCTCACATCCCCCCTAGACATGAGCAGTAATAGTTTGTGTTCCTGTCTGGTCCATGTTTCATCATCCCATTCAGGACTGGGCAGTGGACACGGACAAAATAAAAATTTTACTCTACTGAGTTTGATGTAATGAAGATGTCTGTTGTGCTACTTGGGTGCCCATAAATGGGGAGTTACAGTGGACTATGGGAGACTGCCTGCACTATGGGTCAAATAGTCAACTCTTCCCATAGTGGCAAGTAACTGATGGCCCAATTCTGAGTTGCAATAGCAAGGTTTTTTTTTTCCTTTTTTTTTTTTTATTTTTTTAAGGTTTATTACACCGTTCAAACAAATGGCCACTGCCCCCACCTATAACTGACCTCTGCAGCAAAGGAGCACATAGAAGGTGAGGCATATCAAACAAAACCAAAGAAAATTCTTAGTGTAAGTCCACCCTAACACTAAAATCCCTGCATCTATAGACATCCACAATCTAACACTAAGCTATCTAGCCTTGTAAAGAAGAAATCGGTATACATACTTTTTTTTTTTTTAGCCAATTCGTCTCCAGCAGCGGAAGCTCTGCAGAGGACACAGCCGACAACGGCTGTGAAACGAATGGGGAGTGATGTCACTAGGGTTGCACCGATATAACTTTTTCAAGTATTTGCCGAAACCGATCACATGACAAAAAAGTAGTGGTGTGTGTGTGTGTGTGTGTGTGTGTGTGTGTGTGTGTGTGTGTGTGTGTGTGTGTGTGTGTGTGTGTGTGTGTGTTTTTATTCTCCCTGTTGGGGGGGAGCCTTTGGTAAGATATCAGGGGTCTAACCGGACCCCTGACATCGCCCCTTTTGAGACAGAGAAAGAGACTGGACACATACCCCAGTCCCTTTCTCTGCAGCCTCAGCTGCACTGAAGATGTATTTTCAGACAGAGGCTCTTCTCTATTCATAAACTGAGACATCGTAAATACAGATTACAATGCTCAGTTATGTGAATGGACAGTCGGTGATCACTGACCGTGCATATTCAGAAAAGGAAGGAGTCGGTAAATGTCATTTACCAGCTCCTTTCTCCGCTCTTCATCCTGACAGATCTGGGACAAAGGAGACTGGAGGAGCGGGGAGGACATGGCGGGGGATCAGAGGAGGACACAGGAGACGGTCAGGGGTGATCGGTGCGGTGGTGGGGGTTGCAAGCACCGATCTCCCTCTAATTTCAATAAAGCAACTGAAAGCTGGGGGGAGAGAAGCAGCTGTTAGCTGCTTTTATTGAAATCTATACATGGAGATCGGTGATTGTAACGACGCCGCACCGATCATCCCTAACTGTCCAGGTAGCAGTACCAACCCGTAGACGTCACCCATAGACTTACTATGGGGCTTCCGTTGTATGTGTCCTCTGCACCCACCTCAGCATGGGGGTCGGATTGGCTTCAAAAAAGGTATGTATGTATGTCGGTGGACTTCTATCTCAACTTACCGACCAGCCTGCAACCAACTGAATTGTCGAACAATATGCGTTTAAAAATGCTTCACGGCACCCCAGAATTATCTGGAGTCCTAACTCTAATAGTTAACTGCATAAAACCAGGAACAAAGGTTTATGAAAGTTAGGGAGACTTGAAGCTGAACTCTGGGATTTTTATTCCCCCCCCAATGTCCTTCAAGTAGACCTTCCTACCCTGACCTCCTCCCTGCAGGGGTGTAATGCTTAAGTCTAGGGGTAAATTGACGAAAGTCTAGGGGTGGAAGAAGAATAAGGTTTAATACTTGCCTTATCCCTTTCTGGTGGTCTTCCCCCCCATGTCATGTGACTGACCCCCCAAAGTCTCTTTACTTGGGCGCTCCAGGAGATTTCAATCTGACATTAACATATACAATGCAGGACGTGCAGTCTTGCATTAGGCATGATGATGGCAAGGGCCCATTCACAACTCTGAGCATTAAAGTGAAAAGGAGAGCGCAGGAATCCTCCGGAAGCGAGGAATAAGGTGAATATTACGTGGTTGGTTGCCACTGCAAGGTTTTTTTTGTTTTAACAAGAATTCCATAATTCTGCTTAAAACGGCTCTTCTTTGTTCAGTTTTGAATAGGTGCAGAGGGTTTATGTTTTTGTTGCTCTTACTGAGCTAATGGTACGGTGTCACTTAGACAGGAAGTGAAATTTTCTTCTAATTGGAACTTTATTGGTCTGCGTCCAGGGGCTATCCTCCATACCTGTATGCATGTGCTCAGATATGGGTTTACCAGCACACATGGTTGTACACAAAACAGGCACAGAAATGCAGCTGTTTTTATGCTATATTGCCCTCTTTGCCCATGACCTTATGCTGATCATACATTTTATCACTTTCCTTTTCAATTTACTTTAGATTTACCTTCAACTTGCATATGGAAAAGGATTAGTTTTGACCTCCATATATGGTTTTGGTAAATCTAAAGAAAAACTGGTCAAGGCATTTGTATAGTGTATGACGAGCTTTACTGGTTTGAGGCACTTGTGCCCTAACCGAAAAAAAGATTAGTATGTGATCGATCCCATGTCAATTTTTTTTTTTTTCACTTGTTCCTTTTTATTCGTTTTTAAACCCTTCTCTAGGAGAACATATGCAACGTCTCTACCACCCTGTTTGCTAGATAAGTTGGCATGGCAGTACTGCGAGGAATTGGTAGCATGTTGGGGGAAGCAGCAGCTACACGTGTTAGCAAGCTCCAATAATCCTTCAGCGAAAAGCTGGTAGACTTGGAAAACCTAACTAGCAGACGCTTGTGAAATGCAGGCTGAACTTTCCGGACTGGAAAGACTTAAAGACTAGGCACTTTGCTTCGCCTGTTGGCACATTTGGTTTGTTCCACGCCCATGTTGGATTTTTTTTCTTTTATGGGCTTTAATTGTAATTTATACAAACACAATATAAAGAAGCAATAAAGGATATTTTTTAGAGGGCTCATTTTTAGCTTTATATGGTAAAACGGGTGAGTACACCTTATTAAATTATAGGTGGTGTCCCCTGGTCTTTATTTTTTTAATTTTTTATTTTTTTTTTTTTATTTTATTTTATGAAATACATTTTTAAAGTAGACCTTCACCCATCATATGAACTTCACAGCTCCCCCCCCCCCCCTCCTTCTTTTTATTTTTAATGTAACCGAGGGTAATGTAGTCTCCCCCACTACCTCCTGGGATATCCACTTCCTACATCTTGGTAGGCAGTAGGGCTGGGCCATTCCCCCCCAAAAAACGTTTTTTTTTTTTTTTGTTTTTTTTTTTTTAATTAAAGTGCATCAACAAAAAAAATTACAAAGGCAAACACTTTCTCTAACTGCAAAGTCAGTGTGCAACAAAGATTGTTAAACATCCAAATTATTAATACTGTATTTGGATTTAGCTAATAAAACAAAAAATCTTGAGGTTACTCTTAGTTGAATTGAACTGTGCCTCACTGTGCCCATTCTTCACTGTGCCCAATGCCTCACTGTGCCCGTACCTGATGCAGATTTTCATGGGATACGGATTTTACTGCTACACCGGCGGCCATTCCAGTATTCAAAAGCCGCGCCTCCTCCTCGTCTGTGATAGGCAGAACACTCAATTTCCCAGCATTCAGTGTTCCGCCTATCATGGACATCCTCTCATTCTCATAACACAAACGAGGATGAGAGGATATCCGTGATAGGCTGAACACTGCCTGCTGTGAAATTGAGTGTTCCGCCTATCACAGACGACGAGGACTCGAGAGGCCCGGCTTTTGAACACTGCAATGGCCGCCGTCTGTCTGCATGATACGCTGATCAGGTAGGCAGACGGCGGCTTGTGGTTAGTGTTACATTACATCTACTCGTGGCGGCTGTGGCGAGTAGATGTAATTGGGGTAACGCCACCCAGTGCCATTCCAGATACGCCCCCTGCAGCCCTGCTACGGAAACTTTGAAGAAAAAAAATCTAAAAAAAATCGATTTTCTTCAAATCTGAATCGATTTGAACTCAAAACTCGATTCAAGATTAAAAAAAAAATTCCCAGCCCTAGTAGGCAGTGGGGTTGATTTAAAACGGGAGCATGAAAAACATGGTGCCGCTCTGCATAGAAACCAATCGGCTTCCATGTTTTTTTTTTTTTTGTTTTTTTTTTTTGTCAAAGCTTAGGCCAGCCATAGACGGTGCAATTTTTTTTCCTGCAACCTCTAGTTGCAGGGGAAAAAATTTGCATGACTCCCCCCCCCCCCCCCCCCCATTAACACACAGTGCTGACGGGAATCCCTCCTTCCCGAACTGTCTTCCCCAGGCGGGAGAATACTGATTATCGCTAGTGGCTATAGCAGCCCCTTGCAAAAGTGAATCCGGCAGGCTGGTTGTACCCAAGTTGACCTATCAACTGGGTATTCAGCCTGCCCATTAATGGTTTAAAAATTAGCTGATGCCTGCTGAACTGTTCGAGATTCGAACCGTGTATGGCCAGTCTTAATTGAACGAGCTAAAGTTAGAAGCTGCCTACCATGCACAGCTGTTCCAGATTCTGAGAACTCCAGTTTTCGTAAATCTCCCCCATTGTCTTAGTGAGTGGTGCATGCGCAGACATGCAGCGTGTATAATAATTTTATTTTTAAACCTGACTGAGACCCATGGCTTGTCTGCGCATGCATGCAATGCGCTTTTCTCTTGCATGCAGACATTTCACAGGTACGTTTCGGCCAGGTCCAAAATACTTGGAGACCTGCGGAATTTCCCCAGGAAGTCTTGTCCAAGATGAATCCCAAGATGACCACACAGAAGCCAACCAAGGTTGACAGAACCCAATAACTAAAATTTCATATCGCTGTCATTTCAAAAGTTCTGTTTCTGTAGCCTATACAATGCATGCCCTGCCATGAAGGTTCTTGTACAGGATAATAGCCATTTCCCAGTAGTGCTTCTGTATTGTCGCATACTCCTTTCGACTGATAGCCATGCATTACTCATGTATCCGAATCTACTGAAAGTTGAGCCGTGGGTGGCCCTGTCCTCTCCACAATCAACTGAGTTGGGTGGAAAATTGTTGACATAACAGTTACTGCGTCCTATGATGAGATGCAATCACTGCTTGGGTACTCTGACAGCCGCAGGTACTACAGGATGGAGGAACCTATTGATTTCTCTGGTTCAGCCCTGAAGAAAATTTGGCTCGATCACCAGTTTTTACTGCCACCCGTGTAAGCTTACCCTAAAACCATAGATGTGCTTTAAGGAGGAGCAGAATTGACGTGGAAGTCCATACTGCTAAACCTGCATACTTGTCATGGGTTAAAAAGTACTGAAGCCAGTGGATCGGAATGACAGCTTGGCAATTGTCAGGTCTGCATTGACAGCTTGTGTGGTTGTATCAATACAGGTTTCCTTTATGGGCGATTTTTAAAGTTGCTGTACATCTTTCATCTTTTTGTCGTGATCGAACCCCCACCCTTCCCCCCCATCACCTCGACCTTGTCTGTTGTAGTGGTGAGGTCATAGCACTTTCATAGTTTTGTTAAGCTTCTTTTTTTTTTTTCCTCTCTCCTCCCTTAGAAAGACGCTGGCTATTGATCTGTAACTCTATCCCCCTGCCCTTGTGGTGGGTGATTGTAGGGCAGTGCCAGGTATCAGTGGCGCAGTGTGGTTAGCGTATGTCTGTGGAGGATGCATTTGTGCTCCTTTTTTTGGGTCTTTGCAACGACCTTGACAAGCGAAAAGCCAATATCTCCTCTCCTGACGCTGGGCTTTGCTACATTTAATCAAAGCTGTTTATTGGCTGCTTGATTTGGATTTTTTCAGTATAGAAGTGTTTTTTTGGTCAGTCCCTGGTTTGGCTGCTTTTCTTTTCAAGAGACAATCGTACAAAAGCAACATTCTAACCAATCAGATTAGGTGCCTGCATTGGCACAAAAGTGTTTTTGTCGATGAAGGCAGCCAATTAAATGTTTGTTTTTTTTTTTGTTTGTTTTTTTTGTCTACAAAATGGTGGCTGGAATGTGGCTGCTATGGGCAAGATTCTTCCATTTGATGTGAGGCCCACAGTACATAAAAAGCTGAATGTCTATTTGTGCTTTCAGGGGTTGGACTTTAAATTCTCCCATACCTTGCTGGATACGTGAATAGGAGAAACATGGTTGGGTGCATTGATATTAGATACTACTTTGGAGCCAATAGGACAGTTTCAGTGTGTACGGTGAGTTGGCACTATTGATAATTGGTGTGGTCAAAGAGGGGAGTTGAGGTATGCCATTAGGTGGGAACACCTTCTCTGACTATTCGTTTTTGAACTCATTACAGTATGACTCCATGGTCATACCTGGCCCTTAACCTGGTAATGATTGTATCCTTGGTATGTAAGAGTTGCACTTGATTAGGACTAAAGGTCACCCATATTTGCATATTTTTAAACCCTCATGGCTATTTCTAACCTTGGCCCAACACCTTCAGCTCAAGTGCAGGTCTTGGCTTTAAGAAAAAAAAAAAGAGGAGCAAAAAGATGGAAGATCTGGTTGATAATAGGGCTGGCAGTAAAGTAAACCTGTTTCTTTGCCCTTGCAAGTTTAATTTCGCAAGCCGCTGGCCGTACTTGTATGATATAGCAACTGAATGAGTGTTCTAAAAACACAAGAATGCATTCTGGTGCATATGTCTGGTCTTTTTTTTTTTTTTCCTGGATGACGTAAAGAAACCCTTACAATATATGAACATGCCTATCAACAACTGGCCTGGGTGACCTCGACCTTACACAGGGCTGAGGAATGTCCTGCTGCTGCCACCAGGTGACATGGCTGGGCCGCTACCAATCACCAGCACTGTCATATTGGCGGGAAGGAGAATTGGTTACATGCCCCTATACCCAGCAGTATTTTTTTAATACCCTTTTTTTTTTTTTTTTTTTTTTTTTTTATCTTTGCTCCTGGGTAATGGGCAAAGAACAGGATCATGTTCAGTTGAACAGTTCATGTGCTGTTAGGTGTAAGTTAAGGGTTTGGTCAACGCCTGTGGGAAACATTTTATACAAGAGACCTATAATGAGAGAAATCTGGAGGCCTGTTGCTGACCACCTCCTGAAATTTTTAATTAGTTGCCATGCTGATCCAATGGCTTCAGTACATTCGAGTCGGTGACCTAATAAGACAAGAGTTCTTGCTTATTTCTGGTCAGTTGCTCAATGCATGATGGGGGAACTAGTGTTTTAAAAATGTCAGCTTGTGTACTTCTCTTAATACAGATTTCCTTTAAATACAATATTCAAAACAAGATGGCCTAACTGGGTTAGTTGGGTATGACCAACTGCTGCAGGTTTCCCTTAGAAAAAACATGAATCTGAGCTTTGGATGGGGCGGGTCAGCAGCACAATGTTAAAAGGACCTTGTCACCAGGTCATTAGACTCTAAATCCATTGACGTCACATGTTTACATTCTGTTTGCCATTCACCTGTCATATGCATTTATTTTAATTGCCCTGTTCACTGTCAAATTAACCATTGTCTGTCAGTACAAGCTTCAGCAGCCCGCTGTGCTTAGAACACGGCTATGTCCCAAGAGAGGACACTTGCCACTGTTTCCATACAGAATAAACTTTGCTATTTACAGATTGCAGTCAGTCATTTGGAAGTCCTACCCTCTGTCTGTGAGATTGTCTGTCTGTTTACTTGGGCCCAATGACGTCAGTAGATTCTAGTAAACCTTGAACTTCAAACCCATGAAGGCTGGAATAATGATGAAGTGAAAACTCAAAATGGCTTTGCTGGCAAGAAAGGACCACTACCTGTAGATGGTGCTGTATTGGTTTCAGAACGGGCAAAGGCCTAAAGCTTTGTTGTACCAGTCCTACTTTGTCCACGATGTCTGAAGAGCCAGGCATGTTGATATTTTGAGGGACAAAGTGGGTCTGTATTAAATCAAATTGGCAGCCATGTTCAACCAAGACAAAAAAAAAAAAAATTGCCCTAAATTTGAAGTTGATCCAAAGGAAGGTAAAACGTACCTTTTCTAAAGTATGGTCCAGTTTTCTGTAAAATAGGGTGATGGGGGTAGGCTGGCAATCATCACATGTAAAAATTCAGCATGTTTTGTTGCACCCAAGCCAATCAATGGATCGACTTTTTGGTACAAGCAGCCTGCCCATTGATGGTTCCACATGTGGTTGCTGTGTTATGTAAAACTATCCGTTTTAGTTTTTTACACTTTAGAATAGGGTGCCCCTGAGATTTGTGCATTCCGTATATACTCGAGTATAAGCCGAGTTTTTTAGCACTTTGTTTTTTTGTGTGCTGTAAATGCCCCCCTCGGCTTATACTCGCGTCATCTTTTTGCGCCTGATCTCCTGGACTTTGGGGACCCGGTGCCGGCCTTAGGTTCCCAGGACCCCAATCTTGCCACACATGTAGCCTCACTCTTCCTCTACAAGTGTGCAAAGTTTGTCTGGGGAGCACCGATTTTTCAACGCCGGGCACCCCTTTTATAGACTCCCATGTTAAACATCAGTCTAGTCATGTGCACAGTGAGACATGGACACAGTGAGGCATGCAGATAGACACCCTAGGCTTATACTTGAGTCAAGAAGTTTTCCCAGTTTTTTTGTGGTAAAATTAGGTGCCTCTGCTTATATTCGCGTCGGCTTATACTCGAGTATATACGGCTATTCTAAAGGGTGCCTTGATTGAAAGAATGAGAAACACTGCAGCTTCCCTTTTGCTGCCTGGCCAGTCACAGCTCTTTGGCATTGTTGCGTATGATGCAGTCCTGCATTATACACGAAGGCCGGTTTCAAGAGCGTTGGACAGCATAAAAGAGCGCCGACTGCTGGTGAAGCAAAGAATAAAGTGTTTGTACTTTTTTTATTCCTTTCTTCCCTTGCCAAGCAAGCATTCAACCCATGGAATGCCTGCATGGGTAAATTTAACAGCAGCCCGAGGGATTTTATTGAAGGTAACTTTTCACCAAGTTTCCTACGTGGGCCATTTGTTTTTTACACCGTGTGGTAATATCCCCCCCCTTCATCAACACATTTTTAATGGTCATAAAATTTTAGGTTTTATATGTCCTTCATGCCCCTTATTCCTTTCATTGCACCCCTAATTAATTTTTTTAAGTTTTTTTTTTTTTTTTTTTTTTTTTTAAGCGGTCTATCATGCCCCTTATTCATTTAGTTGCGTTCTTGTTTTGTGTTGCATGAATTGCATTTTCCAGAGGTTGCCTTACTAATATTTATTTTGTATAGCATTAGATTGGAACAAGTATGTGACTAATAGTGGATGCATGCGATGTACTCCCAGTTCCATGCTACTTCTGGATTGGCTTGTTTACTTGAAGTGCGGAGTGTATGTCTGGACTTTTATCTTCTGTTTGTGCCAGGGCTCATGTGATTCTTGGCAGTAGCTTTAGCAGTTGAGTGCACGGTGCATCCCCGCAGGCATCCTGGCACTGCCAGCAGCGTCTTTACAATTGCTAGTTATTCTGTTTAATCTGCTGTGCCCCAGAGAATGGTGTTAGGTGTGGTCAGTCTGGGCACTGTGCCCCCCAACTCCCTCCCCCCTTCTCTTTTCCATTTCTGCAAAGTTAGTAATTAGCTCATTGTGTAGCCGGGTGCCCACCCCTCGCTCGTGGGTGCTGTGCCGCAGCTAAGTCTCATACACAGAGCCCCATTGAAGTCGGCTCTTAGGATACATTCAGACTGTGATGTCAGACACTGGTAACTTTTCCCCTTTAATTAGAAGGAACAGCAAGGCCTGTGTGCTTGAGTCAGACTTAAGGGGGAGGGAGGGCTGTTTAGGATGGTGTTGGTGGAGGGGGGGGCGTGAGCTCTGGAGTGCAGTGATTCACCAGGAGATGTGGGGGCTCACTTCTGGGTGCCTGCCACGCATAGGCATGGCAGATACGAAACACGTGGCCCACCCGTATATTTAACCCAGTCTCTGCCAGATGGGGCACCCACCCCCACAATAATGCCGTACTCCTCGCACAACCGCAAAGCTGGCCGACAGTACGGTAGAGTTCCTCCTGTCTGTTTTGCAGCAGCGGTTTATCGTTCCTCTATGGCCGTTTCCTTTTTTTTTTTTTTTTTGGTGTAATCTGTGTAAATCTAGTTATACAGTTTGATAATGAACTCCCAGGATTGTAAGATCTTTAGACAAGCGTGAGATGTTTCCAATGATTAATCTTTAGTTGCAAGTACCAGCACATTGCCACCCTGTGTGCACCCCTCTGCAGTTTTCTGTCCCATGGAGATTTCCCTGACAACTGGGCAGCTTTGAGTGGCACGCGGAAAGTGGCAGTATGCAGCACTCTACGGTTTTTGGACTAGGAAAACGGTAAGTGTAGCACTTCTACTGGCCTGTAGTCGATCTAGAGCAGCCATTCTCAACCAGGGTTCCTTGGAATCTTTGGGTTCCTCCACATGTCTAGGGGTTCATTCACCTTGACCTCTCATCTGCTGGTGCCTGTGTAGTTCTGGGCCCAGCACTACTTGGCAAAGCCTGTGGCATTAACCAGATCTTTTTATCTGACTGTACAAGTGTCATTCTGACCACCACTGTAAGTTGGGCAAGGCTGTCTAACAAAGTCCAACGCATATTGTCTGAATTGTCCCTGAGCAAAATGCGTACCTGTGCTGAGCACACTCAGTGTTTTGGAAGGTATGCATGTGAAGAATCCTTTTTGCTCCCCGTGCCTTTTTATTGCTCATTCACCAGCCTGCAGAACAATTTTTCTCTGGTGTGTGGGCTGTAAGTTGTATTGTGCCGTTTTTAAAACTCTACTTTAAGAATCTCGCATGTAACGCATTGCCTATTGATGCATTTTAGTCCCAGGTGTGAACAGAACTCTGGTGGAAAAGATGACTGTGCTGGCATGGCAGCTGCAGCCCAGGGGTTAAGTGCCATACTAGAGTGGTCTGAGCCTGGCCTCCTATCAATGGCCCCATTGTGTGCCCGTCACCCTCCTCTCCTCCCATCCACCTCCTCGTTCCCCTGTGTGCCGTTCTCTCACTCCATCTGGGCTCACGTGCTCGCTGCAGCCAAGTTTTACTGGGTTGGGATAGTGTGGGCACCTGAACAATAAACAAGTGTTGCTCGCCCTTCGCAATCTCCGGCTCTCCAGCTGTTCCACAACTACAAATCTCGGCGTGTTTTTAAAGGAGGATGGACTTTCACAGCAAAGTTTTAGTAGTAAACATCTTTTTTTTTTTTTTTCCTGGGTTTGTGTATTTGGATTTGCTTTTGTAAGTACTTTCAAGATGAGAAAATCAGTAATGTATACTCCAGGCAGCAAACTAACCTTAACACACAATGCTTTACTTCCATCTTCTGCTAGCAGTTAAAAACTTGGTGTACCCACCTTGTATGCATTTTATTTTCTACTGCTGGATGAAGTAGGGAAGAAATGGAACTGCTGTAAGGTTTTGCTGCTAGCTGGAGCTCCATTGGGGAGATTTCCCCTCACTTCCTTTTTTGATGACCACTTGTTGGAGAGAGGGAACTCTCAAACAACATCACCAACAGAAGAAAAATGCTTTTTAAGTTTGGCCGCATTCACAGGTGCCTGGGGCTGTACAATGTAAAATTCTGTGGTATTTCCTCACCCTGGAGTCACAGGTGTTGAATGCATCTGTCCATAGAAATCAATGGCTGTATGCACCAGTATACACCATAATCGCGTGCAGGCATATGGTCGTATGCCACTGTACGCAGCATGTGCATATGCCTACAAGGCGTGTCTGTACCCATGAACCTGTTAATAGAAGTACTGGTGTACGCATGCATACAGCTATTGATTTTTTACGGGTGGGTATACACCGCTCCCGGGAAGGAGAACACGTCTGTATTTTCATTGTATGGCCTACATTCTATACACCGAAAAGGTTCAGAGGTCCCACCTCAGGAGTGAGCGAGGTGGGTGGCTATATTCCTACATACAGTGGGACAATGTAGACCAAGAGTAGGTAACCTTGGCTCTCCAGCTATGGTGAAACTACAAGCCCCATAAGACATTGCAAGACACTGACAATCACAGGCAAGACTCCTAGAGGCAGGCATGATGGGATTTGTAGTTTCACCACAGCTGGAGGGCCAAGTTTGCCTACCCTCATGTAGACTGAACGTAGCCATCCTAACTGAAGTAGGAGCACAGCTGATTGAAAAGTCCGATTTTAGGATGTGCAGCCAGATTATACCATTTAGAAGGTATAAGAACTTTTATATTTTTTCACCGCTGGATTTAGTGATGCTTTAAAGCGATGGTCTCCAAACTATGGCCCGGGAGTCCTTTGCTTGCCTTTTTTATCCAGCTCTTGGGGCACTATTCCTCATGATATGAGGTGCTCTTCCTTCCCACTGGCACTGCCTATGAGGCGCTCTTCCTTCCCACTGGCACCGCCACTCTGCCTCACAGGTGGTGCCAGTGGAAGGCATTATTTGTTCCTCCTCCTGACCCTAGGTGCCATGTAATTTTCTTACTGTCATTGTTTAATTCCATTGATGCTGGAACATTTTTATTCCCAATGGCTACACTCTGGCCCTCCTGAGAAATTTTGGAGACCCCTGCTTTAAAGTCTAAATCAAACTTTTTTTTGGAGTAGGAAAGGGTTAGAATGTCAAGTTCACATTGCAGTTTTGGTCCCGCTGGGAGGATGCCACCCTCTATTGGTACTGATGACCATGGTCACCCGGCCAAAGTGAAGGAAAATACGAAATTTTGACCTGTCACTGGAACAAGAAAAGAGGGGAGATGTCTTCCAATGGGTGACACTTGATCTGGTGGCAACTGTCTTAAGGGCTTAACTTTCTCACCTGGGGAATATTTCTTCCCTTCCTGTTGTGTCTTTAAGACATGAAATGTCCCTGATTGGGGGGGGGGGGGGGCGTGTAATGTTTAAAATGTTTTTAAAGCCGAGTTCCACCCTAAAAATGAACTTTCTATTAACCGCTTGCCTTTAAAGTGGATGTTAACCCACTCTCATCCGTTCTAAACTACTGCCATAGTGCTAATCTATAAGGATATAGATGCCTCCTGCATGTATCCTTACCTGTCAAATGTCTCCCCTCTGTCTGTTATAAGAACTGAAAAACTGCAGATTCTGTGGGTGGATCTGTTGTCTGGAGCTCGGTGGGTGGAGTCGTGATGTCAGTAGACTCCCCGCCCACCTCTACATTCCCCTTGTCAACATGCATTTTCTCCTGTGTATTACTTCTGCTATGATCACTAACATCCAGTCAAAATCCAGAAAAGTAACCACATGGCTTCAGAAAAGGGGTGGGAATTAAAAAATAATGCCTGTCTAAAGCTAGTGCACGAGATATGTAAACCTGTCGCTCAAAGCAAGGGGGCGGAACAGACACAGGTTTTTCTGTTTGTCCGTTTTATCTCGCTGAATAAGAGGATTGCTCAGAGCTGGATTAACTTTGTGGCAAGACCGGCACAAATGATAGGAAATCTTATATTCTACATTGTGACAGCAAAAAAAAAAAAAAAAAAAATTCGGGTTTACATCCACTTTAATGTAAAACAAAATGTTTTACTCTCTTCTATTTGGCTGGTACTAGGCAGATTTTGTAATCTGCCTAGGTCCTGGTCCTAGGTGATTCAACTTCCTGTCCTAAGACCCCATTGCCTCCTGGGAAATGATGACACATTTCCCAGGAGTTTCTGGGCATTACTGTGCCTAAAAATCGCCCAGCATGCACCTCTCCCTGAAAACCAGAAAGAAAAAGGAACTGGGCTTCACATGCCTACACATATGATGGATATGGCCACAACATGAGCTGGAGAATATAAGGCAAGTGTTTGCAATGATTTCTGGAATGATTGGGGAGCTATTAATGTTTTAGGGACTATTTAAAATGATTTTAATTTTAGCTTGCAAAAAAAATAAAATTATGCCCAGAACCCCGCTTTAGCTATTTATTACTATATCCAAAACTTGTAAAGTTTTAACTTGATTCCCCATGGACTTCTAATAACTGCATTGCTCATAGAAACCGATCAAATTCTGAATCCTGCAGTTAAAGGGAACAAAGTTCTGAATGTTATTGGTTGCCTTGAAAGAGTTTATGCACATTTTAGATGCTTCAGCAATTGGTCAACCAAAAAAAGAATACCCACATAGCATATTCGTTTTTACTTTCTTTCCTGGCTACCGGGGGGAAATGGATGGCGCAGGAGGCGGGGCCTGTCTGGAGCAGAACTTTGGCACGCAGGGCAGTCGGGGATAAGGTCCTGCAGTCGGAGGCGTAATTGGGGTCTTGGCACCTGTCCTGCCCAGCACGTACAGGAAACCTAAAGAGGAAAGAGATGAAAAGGTCACACACTAAGAGCGTTTTCACCTGGGCATGGAGCCAAACGAGAGAGAGAGGCCCGGCAGCTTAACCCTTCCAGGCACACAGGCTCCGCTGTGTCACTACCAGAGGACGGGAGATAAAAGGGGGACCCTGTTGAATGCTTGGTGCAAAATGGAAGCTTGATGACAGAACAGAGTATACACTTTCATGTGTGTATGGAAGAAATTAATGGAACAGGGTGCTGTTTATGCTCTTGCCACAGAAAGAGAGGGCGTTTTTGTCTGCGGTGCCTGGCAGGTACGGGCAACCATGCTGGCATCCATTTGCGGAAGAATTAAAATCCCAGCATGTCCTGTAGCCGTCGCGTCGTAGCTTGCAAGTAACTATATGAGCCTTGTAGTCTGAGGGGAGCCGTCTGTGATGTGGAAGAAAACCAATCAACGTCATCCTTTATTTTCTCATCTGACCCAAGACATTAAAGCAGCAGCTGATTGGTCGCCTTAGGCCCCATGCACACGAGACGCTGTTATTTGCTGTTGAACGCGCGTTCAGAGGCAGTTGGACGCTTTTTTCAACTGCTCCTGAACCCATTCAATGTTATCCTATGTGTCCATGCACACACTCTCGTTTTTTGGCGTTTACAAGCTTCTTTTTCTTTTTTCTTTTTTCTTTCCCCCGGTCTGGGTTATCCAGGGGAAAAAATACTTGCACACCTAACCAGAATTGTGTGGTGGAAATTGCCCTGCCCATGTGCAGCAATCTGGAGATGGCCTCAAAGCCCCACTGGCGCATTGGGCTAGAGAGGGGGCAGGAGCAGCTGGCTTTCAGTCGAGCGCTGACGGGAGCCAGGTATCAGCTAGGTGGATACTGACAAAATTGTCAGGATCTTTCCAGAGCCTGGAGAGGTTCTGCCACATCAGCTGATGGCAGGCAGTAGCTCAAATTATAAGCCGACTCTGGGTCACAGGAGCGCAAACCACTTTAATACTTTTAGTGCAGCAGAGGCAGCAATGTCTGCTTGCTACAGGAGGGTGATAACTTATATATTATATCTTTTTTTTTTTTAGCACTTGCTGTGCTTTTATTGGTGTTTTTTAGACTAAACTTTTTTTGTTAACACGTGAGCCAGCTGTGAACTCTATCAACTGTATGTAGCATGAACTGTATACAGCGCTGTGGTATGGGGACTTTCTATCCCATTCTTCAGGCAAAATCTAGTAGGGCTCAGCCATTCATTGAAAACACTTTGTTTTTTTTATTAAAGCGGAGGTCCCACTAAAAAAAATAATATTAAAAGCCAGCAGCTACAAATACAGCAGCTGCTGAATTTTAATATTAGGACACTTGCCTGTCCAGGTCGCCCGTGATGTCGGCAGCTGAAGCCAATCTGCCGCTCGCCGCCATTCTCTGTAAGGGAATCAGGAAGTGAAGTAATTCACTTCACTTCCCGGTTCCGTACTGCGCAAGCGTGAGTTGCGTTGCGCGTCTTCACTGGTCCCTACTGTGTGTCTCCCAGAAGGCAGCGGGGGTACAGAGTAGGAAGTGGCGTAGATCACCGAGGTGATCTATCACAAAGTGGGAGCAAATACCTGTATTAGACGGGTATCTGCCCCCCCCCCCCCGAAAGTGCCAAATGTGACACCGGAGGGGGGGGAGGGTTCCAAAAAGTGGAAGTTCCATTTTTGGGTGGCACTCCACTTTAATAAATACAAGGCTTCCTCTGGTTGTGGTGGAGAGGCAGGTGGATAACGTTATGATTTCCACCTCGGCCAATCGGTATTCATTCATCAAAATACAAGGCTTCCTGTAAATGGCTTGGCTCATTTCAACTAGGTTTTGTTCTGGGAACAGGATAGAAAGTCCTCTTACCCTTACCGAAAACATGGCACTTTATACTATGTAGCTGATCCTACATACCATCTTCTTATGTGGCATCATAGGGAGGCCCACCGGCTCCTCAGGGTTTAACCAATGGGCCTCACAATGAAGCCCCTTTCCTCTTCTTCTTCTTTTTTTTTTTCTTCAAGCTCTATGCCTCCTGGGATATGTGACGTGCATGTTCCAGGAGGCATAATGCACATCATTTGCCTAAGTGGGTGATGTGCATTGTGGGCGGGCCTAAATTTTTGTACCCAAAAAAAGCGCTGTGTGCAGAGGAGAGAACTTAAATTTGAGGGTGAAGATCCGTTCTAAGCCTCTAAAAATGTTCCTCCTACTTTACCAGTTGCATATATGCCATCCCTGGTCCTCTCTGATGGGCACGTAACTTTGTTTTTTCATTGCGCTTTAACTGCATTAGTGTTGTACTATGTAGGCTGTTGGGGAAAAGTAGAAGTTTGTGCTATAATTTAGTTGGCCCATAAATAATATCACTCTAACCCAAACTTTTGAAACCCGCTGGCCTCCTATTGCCTGAAGAAAAGGCCAGCGAGTTTCAATGCACTAGGAACTATTTCATTAAATGGTATCACCCTAAACTCAAGCAACCTTTTTAACAGGTGTGTGCTGAGTACTCGGTGTCAGAAGAAACCTTGATGTGGAAGTAACAGAAGACCTCAAGTGTAATCGCGTCTCTGTCACTTATAACAACCAAACTCCATAAGTCTTTATCCTAAAACTTTTGGGGAACTAAAGAACCCAATTTGATTTGGGCAACGCAGACGTCCCATCCTATTTGGTGTCCCAGTGCTTGTGAATTAGACGGAGGGGAGGCTATCCTCGTCTGTTTTACAGCTATGAATGGTTAATGTGTGGGTCTGCGTTCTGTATGTTTAGTGCAGTTATAGATCTGGGTGTATTTTGCAGCTTCTTATTCTTGAAGTAGTTTATTTTTAGCTTGGCTTTCACTCTTTCTCTGTATTTCCCGTTGCTTGGAGACCGACACTCGTTTCTCTTTCCTCCCCATTCTGATGGCTGCCGCCTTCCATTTACATTTATTTTTCAGACCCTTTCGTTGCTGGAGGGGGCGGTCGTACATGGGCTCTGCGTTGGTGGCCTGAGCCAATGTGCCTTGAGGTTAGCGTTTGTTCTATATGCCTGCAGCCATGACTTAAATACCGCCAGCTGTTGTCATTTAGGCCATGGACTCTTGTCAGCATAACTGTAGCAAAAGCGCAGAAGGCGGAGCTTCATAAACCTTTTTTACTGTTTCTACTTATAAATCATATTTTAAGCGTCCTTGTTGCTTGGGAAGCTGTTGGTCTGCCAGTCAAACTTTTGTTATTGAAGAATTTTTTTTTTTTTTCCCATGGTGAGCAAGTCTATTCTGCCTTTCAGGCTTCTTGGGGGGGGGGGGGGGGGGGGGAATAGGATGTCGTTATCTACAAAAGCAGTTATTTTAATGTACCTAGAACTAGTGATTGGGCATGGGAATACTGTGCTTCATATTGTAGACATAAGAGGCTGATCATCATTTTAGTGTCCAGATGTATACCAGCAACCAGGTGCTGTCATTTTATAAATTGTCCTCTTATCGAAGAGCATGATTGTCCCTATTCATACCTGTGCGATTTTATTAGGATTTGGCTGTCGTGCAACAATGCACAAGAGGAACCTCATCTATGTTAAGGGCTCCATATCCTCCATTGTCTATGGGTCTCTTTCACACCCATGCAACGCACTACTTGAAGAAAGATGCCAATTCTTATTTTCATTTACGTGTTTTTTTTTTTTCTCTCGTAGACGTAAAGGCATGAAAATGCAGATGAACCCAACCTTGGTGGTTGTGAAATGTGGCTAATTTTTTTACATAAAGTATTAGAAGTGTGACACTGGTGTGTCTTTATTGTCCACAGAAGCTTTTGGATCTTCATAGTCTAAGATGCGACAGCCAGATCTCCCCCCCCCCCCCCCTTATCCACTTGCCAGTGAATGACCTCACCCTCCCTTAATGCCTTTCCCTACGTCCTTGGCTCCTCTGCTGTCTTGCTCCCTGGCGTCCATTACAGGGACGTTAAATTATTGATGCCTCCTGATTTGTTTGGGGTTTGGGGAAATGGCAGAACCACAAGCGCTCCTCCTCCCCTCTCTATAGTATTTACAGATAGGAAGCGTCACTGGAAGCCGCGGGAGATGCTGGAAGTTATAGATTTGGGGGATTGTAGAGTATCCTGTGGAAAATGTTATTTTAATTGTCACCGCACACACACACAAGCAGGACATTGTAGAGGTCAGTGCTGAACGAGAATGGATTCTCGCCTTCCAAAGTCAATCTCGGCACTTGTTTTTCAGACACTCGGTCTTATTTTCAGACATCACCTAAGAGTAACAATAGCCTCGTCCTGTCTGGACATGTTGTGAATATATTCTGTTTCTCTGCGTATGAGACACGTGAACAAAGTTGAAAGTACACAGGACAACATGGTTTATTTTCCTTGCATTTATAACTTGGCTATGATGTACTCACAACACTGGGTCTCATTGCTAAAGGGGTCGAAAATATGAATGTTTGTTTTTGTCTTTAGGGTCCGGTTCATGTTACTATTGCAGATTTGAAGTTGAGAGAATGTACTAACTGGGCAAACTTATTTTACGAACACTGTGGTAGTAACTTAAGCTGAACGTACATTAGTGGAATTTTTGTTTTGAAATTTTTAATTTTAAGAAAATTAATACGTTTTTCTAATTTGTTGGGTTAAATTTGGCATTCTTGTTCAGCCATAGTAACAAGAAGATGCGAAGGAGCAGGATGGATTTTTTTTTTTTTTTTTTGTTCGGTAAATTTATCTTCATTCCAAAATGTTGATAGTAAACTAAATTTTTGTAATACTTCTGAACAACATTCGTCTAATGTTTTTTTATGAGTGTTCATTCAAAAATATACTTGTATATGGCCAGCTGAAGGCCAATGGTCTTTTTGGGTGATTACCAGTATGTGGATGATGGTGACCAGATAATTTATGATACTCCTAAAGATGTTTGTAGGCAGGGTCTTGTAAATGCCTCGTAGCAGTCATATCTGCTTCCGTTTAGAAACATGGCATCACTGGAGCATGACATATATACAAGTACGGCAAGTAGATATGTGGTGATATCACGACCATGGCTCCAGTGACATCACTAATGCAAGGCACTGTGGTCTAGCTGTCAAAGATGTTGCCTACAGGCTTGAAGTGAACCTGTGCCTTTTGCAGAAGGGCTACTCAAAGGGTGACCCCCACCAGAAACTTGTACTTGCCCTACCTTTACCCCTCTGGTTTGTCTGTTCAGCTGCCAGGAATGAAGAGAAGTTTGCCATATGCAGGGCAAAGCGGTAGAATCTCCTAAATGCCATTTTAAGTAGCTGTATCTCCATTCATTGTGAGACGAAAGCCTTGTGTAAGCTCCAAGTCACTACTTGGCTGATACACAGGACTGAGGACTTTCCCAGGTGACGGTGTTGGATGCCTGAACAGCCTTTTGCCAAGCTTTAGTGCTGTCACATGGGCAAAAGGTTAATAAGATGCACAGCTTCCTCATACATTGAAGTACCAATATGAAGGTTGCCATTACTAGATGTTACATCTAGAAACGTGAGTTTCTTGGCCATTATGCTGTTCCAAAGACTGTCACTCGATCTGCCATACGTAGGTAGATGGGTTCTGATTTCATTCCAGCTTTCTGATATACATGCTTGAGCTAGCTTAGTGCTTTACGTTTTGAAGTCAGGCATCCTAGAATTTTCAGAAGTAGGTCAGCAACAGAAGGTTGTTTTTTTTTTTTTTTTTTTTTTTTTTTTTTTTTTGTATTATACCATATTGGCTATCAAGAAGTTTGAACAAGTTGCTGTGGACTGTTTTGTTCAAATAACGGTTTCCAGAATTTCAGCAGCCAGGATCCTCCTTTTTGTAGTCCAGGTTTCTAACAAACAAGTTGTTGGGTGCAATGTACAAAACCTTCATTTTTATTCTTAAAAATATCTCTGGGTTTATTACATATTCCGATAGCATAGAACAGGTTTTCACCTAAAGAGCCTGTTGTCAATACTAAAGCGGCGGCAGCAGTTGTCACATGACTCAGTCAACTCGCGCCAGAAGCTGCTGTGACGCCAGTCCCCATCTCTATGTATTATCCCACCTTTAATAAATGTATGTGCGACTGTATTTAGTGGATTAGTCACTTCCCCACTCCTCCATGTGAAGTGATTGACTCATGTGCATTAGCGGTCTATTTCTAGAGCTGTGTGTTTGTAAAGCTTAAAACACAGGAAAAGCGTCTTCATTTAAAGGGTCAGTCCACAAATAAAAGACATTCTGTTTGGGGTGGACAATGGTGGGCTTTATTTGTTAGCTCGATTTATTTATCTCTTGGAGATGCCAGTGCCATGTTCTCTTTGCAGGTGTTCCCTGCTTTGCTCCCTAAAGCTGGCCATACATGGTTTAGATATTTTTTTATTCAGCTAGCCAGCTAAATGAAGAAAACTGGACCAATTTCCCCATCCACATGAGGCGACAGCGGGACTACCCCGCCATCTGAATACACTGATTGGCACTGCATGCGCTGATCGAGCAAACATTTTCCCACAAACCAGTTCATGAGAAGAACTATAGATTGACTTCTCATGTACGGGAACAGCTGTACATGGGTCAACATTTTTCCAGACCCTTCTGCAGAACTTCTTTACCTTCGTCTACATGCTTTGTAATAATCTCTTAATATGTCTGTCCTTTAGCAGTTTACTTTGGAAGGAGGATCTTTAGGCTTGCTGTAGAATTGGTTCCATCTGCACCTGGTGGTTGGCCTTACATGAGTGGTGAGGCCATACAGGTCCTTCTCAAAAAATTAGCATATTGTGATAAAGTTCATTATTTTCTGTAATGTACTGATAAACATTAGACTTTCATATATTTTAGATTCATTACACACAACTGAAGTAGTTCAAGCCTTTTCTTGTTTTAATATTGATGATTTTGGCATACAGCTCATGAAAACCCAAAAATCCTATCTCAAAAAATTATCATATTTCATCCGACCAATAAAAGAAAAGTGTTTTTAATACAAAAAAAGTCAACCTTTAACTAATTATGTTCAGTTATGCACTCAATACTTGGTCGGGAATCCTTTTGCAGAAATGACTGCTTCAATGCGGCGTGGCATGGAGGCAACCAGCCTGTGGCACTGCTGAGGTGTTATGGAGGCCCAGGATGCTTCGATAGCGGCCTTAAGCTCATCCAGAGTGTTGGGTCTTGCGTCTCTCAACTTTCTCTTCCCAATATCCCACAGATTCTCTATGGGGTTCAGGTCAGGAGAGTTGGCAGGCCAATTGAGCACAGTAATACCATGGTCAGTAAACCATTTACCAGTGGTTTTGGCACTGTGAGCAGGTGCCAGGTCGTGCTGAAAAATGAAATCTTCATCTCCATAAAGCTTTTCAGCAGATGGAAGCATGAAGTGCTCCAAAATCTCCTGATAGCTGGCTGCATTGACCCTGTCCTTGATAAAACACAGTGGACCAACACCAGCAGCTGACATGGCACCCCAGACCATCACTGACTGTGGGTACTTGACACTGGACTTCAGGCATTTTGGCATTTCCCTCTCCCCAGTCTTCCTCCAGACTCTGGCACCTTGATTTCCGAATGACATGCAAAATTTGCTTTCATCCGAAAAAAGTACTTTGGACCACTGAGCAACAGTCCAGTGCTGCTCCTCTGTAGCCCAGGTCAGGCGCTTCTGCCGCTGTTTCTGGTTCAAAAGTGGCTTGACCTGGGGAATGCGGCACCTGTAGCCCATTTCCTGCACACGCCTGTTCACGGTGGCTCTGGATGTTTCTACTCCAGACTCAGTCCACTGCTTCCGCAGGTCCTCCAAGGTCTGGAATCGGTCCTTCTCCACAATCTTCTTCAGGGTCTGGTCACCTCTTCTCGTTGTGCAGCGTTTTCTGCCACACTTTTTCCTTCCCACAGACTTCCCACTGAGGTGCCTTGATACAGCACTCTGGGAACAGCCTATTCGTTCAGAAATTTCTTTCTGTGTCTTACCCTCTTGCTTGAGGGTGTCAATGATGGCCTTCTGGACAGCAGTCAGGTCGGCAGTCTTACCCATGATTGCGGTTTTGAGTAATGAACCAGGCTGGGAGTTTTTAAAAGCCTCAGGAATCTTTTGCAGGTGTTTAGAGTTAATTAGTTGATTCAGATGATTAGGTTAATAGCTCGTTTGGAGAACCTTTTCATGATATGCTAATTTTTTGAGATAGGAATTTTGGGTTGTCATGAGCTGTATGCCAAAATCATCAATATTAAAACAAGAAAAGGCTTGAACTACTTCAGTTGTGTGTAATGAATCTAAAATATATGAAAGTCTAATGTTTATCAGTACATTACAGAAAATAATGAACTTTATCACAATATGCTAATTTTTTGAGAAGGACCTGTATATAGTGGTCTTGGCTTGTTGGCAGAGCAGGGAATGCAAGTGCAGTGATGTTTCCGCATTAAGAACCATCCATACCTAAATCAACTATTTTATAGCTTGTTGGGTCATCATTTTGGTATGGATAGGCATTTTTTACTTTCAATAGTTTTTTTTTAATGAATTTTTAAACAAAGATAATATCAAGTACAAAATGGGAAAACGAATTACAATGTCTTTGTACATTTCCAACACATTCTGGGCTATTGGTAATACAATTAGAGCTTATGAACAATTTGAGGATATTTATCCCTTTTTGGATAGGCATTTTTACTTGTTACCCTTTATTGGTAACAATTTATGGGGGGGTTCTATGGCCCTGCCTAGGCCAAAATTATGTTTCTGGTTCTGCAGCCTCCAAGATGGCGACGGACGACCTGGTGTACAGCGGTCTGCAGCAGGACAATGCTTGATTAGCTGTGCAGGTCGGTATTTAAATAAAATGTAGTACTACAGGTAAAAAGGGACATATAAACACGGGGTGGGAACGGAGGAGAGTTGAGTACTGCTTTAGGTTGGCCAATAAAGGGTATCATAGACATTGGATGCAGAAAGTTTGAAGTTTATCATGGTTCATTACTCTACTACTGCTATAGGTAGAAAAGAGATACAGAAAGTGTACTTTGAACAAAAACCTAGGCATGAGAAGTGGCAGGGTAGTTTTTTTGTGACTTATCAAATTTGTTTTGTTTTTTTAAGCCTTCAACAGATGGAAAAAGCCAACGAGTAATTTTGAAGAGTCTTCCTCCAACTAAAACAAGTCAGTTTCATTTGGACCCTTTAATTGACCAGTTATTTCCATTAAAGTCTGTGAGCTGAGTCATGAAGCCTGGTTGATCCTTGTACCTCTGTAAATTCTTCAGATAGTCCTGTCCCATCACCTTGGTTTTATGCCCAGATGATGTTTTGAGCTGATTCTGCAGATCTCCGCTTCCTGTTTTCATTTACACAAGGGGCATCGAAGGGTTCGGTTAATGTTTACTCGCAGCGGTTCTGAACCGTGGTTCCTCTGGTCTGAGCTTGGCCAAGTGGACTTCGAATTTCCGGCCACAGATGTTTGTTTTTCCACTTCATCTCGTTTTGCCGTTGCGTGATTTTTCTCTCCCCCAATCTGTAAAAGTTTTATTGCATGTAGTACGGCTCAGGAAAAAAAAAAAAACGGTAATGGGCTAAGTGCTCCCTTTTGTGCAGCATCAGCTGAACTGGGAGCAGACGTCGTCCACAGGAATTATTGGTGAGAAGAAAAGGGCTCTTTGTGCATTGAGTGTCGGTGCACACCTCGTGCCATGGTGTGTGACTATGTGCACGTGATCTGTGCATAGAATGCCCTGCTGTGTTGTCATGAGGAATCGTCCCTTCAATTTTGTTCTTCAGCACTTGAAATGTTGCATGGGTAAAGTTGACTGAAGAAAATTATACGTTCTTGAGGTGTCAACACATGGTGTAATCAAGGTCTTTTAGATTTTAGTATTTGTAAAATATATCTGTCATTATGAATATACCGTAATGGCTTTAAGGGTTCATTTTGCCAAAACTAGGAGAACATGGAGATGGAGACAACAACCTAAAGCTGAATGCCACACAATCATTGAACAATTTTATACTTGCAGATTTTAACTCCTTCATTGATGCCTAGTTACAGGCAATTGTTTAGGTGAACCTGCGGCTTTGTTTCCCTTCATTTGTGTCCTGCCCCATTCACCTACTAGTGATGTATCAGGTACTTCCAGGCATGGGAGACCATGTGACAACATGCTACCAGGCACCAGCACTACATCTTTGGAACTCTTCTAAATCTGTGACCAATAAAGCTGTCAATCACTGGTAAAAATTTTGTATGGAAAATTTCAGTTTTTGTAAACATGCGTTTTTGACAACAATTAACAATAAACAACTGTCAACGTTACAATGGTTACTGGGGGTAAATTCCATGTTTGCTTTTGACTGTAGTGGCGAGACATTTTAAGGAGGATAGGAGAATAGAACATTTTTCTCTTGAAAATAAAAAATGAAATTCAAATTAATGTGTTTTTTTTTTTTTTTTTTTAAACCCGTCTGGAATTCCATTTGGAACGCAGTATAACAAAATTAGTTGAATCGGTGATGGCAAGACCATCACCGGCTGACCAACGTTGTTCTAAGAATGTTTGAGCAAAACTGAAGTATGGTGTTTTTTTTTTTTTTGATCCACTTTGAAAGTTGGCTATCGGGCCTACATGAACAGCAATTGATCTGCATAACGGAATAGGGAAGAAGATGCAGAGAAGTGGGGAAGGCTTTTGTTTACCGCTAAGTAGCAGTTTTGCTAAATTTGGGAGCATGTGGCTGTTTTTTCTTTTTAATTCTGCACAGCCTTCCTGTGGGTCAATAGATCCATCTCACCCAGTAAACCAGAGAACAGGAAGGATGAGGGAGTGGAGACGGCTGCCGCTCTGAGGAACTTCATTATCCTTCAAAAACTTGTAGGAACTTGTATGAGACTTCTGCCCCGTGTCCTTTAATCAGTGTTTGTTTTAAATATGAGGGCAAGACTCCATTTAACCTGCATCTACCACCATTCTTTGAAGGGAGATTCCAGACAAAGAGCGAGCACAATATACATGCCATAGGCATTAATAAGGGCAATGTATGTAGTGCTTTTACTTGCTGTACATTCACACTGGTCTCTATCCTCAAGGAGCTTGCAATCTTAGCACCCTATCGTGTGTGTGTGTGTGTGCGCGCGCTTATACTTGGGCCAAATTTAGACAGGAGCCAATTTACCCAACATTGCGGGCCCCAATATGAATCTGCAACTGGGCCATGAAAGCCCAAAAAGAGTTTCTCTAGACATTCCCTACTCCAATGAAGAATTTGTTTTCGTTGCTTGAAGTTGTTTCTGTTGAAGATTTTCCTTTCTTCCCTATCTAGCAAAACCATTACCGTATTTGCCGGCGTATAAGACGACCCCCTAATATTCAGTTTAAAACTGGTTTTGTTCTCTACTCACCGTATAAGGCGACCCCCTTGTGCGGTAATACCGTTAAAAAACGAAGCCCGCCGGGTGCTCTCTAAAGCTCTATGTAATTCAGTACATGCGCCGCTCCGCCAATCCCGGCTGGGCGATGCACTCTGTTAAGTGACTACAGAGCCTGCTCGGATTGGAGCAACAACCTCTGCCAATCCGAGCAGGCTACATAATGTAGCCTGCTTGGATTGGCAGAGGTTGTTTCTCCAATCCGAGTAGGCTCTAGTCATCAACAGAGTGCATCGCCCGCCAAGATTGGCTGAGCGGCGCATGTACTGAATTACATAGAGCTTTACAGAGCACCCGGCGGGCTAATATCCATTGGGCAGCTGCTTCACCCGGCGTATAAGACGACCCCCGGTTTTTGGCTGTGTAATTCCGGTGTAAAGGTCGTCTTGTATGCCGGAAAATACGGTAGTAGTTTATTTTAGGTAAATTGTATATCTCATCAATCTGCCACAAATCCCAGTGGGAAGCTAAGAAGCATCTGGAGCTGTTACAGGCTAGTAACTGGGGTGGAACCAGTTTTGTTTACGTGGCCAGTGGATGCAGTAGGGCAGGGGTGTCAAACTCAATTTCATTGTGGGCGGCATCAGTGTTAGGATTGCCCTCAAAAGGGCCGGTTGTATCTGTATAATTAGATGTCCAGTGCATCCCCTCCCCTTACATTAAATGTCAAGAGCCACCCCACCATCAGAAGTTTAGTCCCCCACTCTCCCTTGCATCACAGTGCACTCCCTACTTTCCTTATGCTGCTGCTGGGAAGAAGCTGGATGCATTGCTTGCAAGTAAGGGTCGGGAGGAGGACCAGAGGAGGGCTGGAGCTCTCCTGCAGCTGCAGAAGTGCGAGGGCCACGTGAAATGGCCTTGAGGGCTGGATTCGGCCCGCGGGCCTTGTGTTAGACACCTGTGCAGTGGGGTATCCAGCATATTTTGTTTCAGCCTTGGAATTGACTGGTGTATCAAGGTTTCACTGCAAGGTCTCGGTCATTGTATTGCTAGACCCAGTAAATGTTGAAGTGTTTAGTTGGACGTTTCACCCTTTTTTCAGAACCAGTCAGTTGGGCAGTGGCAACCAAGGAGGAAAATGCAGCTCCCATATTTTTATGCCAAGCAATGCTTTCAGAGGAACAAAGCAACTTCTCATGAAATGTACCTGCACTTACATTTTAAGTTATGTAAACTGGCAATTGGATATAAATAGGGCAAGTCTTTACTGCAGGCACATGGCTTCAGTTGTCTTATGGAGCATCAGAGGTTTGGAACTTAAAGCAACTTTTATGCAAATCCCAACTTGAAGCAGGAAGTGGGGGGGATGAACAAGGAACATCAACAAAATTAGTTTTTGCCCTTGAAGAAATTTCCCCAACATTTGCTCCTTCTTGGATTTTGTGACATGCATTAGTGGCAATAGCAAAGCAAACTTTACCAAAATTTTAATGAGATGAAACCCAGCTAAGCTTTAAGTAGGAAATTGACATGCCTTGTCTTATGCTGACTCCATGTGGAGCTTATGCTAATGGTAGAGGAGCAACATTTTGCATAGATCCACGGAATGCATGAGCAGAGTTGCTTCAGATCTCATCAGGACACCCGTCATCAGATGTGCCAGGATGGTTTGCCTAAAATGATCTCGCACTGTGAATGGGAAACTGTGACTCTACAGAAATAGGTGCGCCTAGTGCTGGACCATTCACCAAACACAAATGCTGTCACATGCTCCTCGATACCTTGAAGTACTGGGTGTTTCTCGGTGCTCCCAGTGGCTAAACGGAGCATCGTTGGAGGAAAGGAGAGTATATGCTGCTTGGTAGATTGGATGACCGAATGAAGTGGTCTTGTTACTTATCCCTCCATGTTGACATTTTAAAGTACACTGTTACTGCACCAGAACTTTAATATGAAATGTGCAGCCAGAGGTATGTTTTTTTTTTTTTTTTTTTTTTTAATGTACTTTAAAACATGCAATAGCAGACCATGCCTGCTCAACGTGCAAACCTTTGTTCATGTAGTAGATCTGGCAATTTTGCATCTTGGTAGATCTACACAAACCCAACCCCTTGCAACGCTCCATGACTCAATGCTCCATGACCCAGGCCTTTGGTTCCAGCAGTAGAGAGGGACGTGCCTGTAAGGATGCTGTCTGTCCTCCTGCAGGAGGAGGGGATGGGACAGGCTGCCCCTCACCCCCCTCCTCTTAATTCTGTACTCCTGGAAGGAATGCGCCGGAGACGGCTGCTTTCCCTGCCCTTATAAGAAAAGGGCCTTTGTGTGGGATGATGTGACCTCAGTTGGGAGCTATTTAGTGTGTGTTTTAGGATGGAGTGAAGCTGTAGGCTGGCAGCCTGCTCCACACCGCACAGTCTCGCATGCTTCGAGTAACTTCACATGGCAACAAGACAGGCCGAGACCCGTCCTGTACGGGAAATCCTGCCTTTATTCTCCGCCACCCAGTCAGCAGTTCACAGAAAATGCCTTTGGAGATCAACACCACTAAGCACTGTTTGTGTCTAAACTGGCCACATAACCCCCAAAGCATTCTTTACTAAACCCTTTGAAAAAAAATGCTCCACTAAAGGTACTCTTGTTTTACATGTATAGATGAAGTGCCGATATTAAGACGTGTCTGGCCACTTCTCCCTCTTCGCATATCATACCTGAGCAGGTCTGAATCTTGGGTGGAGAGGGGGAGGACTACTACTGCTCATACAACCCTAGAAGAGTTGTCAGCACCTCATTAAGAACAGAGTTGGTGCTCATAGCTACCAAATGGCTCCACATTTTTGTCTTTGGGTTTGGAGAGCCAAGATATCTTCGCCCAATCCTCCCAGCACAAGACTGGTCTTTTGGCTCCTGACCCCTCTGCGGTCCAGTGGTCTTGTGTGGGGAACTGTTCCTGACGTCATCACACCCATAGACCTGGCTCTGGACGTGAAGACTTCAGAACAAGTCCAACACTGGATGTGGGGGAGCGCCGTTTTCCAGAGGATCGAAGGATCAGATTAGTACAGGCGCTGTATTCACCCCTAGACAAAACGAGCACTTCATCGGGGGGAAATTCATTGTCCAGAGTTGGGCTTTTATAGACACATGTTGCGGTAAGGCAGCCATTTGTTCTAAATGGTTAGGGAGATTAGCCATTACTGCTCGTTATGATGGTTTCACCAGATGGGAAGTGAGGGGGAAATCTGCGACAGGGACCCAGACAAATAAAAAAATTGGACAGGGCTCTAAACTTTCCCTACTATACTAAGTCATTTTAACTTTGTTGCTATTGGGATGCTCCCCCAAGTAGGATAGGAAATTGGTAACTTCTAAAGGAACCCCTGGAAAGCAGTTGTAACCTTTAGAATATATATAGATATAGTAAATTTATAGCTCCCAACTGTCCCTCTCATTTGTCCCTCATTTTGATCTGATCCATATAGTTGTATATAAAATGCAGTATTTTTCTTTCAAAAAGTGTTTCCCAGTGCTAAACCTTTCATCCAATTTCTAAAATTGCTGCATTTATACATTTCCAAAGCCAGTATAAAGGAATAATAGTGTGGGTTTATTTTTATTTTGTATAATTCTCCTTTTTAAGGGGGTGTGTCCTAGGTCTACATACATTTGCTAATAGGTGTCCCTCATTCCCATCTAAAAAAAGTTGGGAGGCACGAGTAAATTACTTGAGTATATATTAGGGGTGCAACGGATCAAAAAACTCACGGTTCGGATCGTTCCTCGGATCAGAGTCACGGATCGGATAATTTTTCGGATCACCACCATGTATAGTCCCCGCTGTAATGCCCACATGTCCATCTCCCCCCGCTGTAATGTCCACATGTGCATCTCCCCCGTCAGCGCTCTGCTCTGGGGAGCTCACTAGGCCGCCGCCGGGTGTACGAAGATGGCCGCTGCTCCGGAGCTAGGCCGAAGCCGTGGATCGCGCCGATCCGCGGACGTTGACCCGTGGGGATCACGGACGATCCGTTGCACCCCTAGTATAATATTGTAATCGGCTCACTGCAGTCCTTCACAAAGCAGACTCAGGAGTCTGCATTTTGAGACAGTCAGGCTGGCTGTCAGTTTGCCTTCCTGAATATGATTTTTAGTGGTGAGCAGAGGGATGGTGCTCATCAATGTACCTCTGCTCCTTCACCTGGGTGGTGACCAATTTCTATTGCTTAAAGTGATTGTAAAGGCTTGTGTGTTCCCCCCCCCCCTCCCCTATAAAAATAACAAACATGTTATACTTCCCTGCTCTGTTGCAGTGGATTTGCACAGAGCAGCCCGGATCCTCCTCTTCTCCGGTCCGTCTTTGGCTGGCTCTCCTGGCCCCTCCCTCCAGTGCCCCCACAGCAAGCAGCTTGCTTTGGGGACACCCGAGCTGAGTCACAGCTCTGTGTGTTCATTCAGACATGAAGCCCCGACCCCACCCCTCTCTCCCCTGATTGGCTATCTGACTTTGACAGCAGCAGGAGCCAATGGCGCTGCTGCTGTGTCTCAGCCAATCAGGAAGGAGAATATCAGATGGCTGAGACACTCATGGGTATCGTTGGATAGAGAGGGACCTCGGGTAAGTATGAGGGGGGCTGCTGCACACAGGCTTGTTATCTTCACGCATAGGGATAAACATTCTGACTTTACAAACCCTGCAACTGCAGTGGAGAAAAAAAGATCACCAGTCTAGCCATACTTTACTGTCAGGATTACAGGAGGGGACTGCACAGAGATATTTTGGCTAGAAAAAATGGTTTGCAAATTGCATTCTTGGAGTTTAATTTTAAATGGTGAATTTATATATGCAGATCTACACAACAGTCCTAAAATAGACAGTTGTCGAGGAAAAAAGGAATAAAGCCAAAATAAAGGACCATTTGGAGCTCTTATTTTAGTAAGGCCGGCTATTTTGAGGCTTTTATAAATGGAATCTGAGATTTCCTATTCCGTTATATATTCTAGGGTTGGACCGACTGCCTCCTCCGCTTCTTTTCTTGCTGTAATTATGTGAGCTTTACAAAATTGTGGGCTGTTGCAAAATATAGGTGTCATCCATGGCTGTGGGTATATTTCTGTGCTTGGCTTTGTCATAGACAGAGCAGAGAGCAGATTCCAATCTTCCTGCTGGAATCCCAAAAATGTACAAGAAGCCTATGGATTGTTCAGCCTACTGGGCGGTCATTAAAAATGAATGTCACTTTTGGTTGGACGTGGCCTTTTTTAAAGTGGTGTGTGTGTGTGTGTGTGTTTGTTTTTTTTATAATAAAAAAACATTTAGGCTTCATGCACACTAGCGTTTTTCGTAAGCTCAAAAACTAGAAAAAAACGCTGAATGAAAAATGCTGATAATGGCATTTTTTGACAGCTTTTAGAAGCCTTTATGAGCATTGGCATTTTTGAATTGCATAGAAATAAATAAAAAAAAACTGAACATTCAGTTTTTCTTTTATACTGCTGGAACGCTCCAAAAATTCTACAAGTCGTTTTTTTTTATTTAGTTTTTTCTGCTCCTAGATGCTGAACCTCAAAGTGCTAATAGCCTAAAGTAGTGTGCATGGGCACATAGGATAACCCTATTTGGCATCTAGGAGCAGAAAAACATGTTAGTTTCTAGTAGCTTAAAAAAACACGAGTGTGCATAGAGCCCAAGTACAACTTTGTTAAAAAAAAAAAAAAAAAAAAAAATCACAGGTTTGAATGACCCTGCAAGTATTTTTCAGCAGAATACATGGTGATTTGCCCAAAATGCACTTGACTAATTTCCTGCTGTGGGCTGACAAAACACAGCATTTTATGGAATAAAATCACAAGAAATGGTGTCAGCCCTGCCTAGTTATCTTTTGTGAAACCTCTTTAAAAATGGCATATTAAAGCCACACAAGTTGCCTTTCTATTTTTAGTATGCAGCCATTTTTTTTTCTAAAGATATTGTGCAATATGGCAACCTGGGGGGCATTCAGTACACACCCCTTCCCCAGTAATGTCATCTTCTGCTTTGTGATTACATTTTAGATCTCCAACAGAATAGGATTTTTGTTTAAGATTTACCTGCTGATCTAAAGGGATGCAGATGCTGCATCTTTCCACATTGGAACACAACGTTCTGTTAAGGTGATTGAGTGCAAACCCTTCCTTTCACAAATTGGTCTCGAAAGGGCATACAAGGTGACACAATTGGCTATTTTTTCAGAACCGATTTAAGGTAGAAATCTGCAATAAAAGCTGGTTAAATCTAGGGCTGCATCTAACGATTAGTTTCGTAATCGATTAGTTGCCCGATTATTGTTTAGATGAATCTGTTAATAACCATAAAAAATTTTTTTCTGCGATTTGCATTTTTTTCCTTTTTTTTTTTGGCCAGTTTGTTGTTGGGCAGACTAAACACAAATTGCTGCAAAAACACATTATTACATGCTTTTCTGCAGCTTCTCTATTGAAGTATATTGAACCAAAAAAACTAAATGGCACAGTTTTGCGTTTAAAAAAAGTCCTTGCCCTTTCCAAATACGCAGCAGCTGAAAAAATCATGGATGTGAACGTGTCCCATAGGAAACCATGTAAATGACCTGTAGTGTGTTTCTACAAAAAGCACCAAAAAAACAGAGGAGTGACCCGGGCCTGAGATGTTTAGTAACATAATGGGGTTAAAAAAAAAATGGTACAAAAAGAGCAAATCGCTGTAAGGGGTTAATTTTTTACTGTGGGACAGTGAAAGTAATATTTACAGTAGCAATTTGCTCTTTTTGTACTGTGAAGGGCTCTTTTTTTTTTTTTTAAAACCCCATTATGTTACTGGCCGATTAATCGATTATGAAAATAGTAATCGATTAATTTCATAATCGATTAGTTGTCGATTAATCAATTTGTTGTTTCGGCCCTAGTTAAATCCTTCACCTAGAAAGGATTATTTGAGTGGAGTTGCATTTGAAACTACTGATGTATAATTATGTTTCTATTGTCTTTGCAGGGTTTGCCTTTCCTGACTGGGCCTATAAGCCAGAGTCCAGCCCGGGTTCCAGACAGATCCAGCTCTGGCACTTCATTCTAGAGCTCCTGAGAAAAGAAGAGTATCATGATGTCATTGCCTGGCAAGGGGATTATGGGGAGTTCGTCATTAAGGACCCTGACGAAGTGGCACGGTTATGGGGAGCACGGAAATGCAAGCCACAGATGAACTATGACAAATTGAGCAGGGCACTCAGGTGAGGCCGTTTGTCTATCTCCTTACTGTTTTTTTTTTTTTTAAACGACTCCTATCCTATAACTTAACTTATTTTTAAAGTTTTAATGGGAGGTTAGATACTCAATGTTTTTTTTAATCCTCTTTGGCTCCACTGGGGAGATTTCTCCTCGCTTCCGGTTCAGGTGACCACAAGGGCATTGCAGATTGTTCTTTTCCATCTACTTTTATTAGAAGAATCCTCTAGGGGTTTTTGATGGTGCCATAGACTCCTTTTATTGGTGGCTCCATTGGAACATGGAATGTACTCCTCCAGTGAGATGAAACGGAAGGTTCAGTTTTGGAATTTGTTCGCTTTTATGTATTTTTGGTATTAACGCAGCAGGAATGATGTGACTTCAATGTCGGGGAGAAATCTTGGTTGTGGAGATCGTTCCTCTGGGATCTATGGCACAGATAACCTGCCCATATGCTACTAGATTTTCAAACAAACATTCGTACGAAAACTCATCAGCACCTTCAATGGCAAATGTCATTCAAAAGTGTGTGTGTGTGTGTGTGTGTGTGTGCGCACACCAGGACGCCACGCTATATTGGGACAGTAAGCTGCAACTGGACAGTGGGATATACACCAAGATGCAAATTAAAGCTGCGCTAACAAAATCTCAATAGGGGATGGGTAAACTAGTGATAAACAGTGTCTAAATATATAATATGACTGTAAACCAAAAAACACCCCTTGGCAAACACCAAAAATATTGATATTGAACATAAATAAATTACAAAAATTGATGAGTATTAATAAGATAAAGGGTGTATCCTCAAATTTTGATGTGAATATTGAGGTGAATAAGAAATTGAGGTCCACAAATACCAGGTATACTCAAAGTGATATATTGTCCACCAATATTGAACTCGTGCGCCACCTCCGTGAGAAATTTGAGCTTGCCAGAAGCAAGCTAATTGAAAGCCTGCGGCTATAACCCAGCCCGGGTCCTGCACCAGGAAGCAGCGGCAACACAGATGGAATTGACTGAGATGAAGCACGGCACTCGGTCTGACAGGTATCCCGATGTTATTGGACTGTAATAGGACTCGGGTATGCTGGTAAATTACCCAAAAGTAAAGGAGTTTACATGGCGTAAAACAGTTTAAAAAGGTGCATTTATTATAATCTTAAAGGTTACACTTGCATTGTATAAAATATCACAGGTCATAAAGCCGGCGGGCGAGCAAGCATACACCCGTCCACAGCGAGGGTAGCGTGATGGCATCAGTATAACAAACTAGAAAGTATTTATTTTTTCGGTATTTTTTTTTCCCCATTTGTTAAAGGGCTTGTAAAGGTTTGTTTTTTATTTTCTAAATAGGTTCCTTTAAGCTAGTGCATTGTTGGTTCACTTACCTTTTCCTTAGATTTCCCTTCTAAATGTTTGTTTTCTTTGTCTGAATTTCTCACTTCCTGTTCCTCCTCAGTAAGCTGTTCTGGGTGACTCCACACCACTCGGATGATGGTGTGAAGTTTAGTGAGGAGAAACAGGAAGTGAGAAATTCAGACAAAGAAAAAAAAACATTAAGGCCCCATGCACACGAGACGCCGGTGCAAACTCTGCTGAACACACGTTTTTAAAGGCTAAAACCGGCGTTTAAAAACGCCAGTTTTGCCGCGATTTTAGTGGCGTTTTACCGCGTTTGCGTCTATAGGCGTTTAGTTAAACATCATAAGACCCTCCCTAAGCTCAAAAAACATTATTATTTAACCATTTCAGCCATTTTGGGAGACCAGCAGCTGAGAGAGCAGCAGTGTACTTGTATTTAGCGTATCACTTGCCACATCATCTGCCACAAGCTGTGGATTGTCCACTTGCCACGTCACCTGATACGTCACCTGGCCACGTCACCTGCCACAAGTTGTGAATTGTCCACTTGCCACGTCACCTGCCACGGCGCCTGGCCACAAGTTGTGGATTGTCCACTTGCCACATCACCTGGCCATGTCACCTGCCACAAGTTGTGGAATGTTCACCTGGCCACGTCACCTGCCACAAGTTGTGCATTGTCCACTTGCCACGTCACCTGGCCACGTCACCTGCCACAAGTTGTGAATTGTCCACTTGCCACGTCACCTGCCACGTCACCTGGCCACAAGTTGTGGATTGTCCACTTGCCACATCACCTGGCCACGTCACCTGCCACAATTTGTGGATTGTCCATCTGCCACGTCACCTGGCCACGTCACCTGCCACAAGTTTTGGATTGTCCACTTGCCACGTCACCTGCCACAATTTGTGGATTGTCCACCTGCCACGTCACCTGCCACAATTTGTGGATTGGTCACCTGCCATGTCACCTGGCCACGTCACCTGCCACAAGTTGTGTATTGTCTACCTGCCACGTCACCTGGCAACATCACCTGCCACAAGTTGTGGATTGTCCACTTGCCACGTCACCTGCCACAAGTTGTGGATTGTCCACTTGCCACGTCACCTGCCACAAGTTGTGGATTGTCTACAGTGCAATGCAAGCAATTAGTTTTTTTTTCATATTTTTTTGATGGTTTTTCATCATTTGCCATCATTTTTGAGATTTCTAATGTAAAAAAATAGGTCACCTTTTAAAACGCTAATAAACGAAATCGCGGCAAAACACCGGTACCGCGTTTTGCCGCGTTTAGCGTCTGAAACGTGGAAAACTTTTGTGTCTGAACCCATTTTTTTGCTTCTGGAAAAACGGAGGTTAAACGCAACTGCTTGTAAACGCCAAAAAACGAGAGTGTGTGCATGGTCACATAGGATAACATTGAATGGGTTCAGGGGCAGTTGAAAAAAGTGTCCAACTGCCTCTGAACGCGCGTTTAACAGCAAATAACAGCGTCTCGTGTGCATGGGGCCTTAGACGGTAAATCAAAGGAAAAGGTAAGTGAACAAACAATGCACTAGCTTAAAGGAACCTATTTAGAAAATAAAAAACAAACCTTTACAACCCCTTTTAAGCAAAAAATAAACCCAGCGGTGATTAAATACCACAAAAAGAAAGCTCTATCTCAAAAAAGATCCACATTTTGTTTGGGTGCAGTTCTGCATGACTGCGCAATTTTGTCATTCAGTTTCATATTGCGACAGCAGTAAAAGCTGAAAATTGGCCTGGGCTGGAAGCAAGTAAACGTGCCTAGCAGGCAAGTGGTTAATCCAGTTAAATTTGGTCACATGAGCCTTGGAAATGCCAGTGGCTGAAAGCAACAACATTTCTTAGTGTCCAGCCAGTATTGCGAAGTATATGCAAAATGCATACATTTGTTCAACATGGAACAACTTCTTCTTTTTTTTTTTTTTTTTTTATATTCAAGATATGACAATATAAGGTGCTTTAATACTGAATTATTATTGACTTGGGGTAAAGATCAGATTTTGTTTCAGACCCATTTATTTATAAGAAACCAACAGATTCCGAAGGATTTGCAAAAGTTTTGCCAAAACTGTATAGCAAGTGGAGGCTTAAAGGAGAAGTCCAGCCTTTTTAGGCTGGGCTTTACCTCTGGGTCACATGAGTGCAATTAGTTTTGCACTCCCGTTATCCGTTTTCAGCGGAGAGCGGTCTGAAGTCCACTCTCCGCTGACGTCACTGCCATCAGTCGAGGCACCGCGTCATCCCGACTTCCCAGCTGCCTTGATTGATGGCAGTCTCAGCGAGCCACTGAGACGGCCGCTCCCTGCCCCTCCATAGCTCAGCGCTCGTGGAGGAGCCGAGCAGGAGAGATGCTGACTAACAGTCGGCAGCTCTCTGCTCGGGGAGGAGTGAGAACCGAGCCATCAGCGTTGTTTGATCGCTCATTTCTCAGTGCAGAGGTGCCGGGGGACAGCTGCAGCATCGGTCTGATGCTGCATCCACCTAGGTAAGTATGAAGCTAAAAAAAAAAAAACATCCAATTTTAAAGGATACGTATACCTTTGGGAACATATTGCATGTTTCAGCTCCTACTGCCTTTCCCCCAATCCCTCTTCTCCTTTGACAGTGAGTGGGGATTCTTCTCCCCACGCCTGCGGTTACTTTTTGAAAAAGGCATGGTTGTGTGTTCGGCTCTACCCAAACAGCCACGTCATTCATTCACAGGTTTTTTTAAACGAACAAACTACAAGTACTGTCCCATTGCGGCAGATGGGCTTGTAGTTTCAGTAGGCTGCAGGGGGTGCTGATGAACGTTCGTAGTCCACTCATGGCCTTCGGCGTAAAAACGGCCCATACAGAGGTACAGGCTAAAAGCCAGAGAACATGTTTGCAGGAGTCCACAATGCAACTGTGATCTACTGATCAATGCTTTCCAGGCTCCTGTAGGAAAATGCAAAAATGTGTTTTTTTTTTTTTTTTTTTTTTTTCCATAAGGGAAACTTCTCCTTTTTAACCACTTAACGACCGCCCACTGTAAATATACGTCGGCAGAATGGCACCGACAGGCAGAATCACGTATATGTACGTGACTGCCTTTGTATAGTTGGGGGGTCCGATCTGACCCCCCTTCTTTACAGTGAGCGGCCGTTATTCCTTTGGGAGCAATCAGGGATGAGGGGACAGCCATTCGATTCCGGCCACCCCCTCTCGATCGCTCCCAGCGAATCAAATCATTCCCCTGCCTGTGTAATGTAAACACAGGCAGAGGAAGTGATGTCATCTCTCCTGCGGCGCTCACATATACCGAGCGCCGTACAGGAGAAGATGCAGGTTGGTGCACAAAACACTACACTGACACCAGGACACATAGGCACATAAATCGCCACCCCAGATCACCCCCCAGTCACAGTGTCACTGATTGCAGTGATCAGTAAATAAATGGTCACTGCAATCAGTGACATTTGTGACAAAGTGTCACTTAAGTTAGTTTTAGGTCCGGTGTAGCCCCCCTAACCCCCCCCAATAAAGGTTTAACCCCCTTGATCGCCCCCCAGGTAACCCTTTCACCCTCTATCACCACTGTCACTAAGCAATCGTTTTTCTGATCGCTGTCTTAGCGTTGGTGATGCCGATAGGTAGCCAGTAATTTTTTTTTTTTTTTTAGGTTCACCGTCAGGTTTTGATATAGCGTCAGGTACCCCCATATATTGCCTAATAAAGATTTTAACCCCCTAATTGCCCCTATTTAACCCTTTCACCAGTAATCACCATATAAGTGTTACGGGTGACGCTGGTTAGTTAGTTTGCTTTTTATAGTGTCAGGGCACCCGCCGTATATAACCCAATAAGGGTTTAACCCCCTGATCGCCCGGCGGGTGATATCAATTAGGTTTTAGCATCAGCGAGGGTCTGCATCACACCCCAGGCAGCGTCAGGTTAGTGCCAGTAACGCTAACACCCACGCGTGAAGCATACACCTCCCTAATGGTATAGTATCTGAACAGATCTATACTAGCGTCCCCAGCAGTTTAGGGTTCCCAAAAACGCAGTGTTAGCGGGATCAGCCCAGATACCTGCTAGCACCTGCGTTTTGCCCCTCCGTCCAGCCCAGGCCACCCAAGTGCAGTATCGATCGATCACTGTCACTTACAAAACACAACACACATAACTGCAGCGTTCGCAGAGACAGGCCTGATCCCTGCGACTCCAGTGCTGTAGGAGGTGACTTCACCACCACAGTTAAAAAAAAAAAGCATATATGCCGAAGCATTGGGGCAGCAGGGGCGGAGGAGCAATTTTGCTCCTAATGCCGTGTACATTCGGTCGAAATTCCGATGGAGGCTTGCCCGTCGAAAAGTCTGACCATGTGTACGCGGCATAACTTTTGCGGGAAGATGCCCCCATGCTTCGGCATATATAAATGGTGCATGTATGCCCATCATTAGAAGTGGGTGGATGAAGGGCGGTATTCTAATGGTGGGCATACCCACCGATCAATCTCTTTTTTTCGTTCAGCCAACAGGCTGCATGAAAAAAAAAAGATTACAATACATGTCCAACAAGGACCAGCAACGTACTGGTATGTTGCTGGACTTTGAATGTTTATACCAGAATGATGCCTGCGGGTTTAGGTATCATCTTGGTATCATTCTTTTCAGCCAGCGGCCGGCTTTCATGTAAAAGCAATCCTAGTGGCTAATGTGTCGCCCCCCCCCCCCCCGGATATAAAAAGCGCCATTGGGAAAGCATTTTATCACACCGATCTTGGTGTGGTCAGATGCTTTGAGGGCAGAGGAAAGATCTAGGGTCTAATAGACCCCAGTTTTAAAAAAAAAAGAGTACCTGTCACTACCTATTGCTATCATAGGGGATATTTACATTCCCTGAGATAACAATAAAAATGATAAAAAAAAAAATATGGAAGCAACAGTTTAAAAAAAAAAAAAAAAAGCAAAATTAATAATAAAAAAAAAAAAAGCAACCCTGTCCTGCCCTGCTCTTGCCCAATGGCGAACGCAAGCGTCGGTCTGGCGTCATATATGTAAACAGCAATTGCACCATGCATGTGAGGTATCACCGCGAAGGTCAGATCGAGGGCAGTAATTTTAGCAGTAGACCTCTGTAAATCTAACGTGGTAACCTGTAAAGGCTTTTAAAGGCTTTTAAAAATGTATGTAGTTTGTCACCAATGCGCGTTTGTGTGAAATTTTAAAGCTTGTCGTGTTTGGTATCTATGTACTCGGCCTAAGATCATCTTTTTTATTTTATCAAACATTTGGGCAATATAGTGTGTTTTAGTGCATTAAAATTAAAAAAAGTGTGTTTTTTTTTCCCCAAAAAATGCGTTTGAAAAATCGCTGCACAAATACTGTGTAGAAAAAAAAATGCAACACCCACCATTTTAATCTGTAGGGCCTTTGCTTTAAAAATATATATAATGTTTGGGGGTTCAACATAATTTTCTTGCAAAAAAAATGTTTTCATGTAAACAAAAAGTGTGAAAAAGGGCTTTGCCTTCAAGTGGTTAGAGTGGATGTAAGCTTCCTAATGTTGTGTCTAAAATGCCAGAACAGTTCAAAACCCCCCCAAATGACCCCATTTTGAAAAGTAGACACCCCAAGCTATATACTGAGAGGCATGTCGAGTCCATGGAATATTTTATGTTGACACAAGTTGCGGAAAAAATACAATTTATATCTTTATTTATTTTTTGCACAAAGTTGTCGCTAAATGATATATTGCTCAAACATGCCTCAGGCATATGTGGAATTGCACCCCAAAATACATTCTGTTGCTTCTCCTGAGAACGGGGATACCACATGTGTGAGACATTTTGGGAGCCTAGCCACGTACGGGACCCCAAAAACCAAGCACCGCCTTCAGGCTTTCTAAGGGTGTAAATTTTTGATTTCACTTCTCACTGCCTATCACAGTTTCGGAGGCCATGGAATGCCCAGATGGCACAAAACCCCCCCAAATGACCCCATTTTGGAAAGTAGACACCCCAAGCTATTTGCTGAGAGGTATGGTGAGTATTTTGCAGATCTCTCTTTTTGTCAGTTTTGAAAATTGGAAAAAAAAAAAAAATAAAGCAAATAGCTTGGGGTGTCTACTTTCCAAAATGGGGTCATTTGGGGGGGTTTTGTGCTATTTTGGCATTTTATGGCCTTCGAAACTGTGATAGGTAGTGAGGAGTGAAATCAAAAATTTGCGCCCTTAGAAATCCTGAAGGCAGTGCTTGGTTTTCGGGGTCCCGTACGCGGCTAGTCTCCTAAAAAGTCCCACACATGAGGTATTCCCGTACTCAGGAGAAGCAGCAAAATGTATTTTGGGGTGCAATTCCACATATAACCATGGCATGTGTGAGCAATATATCATTTAGTGACAAATTTTTGTATTTTTTTTTGTCATTATTCAATCACTTGAGACAAAAAAAAAATATTCAATGGGCTCAACATGCCTCTCAGCAATTTCCTTGGTGTCTACTTTTAGCACCTCAAGAAATGAGATAGGCAGTCATAAATTTAAAGCTGTGTAAATTCCAGAAAATGTACCCTAGTTTGTAGACGCTATAACTTTTGCGCAAACCAATAAATATACGCTTATTGACTTTTTTTTTACTAAAGACATGTGGCTGAATACATTTTGGCCTAAATGTATGACTAAAATTGAGTTTATTCGATTTTTCTTATAACAAAAAGTAGAAAATATCTTTTTTTTTTTTTCAAGATTTTCGGTCTTTTTCCGTTTTTATTTCGCAAAAAATAAAAATCGTAGAGGCAATCAAATACCATTAAAAGAAAGCTCTATTTGTGGGAAGAAAAGGATGGAAATTTTGTTTCGGTACAACATTGCATGTCGCACAATTTACAGTTAAAGCAGCGCAGTGCAAAATTCTGAAAACGGCTCTGGTCCTTTAGCTACAAAATGGTTCGGGGCTTAAGTGGTTAATGGATCAAATTCATGTAACAGAACCAGAATTTGAGGTTGAAACCACATCTATAGAAGCCACTGAAAGTTTTCCTTGCTACAAAGTGTCGTGTAGGGTGAGTTCACTAACCACCTCACACTTCTCCCTTTCTCCCCAGTTGTGATGTTTTGTGGGTGCAAGGCCTCCAACTTGCCCTCCAAGAAGCCAGTGGGGGATTGAAATCCTATGTAACTAGAATACCAGTTTTCGATTGTTACAATAGGTTGCCATTGCTAATTTTATGCAGAAAATATTAGCTTCCCGTCGTGCTGATCCTTTGGCTTTAATCCCCTGTGAGGTAATGACTCAAAACAAATATGGTGATCAGGAGTTCTGCCTTTACTGGATCCCAGTCAGTGACTTGGAAAATTGAGTACCCACATGATGGCTAGGCAACGACACGAGGAGCTCATCAGAGACCTTCAACGTAGAGCTGCACGATTTAATCGTTAAGAATCAAAATTGCGATCTTTTTCCCTTCCCGATCTTCAAACGGATCTTTCTGTGCAGAGTTCTCACAGCTGGGAGAAAAATTCAGGCAGCCTGCCAAGTTTTAGGCTTCATGCCCATGGACGTTTTTACAGCTGCGTTTTTTTTTTGTTTTTTTTTTTACAGCTGCGTTTTTTACAGCTTAAACACCTGTCCATGTTGTGTAATTTTTTTTTTGCGGGAAAACACTAAAAAATGCGACCGCGTTTTTGCGCATTTTTTTGACGCTTCGCCTTTTTTTCTGCCTAACTCCGACGCTGAGGAACGCACTGGTCCTGGGTTTTTTTTTTCAGCTTAAAAACGTCTATGCTATTTGCAGCTCAAAAACGCCTAGGTGGGCATGAAGCTATAGACTAACATGGACAGGCATTTTTAAGCTGTAAAAAACGCTCAAAAACGCGGCTGTAAAAACGTCCGTGGGCATGAGGCCTTATAACAAAGCTAATAAGTGAAACAAAGTATCTCTTGGTTCTTTTATCAAAGGAAAGAACTCTAGATGAAGGAATTTTAACCATTTAAAGACCAATCCTTACTGACATTTGTTTCTTATAAGTAATCGTTATTTTCTGCTAGGAAATTACTTGAAACACCCAAATGTGATTTTTTTTTTTTTTTTTTTTTTTTTTTTTTTTTTTTTTTTTAGCAGAGACCCTAGAGAATAAAATGGTGGTTGTTGCAAAATTTTATGTCGCACCGTATTTACGCTGAGGTTTTTTAACCACTTAAGGACCAAGCCTGTTTTTCAGACTCTGTGTTTACAAGTTAAAAACAATTTATTTATTTTTTGCTAGAAAATTACTTGGAACCCGCAAACATGATTTTTTTTTTCCTAATTCTCTAGAGAATAAAATGTCGGTCATTGCAATAAGTTTTGTCACACCGTATTTGCGCAGCGGTCTTACAAGTGCACTTTTTTTGGGGGGGAAAAAATTCACTCTTTTGAATTAAAAAATAAGACACCAGTAAAGTTGGCCCAAATTTTTTTTTTTTTATATTGTGAAAGATAATGTTACGCCGAGTAAATTGATACCCAAAATTCAAAATTGCGGCCGCTCGTGGAATGGCGTCAAACTTTTACCCTTAATCTCCATAGGCGACGTTTAAAAAAAAATTCAACAGGTTGCATGTTGTGAGTTAGAGGAGGTCTAGGGTTAGAATTATTGCTCTTGCTCTAACGATCGCGGCGATACCTCACGTGCGGTTTGAACAGTTTTTATATGCAGGTGCTGCTCACGTATGCCTTCGTTTCTGCGCGTGAGCTCGTTGGGACAGGGCGCTTTAAAAAAAATTATTTAATTTTTTCTTATTTTACATTTATTTTATTGATTTAAAAAAAAATAATAATTGGGTCACTTTTATTCCTATTACAAAAAATGTCAACATCCCTTGTAATGGAAAAAAGCATGACCGGTCCTCTTAAATATGAGATCTGGGGTCAAAAAGTCCTCAGATCTCATATTTGGACTTAAATGCAATAAAAAATGACGACAAAAAAATGGCCCTTTAAGAGGTATGGGTGGCAGTGGCGTTTTGATGTCGCTTCCGCCCTGCTATGGTATGGAGACGGGTGGGGGCCATCTTGCCCTCACTCGTATCCATACCAAGGAAGAAGGACCGGATCACCTCCGCCGCTACCGACGGCTCCGGTAAGCGGCGGGAGGGGGGGCCCCTCTCCCGCCGCTGATCACTGTGATCTTGCGGCGAATCCGCCACAGAGACCACCATTATCTTAAACAGAACCGCCCACTGAAAAGATGGTGTTACTGCTGTTACCGAGATATCCATCTTTAAAGTGTGTGTGTGTGTGTGTGTGTGTGTACACAGTGGGCGGCCGTTAAGTGGTTTAACGCATTTAAAAAAAAAAACTTTTGTTTTTTTTTATTCATTAGGCCCCTTTCACACTGGGGCGTTTTTCATGCGGTTTAGCGCTAATAATAGCGCTGTTATACCGCATGAAAAAATCCTGCCCTGTGTCTTCAATGTGAAAGCCCGAAGGCTTTCACACTGAAGCGGTGCGCTAGCAGGACCGCTCCAAAAGTCCTGCTAGCCGCTTCTTTACAGTGGTAAAGGAGCGGTGTGTTCACCGCTCCTTTACCGCGGTCTCCCATTGAAATCAATGGGACAGCGCGGTAATACCGCCCGCAAACCGCGGCAATAGCCGTGGTTTGCGGGCGGTATTAACCCTTTTTCGGCCGCTAGCGGGGGTTAAATTAACCCCCCTAGCGACCGCATACCGCGGTAAGAACGACAGTATAGCAGCGCTGAAAATCGCGCTGCTATACCGCCACCGCTCCTGCCCGCCCCAGTGTGAAAGGGGTCTTAGTGTAACGTTGGCCCAATTTTTTTTTGTATAATGTGAAAGACAATATTACACTGTCAGAATCGTGATCTTTATTCGAAGCAAAAAAAATCGTGATTCTCATTTTAGCCAGAATCGTGCAGCTCTACTAAAACATTGTTGTTTCATGACGGGTTTCCTCTAAAGAGCAGTGTGTGGCATATTTCAGGAGTAGAAGGGGTTACAGGGCCACAGAACACAAGTCCTGCATCTCTGTATTTACTTCTCATACCTGTGGTGGGAGGAACGGGGGAGGCGGGAGCCTGCTGTCTAATTACAAGGTCCTCGTGTCTCCAGTACACCTGGGTGTTTGGAAAAGACAAGTTGTTTAGCAAAGGGGGGTAATTACTGGGTTACAGCCAACAAAACATACCTATGTAAGATAACAGGGCTGGAAACATAAGCAAGAAGAGAACTTTTTTTAATTTTTTTTTTTTTCGGTAACTGGAAATTATACTGCAGCTATTCCCCAGAAAGGCAAGACCAACGGATGGAACAACAACTTATAAAAAATAGGAAAGCATTATTTATTTATTTTTCCTCCCAAGCACCTGGAAATTCTATATATGAATTGGGCAAGGTGTAGCCTTTAGCTATTTTGATACTACAGACCCAAGGGGGGGGGGGGGGGGGTAGTTTTTCAGTAGCTGTTTTTCCTTTTGTAGGTTTCGTTGTAAAAGAAACCTGCTGGCCATACATGGATCGAAAATTCAGCCGGTTCAGCAGGGGCTGGCTGAACGTTGATCCACCTATGGCCATTCACGCTAGACGTCCATCTAAACTTCTTTTAAGCGGAAATGTTGGAAAATTTTCACTCAATCAGCCAATCAGTTGCATCGCTGATCAGTGTATTCTGACAATGGAGTCCCTGCTGTCAGAATACAATAGCGCAGCAGGAAGGATTCCTTTTATCTACCTCCAATGTGTGCATGAGGGGAATCCAGATTTATTTTATTTTTTTTATCAGGGTGGCTGATCAAAATAGGATTCATCTGTGGCCAGCTTTAGTTTCTGAAGCTAAAATACCTGTCTAAAGCCTCATATTCACAATTGGATTTTCCGCGGACAAAGCGTAAAGACTTTTTTCCGAAGTGCGTTGGCCATGAACTTGTCTTGCAAACAAGCGGCAAATAATTGTCGGCCAACAAACACGAAAATATGTGGTTCTTTAGCGCCACCCTTTGGGCAACTTCTGCTAATGTTGTGTTATGGTGAGCGTTGCTTCCGAGCATGCGTGTTTGTATTTTGGATTTTTGTCCGAAGGACTAATGTACACACGATCGGATAATCCGACAACACACATTTGTTGTTGGAAAATTTTAAAGCATGCTATTCAACAGTTGGCGGAAAATCCAACAGCAAGTGTCCGATGGAGCGTACAAACGGTCGGATTTTCCGACAACAGCCTGTCGTCACACAATTCCTGTCGGAAAATCCGATCGTGTGTACGGGCCTTTTAGAGCAAACGCCAAATGCTTTGTCACCTGCCTTTGTGCAGAAAAGCCTTTCCTGTGTCTTTTTTGAGTTGCACGATTCTGGCCAAAATGAGAATCGCATTGTATTTGCTTGGAATAAAGATCAAGATTCTTGCGGCGTAACGTCTTTCACATTGCATTAAAAAAAAATTGGGCTAACTTTACTTTTTAGTTTATTAAACAAATTGGGTTTGAAAGACCGCTGCGCAAATACAGAGTGACATAAAATATTGCAACAGCCATTTTATTCTTTATGGTATCTGCCAAAAATGTGTGTGTGTGTGTGTGTGGTTTTTTAAGTGGTTATCTAGCAAAGAATACTGATTTTAACTTGTAAGAAACAAGGGTCAGAAAAAGGCTTTAGTCTATAAAATAGAAGTGTGGTCCGTCCCCTCCTTTATACAGGACTGATGCTGCATCGGTCTCCCGGCGCCTCTACACTTAGAACTGAGCCATTGAACACTGCCGATGGCTTTGTTCTCAGATCTCAGAGGAGAGGTGCTGTCAATCAGCAGCTCTCCTCCTCCACAGCTCAGTGTGGCAGTGAGCATGAGAGGCGGCGATCGGTCCAGGCACCTGGCAAGTCTAGTCTTCATTGTCGTGATAAAGCGGTCCCTGGACTGATTCGAGTGACGTCAGCAGAGGGCGGACTTTAGACTGCACTCTGATGAAAACAGCTCACAGGAGTGCAAAACAAATTGCACTTCTGTGACCAATTGGAGACGCTCAGGCTGGACTTCTCCTTTTTTATGTGGTTAAACTGACCTCGTTAGAAGCCAAAAGTTCATCCTTTTTGATCTAAAAGAATACAGTGTTACTATGTTTCTTTTTATCTCTGCCTAAGCATTGTGATAAACTTGGCAGGCTACCTTTCTTTCTTTTTTTGTTAACAAACATGTCATACTTGCCTGCTCTTTGCAGTGGTTTTGCACAGAGCAGCTCTGGTCCTCTTCTTTTCGGGTCCCCAACATGCGCTCCTGGCTCCTCTCCCTCAAGTGGTGTCCCCAGAGAAAGCTACTTGCCTGGAGACACCATTGCTCTGTGTTCATAAGACATCCAATTGGCTCCCGTTGCTGTCTTGGCCAATGAGTGAGTCCCCATACAGCTGAAGGTATTGTGAACATTGCTGTATTGGGGGGGGCTGCGCCCAGGTTTTTCACCTTGATACATAAAGGTAAAAAAAAAACTTCCGCCTTTAGAAACCCTTAAAAGAAGTACAGCCAAAGCTCATTTGGCTAAACTTTTTCTGTGGATCATGGGTGTGCAGTTCGTTTTGCACTCCTCCTGTGACCTGTTTTCAGACGACAGCGAGCTGAAGTCTGCTGTCTGCTCTCTGCTGACGTCAGTCAGTCCAGGCTCGTGTGTAATCAGGACCATGGAGTCGGAATCTGCCCACATGGCTGGATCGGCACTTGGCTCAACCGCTGAGAGCCTGAGCCGGGCCACTCCTTCCCCCTCCACAGCCCAGTGAGCGAGGAGGGGGGCAGAGCAGGGAGCTGCTGATTGATAAGTCAGCAGCTCTCTGCTCATGGACCTGTGAGAACCGAGAGTTCAGCGGTGTTCGCTTGCTCGGTTCTCCGTGTCGGAGGCCCCGGGGGACCGATGCTGCAGCCACCTAGGCAAGTGTGAATCTAAAAAAAGTACTTCTCTTTTAAGGCTCTCTTTTAGACAAGGTAGAAGGCACCTTTACTATTGGTGGCAGGTCCGCTTTAGAGGGGAACACCTGCTTTTCTGGAAAATAGAACTATGCAAGATGGGTCTATGGCTCCCCCCCCCCCCCCCCAAAATTATAACTCTTCAGGTGTTTGAAGTTTCTGAGCCTAGTTGCAAGGGTAGGCTCTGTCCTATATATTCCATAAAACTGGTGATTTATGGTGTATGTATGTATGTATGTATATGTGTGATATATATATATATATATATATATATCTATCATATATATATCACACATATATATCACACATATATATATATATATATATATATATATATATATATGTGCCATAAATCACCAGTTTTGCAGAAAGATGTAAAGTAATGTTATTTCTTATAAATTCAAAAGAATCCGTTAAAATTATATATTTTTTTTTTTTTCAGGTATTACTACAACAAAAGGATACTTCACAAAACCAAAGGCAAACGATTCACCTACAAATTTAACTTTAACAAACTGGTGTTGGTCAACTACCCCTTCATAGATATGGGTATGTCAGGTAAGTGCCCTCAGAAGAAACAAAAATACTTCTGTAATATGTTTTATGGGAGGGTAAACCTAAATACCAAGCTGGGATTAATAACAGTTCTGAATCAGAGAAGGGTCTTTTGGGGAATATTTGGTTAAAGCCCCTGTCGCATCCTCAGTTTAAATGGTATGTCTATATCAGGGACATGCAGTCAGGGGAGGCAGAGCCATCAACATAAAAAAAATGGAAGGTCATAGCTCAGTGACCTGGGGTCACAGAGACCCCAAATTTGGGGAGTAGGTAGCTGAAGTCCTACCCCACCACTGGTCATAATGGTTCCGGAGATATGGGGCTCCTTTCGCAGCCTATCGGAAGCTTCATACAGAGTGGCCAGTTTTAATACAAGCTGACACTCTGTTTGCAGCAGACTGAGAGGTTGAGCTCTCATTTGTCAGAGGCACTGAGCTCAATGGACAGCTTGGAGTCTTGACCAATGGTAAATTACCATTGGCCCAAGATGTCCAATAAAAATGCTGTAGTGGAGGCACGCATCACTGCAGTGTCATAGAAGGGGGCACGTGTCTAAGACAAATACTCCCGCCCAGCCCTTTTAACTAGAAGGAAAAACACATGGGTTTAAGATTTACCCACATTACCATGTTTTTCTAACACAGTTAAGAGGTAGAATGAGAATCTGCTGCTGTTGAAAAGGCCCTGTTTTAATCCAGCCAAATCATATATTTATATGCTATATGTTATAACATCTATTTACTGTGAAATTACTGGTTGGAAGTTATAACTTAAGCAGGTTTCTTAACGGACAAATTACTGAAGTACAGTGTTTTTTTTTTTTGTTTTTTTTTAATATAGTAAATTACCTTAAAAACAATATATAATAATTGGTATATTACTTATGGTAATTAACCCCTTGCCACCCAGGCCAATTCTGATACTTCTCTCCTACATGTAAAAATTATTATTTTGCTAGAAAATTACTTGGAACCTCCAAATTTTAATATTTATTATTATTATTTGTAATTTTTTTTTTTCAAGGTACATTAAGACAAATGGTGTTAAGACAAAGCCTTGCTAGAAAAGCCCATCCGTAGGGAGCATGCTATAGTGAAGTACCCTTGCTCTCTGTGAAAACAGAGGTCTCTCTGCAGAGGTATAAAATGCTTTCTGCTCAGTCAGGCCTAGAGCATTTCAGTTAGCAGGTGTTATGAGCTTTTCCGGTTGGAGAGCTTTTTGTCCGACTTGGGGTGCTTGGCAGAACTCTGTAGAGTTGCCTCTGATTCCACAGGGAAAGCACTTCACTTAAGCATGGAAAGCCGTAGATGGCGGTTTACTGTTCAGCGCAATCCTTTTTTTCAATGAAAAGCTGATGGCAAGCTTTCTAAATTGTAAAATAGAATACATTTTGCTGCACTATATTGTAATCAATACAGTATTGAATATCTGAATTTCTCTCAATGTACGGAACCTGTACATGCACATCTTAGTTTTATTAGAAGTCTATGTGGAAAGCATGTTGTGTCCATAATTAAGGTGCCTCAGCATATGTTCACCCCTTGAGGGCGCGCTCCCGAATCCTGCATTCCGCGTCCATAGCCCCGGCGCTGCATCATTGGATTTGATTGATAGCAGCGCAGCCATTGGCTCCTGCTGTTGTAAATCTATCCAATGAAGAGCCGAGAACACCGGAAAAAGATCCAGCGTGTTCTCGAAGTGGGACTTTCCAGGACTCGGGTAAGTAAAACGGGGGGCCGGTAATAGTCAGATGTTGTTTCACCTTAATGCAATAGGATGAATTAAGGTGAAAAAACTTGAGGGTTTGCAACCCCTTTAAGTTTTGACCACAGAATGGATTTTGCCGTTTTAAGCTCAAGTGGGGCAAGTCTATTGGGTAGACATTACTTGTCTATATTCCAGTATCCCCATTTGGTTTTGAGGATATCCAGCAGATTACAGTGTACGTTGAATAGAGTGGATTGAATATGTATGGATGCATTTGTGGGCGTGTAGAAAGGTGGATCAGAAAAAAGCAAGATTTGTGGCAGGATTTATAAATCAGAATTTGACTGCCCAATTATTCCAATTTTAAAAATTGTAATCTTGCTTTTTAATAAGGTCACATGTTCGCACATGCTAGCGGTTCTTTTTGGTCAGGCTTTTTTTCTAACACATTCTCCTTTTTCCTTTTTGTAGGAGGGCCGGTACCTCAAAGTGCCCCACCCGTACCATCTGGAGGCACCCACTTCCGCTTTCCACCCTGCACCCCATCAGATGTTTTGTCTCCGAATGAGGATCTACGCTCGCCCACCCTTTTTTCTTCTGTTGCGAGACGGCTGGCACGTGGATCAGTCAGTGACTGCAGTGATGGCACATCAGCTAATTCTGAAGTGGAAGAGAGTCTGAGTGAGGAGCAGCACCGCCGAGGTCCTGGGCCGGACATCCCAGCATTCAGAGGTCCACCTCTTCCTCGACACCCTCACGATGGCATCTTTAGGATCTATCCTCGTTCACGGGTGCCGGAACCTCTTAGCCCTTTCCCAGTATCACCTATGGCTGCCCATACTGGCCTACTGCCTCCACAGCTCTCGCCTGCCTTACCCATGACTCCTAATCATATGAACTATACACCATCCCCTTCCTTGAGCCCCATGTACCCAGGTGGTAGTCATTTTTCATTCAACCCTGAAGACATGAAGCGCTACCTTCAAGCACACACGCAGAGCGTGTACAACTACCACCTCAGCCCACGGGCATTCCTGCACTATCCAAGCATTGTGGTGCCTCAGCCACAGCGCCCTGAAAAGCCCCTACATCTGCCTCCTGAGGAGTCGTCTTTCAAGTTCAAACTCCAACCTCCTCCACTGGGCAAGAAGCAGCGGGACCGACCTCTTGAACCTGGTTCCTCTACCTCTTCCTCATCAGCAGGAGTCCCACAGATTAAGGTGGAACCCATCTCAGATGCTGAGGAGGATGAAGAGGATCTCATGGTGGAAGTAACAGACATCAGCGAGGAGGAAGACGATGAGGAAGTCTTCAAAGCCCCCACAGTGCCAGAGCAAAAACCCTTTGCTCCTGTTCTACCTATTCGGGAAGAGGAAACTGTAAGCACAGGGGATGAAAGTGGCCGCTGTATCCCACTTAAGTTGCGCTTCAAGCGCCGTTGGAGTGAGGATCAACGCTTGGAGGCTGAGGGAGGAGCAGAGGAGTCCGATAAAAAGGTCAGAAGTAATCAGGAGGAGCCGAAACTGCCCCCACTGCCAGGTGGCTCTCCCTGCAGAAGGGTGAGCACTGACCTTCAAAGAGCCACAGAGGAACTCTCACTTGAAAGTAGGGATTCCTAATAGAGGACTTACTGGGCCCACCAGAAGTAGCCTAGTCCATTTGTAAAGATCGGCTCCCTTTTGGTGGAGTTGCTTTCCAGCAAATTTTATTTCCTGTATCCAAAAAAAAGTTCTTCGGTTCCCTGGAAACAAGGACATTTTGTTTTTGTAATCCCATATTTTATTTCTTTTAACGGGGAGGGGAGATTTAAAAAGAAAAAAAAAAAGACCGATGCGTACGAATTACCAAATTCGCTGTAGAAAAGCTTTTTATTTTTAACAAACAAATTGCTTTAAATTTCACAATTTTAGGTGTCCACTTTGATTGAACCTCCTCCCTTTTCGTACATATGTAAATAGTACTTTCCCTCTGCATGGCATGGAGTCGGGACACCAAAATGTCAAGCCTATCCAAATGTTTTCTTTTATTTTTGTCCACAGCTTGGCAAGAGACAGTCCAAAGTAAACATTACCTTGTAATCATACCCACCTTTTTATTGCCCAGGTCCTGCCCTTGCCAGCTTTAAGACTGGTGCTTTCTCAGGTTTTGGGGAGCAATGCCCCTTAATTTCACCCTGGGCATTCAGGCCACCAAACATACCACTTTTCCATCAGACACATTAAAGGGTCAGTCCATCCAATACCAATGTTGGGGTCAGATGCTGGTGAGTTGATTCTTGCTTCTTCTGTCTTTTCGAGGACTGGAAAGCGGAGGTGTAGGCTCTACTTCCTTAACCTTGGTGTTTACCTCATGTTGCAGCAAGAGGAGTCTCAGTCCTGCTGGTGCAGTCTCCCAGTTTTTTACATTAAAAAGGAAACTCCAGATATGCCCTTACTTCCTGTCCTGGTGACACCCACTGCTTGGCTGTTAATGTAGCTTCTTGAGTTTTTTTTTTTTTTTTTTCTTGGGTGCATTCTATATAGATTCCCTTGGCAAAGTCTCTAGGGGCTGGTGAGAGTTTAACCAAATTTTCTACAGAAATCTATGTAGAATGTGGCACAACGAGAAAAATTGGGAAGGGCAGCTTACAATATTAGCCAGTTCCAAGAAAGAAAGGGAAGTAAAACTGACAACGGGTCCTCAATGCCTACCCCCAAATCATTACATCCTCGCGTGAATATCGTTTGACAGAAAGGTGGCATTAGCCATACTGTTGCTGTATCATCCAGTGTTATCAAGGCCTATTATCCAATGGTGTGTGATCTGGATGACTCCTTTGCATTGTCCCCAATGGGGGACACACAGCATTAAAACCTTGACTATCCATCAAACTATCCATAACTTAAAGCGCAGTTGGAGCCGTGACCGTGAATGGATTTTTACAAAATCGGTTCCCAAAAAGTATATACGAAACTGGTGCTCGACTCTCCGCATCTGTCCAAAACTAATTCATGACTGAGCCCTTTAAATTTCACCAAAAAGCTTTCCGTTCTTCCCTGCAGTGCCCTTTACCACTGTGAAACGGTTAATCACATCTTTTTAACGTATATGCTGCCTTATCAGTCTGGGGGCTTGTAAAACGACAAAAAATAAACCTTTTTTTTTCCTTTTTTGAATTTTATGAATTTTTATACTATTCTTTATTGCTAAATTGAATCTTGGTGATCTATCATGATTCAGATTTCTTTCTGTTTTTTTTTTTTTTTTTTTTTTCTTTAATCTAAATCTAATAAAAAAATAAAATAATGGGGGTTCTATAATACTGCCTTTTTAAGAGAAAAAAAAATGATGTATGCATTATAATATGCAGGTCATTTCAATGGCTTCTTGTGCAGAATGTCGGCCATTATGAATTGGGCCTCCAGCAAAGTTTTAATCCAGTCCTGGCCTTGTTCTTTTCTTTAACCAAGCCTCATTTGTATAGTGTCACCACCCCATACAATCTTTGTCCCTTCCCTTTTTTTTTTTTTTATCACGGGACTGCAGGTTGTTTTTTTTTCCTTTTTATGAAATGGAGGCGCAATCGCTCCTCCTGTAGTGTTTGTACGCCTTGAAATTACAATCAGACCTACACAAATGTGCCTTATCAATATAATCTTATAGGCTGCATCACTAATAGTCTTAAACACACGTTTGCCCCAAAAAACGACAGCCCTATGCAGTAGTTTTAAGACTTTTACCCCCAAAAAATAAAAATTAAAACCTGTAAAAAATGGGAGTCCATAGAATTGTTCGTTTTTGAGATATTAAAGTGGCACCACTTAAGGCAGCCATTTTGTGCGGAGGGTTTACATTCCACCGGCTGTTTTGTAAGTGCGTGACACCCGCTGAATCATGAACCAGTATGTGGAATATGGCTTCACTGCACAAAATGGCTGCTTTTGTTGCTGGTGGCCGGGTTTGAGGATGTCGGACGCTCCTGGCAGTAAACGGGTTAACCAATGTCTTATTTGCTGCTGCTCATTGACCTAGTTTTTATATATATATATTTTTTTTTTCCCCCGAAGTATTGTATAATGCTTTTTTGTTTTTAAAATTTGGCCTAATAACAAAAAAGGAAGTGGGCGTGTATGTAATCTATAGCAACCAATTAGAGTGGTTGTTTTTTTTTGCAAAATGCGTCCGACGGAAAAAAAATATAATAATGAAAAGCTTACTGGTCTGTTTTTGGACAAAATGTGAATGTGGTTCCAGTAATCGGAACCTTCACACAATTGTGTCCCCCTTCTTGAAGTTAACCCAGGCGAGCTTATGGAGGCTGTAGACCATTTTACAGCACTGCTGCCAAAGTAAGATGAATTTAGGAGGTGTCAGATCTTGACATCCAGGTACACAGATCAATAAAAGTCCAAAGCCGAGGAAAATCTACTTGTAAGTATGCTTTTCTCAAATGCAGAGACTGTATATATTACAAATAATATAAATATATTCACACATTAACCAATTGCACACCTTTTAGGTTGCAAGTATTATGTACCCCAATTGCTTGTAATGACGGGGTAAAGAATAAAATATGTTCTGTTTTAAAAATAACAAATGGGGGGGGGGGGGGGAAACATTCCGTTTTATGTTAACGTTTAAGAAATCGCGTTTTCATTTTTTTTTGGGTTAAAAGGTTTGATTAACTCTCTTCCTGCCAAGTGCCTCCTACACCATTTCCTATAATCCTCAGGTCTTTGGTCCACTCCTTGTAGGTTTTAACCTTTTTGCTGCCAGTGGAGTGTTTGGGAAGCTCCGGGGGTTCTTTCGCAGTAAAGGAGAGAGCGCAGTGCTTTGTAACAAACCAGCAACCTGGGTGGGCACAAGGGCAGGTGGGTGGTCTTGCTCTGGGACAGGTAGAATTGTCAGGTTTAACCTCAGTATGTATATTGAAAATAAAAAAATAAAAATAAAAATTGTTCCCCTGTATACACAGATTGTAAATATATTTAGCAAAAGTCTGTTCACATTTAAGAATGTATATCTTAAAACAATAAAAAAAATAAAAAAAGTTGAAGTTTAATTTTGTTTTTGGTTGTTTTTGTTTTTTTTGGAGTAATGACTCAAAACTGCTTGATACAAGTTTGGATATTGTCACTTTTGTATTCAATTTTTTAAATCTTAAAAAATGGGTATAGCTTATGTCAAGCATCACATACAGTGCATCTGGAAAGTATTCACAGCGCTTCTTTTTAACACATTTTGTTATGTTACAGCCTTATTCCAAAATGGATTAAATTCATTATTTTCCTCCAATTCTACAAACAATACCCCATAATGACAACACGAAAGAAGTTTATTTGAAATCTTTGCAAATTTATTAAAAACGAGAGAAATTCCATGTACATACCGGTAAGTATGCACAGCCTTTGCTCAATACTTTGTTGAGGCTGTAATTGGTGCCAAAGATGCTTCAAGTCTTTGAGTATGATGCTACAAGATGGCACACCTATTTGTGGGCAGTTTCTCCCATTCTTCTTTGCAGGACCTCTCAAGCTCCATCTTCAGGTTGGATGGGGGGGGGGGGGGGGGTGTGGGTGTCGGTGCACAACTATTTTCAGATCTCTCCAGAGATGTTTAATCGGGTTTAAGTCTGGGCTCTGGCTGGGCAACTCAAGGACATTCAGAGTTGTCCTGTAGCCACTCCTTTGTTATGTTGGCTGTGTGCTTAGGTTTGTTGTCCTGTTGGAAGATGAACCTTCGTCCCAGTCTGAGGTCCAGAGCGCTCTGGAGCAGGTTTTCATCAAGGATGTCCCTGTACATTGCTGCATTCATCTTTCCCTCGATCCTAACTAGTCTCCCAGTTCCTGCCGCTGAAAAACATCCCCACAGCATGATGCTGCCACCACTATGCATCACTGTAGGGATGGTTATTGGCCAGGTGATGAGTGGTGCCTGGTTTCCTTCAGACATGATGCTTCCTATTCAGGCCAAAAAGTTCCAGCTTTGTTTCATCTGACCAGAGATTTTCGTGTGTCATGGTCTGAGAACTTCAGGTGTCTGGCCACTTTACCCGTACAAGCCTGATTGGTGGAGTGCTGCAGAGATGGTCCTTCTTCTGGAACACAGAGAAACACTGGAGCTCTGAGTGACCATTGGGTTCTTGGCCACTTCCCTTCTCCTCCTATTCAGTCTGGCCTGGCGGCCGACTATAGGAAGAGTCCTGGTGGTTCCAAACTTCCATTTACAGATGATGGAGGCCACTGTGCTCGCTGGGAACTTCAATGTTGCAGGAAATTTTCTGTACCCTTCTCCCCACCTGTGCCTCGATACAATCCTGTCTCAGGTCTACAGACAATTCCTTGGACTTCATGGCTTGGGTTGTGCTCTGACATGCACTGTTAACTGTGGGACCTTATATGGACAGGAAGGAGTGTGTGCTTCCAAATCATGGCCAATCAACTGAATTTACCACAGGTGGACTCCAATTAAGTTGAAGAAACATCTCAAGGACGATATGTGGAAACAGGATGCTCCTGCGCTTAATTTTGAGTGTCATGGAAAAGGCTGTGAATACTTATGTGTATGTGATTTTTTTTTTTTCCCTTTCTATTCTTAGAAGTTTGTTTGAAATCTTCGCAAATTTATTTTCATGTTGTTATGGGGAGTTGTTTGTAGAATTTTGAGGGAAATTAATGAATTGAATTAAGGTTGTAACATAAAATGTGGAAAGAGTGAAGCGCTGTGAATACTTTTTTGAATGCACTTTACATTTTCCTTTTGCCTCCCTGCAGTTCTGTTCAAGAGAGTTTGACACCAGTTTGACACCAGTTTGACACCAGTTTGACACCAGTTTGACACCAGTTTGACACCAGTTTGACACCAGTTTGACACCAGTTTGACACCAGTTTGACACCAGTTTGACACCAGTTTGACACCAGTTTGACACCAGTTTGACACCAGTTTGACACCAGTTTGACACCAGTTTGACACCAGTTTGACACCAGTTTGACACCAGTTTGACACCAGTTTGACACCAGTTTGACACCAGTTTGACACCAGTTTGACACCAGTTTGACACCAGTTTGACACCAGTTTGACACCAGTTTGACACCAGTTTGACACCAGTTTGACACCAGTTTGACACCAGTTTGACACCAGTTTGACACCAGTTTGACACCAGTTTGACACCAGTTTGACACCAGTTTGACACCAGTTTGACACCAGTTTGACACCAGTTTGACACCAGTTTGACACCAGTTTGACACCAGTTTGACACCAGTTTGACACCAGTTTGACACCAGTTTGACACCAGTTTGACACCAGTTTGACACCAGTTTGACACCAGTTTGACACCAGTTTGACACCAGTTTGACACCAGTTTGACACCAGTTTGACACCAGTTTGACACCAGTTTGACACCAGTTTGACACCAGTTTGACACCAGTTTGACACCAGTTTGACACCAGTTTGACACCAGTTTGACACCAGTTTGACACCAGTTTGACACCAGTTTGACACCAGTTTGACACCAGTTTGACACCAGTTTGACACCAGTTTGACACCAGTTTGACACCAGTTTGACACCAGTTTGACACCAGTTTGACACCAGTTTGACACCAGTTTGACACCAGTTTGACACCAGTTTGACACCAGTTTGACACCAGTTTGACACCAGTTTGACACCAGTTTGACACCAGTTTGACACCAGTTTGACACCAGTTTGACACCAGTTTGACACCAGTTTGACACCAGTTTGACACCAGTTTGACACCAGTTTGACACCAGTTTGACACCAGTTTGACACCAGTTTGACACCAGTTTGACACCAGTTTGACACCAGTTTGACACCAGTTTGACACCAGTTTGACACCAGTTTGACACCAGTTTGACACCAGTTTGACACCAGTTTGACACCAGTTTGACACCAGTTTGACACCAGTTTGACACCAGTTTGACACCAGTTTGACACCAGTTTGACACCAGTTTGACACCAGTTTGACACCAGTTTGACACCAGTTTGACACCAGTTTGACACCAGTTTGACACCAGTTTGACACCAGTTTGACACCAGTTTGACACCAGTTTGACACCAGTTTGACACCAGTTTGACACCAGTTTGACACCAGTTTGACACCAGTTTGTTTTTTGGGGTGGATCACTATATAGGTAGTTCATACTTTGTTGGAGGTTTTACATATACCTATTCATCAATTGATAGGGGACTACACATGTGTGCCTGAGACTGCATGCATTAATTAAAATGTAGTCTGCTTTTTTTGTTTCGGTTGTGTTCTTGGTAAAGCAAATAACTTTTTTTTTTTTTACTCTAATAAAATAAAACACACACACTCGCACACCAGGAGTATTGGGATGCCTGCCTTTGCATGCACATGAGCTTTATTAGTGGCTTAGTCTGTAGGGTTCAATATTGAGTTGGCCCACCCTTTGCAGCTATAACAGCTTCAACTCTTCTGGGAAGGCTGTCCACAAGGTTTAGGAGTGTCTATGGGAATGATTGACCATTCTTCCAGAAGCGCATTTGTGAGGTGAGAGGCACTGATGAGAAGGCCTGGCTTGCAGTCTCCGCTCTAATTTATCCCAAAAGGTGTTTTATCAGGTTGAGGTCAGGACTTTGTGTAGGCCAGTCAAGTTTCTCCACCTCAAACTCGCTCATCCATGTCTTTATGGACCTTTTTACAAATAAAATAAGTATGGTTGCATGAGTGTGCACACACATCCCCTCTTATAACTGGGGATGTAGCTGTGTTCTGAATTATGCAATCACATTCAAACTCATGTTAAATATGAGTCAGTATACACTTGACATAATTTAAAGTGCCTCTGATTAACCCCAAATAAAGTTCAGCTGTTCTAGTAGGTCTTTCCTGACATTTTCTTAGTCGCATCCTACAGCAAAAGCCATGGTCTGCAGAGAGCTTCCAAAGCATCAGAGCGGTTTTTATTATTAAAAGGTATCAGTCAGGAGAAAGGTCCCGAAGAATTTCCAAGGCATTAGATATACCATGGAACACAGTGAAGACAGTCATCAAGTGGAGAAAATATGGCACCACAGTGACATTACCAAGAACTGCAAGTCCCTATAAAATTAATTTAAAAGACGAGAAGAAAACAGGTCAGGGAGGTGGCCAAGAAGCCTACAGCAACATTAAAGGAGCTGTAGGAATATCTGTCAAGTACTGGCTGTGTGGTACATGTGACAACAATCTCCCGTATTCTTCATAGGGCGGGTACCAAGAAAAATATCCAAGCCCGGATAAATTTTGCAAAAACACATCTGAAGTCTCCCAAAAGCATGTGGGAAAACGTGTTCTGGTCTAATGAAACCAAGGTTAAACTTTTTGGCCATAATTCCAAAAGATATGTTTGGCGCAAAAACAACACTGCACATCACCAAAAGAACACCATACCCACTGTGAAGCATGGTGGTGGCAGCATCCTACTTTGGGGCTGTTTTTCTTCAGCCAGAACAGGGGCCTTAGTCAAGGTAAAGGGAATTATGAACAGTTCCAAATACCAGTCAATATTGGCACAAAACCTTCAGGCTTCTGCTAGAAAGCTGAACATGAAGAGGAACTTCATCTTTCAGCATGACGACCCAAAGCATACATCCAAATCAACAAAGGAATTAACTAGAAGTTTTGGAATGGCCCAGCCAATGCCCAAACCTGAATCCCATTGAAAATTTGTGGGGTCATCTAAAGAGGGCTGTGCACAGGGGATGCCCCTCGCAATCTGACAGATTTAGAGTGTTTTTTGCAAAGAAAAGTGGGCTAATATTGCCAACTCAAGATGTGCCATGCTGATAGACTCATACCCAAAAAGACTGAGTGCTGTAATAGAATCAAAAGGTGCTTCAACAAAAGTATTAGTTTAAGGGTGTGCACACTTATGCAACCATATTATTTTATTTTTACTTTCCTCCACCTAAAAGATTTCAGTTAGATTTTTTTAATTTGAGTTCTATAGTTTATAGGTAACATTAAGGCCTCATGCCCACGGATGTTTTTAGAGCTGCGTTTTTTTACAGCTTAAAAACGCCTGTCCATGTTGGTCTATAGCTTCATGCCCACCTAGGCGTATTTGAGCTGCAAACGGCATAGGTGTTTTTAAGCTGTAAAAAAAAAAATACCCAGGACCAGTGCGTTCCGTGGTGCCGGCGTTAGGCATAAAAAAAGCGAAGTGTTAAACGCACAAAAACGCTGCGGCTGTGTTTTGAGCTCCGGTGTTTTTATCTGGGCTAACGTTTAATTTTTATTTATTTTTTTCTAAAAAAATACGTTTGAAAAATTTTAGACTAACATGGACAGGCGTTTTTTAAGCTGTAAAAAACGCTCAAACGCGGCTGTAAAAACGCCTGTGGGCATGAGGCCTAAAGGTGGAAAAAGTTCTGATATGATTTATCTTTTCTAGATTGTAATCTCTAATGAGCAGGGCCCTCTGATTCCTCCTGTATTTGTATCTATGCTCTCTGCCCTCATGTTGGCGCGATAGAAATCCTAAATAATAATAATCCTTTTGTCTCTTTTTTTTTTTACATCACAAAAACCTGACATTTTTAACAGGGGGGTGTAGACTTTTTATCCACTGTATATATTTTCTCTACTAGTGTAAATAAAAAGTGTCTCTCTCATCCACATCTTATCTCCACTCCATTTCTAGACATTTTATTATCTCAATGTAGAACTCCAGTCATAAAATCACAAGATAAATCAAATCTATACACATTTAAAAATTAAAATCACAAAACCAGTTTGTGCTGAAATGGTTGCTTTTAACGTGGAAGGTTCCCGTGCCAGTACTGTTTGTTGCTGATAGATGTCCACAGTCCGATGAACAGCATCATTCAACCCACTTCCTCTATGCCCAGGTTGTCCTGGCCCCCCCCCTGCCAGCCTGTGACTGAACAGTGAAAAGAGAAGCAGCACAGTGATGCGCCCATCTCTCTCCTCCTGTCGGCATGTTACTTTCCAGCACATGAGCTTGATTGGCTGCTGATGTATGTATGTATGTGTGTGTGTGTGTGTGTATATATATATATATATATATGTATATATATATATATATATATATATATTTACAGTGGGACCTTGATTTTCGAGCAACTTTTTTTTATTCTGACTTGGTTTGCGTGTTGTCTCGCAACACAAGCAGAATTCAAGCTAATGGGGTGTGCAGTACCGCATTTTGCCAGAGGTGCGGGGGCGTTGGTGACACTCTGAACGGTTCGAAGCTGTTCGGAAATACTCGTAATCGCTCGGAAATACTCCGTTCTCAAGGGTTTCCGAAATCAGCCAAGCTGTCCCCGAGTATTTCTGAGGTTCTCTGGCGCCTCCCTCCACCTCTGGCCACGTGCGGTATTGCATGCCATAGAAGTCAATGCGGAACGAATTATCTTTGTTTCCATTGACTTCTATGGGGAAACTCGCTTTGATATGCAAGTGCTTTGGATTATAAGCATTCTCCTTGAATGGATTATGCTCGTAATCCAAGCTTCCACTGTGTGTATATATAATATTATTATTATTATTATATTTTATTTTCCCCTAGCCATCTTATCCATTCCATCCCATTATCTTCCAAATTAGCGATTCATAAAACTAAAACTCTCTAAGGGCTCGTGTAGATGAATGTTCTTGAATGCACAGCTGCTCAAATGCAAGTATTTATATTGCAAAATTGCAGTTTTACAAGAAAATTGCATTTGACCTGCTTTTGTCTGCAATTAAAACGCACTCCTATAGAACATGCAGCATCAAAAGAGACAGTGGTGGCATGCTGGGATTTGTAGTTCATCAGCTGTCACAGCTTGCCCTTGGTTTACAGAGTCGTGGCGGAGTGCAGCAAGGACAGTTTGATCTCAGCGTCTGAGCCTGTCTGGATTTAGGTCACCCTACACTAAGTAAAGGTCACCTATCCTATAAAAAAAAAAAAAACCCATGGCTGTCCTTAAGAATTACCTCTGGCCCGTCTGACTCCCAAGTAGTCTAATGTGTCTACAGTCCTGATGATCCGCGCCGACCTCTCGTAACCCAGGCCTCTCCCCGCAGACCAGGCTGCAAATCCCACGACTGCCTGACACAGGAGACATCGGGCTTATGCAACAATTACAGCATGAGCTGCTTTTTCCAGGGATCACAGGGGAATCTGTTCTACTATCACAACACTCCTGTGCCATGCCGGCCTATGGTAACGTTTAGCGCTTGGGTTTATAGGTTGCTTGGGTAATGCACATAAGTCTGCCAGGGCTGTTACTTGAAATGATCAACTTTCTAGAAGTGACATGAGTTATCGGAAAAGCAGTTGAGACAGAGTGACACAGGCTAATCCATCACACAGCCTGCAATGAAGTGTAGCTATAGTCAAAACTCCTTTTTAATTTAAAATGTAGTTTTTTTTTTGCATAATAAAGTATTTAAAATATAATAAAGTCTTAAGCCTAGGTTCACATTGGTCTGATTTGACACGTCAAATCGCATGCCAAATTGGTGGCTATTGCCGGCAATAACACCGTCCCAATTGGTGCGATGCCGACTTTGTGGCGCCGCACCGATTCCCAAAAGTAGTTCCTCTGCTACTTTTGGCGACTTCGGGGGGTGATTTGACAGACATCTGTGTGGGTTCCTGCAATATGAAATCTGGGTGTACTGAAATATGGAGGCCACCATTACTAACCCTTCAAAGTAAAATGTACTTGCTTGGTTGTCTGGGGTCCCAATATTTCCAGACACTGATCTGCAACAAGCAGCAATAATAAACATCAGAACTCCTGGTCTGCTTACCTGTTCCAGGACAATGATTTTGAAAAGAATAAAGCTAATGGAAGAGCATGACAGCCAGGGAACCAGTATATTCAGAAGGTGAAGTCATTACTGACAACCTCCATACTTCCTCACTGCAGGGTTACTGTGAGATCATTTACACTAGCAGTTGGGTGTTTTTACTGCCCCCCAACCAGTGGCGGCTGGTGCTCAAAATTTTTTGTAGGGGTGCAAACAAAAAAACAACCATCAATTGCAGCCACTGTGCCCAAAAAATGCCGCCAGTGCGCTCATCAATTGCTGCTACTGTGTCCATCAACTGTTGCCAGTGTGCCCATCAACTGCTGCCAGTGTGCCCATCAACTGCTGCCAGTGTGCCCATCAATTGCTGACACTGCCCATCAACTGCCGCTACTGTGCCCATCAACTGCCGCTACTGTGGCCATCAACTGCTGCCAGTGTGCCCATCAATTGCCGCTGCTGTGCCCACCAATTGCTGCCAGTGTGCCCATTAATTGCCGCTGCTGTGCCCATCAAATGCTGCCAGTGTGCATCACCCGCCCGGCATTTACCTTGTCTCGGTGGGGCAGCGGGTCATGGCGGCGATGTCCTCCACGCTCCTCGATGTCTTCTCCTGTCCTCTCTTCCCATTCTCTGCTATGATTGGACGCCTGATAGGCAGTATCCAATCACAGAGCCTGTCGTTTTAGCCAATCAGGTGACAGGTAACAGACCCAAGCACCTGAGAGGCGGTTCAGTGTTGGAAAGCGAATTCGCTCTCCTAACACAATGCTGAGTGAACAGCGAGCGCCCAGCATGGTGCCCGCTCTTCACCTTTTTGGACGCCTATTAGAGCCTGCGGCTCTAATCAGGTGCTTTCAAAAAATAGCCCGCCGCTGTAATTCAGGTGTCTGAAAAGAGGTCGGGCACATGAATAGGGGGTGGCAGCGGCGACCATAGATAGATTTAAGCAATGCATGAATCTATCTATCTATGGTGAGAGGGGGTGGCGCCCGTTATGGACACACCGTCACTGCCCCCCAACCAATACCCCCTTTAGCTGCAGAGGCAGTGGCCAGGGCTTTCAACATGCTGCAGTGCTTTGTGGTTGTGGCAGGAATTACTAAACATGTGCAATTCGCTTCGTTACGAATCGAAATTTAGACAAAATCTTCATTTTTAAAGGAGTTGGATGTATCCAAGTTTCCGGATCACAATAGTAACGAATTTCAACAAATCCAAAATAAATTATAACAAAATTAATTATTCGAATTCAAAAATTTATTTTAATTTGAAATGGAAACATGTTGCAATAAATACAGTAAGGTATAAAAGTGAAATAAGATGATGATTCCTACTTAGACTGCTTTTAAAGAATAAAATAGAAAAGGAAAACAATAGAATAGAAAGTAATACAATAGAATAAAATAAAAATATATATATATATTTTTAAAGAATAGAATAAAAAAATAGAATAGAAAGTAAAAGAATACAGTAGAATAGAATATAAAAAAGAATGGAATAAAACAATAGAATATAAAATAAAAGAATACAGTAGAATTGAATAGAATAGAAAATAAAAAAAGAATGGAATAAAATAGAAAATAAAAAAGAATGGAATAAAATTGAAAATAAAAGAATACAGTAAAATAGAATATAAAAAAGGAATAGAATAAAACAATAGAATAGAAAATAAAAGAATACAGTAGAATAAAATACACCAGAAAATAAAAAAGAATAGAATATAAAAGAATACAGTAGAATTGAATAAAATAGAAAATAAAAAAGAATGGAATAAAATTGAAATTAAAAGAATACAGTAAAATAGAATATAAAAAAGGAATAGAATAAAACAATAGAATAGAAAATAAAAGAATACAGTAGAATAAAATACAATAGAAAATAAAAAAGAATAGAATATAAAATATAAGAATACAGTAGAATTAAATAAAATAGAAAATAAAAAAGAATGGAATAAAATTGAAAATAAAAGAATACAGTAGAATAAAATAAAATAGAATATAAAAAAAAGAATAGAATAAAACAATAGAATATAAAGTAAAAAAATACAGTAGAATAGAATAAAAGAGAATAGAAAATAAAAAAGAATAGAATATAAAGTAAAAAGAATACAGTAGAATAGAATCGAAAATAAAAAAATGAATAAAAATAAAACAGTAAAATATCAAATAGAATAGAAAAAAAGGAATAGAACAGAATAGAGGATAAAAGTATAGAATATAATAAAATAGAACATATCTAGCCATCTTTTTTGAATTTCAAATAAATTCTAACATAACCAGTATACCAAAACAAAATGATCAATTTAACAAACTAATCCCAAACAAAAGACATTTTTTCGTCATGCACATCTCTAGGAATTACACCCCCTGAGCCTTTCAAATAAATGGGGCCGCTCTACAATGCATGCAATTGTGGCTCACCAGGCCAGGGTTCAAGAACACAGATCGCTCATCAGAAACCAAAGCACGTGAGAACAAGCCCTTGAAATGTACCTCCATCCAAAGCCTTTTTTTTTTTTATTAGTTTTCAATAATGACCATTGTCAGCACGTAGAAGATGATGGGAAATATAACATTATACAGGTGCCACCAGATGAGAGGTGAGGGGAAATTTTCCAATAGTGACACCTGTTCTAGTGACAACTGTCCCAGAAGGGGATTACCCACAACTGGAGAAATTTTCTGTCACTTCCTGTTGTGTCTGCCGGAACAGGAAGTGAAGGGAAATCTATGCAATGACACTGAAACGGCAACAAAATGAAACAAATAATAAAAAAAATAGTATATTTTTTATAAATGTCTATGTATAAACAAAACTGTATATCGCTAAAACTGGAATCGGCCTACAGAAGAGGAAGAAGAATCACCTTTCCGGCACGTGCGAGTGAAACTTTCGCTCTCTTCAAGAAGTCCGGGGGGGGGGAGACGACAACGACGACTGTCATCCCCGGTTGTGTGTCTTCCGCCGGGTGCTGTGATTCCTTCTGCCGATCGCTACATCACTACCGTCATAAAATGTAGGTGACAGCAAACAAATAATGGACTGAATACAAAAAGGAAAGAGACATAAGCACAAAGTACATTTAGGGGTCTATTTACAAAACAGTTGCATGACCCCCCCCCCCCGACTTGTCGTGTGATTTGACAGTTCCAAATCGCATGACAAGTCGCACCCCATTGCCGACAATGGAACCATTTGGATTGCCTCGACTCATGTCACTACTTTTTACCAATTTCATTGTGACTTGCATAGACTTCTGTTAAATGAAGTTGCAATGAAATCAGCAGAACAAATTGCACTGATGTGCTGCTTTGAAATCATGATGAAGTAGCGCAATTTCAAAGCCACACTGGTATGAATATCAGAAGCATTCAAAGGAAATGTCGCTGTAAGTTTTCTAAGACAGTGGTCCCCAAACTGCGGCCTGTTGCTTACCTTGAGGCACTATTCCTGCCACTGATACAAGACACTATTATGTCATCTGACACCAACAATGGGGCATCATTTCTCCCACTGACACCAACAATGGGGCACCATTTCTCCCACTGACACCAATAATGAGGGATCATTTCTCCCACTGACACCAATAATGAGGGATCATTTCTCCCACTGACACCAATAATGAGGGATCATTTCTCCCACTGACACCAATAATGAGGGATCATTTCTCCCACTGACACCAATAATGAGGGATCATTTCTCCCACTGACACCAATAATGAGGGATCATTTCTCCCACTGATCCCAATAATGAGGGATCATTTCTCCCACTGACACCAATAATGAGGGATCATTTCTCCCACTGACACCAATAATGAGGGATCATTTCTCCCACTGATCCCAATAATGAGGGATCATATCTCCCACTGACACCAATATTGGGGAACTATTCCTCCCTTTGATGCCAATGATGGGGCATTATTCCTCCCCTAATACCAAATGTGGCGATGTTTACTCCCCCTTATGCCAACAAGAATTTCCATCCACACTGGCCACAGTCCGACCCTCCTGAAGTCTGAAGGACAATAAACCGGCCCCATTGTTTGGAGACCCCTAAGAGATGAATGGCTGTACTGTCAGCTCCATCTAGTGGCCATAATACAATATCATTTTCTCATCAATGTGTTTAAAAAAAACTGGATTTGGGCCATTTGATGGAGCTGATGAAACCGATATTAATCTCTGAGCAAAATTCCGGTGACGTTTCGTTCAGCTTGCACTGAGTGCTTCTGACCTTCCAACAGCAAGTATTTATAAACAGACCCCTTAAAGTAGAGCTCCACTCAAAAGGGGAAGTTCTACTTGTTAGCTCCCCCCTCCCTTCTGCTGCCATATTTGGCACCTTTCGGGGGAGAGGGGGGAGCGGGTACCTGTTTTTGACAGGTACCTGTCCCCGCTTCTGGGAGACCTCACTGCAGCAAGGTCCCCCTGAAATTTGGCCCCCCTCCTCTTTCCACCGCCACCGGGCCATTCAGAAAGCACAGCGAGCTTCGCACATTTGCAGTAGGAAGCCGACTGTGAAGCCACAGGGCTTCACTGTCAGTTTCCCTTACAAGGATTGGCGGGGGCAGCACCCGAGAGCTGGGGTGGCGACATCACAGGATCCCTGGACAGGTAAGTGTCCTAGTATTAAAAGTCAGCAGCTACAGTGTTTGTAGCTGCTGACTTTTAATTTTTTTTTTGGGGGGGGGGGGGGGGGGGGTTGGATCTTCTCTTTAATGTATAGGCAGCGCAGTGGCTTAGTGATTAGCACTTCTGCAGCACTCATGTCTTTGGTACAAATCTCAGTCAGCACACTACCTGCATGGAGTTTGTATATTCTTCCTGTGCTTGTATGGATTTCCTCCCACACACCAAATGGCATAAAATAAACTGCTCTAAATACATTGCCCCCATGCTCCAACCCGGCCCAAAAAAAATGATATTGTTTTTTTTTTCTAGCTAACTTTTCCTAAAGCCCAACTCTGGGCTCAGCCCCCCACTAACCCTGAATAATATGACCTCGGGGTTGAAAAGAACTGAGCATCATTCAAATTGGAAGACTGAGGACATCTTGTGGCTAACAAAAAGTACTACAGAGGACAGCTCTGGATTGAAGGAGAGTATTGCAAGCTGCTTTTTTTTTTTTGCTGGCTGGATGCTCATTGTACTTGAAGTGGACATTTATGAATGCATATTCAGTTACATTACAATGTAAGTATGTATGTGCCATACCAGTGGGATCCCCGTTGATCTGTAAATCACTGTAGTAGGCTCCGCTACTCCAGTGATCTCATTCTCCACTATGTTCCAGGCCTTGTGCCAAGTAGCTGCCCTGCTGCTTAGTGGATCCAGGAGGTCACTCGATTGGCATGGGAGCCATTCAGAGATTACTTTGCATTTTCTCAATGAATGGAAAGCGTTCTTTGATTGGACGAGGTAGAGATAAAGACACCACAGCCTTGCCTCTCCACCTTGTTCAGTCAGAGAATGCTTTGCATTCAATGAGAAAATGCAAAGTGTTCCCTAAATGGCACCCCTGCCAAAGGAGCGACCTCTTGTGTTCACAATGCAGCAGGGCAGCATGGTGCCCAGAACCTAATGAAAATTACTGGAGTTGCGGTGCCTACTCTGTGATTTCCAGATTCTAGAAGGATCTCACAGGTATGGTAAATGCATCGTTTCATTGGTCTAAGCCAGGGGTGTCAAAACTTTTTTCAAAGAGGGCCAGATTTGATGAAGTGAACATGCATGAGGGCCGACCATTTTGCCTGACATTGTTTGAACCATTAAAATTAAATGCAAATTAACTAATACAATTGTGGCTAGAAGTGTGTGTGAAGAATCTAAGGATGAGCTTGGGCATGTTATTTGGATATACTGTATTTTTCAGCGTATAACACGCACCTTCACTTTAAAATTTTACATAAAGAACTGTGAAAGCAAATAAGGGTCAGTGCCCATCTGTAGCCTCACCATTGCCCTGAATGCAGCCTCACCATTGCCATGAATGCAGCCTCACCATTGCCATGAATGCAGCCTCACCATTGCCATGAATGCAGCCTCACCATTGCCATGAATGCAGCCTCTGAATGCAGCCTCACCATTGCCATGAATGCAGCCTCTGAATGCAGCCTCACCATTGCCATGAATGCAGCCTCACCATTGCCATCAATGCAGCCTCTGAATGCAGCCTCACCATTGCCATCAATGCAGCCTCACCATTGCCATGAATGCAGCCTGATCCATGCCCATCTGCAGTCTCGGAGGGGGCAGGACGAGCGCCAACAGATTACATACAGTAGAATCTCCTGTTTACTCGGCGGCCTCTTTAATACAAAGTCCCGCCTCCTATGATAGACAGAACAGTCTTCCAATGCCAGTCCAGGAGACGGGACTTCCTATTACAAAGGCCGCCGAGTAAACAGGAGATTTTCCTGTATGTAATCTGACGGCACTCGTCCTGCCCTCTCCCTGGTCCCCTACAAGGAATGATAAATACAGTATATATCTTTTGTGGCCCCCCCAACGAATCCCTGAGTGCCGCGTGGCGCTCAATGATTCGTTGGGGACCACAAAAGATATATATATACAAAATACCAGTGGGGCCGTATGAAACCGGACAACGGGCCGGACTTTGGACATGCCTGGTCTTAGCGCTTTTTCCCATGTAGTTACCCAATCAATCCACACCAGTTTGTAAGGGTAGCCATGCACACTGCAATCTGATTGTACAATCCCTGTGCAATCTCATCTAAAGATCCCAAAACGATGTAATATGATGAGGACAAACCTAAACAATCCAGTCAATTTCTACTAAATCAAACAGGCCCTTATGTTACATAGTTGTCCGTAGATCTAAACAAAATTGTACAAGATTGTATGGTGTATGGTCCTCTCAAATGAACTTTATTTCATTTCAGTGCTTGGGGTTATCTACAAACAGAAATGGCGCTTGTAAACCCAAACTCAATGGGGGGAGATTTACTAAAACTGGAGAGTGCACAATCTGGTGCAGCTCTGCATAGAAACCAATCAGCTTCCAGGTTTTATTGTCAAAGTTTCATTGAAGTTAGAAGCTGATTGGCTACCAGGCACCAGCTGCACCAGATTCTGAGTGCTCCACTTTTAGTAAATCTCTCCCTATATCTTTTATAAATTGGTCAATCTGCTGTGATAGGAGAATCAGAGGTTATGGGAGAATTGGCGGTTACTGGTCCACTGGAGGTTGTGGGACAGTTGGAGAAATAGGAACATATGGAGGTTTTGGGACAATAGGAGGTTATGGATTATTGGACGTTATGGGACATATGGAGGTTATGGGATCATTGGAGGGTGTGGAACATAAGTAGGTTATGGGATCATTGGAGGTTATGGGACCATTTGAGGTTGTGGGATATATGGAGGTTATGGAACCATTGGAGGTTATTGGGACAATAGGAGGTTATGGGGCCATTGGAGGTTATGGGAACATTGGAGGTTATGAGACATATGGAGGTTATGGGATCATTGAAGGGTATGGGATCAATGGAGGTTATGGAACATAAGGAGGTTATGGGACAATAGGAAATTATGAAACCATTGGAGATTATAAGGCATATTGAGGTTATTGGAACAATTGGAGGTTATGGGACATAAGAATGTTATAAGACATTGCAACTCCTTTCTCATTGGCCTGCCTCTCCATAGGCTCCTCCCCTCTTCAGTCCATCATGAATGCTGCTGCCAGACTTATCCACCTTACCAACCGCTCAGTGTCTGCCAAACTCTCCTCCAATCCCAACACTGGCTCCCGATCACCCAGCAAATTTAATTCAAAATACTAACCACAACCTACAAAGCCATCCACAACTCTGCCCCGAGCTACATCACCAATCTTGTCTCCAAACATCACCCAAACCGTCCTCTCCGCTCTTCTCAAGACCTCCTGCTGTCAAGCTCTCTCGTCTCCTCCTCCCATGCTCGTCTCCAGGATTTCTCCAGAGCCTCTCCCATTCTCTGGAACTCACTACCTCAACCTGTCCAGCTATCCCCTACTCTTGCTACCTTTAGGCAATCCCTGAAAACTCATCTCTTCAGGAAGGCCTATCATGTATCCAACGAATCTTTTACCACTTCCATCAGCTCATTCCCCACAGTTACAACCTTTTGTACCACCTGCCCCACCCTATTAGATTGTAAGCTCTTCTGAGCAGAGCCCTTTTACTCCTCTTGTATTTTACTGTATTATAACTGTATTGTCTCCCTTTTATATTGTAAAGCACTGCATAAGCTGTCGGCACTATATAAATCCTGTATAATAATAATAATAATAATAATAAGACATATGGAGGTTATGGGACCATTGAAGGTTAAGAGAAAATTAGAGGCTATGGGAACATTGGAGGTTATGGGACAGTGGGTGTTTTGGGACATTTACAGGCTATTGAACATAGGGAGATTATGGGACAACAGAAGATTATAAAACAATTAGAGGTTATAGGACATAAGGAGGTTATGGGACAATAGGAGGTTAAGGGACAGTTAGAAGTTATGGGGCAATATAAGGTTATGGAAAATATGGAGGTTATGGGACAATAGGAGGCTATAGAGCCACTGGAGGTTTAAGATATTAGAAGGTTATGGGACCATTGGAGGTTATGGGACAAAAGGAGGCTATAGCGCCATTGGAGGCTATGGGAAAATTAGAGGCTATTGGACCATTGGAGGTTATGGGACAATGGGTGTTATGGGACATTTACAGACTAATGAACATAGGAACTTTATGGGACAATAGGAGGTTTTGGGAACATTAGTGCTTATGGGACAAAGGAAGGGCATGGGAAATATGGAGGTTATGGGACAATCGGAGGCTTTAGTGCCAATGGAGCTTATAAGACAATAGGAGGTTATGGGATCATTGGAGGTTATGGGATCATTGGAGGTTATGGGACAATTGGCGATTTTGGACAATTAAAGATCAGGCTATTTATTTCTACATATATAAAAACCCACAAATAAACATGTAATGGTGTGCCCCTTTACACATTATGATTTTTTTATGAGCAATAATTGTGAACAGGAATAAGATTCCCTACTTTTCATATAATATGGATATTCGGTACCTTTAATGGCCCGTGTTTTTTACATTATGGTTATCCCTAGGCCTAGGCTACAACTAGGCATGTGTTTCCTGGATTACAAATCAGTCCTATTATATCATCACGCCTGGACAAAGCTTCAGCGTGGCAGCCAGGCAGCTAGCATTTCCAGCAGCAGAGGGCAGCACTATCAGCTGCTAATAGGTGACATTTAAAAATCATTCTGTACAAAATCCTCAACAAAATGTCTCCCTGTACCGAAGACACAATATAACCTGACTCCCGTCCTCTAGTGGCAGGCCACGACGTGACGCCTTTACGCTGAACGTTCCTGTTCGGATGTAGAGGCATTCGGGAAATGTAGTCGTAACACTCAATATAAAACCCTGCCCAGTGCTCCCGGAAAGGGGGACAGCAACCATGTACATGCCTCAGAAGTACCGGGGAAAGCGGGCTCTCCGTAAGTGATCTTAGTGTCCCGTCCCCATTTTGGTGCAGTGTCCGTGTATATGTGTCCGTCCGCCGGTTTTCCGCTCCCAGTGTTACCCGATCAGCTTACCTGTTCGCTCTGCCTTCTGGGTGTAGTAAGATGGCGGCTGCTAGCTTCCGGGAGCACCCTGACACGTGTAGCTTTGGGTGTAGCAATGTGGCCGAGTTAATCCTTTTGTTTGGCCCCATCTGCTAACAATCGCCAGTATAATAATGTGGATGGGAGCCAATGAGAACTTTTTATGATTTTAGGGTGAACTATGGCTGGTCAGTGTGGCTGTGTCCATTTTATTTATTTTTTCACCATAAATTTACATTTTCTAAATGGTGTGTGGGTTTTTTTTTTTGTTTTTTTTTTAGCAATGACTCCCTTATTCCATTCCTGTATTGGGTTTGTAATTCAATATTATTCTGCTGGGCCTTAAAGTAATATGAAACCCTCAATGTTTAAAGTAGGAATGTCAGTGTAAAACTTTTTTTTTTTTTTTTTGGGCTGGAAGGTTTATAACCCCTGTTTATTTTTGCCATCAGTGTCCCCATTGGGGAGATTACCCTTCACTTCCTGTCACATAGTTGAAACGGGAAGCAAGGGATTCCCTGCTTCTCACTAGAACTATGTCCCCATTGGAAGATTTCCCTTCCCTTCTACTCTAAGGTGACCAGATCTTTAAAATGAAATCCGGGGACATTTGTTTTTATTTTTTACTAGTAATGGCGGCAATCAGCAACTCTGACCGTCGCAGCCTGTCAAGTCTTACTCTCCGGCTACTACAGGGTGGGGAGCGGAGGAAGATCACTCCACCAGGGAAGGCAAGGAGATAAGCAGGCAGCAGGCCGGGACTTGAGCCAAGGCAGAAGAACATGCGAGCGGAGCTGAATGGGCATACACCTGAAACTGAAGAAATGTTCCCTCCACTCCGACCAGCACATGATCATCAGAAAGGGGCACAGATAATGGAAAATACACCCCCCTAAGCTAGGAGTGGGGGGGGGGGGTGTGTAATTCTGATTTTTTTTTTTTTAATTCTGCACTGTCTTTGAAATTGCCCCAGCCCCTGTTCAATTCCAATCTGGGGACATAACCGGGGACAGACTTGGTCCGGGGACAGTGTCCTCAATCTGGGGACTGTCCCCTGAAACCGGGGATGTCTGGTCACCCTATTCTACTCTTGTTCTGGGGACAACTGAAAATTTAGGATAAACTTTTTGGTTTCATTTTCTGGTGGTCATGGTAACAAATGGAGAGGCCACCATTTCTCCCAGTGAATGCCAGTTTGGTCTGGGGCTTGGGGTGAAATGCTAAGCCCCATCAATCAGCAAAAATCTCCCACGACTAAGTCAGTTGTAGGTCTGTCAGCCCTTTTCAATGTTCAATGACTGAGCTGGATTGTGGAGAAAAAATTGGTTTGGATGGATTTGCTTGGTTTTCACCAGGGGAATAATTTCTCCCCACTCATGTTTGCTTAAGAGAAGTTGAGGATATTTTTTTTTTTTTATCATGCATACCTAGTAGACGTGGATGTGCCTGAGCACACCCTAATCGCCCAATGCGCATTATCGCTCTGTGTGCCAGCAGGAAGATGGGGGCAAGATCTGGCTCTGCCATGAGAAGCGCTTATGCACCGCTTTCACTTCTCCAGCAGGGAGATCATTGTGCCGGGGCCACATATATGTAGACACACACGCGTGTGTTTTTTGAGCTTTAGGGTGTACACCCTAAATTGGCTGAACATACCTATGCTAGAGCTGCCCGAGTCTGGCAAAAATTAGCTTTTTTTTATTTGCTTAGTATAAAGATCATGATTCTCACGGCGCAACATCCTCTTTCACATTATACAAAACTATTGGGCTAACTTTATGGTTTTGTTTTTTAATGAAAGTGTGTTCCCCCCCCCCCCCCCCCCCCCAAAACATTTGCGTTCGTAAGACTGCTGCACAAATAGTGACGTAAAATTTTGCAGCAGCTGCCATTTTTTTTCTCTGGGGTCTCTGATCTATAGAGATCTATAGCAGGCTGCCTGTTAAATTTTTTTTAATTTTAATTTTTTATTTTTTTGGTCAGCTGTGAACTCTCTGCACTGAATTGAGGAAATGCTGTATTAAGATTGAGAGGGGATTTGAATAGAGTTGTTTGTTAAAAAAAAAAAAAAAAAAAAAATCGTGCAGCTCTATTACCTAAGCAAATGCAATATCGGTTCGATGCTGCACTTGTCCCCGCCGGCTCTAAAACGGAGAACCGAGGGATCAAACGCTGATTGCTGGTTTCTCAGCGTAGGCGACTGTTGCTGGCTCTCTGCTCTGCCCCCCCCCCCCACTCAATGGAGCACTGGGTTGGGGGGGGGGGGTGGGAGCGGCTGGCTCACTTTCTCTGCAGCGGCTCACTGAGAGGCTGGTCCAGGGATCTTGGTGGATCGTGACCATTTTGAGCCTGGACCGGCTCTGTGACGTCAACGGGCTTCAGCTGGCTGTCTGCTGAAAATGGGTCACGGGAGTGCAAAATGAACTGCATTCCTGTGATCAATAGAAGTACAGCCAAAGCTGTAGTCCAAAAAACTAAGATGCCTTCATCCATACGATGGAGGAATAATAACCTGCCATGGGTTTTAATCCTTTGTTATATTCTAGCCAATAAAACACAATGTGTATACGTTCACCTTCCATCAGCGCCACTCAGGCTTTTCATCATAGAGGAACCCTTGAAATAACTTTCTGGCCTCGGGGAACCCCTACTAAAAATGACTATGCACAACTCATGGTACATTAGTGTGGTCAGTGGGAAGAATGCACCTTACTAGAGATGGGCTCGGCTGTGTTCGGGTTCCTAGTCCCAACCCACCTGCCTGATCCCGCCAGGAAGCCGCCGCTGCACACGGTTAATCACAGGCAAGAAGACATTTCCCAGGCCGCAGTATCGGCTTTCTGGCGGGATCGGGCAGGGGGGTTGGGACTAGGATCCCGAATACGCCTGAGTCCTACACTTGTGGTAGACAGAAATTGCCGCTCTAGGTAGGTATAGTTTGGTATAGGGTTGTCCCGATACCGATGCTAGTATCGGGACCGATACCAAGCATTTGCGCGAGTACTTGTACTCGCACAAATGCTCCCGATGCCCAGTCCGATACTTTTTTTTTTTCAGAGCGGACGCAGAGAGGGGGTGGAGAGCGGGGGGCGGAGAGCAGGACGGAGATCGTGGCGGGGGGGCGGAGACCAGGACGGAGAGCGGGGCGGAGAGTGGAACGGGGGGGCGGAGACCAGGGCGGAGAGCGAGTCCCTCACCTGCAGTTGAAACTGGTAAGCTGGCAGGGGTGCAGGGCACAGCCGCATCAGGATCGGTGACCGGTGCTGTCGCATTCGGTCGCCGTCAGCGGCTGAACGTCCCCACGCCCATCTTGGTACACCTTGCACTCGGCTGCAGTAAGCAGCAGCAGACATCTTGTTACACCCAGCCTGAGCTATATGGGCTGGGTGTAACAAGATGTCTGCTGCTGCTTACTTCAGCCGAGTGCAGGGTGTACCAAGATGGGCGTTGCACTAGTTTTTTTTATTTTAAATCCTGTGTCATTTTTTTTTTTCCCGCAGCATTTCAGTGCCAGCCACCTATCAGTGCCCACAAGTGCTACCAATCAGTGCCATCTACCAGTGCCACCTATCAGGTGGCACTGGTAGATGGCACTGATTGCACTGATAGGTAGCACTTGTGGACACTGATATGTGGCACTTGTGGACACTGATATGTGGCACTTGTGGACACTGACGGCACTGATAGTGCAATCAGTGCCACCAAGTGCTACCTATCAGTGCCACATATCAGTGTCCACAAGTGCCACATATCAGTGTCCACAAGTGCCACATATCAGTGTCCACAAGTGCCACCTTTCAGTGCTATCAGTGCCCATAAGTGCCATCTATCAGTGCCCATAAGTGCCATCTATCAGTGCCCATAAGTGCCATCTATCAGTGCCAGCCACCTATTAGTGCCCATCAGAGCTAGTCACCAGTCAGTGCCCATAAGTGCCACCTGTCAGTGCCACCTATCAGTCCCCATCTTTCAAACTGTCACATGACATTGAAAAAAAGTATCGGTAATCGGTATCGGCGAGTACTTGGAAAAAAGTATCGGTACTTGTACTCGGTCCTAAAAAAGTGGTATCGGGACAACCCTAGTTTGGTAAGTTCCTTTTCTCAGAGACCGAGGGTGCTGGCAATGCACATAGCAATAGGAACAAGAAGGATGAGGATAGCCACACTCCAATCCAACGTAGTTTATTAAAAGGAAACAGGCGCTACAAATAACAGCATGAACCCAGGACAGCTGACGCGTTTCCCACTCTAATTCAGTGTTTACTCATAGCTCTTACACTTGTGGTCTTCGGGAAGAATTACCCCCTTACAGAGAACTAAATTGATAGTGTCAGGAACTTATCTGAGAGGCAGCAATTGCTTGAAGAACCCCTAGCAACCTCTGGAGGAACCCTGGGATTCCATGGAATCCTGGCTAGATACAGTGTAGTGTGTAGACCATGTGTAGTTAATTGCAATGGAAATCTTTGCTAAAAGTTGATAAGACAGCTGATTATATAGAATCTTATTTACTGTTAAGTCCTTTGCCAAGAAGTGAATACCATTACTTTGTCATAGTGGACATTGGAATGGGTGGATTCTATTGACTAAGGCTGGGCGCTATATTATCTTTTCTCCAGGGTGTTTTTTCTTTCGGACTTTTTCCTGGTAGCTGCGATGATCACGCTAATGACTCAGTCCCAGCTGCGTGTATTTTTAAGTCGCCTAACAAGACTTCTGTAACAGACATCTGCAAGAGCGAAAACCTTGTTCACAAATTGGTGTTTGGACACAACACCGAATACAGTCCGGCACATCGGCTAACGAGGACAAAGTTGTCGCTGCCTCGGAGGCAGACATTTTCTTGGTTAGTTTCGGAGCGGAGTAAAAATCTCCGCTCATGATATCGTGCACCAGACACTATTCGGTTGCCGGTGTTGTGTCCAAACACCGATTTGTGAAAATAGCAATTTGTCAAAATTTGCAATTCATTATCTTTTAAAGTAAATGGAAGGGATGCGGGTTGCTCATTCTGCCAGGTTCAACGTTTTTTTCAGAACAGCGGACCGGTCTCCCTGAAGTTTGGCCCCCTCCTACCTCAACCGCTAGAACCATTTTGAAAGCGCAGCATGCTTCGCGCATGCGCAGCTGTGAAGCCTTACCAGGCATGGGCTCCCTGGACAGCTAAGTGTCCATATATTATAAGTCGGCAGCTACAGTATTTGTATCTGCTAACTTTTAATGTTTTGTGGGGGATTGGACCTCCTCTTTAAGAGTTCCCTTCACTTGAACTAGGGGGCCAAGCCCAACCCCAGGAAAAAAAACCCCACACCATAATCCCCCTGCACAGGTGCAGCACAGTTCACCTGCGGGTTACCTGCACTGAGCCATAGGCTTCTATTATATCCTGCGGGTTTGGTGCGCTGTCGGTGCACCCCACCTGCAAGATATAATGGAAGTAGATAGGAAAAAATGAAACTGCACCAATAAGTCCATAAGGCTCCTCAGATGACGAGAGGGTTATATGCTTGGAGGGCATCCATCGTACATTTATCAATCAAGGTAAATCTGCTCAACAATAGTCTATATGTAGAGCATAGATCCAGAAGTATTGGTTGAAAAAACACTGCAGTAAATCCACAGATAAGTGGAAGCCCACCACCGTATATAAAAGCTGCTTACCAGAGGGCAAGCACGAATGAACATTCGGCTATAACCCAGCCGCGGCCTTTAACATCAGAGGAATGATGACAGAGGTAAATTTTCACACGATGGATGTTGAGGGTGCTAGGCTCCTTCAGCATAACATGCGGTCCATGGAATCATACAGCATGCAAGAAGATGGACCATAGCGTAACTGTGCAAACACAATAGCGTTTATTAAAAAATTTGTTGTACTCATGGTGACGTCACTGCGCGCCCTCCCAGACAGGTTTCGTCATACAGACGTTCTCAATGGGGGTAGGGCGACAACATGACTCGCCACTATATATACAGCCAGACCTTGTGAAGTGCAAGGAAGCAGCCGATTAGCGCCATATTGACTATGGGCAAAACTGCCAGTACCGCAAAGTAAAACCATTGCGGCATATGGCGTACCCAAAGTTAACCGAAAAAGTTACTAAATAAAATAAGGCGAAGAAACAAATCTTTGCCTAAGCAACCCACAACCAAATTAAGTGTTAATAAAGTTGAATGTTAAACGGACCCTGAATGGCACAGAGCGGCAGCCAGACGTGGATCTAATGACCCCTAGTGGAGACATTCAAAATTCCAATTCTGAATGATCAAAGAGGAAAGGTGGAAATTTCCATTGAATAATGAAAAATTAGTCAGTAAATATAATATTATGTTAAGTGATAACCCAATATATAAAAGTATGCTAATATTATGAAAATAAGTAAAAATTGAATATAATATCTAAAAAATGTGAATTAATATGTGCTTGGTGTATTGAATAATGTGAAATCCATATTCTAATTACGAATTTAATCAATACTTAGAACCATTGGAATGTCAATTTTAAGTTATGAATAAAGGTTATTAATTAATGTGTATATAAATAAATTATCCCCGTGGGAACAACCTAAAGAACCTTTAATCGCACAGAATATCAAAGATGCAACCTAAATGGTTGTACCAGTCATATTCATAATACCAAAAAATTGGAAATGATAAATTTAGGATAACAGTATATGCCCATCCTTGCATAGCACACCGGGTTTACATAATGGCCACATCAAGCATTATTGATAAGGCATTCACATCTGTTTCTATATTTAACCCATAGGGGCATAAGTTTTTAAATGGTGAATCCAAGCCATCTCCAACTTGGAAATCTCCCTCCACTAATAGGCTCCCCCTCCGATTTAGGTTTCAACTTGTCAATCCCTAAGAGGGTATTTGACGGGTCCCTATTGTGTTTTAAGAGGTAGTGCTTAGAAACAGAGAGTGATTTTAAAAACCCACTTTGATGTTTGATGTGCTCGTTATGGCGGACCTGCAAGGGGCGTTTGGTCCGTCCCACATATTGCAGGCCACAAGGGCACTGCAACATGTAGACCACCCCAACAGTGGCACATGTGATACAAGGTTTGATATTATACTGCTTCTGCGTGGCTGTGGATATGAAAGTAGTAGTGCATCTCCGAGAACAGGAGTTCAGGGAGCAAACTCTACAACGCCTGCACTGGTAGAAACCAGTTAACTGGTCAAAGAAACCCCTACTAGTGACTGGAGGATTCAGAACATTCGGAGCCACCTGATTGCGTAAGGATTTTACGCCTCTAAAGATCACCCTAGGCTTCTCAGGTAAGGTATTTTTCAGGATGGTATCATTAGTGGCAATGTGCCAGTGTTTGTTAATAAGCTGTTTAATGCCCATGTGTTGCAGAGAGTATTAGGTTATAAAGGGGACACCCAAAGGGAACTGATCACCATCACGGGGTACCCTTTCAGCCAATAGATCCTCCCTGTTAGTGGCAGTGACCATGTCCAGGGTTTCTCTAAGGGACTCCCTCCGGTAGCCCTTTTCAAGGAACAGACTAGTTAGTACTTCAGCCTGCATCAAGAATCAGAGCAATTCTTCCGACGCCTGAGGTATGATGGCAGCTATCAACTGGAAAAACAAATTCCTGTCTGTTCCCTTAAAGGTCGAGGTCACAACGATAGTCCCTGATTCCAATCTTTAAGTCCAGATAATGGATCTCGGATTGGCTAGCCTCATACTTGAGATGTATCCCTCTCTGGTTCTGATTCAGGGACAACACGAACTCCACCAAATCTTGGTGCTGGCCATCCCATAGGAGGAGGATGTCGTCAATATACCTAGCCCAAAGGGCTAATTGCGGTATATCCTTGGAATAGATGACATCCTCCTCCCACCTGGCCATGAAAAGGTTAGCCTGGCTTGGGGCATATTTGGCCCCGATGGCAACTCCCGCATCCTGTCTGTAGAAGCTGCCATCGAACCTAACATAGTTTGAAGCAGAGGTACACCAAATGGAAATTTTGGTACTGAAAATGCAGGGTGCACTTGGCCGGAAACTAAACAAATGTTTTTTTTCTTAAAAATATTTATTTTTATATCCAACTGTATTATATTTAACTTTTTGGTGTTAAAAATCCTGCTTGCTGCAGTTTTGATCAGTTAAAAAAAAAATATAAATTTTATATATATATATATATATATTATAATATAATTGTGTGTGTGTGTGTGTGTGTGTGTGTGTGTGTGTGTGTGTGTGTACCTCCCAGTTGCAATACATTGAAACCAGTGTTAATTTCGTTGACTAAAACATTTTAGTCCACTGACTTGATACTATTTTAGTCGACTAAAATACGACTAAAACTGCATTTTAGTCAAGACTAAAGCCTCGTACACACGATCAGACTTCCAATCAACTTTTCTGTGGATTTTGGTCCGAAGGGCGTTGGCCGTGAACTTGTTCTGCATACAGACGGCACTACATTTTCAGCCAACATTCAACAAACCACATGTTTTTTCAGCTATTTACTGCCACCTTTTGGGCAACTTCTGCAATTGTTGGCTGATGTTTAACATTGGTTTGGAGCATGTGTGTTTGCACTTTAGATTTTAGTTGGACGGACTTGCGTACACACGATCGGATAAACAGATTTATTGCCCAACAATTGAGCATGAACAGCCAACTTTTGTTAGTTCAGCCAACAATTGTCTGATGGAGCATACACACGGTCAGATTATCCAACACAACACGACCGTCAGACAATTATGGCCATAAAGTTGGATCGTGTGTACCAGGCTTAAGACAAAAACTAAACTGAAATTTGACGTCAAAATTAACACTGGTCTGTAGTGTATGTTCATATCTTAACACTTGATTTTTCACTCCAGCAGTAAATAACGATTTTGGAAATTGTAGATAAATGCTTAAATGCATTACAATTTAACTACACCCATTAGATTTCAGTCGACTCAAATTGGACTGGAAACAATTGCAGAAGACTAAAATGGGATTAAAACTAAAATCGGCCCAGTTTTTTGTTTAAAGCGGAGGACCACACATAAATGGAACCTCCGCTGTCTGGATTCCTCCCCCCTCCCCCCTCTCCGGTGTCACATTTGGCACCTTTCAGGGGGGAGGTGGAGCAGATACCTGTCTACGACAGGTATTTGCACCCACTTCCAGGCATAGACCCCCGCATTATCTGCCGCAGTCTATGCCACGTCCGGCGCCCCCCCACTGTCTTCTGGGAGACACACAGGTCCCAGAAGACAGCAGGGACCAGTGGCATTGCGCGGCACGAGTCACGCATGTGCAATAGGGAACCAGGAAGTGAAGCCGCAAGGCTTCACTTCCTGATTCCCTTACCGAAGATGGCGGCGGCAGCATACGAGGGACGGGTCGGCCTCGGGTGCTGACATCGCGCGCTGGACAGGTAAGTGTCCTTATTTTAAAAGTCAGCAGCTGCAGTATTTGTAGCTGACTTTAAAAAAAAAAAATTAGGCGAACCTCCGCTTTAATGTGGAAGATGTTGCGTCGTGAGAAAATAATGATCTTTATTCTAAGCAAAAAAAAAATTGATTCTCATTTTGGCAAGAATCATGCAGCCCTACCCTATAGTAACTAATGGCTCTTCTAGGGTGATTACTTTGGCCATTCTAGCGATCACCTGGATACCACTATACCTTCAGAATTTGTTCAACTGTAGAAGTCTGGCTTTTCTGGACTTTTGAAGCTAGTTTGTCCTTTGGCTTCATTCACATGCATGTTGCTTTTAAGCGTTTCTGCCGTGCTTTTTGCATTTTTTTTTTTTTTTGGCATTTAAAAAAAAAAAAAAAACGCAAAATTGTTGTAAAAAATGCACTACATGCTTTTCTGCAGCTTCTCCCTTTAAAGTCTATTGAACCAAAAAAGCAGCGTTTTCTTTTCATTTTAAGAAAAATCCCTGACCCTTTCCAAAAATGCAGAGGCACAAAAATACATTGAGCGTGTTCCATAGGAACCCATGTTAAAATGTCCTGCGTTTCTGTAAAAAGCATGAAAAAACGCATTGGTGTGAATGGAGCCTTGGGGGGGGGGGGTTGTTCAGGGCCTGTTTTCAACAGAACACGGTTTTGGAAAGACATATTTCCCGCACTGCCTTTGTAGCCCTTTAAAGTGTATTGAATGCACCTGCAGCAGATTGCAAATGCAGCGCGTTTGCGGGCAGCAGGTCGCATGGTAGGGCAGTACCATGAAATTTTAGTGTGGCACGTTTTCCCAAAGTACTGCTTGCACTACTTTTTGTGCAATCCCAGCCAATTCAAATAGGCTGAAAATTGCACTGCAGGGGAACGCACAGCAATCGAGTGCACTGCGTTCCTGTGCCATTTTAGTGTGAACCGGCCTTTATGCTACACAACACCGATCTTTAACCACTTAAGCCCCAGACCATTTGGCTGGCCAATGACCGGGCCACTTTTTGCGATTCGGCACTGCGTCGCTTTAACTGACAATTGCGCGGTCATGTGACATGGCTCCCAAACAAAATTGATGTACTCCCCCCCCCACACACACACACACAAATAGAGCTTTCTTTTTGTGGTATTTGATCACCTCTGCGGTTTTTATTTTTTGCGCAATAACCAAAAATAGAGCGACAATTTTGAAAAAATATATATTTTCCTCAGTTTAGGCCAATATGTATTCTTCTACGTATTTTGGTAAAAAAAATCGCAATAAGCATTTATTGATTGGCTTGCACAAGTTATAGCGTGTACAAATGAAAATAGGTGATTGATTTTTTTTTTTTTTTTTTACTAGTAATGGCGGCGATCAGTGATTTGTTATCATGACTGCAACATTATGGCGGACACATCGGATACTTTTGTCACCATTTTGGGACCATTGTCATCTTTACAGCGATCAGTGCTATAAAAATGCACGGGTTACTGTAAAAATGACACTGGCAGTGAAGAGGTTAAGGGAGTGCTTCTAACCGTTAGGGGGCGTGGCTTGCCATGACACATCGCTGTTCCCAATGATGGGGAACAGACTCAGTGACATGTCACTAGGAAGAACAGGGAGATGTGTATACACTCGCATCTCCCCCTTCAGCTCTGTGACCCGATCGTGGGACATCGAGGTGGCAAATTAAAGGGTGTGTGTATATTACACACGCCCATTTACATGTCCGTGCCCTTCTGGCGACTTAAATCTGCTTGCGCTGGTCCTTAAGCGGTTAAAGTGCAGTCACACCATACTGTGAGGCGCAATACAGGTCACGCAACTGACGTCACTTCCGGCCCCGCTGGTTGTCTGTTCCATAGAGGTGGAACGCACGCCAATATCCACAGGTCCGGGACTGCCATTTGATAATACCCACTCCTTTACAGCCTCAGTGCCGGGTCGGGGCACACAATAATGTAAGCACGTTTTTGGCTTTTATACTTTTGTATGCAATAAATGGTATCACACTATTGTTTGCTTCTCCTCTCCTGATTATATATTACCGGAGCTTTTTCGAATCCCAGTGTGTATCGCTGCCTACATAGTGGACATCATTTCCTTGGTATCTAGCAAGCTGGAACTTGCTGAAAGCCCGCTTGACCTCTTTTTTTAGTTAAAAGGGTCAATACGCTGTGGTAAGCTGCCATCCTTACTTAAAGCACTATCGGGTGTTATTGTTTTTGGTGAAGGTGGATCCGTAATTTGCAAGGATTTATTGGATTTTACACATCACGTTTATTGAAGATAATTGCAGAGAAATTTGGTGTTCACTACTATTATGGGACATTTTTTTATGTTCAGAAACTTTTTGTGTTCATTTATTTGAATTTTGATGCACTATTCGGTTAATATTTGATTATATATACGATTCGGTTTATTTGTAGTTCATCAATTGTCTTGCTCAATTTAATTTTATTGGTACGATCACTTATCAATTTATTTTTCACATATAGCACTAATCAATTTATGTGGGTGCAATACATTATTTTGGATTTCATATTTATTTAATTTATGCTCCTTTTTAGTTTATTTAATTTTATCTATTATTAATCAGCGCCCTCTCCTCTCACTATATTCACTATTGATTTCAGCTTTCACTGAACTTGGAGGTGCAGCTTTCTCATAGCAATATTTTTAATTTTGGCGCAGGTTTTATTTATATCACACCATACTGTATCTGAGCACCACAAACTGATAATGCTATTTATTTCGTATTTAAAGCAAACCCATCCATGGCTCCGTGCTTTATTTTAAGAAATCATTTTGAAATAGGAAGAAAAGTGACACTTTATTTTATCTTTTTTTTAAAAGAACAGTATAAAAAAAAATTTTAAACGCGTCCCGCCGAGCTTGCGTGCAGAAGCAAACGCATACGTGAGCAGCGCCTGCATATGAAAATGGGGTTCAAACCACACGTGAGGTATCGCCGCGATCAAGAGAGTGAGAGCAATAATATTCTAGCCCTAGACCTCCTCTGTAACTCAAAACATGCAACCTGTAGAATTTTTTTTTTTTTAAGGGTAAAAGTTTGTCGCCATTCCACAAGCGGGCGCAATTTTGAAGTGTGATATGTTGGGTATCAATTTACATTCTTTCACAATATAAAAAAATTGTGCTAAAGTGCGCTTGTAAACAAAATGCAAAAAGCTCTGCAGAAACGCTTAAAAGCAACATGCTGAGCAAATGCGGTGTGACAAAGTATTGCAACGACCTTCTTTTTTTTCTCACCTCGTCTTTCAGGACAGCACCTGGAGAGAGAGAGCGCAGCTCCACCCCTTTTCCCAGGAAACACTGCAGTCAGTTTTCTTTAAAGACCGGACACTTCCACCATGGCCTCAGTTGTAGTGTTTCCTCCGCCATGGTGGAAGCGCTGCGGGGAACCAGGGGTAATGCTGCGCTCTCTCCAGGTGGAGACAGTATGGGGCATACCTGTTAGTTTTTTTCTTTTGTTCCAGGCCAGCCCAGCACCCCCCCTTACGTGAGGTGGATGCTGCGGTACCTTCTCCCCTTCATACCCGGCGAGGGTTCAGGCTGCGGGAGGGCCCGCTCTCATCAGACCGGCACTGGGGGCATGGAAGGAGGGATGGCGTGCTCCTCAGGAGACGAGCAGCGTCTCTTTCGTTTGTATCCCCATGTTTTCCGGGTCCCGGATGGCGAGCGCGTCATTCCGGCCGGGGGCGGGACTTCCCGTGGTGCGACGCGGCTTCCGGTTCCGGCCGCTGGAACGCAGGGGGAGGAGGCGGCCTTCGGCTGGTGTCATTTCCGGTCCTCACAGCGGTGAAAGGACCGGGAAAATCAAAAAAGGAGCTGTCGGACGCCACTTCAACCTCGCAATGGAAGAGGAACAAGCGGCAGTGGTGGGAACAGGAGCCACTCACACCAGCCAGACCCAGGTAAGCAGGGACAGAGGTCCCTGTATATATACTTTATGGGGTCTTGTATATTCTTTCCCTCCTTTTCTCCCCTGGGGGGAAAGCAAAGGAGCCTGTGCCACTCTCCCTAGAGATTGTTACTAGAGAGTTGGTTTTTTTGTTATGGTGGCTCAGGGGGTGAGACACTAGGTAAGCTGTGCTTATAAATGTAAGGGCTAAAGTGTTAGTTCCTTCCTCTTTTATTTTCCAGCTGATTTAGAAGGTTTTGGTTACTATTATGTTTTAAAAATGTTTTAAATATAGTATGGTGTTGGTGTATTTCAGCTTAAAGCCAAAGACAAAACCAAACACTCCTCTCCTCTTCCCAAGAGGAGATGTCCGTCTTGCAAAGACACGCTTAGGGAAACATGGCCTAAAGCGCTATGCAAGACATGTATTGCAGAGCTGTTAAAAGAGGAAACTGCCTCAGCTGCAGCTGCTGCTCAACCAGGGGAGCTATTAAGCTCCTTCCGAAAGGAACTAGCGGACACTTTTCAGTCATTCCGCTCCCTTTTGGATAGACGTCCGGCGGCCCAGCCAAACAGGAAAGGCAGTTCACCATCCTGTTCTCATCCTAGTACTCCTGCACCCAGAGGGGTCAGCGACTCGGAGGATGAGGAGATAAATGTTGCCACAGGTTCGGATGAAGAAGAGGAAGAAGAAAGGGAAATTTCTTCTTCCCGCTATAGGTTATCCCTGGAGGAAGTAGACGATCTATTAAAAACAATACACACAACGCTTAATATCGAAGAGGATAAGACGCAATTATCCTTACACGATAAGATGTTTCAAGGCATGGGAGAAGTAAAGCAACGGGTGTTCCCAGTGCACAAATACATCTCCGAGACAGTAAAGAGAGAATGGAAGGACCCAGAGAGGGCACCTTTCTTTTCCAGATCCCTCAAGAGAAGATTCCCCTTTGAGGATGATAGTCAGCAGGTTTGGAATAAAAAACCAAGGCTTGACGCAGCCTTTTCGCAGGTTTCAAGGAATACAGACTTGGCCTTCGAGGACATGGGCACCCTAAAAGATGCCATGGACAAGAGGGCAGACTCCCTACTAAAAAAGGCATGGGATTCGACTCTAGCCAACTTTAAGCCAGCAATGGCATCAACCGTGGTAGCGAGAAACTTAGAACACTGGTTGGAGCAATTAAAAACTCACATTGAGGCGGGAACTTCTCGTAAGGATCTACTTGACACGCTGCCTATACTTCAAAAGGCGGTAGGGTACATGGCTGATGCCTCTGCTGAATCTATCAAAATGTCAGCTAGATCAGCAGCCTTGGTCAACTCAGCCCGCAGAGCCTTATGGGTTAAGACCTGGTCAGGGGATATAGCCTCAAAGGCGAAGTTATGTGGTTTGCCTTTTGACGGTGACTTAGTTTTTGGCCCTGATTTGGAAGCCGTACTTAATAGAACGGCTGATAAAAAGAAGGCCTTCCCAATAAAGAAGAAAGTGGTTCCTCAGGGTAAAACTAATTTTCGTGCTTTTCGGCAAACCGAGGTTAAAAAAGACACGGGCTATAAAAGACCTTGGAGGTCCCAGAGAGGGAGAGGAAAGTCAGGGGTACTATTCCGCCCTCCTGGCCAAACCACAAACACCCAGTGACAGTCCGCCAACGGTGGGAGGAAGGTTACAGGCCTTTCTTCCACAATGGAAGACAGCGACGTCCAGTCCATTTGTCCTCAAAATAATATCAGAGGGCTACAGGCTGGAATTCTCGCAACCCCCTCCAAACCGTGTTTATGTAACCCGGACTCCTCGAGACCTGGAGAAGTCTATAGGGATGTCATCCTTACTGGAAGAACTCATCCAGCAAGAGGTAATTATAGCTGTTCCCCCCGAAGAGTAAGGGATAGGGTGCTATTCACACATCTTCCTAGTGAAGAAGACGTCAGGAAAATTCCGGTTGATCTTGAACCTGAAGATACTAAACAGGTCCATCAGATACAAAAGATTCAAGATGGACACAATTTTCTCAGTGAAACATCTCCTGACGCCAGGTTGTTTTATGGCATCCATAGACCTGAGGGATGCGTACCTACACGTTCCTATAGCGCCAATATCACAGAAGTATCTGCGATTAGCAGTAAAGACGGGAGACTCGATCTCACACCTGCAGTTCAGAGCCCTCCCTTTCGGACTGTCATCCTCACCAAGGATATTTACAAAGGTCATAGCAGAGGCTCTAGCACCCCTCAGATTAAAGGGGATATCAATAGTGCCATATCTGGACGACCTCCTGATATTTGCCAAGACAAGGGAGTTATTGGCGAAAGATCTAAAAGAGACGAAAAGACATCTCGAGAGTCTCGGATGGATCATAAACCAAGAAAAATCAAAAATGATCCCTTCCCAGACGATAACATTTCTTGGATATACAATAAATTCCATACAGGAAAGACTTTTTCTCCCAGAGGAAAAAATAGAGAAACTCCAGAGGGCAGTAAAGGGGACTCAAACAAATCTGCCGATGACAATCAGAGCAGCCATGTCAGTCCTAGGCCTACTCACCGCCTCAATACCAGCGGTACAATGGGCACGTCTGCATGCGAGAGACCTCCAGCAGACAATTCTCAGGAATTGGTCCTACGGAGAGTCGCTGGAAAAATTGATAAAAATACCCCCTCAAGTTCAGAGAAAGCTGTGGTGGTGGAGGAAGCAAGCAAATTTAGACAAAGGCCTGCTTTGGACTTTCCCTGTAGAACACAGATTGACAACGGACGCAAGCTTCTGGGGGTGGGGTGCTCATCTGGATGGACAGATGGCCCAAGGAACATGGTCAAACAGAGAAGCCCGGAGATCCTCCAATTGGGGAGAATTGAGGGCCATTCTACTGGGACTATGGGCGTTCAAGAAACAAGTCCTGGGTCACCACATTCAGGTGTTATCAGACAATGCCACGGCAGTGGCTTATATAACAAGGCAGGGAGGCACGAGGAGCAGAGTGTTGCTATCCTCAGCCCTCCACATTTTGGCCTGGGCAGAATCCAATCTAGCCTCCTTGACGGCGGTACACCTAAAGGGAGATCTGAACCAAATAGCAGACTTCCTAAGCCGAGAGAGTACTGGAATCAGAATGGAGTCTGAATCCGGTAGTATTCCAGAAGATAACAGGAAGATGGGGAGTTCCCCAAATAGACCTGTTCGCATCCCACGCCAATGCGAAGGTGGAAACATACTTCTCCCTAAACAGGCAAGATCAAGCGGAGGGTCTAGATGCACTGGCACAACCATGGACCTTCCACTTGTGCTACGCTTTTCCCCCCTTCCAAATGATCCCATTGGTCCTCAAAAAGCTACAGAAGGAGCCTACAACATTAATCCTAGTAGCCCCATTCTGGCCCAAAAGGACTTGGTTTTCAACCATCCAGAGGATGGCGGTGGAACCCCATTGGTTTCTTCCTTTACAGAAGGACCTTTTAACACAGGGGCCCCTACAACATCCCAATATCAAGCACCTCAGACTAGCTGCTTGGCTACTGAGGAGCAAATCCTAAAAAAGAGGGGCTTGTCCAATAAACTAATTTCAACATTATTGGACAGCCGAAAAAAGGTCACCAGAGCGATCTATTTCAAAGCTTGGAAATGTTTTAATTCCTGGTGCAGAGAAAAGATCCGTTCACCAAAGGAGACTATCTCTGTATTAGAATTTCTCCATGAGGGAATGGAGAAGGGGTTGGCGATTAGCACCCTAAAGGTGCAAGTAGCCGCCTTATCGGTGTTCCTGGAGAGACAACTATCTCAGGACCCCCTTATCGTTAGATTTTTTAAGGCACTGACCAGAGTTAGGCCAGTACCCTTTAAGTTCTTCCCAAAATGGGACTTATCTCTGGTGCTACAGGGTCTGACAAAAAGACCCTTTGAACCTCCGGAGGAAGCAACGATTAAATTTTGGTCCCTGAAGGTAGCACTCTTAGTGGCAGTTACCTCAGCTAGGAGAGTGAGTGATCTACAGGCCCTGTCAATCATAGAACCTTTCCTTTCTATATTTCCAGACCGGGTAGTGCTGAGAACTGACCCGGGCTTCCTACCAAAAGTGGCAACGGTATTCCACAGGTCACAGGAAATGGTTCTCCCTTCCTTCTGTCCTACACCAGTGGGCACGAAAGAAGAAGCCTTTCACAGCTTGGATGTAAGGAGGTGCATACTGCACTATCTAAAGATAACAAGTGAATTCAGAAGATCGAATTCCCTGTTTATTTTGTTTTCTGGCCCACGTAAAGGTTATAGTGCGTCCAAAAATACCATAGGTAGGTGGCTACGAATGGCTATCGGCGAAGCCTACAGAGCTTCAGGGATAGAACCTCCCACAGGAGTAGGGGCTCATTCAACCCGGGCAGTAGCAACATCCTGGGCAGAACGAGCTGGAGCTTCGCCGGGAAGAATATGCAAGGCGGCTACGTGGACAAGCTTCTCCACTTTCACCCACCATTACAGGTTGGATTTACTCTCTGCATCTGAGCAATCATTTGGCAGAAAGGTCCTACAGGCAGTGGTCCCACCCTAGAGTAAGTACTCTTTTATCATCTCCAGGTGCTGTCCTGAAAGACGAGGTGAGAAAACCTCAGTTAGACTTACCGGTAACGGTATTTCTACGAGTCTTTCAGGACAGCACCGATGACCCGCCCTAAAGTAATGATAAGATGTGGTGTTATTGCTATGTTCTGCTTATCTAATTTCAGCATGGCTGGAGGTACTCTTAAACAACTGAGGCCATGGTGGAAGTGTCCGGTCTTTAAAGAAAACTGACTGCAGTGTTTCCTGGGAAAAGGGGTGGAGCTGCGCTCTCTCTCTCCAGGTGCTGTCCTGAAAGACTCGTAGAAATACCGTTACCGGTAAGTCTAACTGAGGTTTTTTTTTTTTTTTTTTTTCTCTAGGGTGTTAGAATCCCCAAACACACTTTTTTTTTTTTGTTTTGTTTTTTGTTTTTTTTCTAAGTAATTTTCTAGCAAAAAATTGTTTAAGAACAAATCTCAGAACGCGGCTCTGTTTTAAGTGGTTAAAGTGTGAAATGCTCGTTTTGCACAGAGTGGCCCCAAACCTGGTCTTCTGGGGTCCCTCGGTGGCTGTCTCAGCCCCCCCCCCCCCGCGCAAGAACTTTCCATGTTCATGCAAGCTCTCTTGCATTGTAGAAAGTCCTTGCGGGCGCGGTCCCGTGATACAGCCGGCGGCCATAGCCGCTCACTATCGCTCGGCGCGCTGTGTCATTGGATGTGATTGACAGCAGCACAAGCCAATGGCTGCGCTGCTATCAACAATGAATGAGCCAGAAGCCCATCCAAGAAGCCAGCGCGTTCACGGTGCGAGATTTTCGAGGGGTCAGGTAAGTAAATGGGGGGGGGGGGGGGGGCGCTAATGCTCGGATGTTCTTTCACCACCTTTCCAACCCCTTTAACATTAAACTGAGCTTAAATAATAATTTTTAAAAACCCGTCTAGTGGGACCTGTCAATTTGTGACGTTCCATCGCCGTAATCTTGCTAAACGCCGCACTCGTCCACAGTAACAATGTAGTCAAGGCGGCAAAGCTGACATCTTGTTGCCACCACTGGAGTCTTGTATTTCATTAACGGTAAACTGTATAATACGGTATAAAACGGTATAATATAGTTTTTAAAAATCCGTCTGACTATTTAGATGTCAAATTTTTAAAGCACATTAGGTCATTTTGCTACACCCCGCACTCGTCCACAGTAACAATACAGTCAAGGCGGCAAGCTGACCTCTTGTTGCATTTCATTAACCACTTAAGCCCCGGACCATTTGGTAGCTAGAGGACCAGAGGTGAATTCAGAATTTTGCACTGCGCTGCTTTAACTGTAAATTGTGCGGACATGCAATGTTGTACCCAAACGAAATTTGCGTCCTTTTCTTCCCACAAATAGAGCTTTCTTTTAATGGTATTTGAGTGCCTCTGCGATTTTTATTTTTTGCGATATAAACGGAAAAAGACCGAAAATTTTGAAAAAAAAAATGATATTTTCTACTTTTTGTTATAAGAAAAATCGAATAAACTCAATTTTAGTCATACATTTAGGCCAAAATGTATTCAGCCACATGCCTTTAGTAAAAAAAATGTCAATAAGCGTATATTTATTGGTTTGCGCAAAAGTTATAGCGTTTACAAACTAGGGTACATTTTCTGGAATTTACACAGCTTTTAGTTTATGACTGCCTATCTCATTTCTTGAGGTGCTAAAATGGCAGGGCAGTACAAAACCCCCCCAAATGACCTCATTTTAGAAAGTAGACACCCCAAGGAAATTGCTGAGAGGCCTGTTGAGCCCATTGAATATTTTTTTTTTTTTTGTCCCAAGTGATTGAATAATGACAAAAAAAATAAAAAAAAATAAAAATTACAAAAAGTTGTCACTAAATGATATATTGCTCACACATGCCATGGTTATATGTGGAATTGCACCCCAAAATACATTCTGCTGCTTCTCCTGAGTACGGGGATACCACATGTGTGGGACTTTTTGGGAGCCTAGCCGCGTACGGGACCCCGGAAACCAAGCACCGCCTCCAGGATTTCTAAGGGCACAAATTTTTGATTTCACTCCTCACTACCTATCACAGTTTTGAAGGCCATAAAATGCCAAAATAGCACAAAACCCCCCCAAATGACCCCATTTTGGAAAGTAGACACCCCAAGCTGTTTGCTGAGAGGCATGGTGAGTATTTTACAGCTCTCATTTGTTTTTGAAAATGAAGAAAGCATTTTTTTTTTTTTTTTTTTTTTTCAATTTTCAAAACTGTGACAAAAAGCGAGATCTGCAAAATACTCACAATACCTCTCAGCAAATAGCTTGGGGTGTCTACTTTCCAAAATGGGGTCATTTGGGGGGGTTTTGTGCCATCTGGGCATTCCATGGCCTCTGAAACTGTGATAGGCAGTGAGAAGTGAAATCAAAAATTGACACCCTTAGAAAGCCTGAAGGCGGTGCTTGGTTTTTGGGGTCCCGTACGCGGCTAGGCTCCCAAAAAGTCTCACACATGTGGTATCCCCGTACTCAGGAGAAGCAACAGAATGTATTTTGGGGTGTAATTCCACATATGCCCATGGCATGTTTGAGCAATATATCATTTAGTGACAACTTTGTGCAAAAAAAAAAAAATATATATTTATTTTTTTCCGCAACTTGTGTCAACATATATAAAATATTCCATGGACTCGACATGCCTCTCAGTATATAGCTTGGGGTGTCTACTTTCCAAAATGGGGTCATTTGGGGGGGTTTTTGAACTGTTCTGGCATTTTATACACATTAGGAAGCTTACATCCACTCTTCTAACCACTTGAAGACAAAGCCCTTTTTGACACTTTTTGTTTACATGAAAACATATTTTTTTTTGCAAGAAAATTATGTTGAACCCCCAAACATTATATATATTTTTAAAGCAAAGGCCCTACAGAATAAAATGGTGGGTGTTGCATTTTTTTTTTCTACACAGTATTTGCGCAGCGATTTTTCAAACGCATTTTTTGGGGAAAAAATACACTTTTTTAATTTTAATGCACTAAAACACACTATATTGCCCAAATGTTTGATGAAATAAAAAAGATGATCTTAGGCCGAGTACATAGATACCAAACACGACATGCTTTAAAATTTCGCACAAACGCGCATTGGCGACAAACTACATACATTTTTAAAAGCCTTTAAAAGCCTTTACAGGTTACCCCGTTAGATTTACAGAGGAGGTCTACTGCTAAAATTACTGCCCTCGATCTGACCTTCGCGTTGATACCTCACATGCATGGTGCAATTGCTGTTTACATATGACGCCAGACCGACGCTTGCGTTCGCCATTGGGCAAGGCAGGGCAGGACAGGGGTGCTTTTTTTTTTTTTTTTTTTTTTTTTTTTATTAATTTTGTTGTTTTATTTTTAAACTGTTGCTTCCATATTTATTTTTATCACTTTTATTGTTATCTCAGGGAATGTAAATATCCCCTATGATAGCAATAGGTAATGACAGGTACTCTTTTTTTGAAAAAACTGGGGTCTATTGGACCCTAGATCTTTCCTCTGCCCTCAAAGCATCTGACCACACCAAGATCGGTGTGATAAAATGCTTTCCCAATTTCCCAATGGCGCTTTTTATATCCGGGGGGGGGACATTCCCTCCCACTGCTTGTAAAAGCAGTCCAGAGGCTAATTAGCCACTAGGATTGCTTTTACATGAAAGCCGGCCGCTGGCTGAAAAGAATTCTGGTATAAACATTCAAAGTCCAGCAACATACCAGTACGTTGCTGGTCCTTGTTGGACATGTAATCTTTTTTTTCATGCAGCCTGTTGGCTGAACGAAAAAAAAAGATTGATCGGTGGGTATGCCCACCATTAGAATACCGCCCTTCATCCACCCACTTCTAATGATGGGCATACATGCACCATTTATATATGCCGAAGCATGGGGGCATCTTCTCGCAAAAGTTATGCCGCGTACACATGGTCAGACTTTTCCACGGGCAAGCCTCCGTCGGAATTTCGACCGTATGTACGCGGCATTAGGAGCAAAATTGCTCCTCCGCTCCTGCTGCCCCAATGCTTCGGCATATATGCTTTTTTTTTTTTAACTGTGGTGGTGAAATCACCTCCTACAGCACTGGAGTCGCAGGGATCAGGCCTGTCTCTGCGAACGCTGCAGTTATGTGTGTGTGTGTAAGTGACAGTGTGTAAGTGACAGTGTTTTGTAAGTGACAGTGTTTTGTAAGTGACAGTGATCGATCGATACTGCACTTGGGTGGCCTGGGCTGGACGGAGGGGCAAAACGCAGGTGCTAGCAGGTATCTGGGCTGATCCCGCTAACACTGCGTTTTTGGGAACCCTAAACTGCTGGGGACGCTAGTATAGATCAGATCAGATATTGATCTGTTCAGATACTATACCACTAAGGGAGGTGTATGCTTCACGTGTGGGTGTTAGCGCTACTGGCACTAACCTGACGCTGCCTGGGGTGTGACGCAGACCCTCTCTGACGCTAAAACCTAACTGATATCACCCGCCGGGCGATCAGGGGGTTAAACCTTTATTGGGTTATATACGGCGGGTGCCCTGACACTATAAAAAGCAAACTAACTAACCAGCGTCACCCGTAACACTTATATGATGATCACTGGTGAAAGGGTTAACTAGGGGCAATTAGGGGGTTAAAACCTTTATTAGGGTAATATATGGGGGTACCTGACGCTATATAAAAACCTGACGGCGAACCTAAAAAAAATTACTGGCTACCGATCAGCATCACCGACGCTAAGACATCGATCAGAAAAATGATCGCATAGCCACGGCGGTGCTAGGGGGTGAAAGGGTTACCTGGGGGGTGATCAAGGGGGTTAAACCTTTATTAGGTAATATACGGGGGTACTCGACGCTATAAAAACCTGCGGCGAACCTAAAAAAAATTACTGGCTACCGATCAGCATCGCCGACGCTAAGACATCGATCAGAAAAATGATTGCTTAGTGACAGTGGTGCTAGGGGGTGAAAGGGTTATCTGGGGGGTGATCAGGGGGTTAAACCTTTATTAGGGGGGGGGGTTAGGGGGCTACACTGGACCTAAGACTAAACTTTGGTGACACTTTTACAGTCACAAATGTCACTGATTGCAGTGATCACTAAATAAATGGTCACTGCAATCAGTGACACTGTGACTGGGGGCTGGGGGGTGATCTGGGGGTGTCTGGGGGGGCGATTTATGTGCCTGTGTCCTGGTGTCAGTGTAGTGTTGTGTGTACTAACATGGCATCTTCTCCTGTACGGCGCTCGGTATATGTGAGCGCCGCAGGAGAGATGACATCACTTCCTCCTTCCTGGCAGGCAGGGGAAGCTCTCATTCGCCGGGAGCGATCGAGAGGGGGTGGCCGGAATCGAACGGCCGTCCCCTCATGCCGGATCGCTCCCGAAGGTAAAACGACCGCTCACTGTAAAGAAGGGGGGGTCCGATCGGACCCCCCAACTATACAAAGGCAATCACGTATATATTCGTGATTGTGCCTGTCGGTGCCATTCTGCTGACGTATATTTACAGTGGGCGGTCGTTAAGTGGTTAAGACCACTTTCACACTTCAGGCGCTTTCACGCTAAAAACAGCGCCTAAAAACCTCCCGAAAACTTATTTCCATTAAAATCAATGAATGCTTTCACACTGGGGCAGTGTGCTGGCAGGGCGGTGAAAAAACTCCTCTCTCCATTTGAAATGAATGGGCTCTTCAAAATTGCTTAGTGTTTTTACTGGCAGTTTAGAAGCGTCTCAGTGTGAAAGGGGCCTAACAGTAAACTGAGCTTATATAAAGAAATACGGTTTTTAAAAATCTGACTGTTTAGATGTTGAATTTTAAAAGCAGATTAGGCGACCCGTCAGATTAGGCGACCCGTCAGATTAGGCGACCCGTCAGATTAGGCGACCCGTCAGATTAGGCGACCCGTCAGATTAGGCGACCCGTCAGATTAGGCGACCCGTCAGATTAGGCGACCCGTCAGATTAGGCGACCCGTCAGATTAGGCGACCCGTCAGATTAGGCGACCCGTCAGATAAGGCAATTTTGCTACACCCCGCACTCGTCCACAATAACAATACCGTCAAAGTGACAAGCTGACATCTTGTTGCATTTCATTAACGGTAAACTGAGTTTATATAATATAGTTTTTAAAAGTCTGTTTATTTAGATGTTGAATTTTTAAAGTAGACTGTGGTGCCCGTCAAAGTGCTGCCATCTTGCTACACCCCGCACTTGTCCACAGTAACAATACAGTGAAGGCAGCAAGCTGACATCTTGTTGCGCGCCCCCCCCCCCCCCGGAGTCTTGCATTTAGTTAACCACTTAAGCCCCGGACCATTTGGCTGGCCAAAGACCAGGCCATTTTTTGCGATTCGGCACTGTGTCACTTTAACTACCTCCCCACGGGCGTATAGTCCTATGACGGCCCCAGTAACCCTTCGTCCCTCCGGGGTGGCAGTCATATGACGTCCTGGGATTCCCTGCAGTGTGGAGAGTGCACTCGCCCCATCACTGGGGACCCGATGCGTGTGATCGGCGGCCGCGATGTCCGCCGGGCGCCCGCGATTGCTCGTCAGCAAGGACGTGGATCTCTGTGTAAATACAGAGATCCACGTCCTGTCAGGGAGGGGAGACCTATGGTGTGTCCCTTGTACATAGAGACCCCGATTGGTCTGCTCCCCCCCCCCCCCCCCACACTTGGAATCATTACCTAGGGAACACACTTAAAACCTTGCTCGCCCCCTAGTGTTAACCCCATCCCTGCCAGTCACATTTATACAGTAATCGGTGCATTTTTATAGCACTGTTCGCTGTATATAGGTCAATGGTCCCAAAATGGTGTCAAAATTGTCCGATCTGTCCGCCGCAATATCACAGTCCTGACAAAAATCGCAGATTGCCGCCATTACTAGTAAAAAAAAAAGCCATAATTCTATCCCCTATTTTGTAGACGCTATAAGTTTATTTTTTTTTTATTTTTTTTTTTGTGCAATCCAAACAATATACACTTATTGATATGTATTCTTCTACAAATTTTTTGTAAAAAAAATAAAAATATCGGCCTAAACTGAGGAAAAAAATGGTTAAAAAAAAATAAAATAAAATGGAGATATTTATTATAGCAAAAAGTAATATATATATTTTTTTTTTTCAAAATTGTTGCCTTTTTGTTTATTTCAAAAAATAAGCCGCAGAGGTGATAAGATACCGCCAAAAGAAAGCTCTACTTTTGGGGAAAAAATTATCAATTTGGTTTTAACGTCGCATGACCGCACAATTCTCATTCAAATTGTGACAGTGCTGAAAGCTGAAAATTGGCCTGGACAGGAAGGGGGTGAAAGTGCCTGGTATGGAAGTTTTTAACTGACAATTGTGCAACCTGGCTCCCAAACAAAATTGACGACTTTTTTCCCCACAAATGGATCTTTCTTTTGGTGATATTTGATCATCTCTGCGTGTTTTTTTATTTTTTTGCGCTATAAACAAAAATAGAGCGACAATTTTGAAAAAATATATATTTAATTTTTGCTATAATGTCCCCAAAAATATATATAATTTTTTTTTTTTTTTTTTTTTTCCTCAGTTTAGGCCGATACGTATTCTTCTACATATTTTTGGTAAAAAAAATTGCGTTGATTGGTTTGCGCAAAAGTTATAGCGCCTACAGAATAGGGGATAGTTTTTTGGCTTTTTATTAATTTTTTACTAATGGCGGCAATTTTTTTTTTTTTTTTTTTTGACTGCGACTTTATGGTGGACACTTTTACCACTATTTTGGTACAATTGTAGTTTTTACAGTGATCAGTGCTATAAATATGCACTCATTACTGTAAAAATGACACTGGCAGTGAAGGTTAACCAGTAGGGGGTGCTGAAGGGGTTAAGTGTCCTAGGGAGTGCTTCTAACTGTAGGGGGGATGGACTGTGTGTGACACAACACTGATCACAGGGAGCGGTGATCAGTGTCCTGTCACTAGGAAGAATGGGGAAATGTTTGTTTACATCAGCAGTTCCCCGTTCTTTCTCACCGTGAAACGATCGCGGACATCGAGTCCGCGGGACCCGCGGTCGAACTTGCAGCACACCCACAATGCCGCTCTTAAAGGGCCAGTGTGTGTGTGTGTGTGTGTGTGTGTGTGTGTGTGTGTGTGTGTGTGTGTGTGTGTTGATCTGCCCAGCCGTGCCCTTCTGCTGAGGTATATCGGCGTGACATGGTCATTAACCACTTGTCGTCCACCTCATGTACATATACGTCGGCACTTTAAAGATGGATATCTCTAACGGCAGCAGCTGCCACAACCAAAATATCCATCTTTTCTGTGAGCGATTCTGTTTACGATAATGGTGGTCTGGCGGTGGGTGAGGTTCCCGCACCCTCCGCCGCTTACCGGAGCCGTCGGTAGCGGCGGAGGCGATCAGGTCCTTGTTCCTCCTGTGGTATGGATACGAGTGAGGGGAAGATGGCCCCCACCCATCTCCATACCATAGCGGAAGCGATGTCAAAACTTCAGCTCTGCCCATACGACTTCAAATTACTTTTTTTTTTTTTATTATTATTATTATTATTATTATTTATTATTATTGCATTTTTGGCTAAATCTGAGGTCTTTGACCCCAGATCTCATATTTAAGAGGACCTGTCATGCTTTTTTCTATTACAAGGGATGTTTACATTGTAATAGGAATAAAAGTGACTTTTTTTTTTCTTTTTAACTATGTAAAAATAAAATCAAGTAAAATAAAAAAAGTTTTAAAGCGCCCCGTTCCTACGAACTTGCGCGCAGAAGCGAACGCATATGAAAACTGTTCAATCCACACTTGTGAGGTATCACTGCTAGCCCTAGACCTCCTCTGTAACTCAAAAGATGCAACCAGTAGAATTTTTTTTTTTTTTAAGGGTTTAAAGTTTGACGCCATTCTACGACCGGGAGCAATTTTGAAGCGTGACATGTTGGGTATCAATTTACTCGGCGTAACATTCTTTCACAATATAAAAAAAAATTGGGTTAACTTTACTGTTGTGTTTTTTGGGAAAAAAATCACTTTTTTGAATTAAAAAAACAAGTGCGCTTGTAAGACCGCTGCGCAAATACGGTGTGACAAAGTATTGCAATGACTGCCATTTTATTTTCTAGGGTGTTAGAAAAAATATATAATGTTTGGGGGTTCTAAGTAATTTTCTAGCAAAAACCTGTTTTAAACTTGTAAACAGTTTGAACTGAGCTTATATAATAAAATACCGTTTTTTAAAAATCTGTCTGACTGTTAGATGTTGAATTTTAAAAGCGGATTGGGCCACCCGTTTGATTGGGCCATCTTGCTACACCCTGCACTCATCCACAGTAACAAGGTGACCATCTTGTTGCCCCCACCGGAGTCTTGCATTTCATTAACAGTAAACTGCGCTTATAATGAAATACAGTTTTAAAAAATCCATCTGACTGTTTAGATGTTGAATTTTAAAAGCGGCTGATCTCACAGGTTTGGTAACATGACAGAACACCGCTGCTTTCAAAAATCGACATCAAAACCGTCAGACGGATTTCAAAATACTAAATTTTACTATTAACCACTTCTGGACCACGCCGATATACGTCGGCACTTTGAAGAGGGATATCTTTTGCGGGTGCTTTTAACCCTTTATTCGGCCGCTAGTGGGGGGTTAGAAACGTCCGAAAAGCGACGGTAAAGCGACGCTAAACCTAGCAGCGCTTTACCGCTTATGCGGCCATGCTGAGTGTGAAATGGCTCCAAAAAGTAACCCAGTTCAACCTAATGAAGACTCCTGGGATGTAAGACATCACTTGCCTAGGCAAGAAACCAGGAAGTAACTGAATTTTTTTTTAAAATTTAAAACCAATAAAAATGATCTACTTTCCCATCTATTGCTAGCAGCATGAGTATTTAAAAATCAATGTTGATTGGAAGCTTTAAGTAAAAAAAATCATCATGTATCTGTAGCCTAGACTGGTTGCATGGATGGAGACGTTTGTTATCCTGGTGTTGGCGGTGGGAGAGGCTGTCTGACAATAACTGAAGATGGGATTCTAGATATTAGAAGTACAGGATTGGAATCTGATCACTGAGGCCAATGAGTAGCCTGAGATTTCACGTTGGATATCGGAGCTCAATTGTCTCCTTACTAGGGAGAGATTTGGTTGGATTAGAAGAACAATGAGAATTTAACGGGTTTTAGTAAATGGAAAATCCAGAGTAGATGTCAATCAGCCTTTGCTATAGGAGAGTCTCGGTTAATTTGGTTATCTTCTCTAAATACCGGCCTTTTGTCAAAACAATGACCACACATACCGATCATGGCAAATAGAAGGCCTCATGCCCACGGACGTTTTTTAGACGCCTTTTTTGAGTGTTTTTTACAGCTTAAACGCCTGTCCATGTTAGTCTATAGCTTCATGCCCACCTAGACGTTTTTGAGCTGCAAATAGCATAGGCGTTTTTAAGCTGTAAAAAAACCCAGGACCAGTGCGTTCCTCAGCATCGGCGTTGGGCATAAAAAAACGCGAAGCGTCAAACGCGCAAAAATGGCGCGATTGCCTTTTTAAGCTCCGTTTTTTTTATTAAAAAAAATAAATAAAAATTATACAATAACATGAACAGGGGTTTTTAAGCTGTAAAAAAACGCGGCTGTAAAAACGTCCGTGGGCATGAGGCCTTACACTGGGATGGTGTCTGATGGAATATTGTGGAGATCTTATGTCATTCTTGTGATGCATTGAAGGCTAATCTTAGATTTTATCTTCCCTGGCCCTTCCCTTCCGCTGCAACATGCGAACAAAATTAACCACTTCAGCTCCAGAAGATTTACCCCCCCCTTTTTCATGACCAGGCCATTTTTTTGTAATACTGCACTGTTACTTTGACAATTGCGCGGTTAGGCGACATTGTACCCAAATAAAATGTGTCACTTTTTTTTTCCCCCCACAAATGGAGCTTTCTTTTGGTGGTATTTTATCACCTGGTTTTTTTTTTTTTTTTTTTTTTTTTAAAACCTATCCAATAAAAAATGTAAAACAAATTCCTAGACTTCTGACATCTTTACACGTGGTTTTTGGTTGGTCAGTGTGGTTTCTGTGTGTTAAACTGTAGATTTTTTTATTTTTTTTATAAATGTGCCTTTGCAGTGAACTGAAGTATATTATACTTAGTGTACGGAGTCCAATATTTTTCTTATCTGATACAATCCTCTAAACCAGGGGTCTCCAAACTGTGGCCCGAGGGCCAGATGTGGCTCTTTGCTAGGCACTACTTCTCCCTCTGATATGAGGCACTATTCCTTCCACTGACACGAACAATGGGGCACTATTTTTTTCCACCGATACTATTCCTCCTCCTAATAGGGGCAATACTCCTCTTCGACCACCAACCCGAAGTCCATATTTATTCTCACTGATGTCAGGCCTGTGACATTTTCTGCCCCTGCTGGCCACACTCTCCGGCCCTCCTGAAGTCTGAAGGTCAATAAACTGGCCCTTTGTTTGAAAAGTTTGGAGACCCCTGCTCTAAACAAAATAAAGTCTTCATAAATTTAGGCCAGTTTGTATTCTGCTACATATTTTTGGTCAAATTTTCAATAAGCGTACATTGGTTTGTGCAAAAGTTGGTGTCTACAAACTATAGGGGGTCCCCGACTTCTGAACTCCTACTTACGAATGGCACCGTATCTGCTGTTCTGCACATGCGTGGCCATTTTTGGCGGCGGGCACATTCGGAAAACTATGTATCTCCCGTTCTGCGCATGCGCGGCCGGTTTCCTCAGTTCGCGCTGACAAGGGGAAGAGCCGATTGGTGGCTCTGTCAGGGGGGGGGGTCTGTACTGATCATCGGCACATTGCTGCTCAGCTGCCAGTCAGTGCCCCCTCAAACTCCTACCAGTGCCCATTAGGAAAACCTGTCAGTGCCTACTCATCCGTGTTTTGATCTATTCAGATCACACATGCAGCTAAACCTGAGGCCCCCCCTTGTATGAATGGGAAGTATCAGAGCCCGAAAGTGAGCCGATACTATAGATCGGTCTTTGCTGATGGAGCGCCAAGTCTGGGAGCCTTAAGTGCTGAATCCTGATGCATCAGCACTCTGTTAGGGCTCCATGGAAACTGGATGATTGTCTGCCTTAGTCAGTCTGTGCACCTAAAGAGCTGAGGGTACAATAAATTGCATCTGCCCATTTAACAGGTTGCTGCTACCTGTCAGATTGGGCTGTAACTGCATCAGTCCCAGCACTGTGTGGCTGCTACTTGTCGGACTGTGCTGGTCCGGTCACCGTGCGTGGCTGCTGCCTGTCAGACCAGGTTGGTCCCAGCACTGCATGTGGCTGCTGCCTATCAGATTGGCTGTAACTGACTGCACTGGTCCCAGCACTGTACTTGGCTGCTATGGCATCAGTCCCAGCACAGTGTGGCTGCTGCCAGTCAGACCAGGCTGTAATTGACACTCGGTCCCAAAACTGTGCATGGCTGAGATTTCACCGGTCCCAGTACTGTGGCTGCTGCCTATCAGACTGGCTGTAACTGACTTTGTTGGTTTCAGCACTGTACGTGGCTGCTGCCAGGGCCATCTTTACCTCTGGACAAAAGGGGCAGCTGCCCCGGGCCCAGTCATTTTTGGAGGGCCCAAAGCGGCTGGCCATACTCTCCAACTGTCAGGAAGTTCCCCCAAATCAGAGCCACGTTCGGGACAGCGCATCGCCAATCACTGTACTGCGATTGCTGTCCATTGTACTGGGATTGCTGTCCACTGTCCCCACAGACTGTAATCTCCGCCCCTGTACTATACCCTACCTTGCCCCCCTGTTGTGCAGGCACTCTCCTGATAGAACAAAGGGACATCCCTGAGGAGGAGCCTCCTGGCTATTGATGGAGTGGGCTGGAAGGGTATGTGCCTGACCTACGAGATTGCGCCCGCCGGGAATAGTGTGGTGTGATGGCGAGCATAGGAGATGGAGCAGAGTCCTGAGCTAGTGTGTCCGAACAGGTTTTTACTGCCCTCTAGCTGTTATGTGCCATCCCGGCCTCCTGTACTGTGCCCTCCGTAATTTATTAGATATTAATATATCTATTTTGTGTCTGACATGTTTTTGCGCAAGTATGGCACTTATTCTTTGCTAGTGTAGCACTACCCCCATAGGAGCTGCTGGTTTAATTTTGGGTCTGCACTCTGCCTGTCAACCCCAGAAATTTGGCTCGACCCCCCCCCCCCGGCACAAATGGATAACAATATGGTTGTGGGACCCAATGGCAAAGAACTACAACACCACACTGTTATATGTTTAGTTATCATTACCTTGACTCTCAGCTGCAATAGAGTTCCACACAAGATGTAACTTAACCAGTTGTAAAATGTTTACTTGGAAAAGAGTAGAGCAATGGTTACACAGATATAATTGACTGTACACAGATCCCTGCAAAGTCATAGAAACATTGAACCAGTTGTATTTCACTATCACAAGACCCAATTACTATAACCTGGGTCAAATGTGAGTAAGTGTATGGTGGGGGAATCTCCCAATGCTATTACACCGTCACTGGAACACTTTCCCACCAATTCTCACACACACTAGAACAGCAGCACAACAGAGGCAATGTAAGCGGTTATATCAAACATAAGAGTTCTTATGGCTATATGACTCCCTCTAGTGGACAGTTCAAACTGGTGCGTATCCCTTCACATTAAACGTTGCAGAGAAATAAAGTGATGACTGTTCCTTTTAAGTTCACTTGTCTTCTGCTAGCTCTGTTGGTGCCCTTAAATTGTATTCCAAACAGTATGTGAAGAGGGAAAGTAATCACTCGGTGAATGTAGAGTAGAAATTAAGCGCTAGTTCTCCCAATCCGCTGCCCCACTCTCGGGTGTAAAGGATCCCTGTGTGTGTGGCACTGCAAGTGTCGGCAAGTATAAGTGGGACTATAGGGACCACTCTTCTATAAATCCGTTAAATATGCTGGTAGGCAAGTGCCTTCTCCCCACCTGGAGTCCTCTCCTCACTGGTATCACCGTCAGGCAAGATGTCGCGGGTCCACCGTGCGGCCGCTTACAAGGTACAGGTAGATGGATGGCGTCAGATGCGATGGAGCGTAGGACAGTCCCCTCTGTCAGCGATGCTGTTTACAGGGATCCCTCCGTCTGCGATCTGCTCTCCAACTCTATGCCCAGGCTTCTACGGCCTAGGCACGCTCACAGCAGGCCTCTTGCCTGTTGAAAGATGGCGTCCAGAGAGAGGGCTGAGGCCTTGCTTGTCCTTATATCACATCCCCTCCCCAGCAGGCTGTGTGGTGGTGCCCTGCATTCAGGTAGCACAATGGCACCGTGGGTATTGTAGTCTCAAGCCAACCCACAGCAATAGTCATTTCCTCACGATTCGCCTCTCACCACTTCCTCACGACTCGCCTCTGACCTTGCTTTGTTCCATAATGCAACTGAACAGAACAAACTTCAATGGCACAACAGACACCAGAGGGAGCCAACCTCTTAGTTAAGAACACAAAGTAGTCTTTTAGGATACGCTTTATAGTAACCCCTTGCTACACAAGCAAGTGTTGTAAGTAAATGGATGATAAAAGGCTGTAACTTTCAGCAACCAAACAGTGAGCGGTAATAATGTGCATTAACCTTTAATAACCAATCAGTGAGCAGTAAGGATGTGCAGTAATCTCTAGCCATTAATTGGTGAGCCTGGACCATTTTTTGGAATGTTGGGGGTGCAGAGCGAAATTGCATTGGAGGCAAGAAAATGTTTTCCCAGGGTCCCGTCAATAATAAAGACGGCCCTGGCTGCTTACTGTGAGACCAGGCTGTAACGAACTGTCAGTCCCTGTTAATCAATAGGCCGATGGTGGGGGGGTGTTTTTTTTTTTTTTTTTTCCTGAATAGGGTTCTCTTTTAAGATTGCGATTTTACTGAAAAACTAGTTGTTTTCTCAAAGTGGAAATGGCGATGAGAACTGTGCTTGATTTTGATAATAAAAGGAAGTTGCAGAGGAAGCAAAGAAAGGAAGGTGTTTGAAGTTGGTGACATCTGGTCGGAAAAACCACTGTGTACCTTCAGACGTCGCGCTTTAATTGTTTAACCATGTTTGGTGCACCACATCCTTGGGGCTGCCGAGCCTCTCGCACGACCTCATTGCAGATGCATGCATCTTCTCTTTGCATCGTCTGTCAGTAACTGCAAATATCTGCTGGGATGTATCAAGCTGAAAGGAGATTCCAGTTGTTCGTTCTCAAATGTGGAAATGAACCCTCCGATCATTTTCAGGCAAGGAAGCTGCCATCTTGGCCTCTGTTTAATCTTCAACTGCCATGATGCTGCACATGTGATCAGTTGTGACACCAGCCATTGGATGGTTTTGACAGTTTGGTTGAGAGCACAACCAATGGGACAGTTGGCATGCCGGGAATGTAACTGCTTTTTGAAACTGTTAAATTGATGGGTTTACTTCTGCTTTAAAGAGGAACTCTAGGGATGAAGAAAAATCTGCCTTGCATTTGGTCCCCCTCCCCACTGTATGGGTTAACTACTCCTTTTGCCTAGAGCAGTGGTCTCAAAACCGTGGGCCAGATGCAGCCCTTTGCTTGCTTTTATCAGGCCAATATTTCATCCTTGGACACTAGGATTGAGGCCCAATTCCCCCCCAGTGACCAATAAAGGGGCACAATTCCTCCCAGTGACATCAATGATGAGGCATGATTCTTCCCACCGAACGACCCCAATGATGGAGCACAATTCTTCTCAACAACAATGGGGCCTTGTTTGCTCCCACTGATGCCGTGTCAATTTCTACTTCTGACCACAGTCTGGCCCCCCTAAAGTCTGAAGGACTGTAAACGGGCCCTTTTTGTATAAGTTTGGAGACTCTTGGCCTAGAGGAATAAGGTGATCTGCCCATCTTATTTCTTGCTCCCCTGGCATCCTGCACATGCCTTTTTTGTCTGACCACCATGAATGTGGAGGGGCTTTTAAGCCGGACATTGCCAAATCAAAATTTTGGTACATCTATGAGCAGGCTGGTTGTACTGAAGTCAGGCTTTCGGTTGACTTCAGTTCAACCAGCCTGTTTTTTTATTTTTTGTACAATCCCTGTCGCCGAATATAGTTGCCAGCAGTGATCATTGTATTATGATGGCGAGGAGACATCGCTATCAGTACGCAATAGGGAGGGATTCCCCTATCAACACTTAAGGGGGGGGGGGGGGGACCAAGCAATTTGCTTTCCTTTGAACCTGTAGTTCAAGGAAAGTATACTTCATAGTCTATGGCCAACCTTGGTGTCGCATACAATGCAGGACTACTAGTCCTGCATTGTGCTTGATGTCAGAGCTGTGACCAGTTGGGTATTGGAGTCTTCTGGGGACTGGTAATTTGAAGAGGTGGCAGACCATGGAAGTATTACCTTGTTCATCTTCTAGGTGAAATGAGTGGTTGGTGAACCCCTTTCAGTGGGAAGTGGGACCAACTACAAGAGGATAAATATATATTGTCGATATAGAATTCAGCTTTTGCCTATTCAGGATGTAACGGGTTGACTTGGCAGGAATGAACAAGATAACCGATTTTTAATATACCTAAGGCTGGCCATAGATGGTTCATCAGGAACCGGCCGAGATTCTAACCATGTATGGGCAGGCTGAATGTACCAAAGTTGATTGGGCAACCAGCTGGATCTTGCATGCGATTATCACTAGAAGCTGGTCATAATCACAACCCCCCCCGCCAGGAGAATACATTGACTTGGGGGGGGGGGGGGGGGGAGAGAATCACACAAATTTCTTTCCTGCAACCTGTGATTGCAAGAAAGGAAATTTTGCAGTGCATGACCAGCTTAAGAAAAACAGAATATAAAGTGCTATAGGCATGAAGTATAAACCCAGAAGATCATAATGTAGAGAAGTCATCAATGGTGATACATGATACACATTCACATAATTTACTTTATTTTTATTCTTTTTTTTTTTTTTTTTGTAGTGTGTAAATTGGATATTTTAGGACATGTAAATGGTATTAACTATCAGGAAAAAAGAATAAACCTAAAATAAATAGCTAGAGAAAGGGAAACTATTGATGAAATTTTTTTTTTTTTTTATTCATTTTAGGTTTTAATCTTTAAATTATGCAATTTTTTTTTAACCTTCTCTTTATGTAGTATCTTGTAGTATAACTAAAATTTGGATCATGCTTTGCCGGGTTTTTTTTTGGCCTTCCTCTGGGTCAACTGTGGGTATAGGATTGTATGTATGTATGTATACTCCCTCTCCCCCTTATTGGTTGAACTAGATGAACTTGTGGTTTTTATTTTATTTTTTTCCCAACCTGACTAAAGGCAAAACTTTTTTTTTCTTTTTTTTTGGATAGTGGCGACAGTTTATTGCGGTCTGTGTCCCCGTTGAGTATTCATCCTCTCCATTTGTCCTGTTTACCATTTATTGTAAAAAAATTCCCAATTTTTGGGTTGTCTCCAGAAAAATAAGAGTGGAAATCTTCTGGTGACCTGGGGGTTCCCAAGAAATTCCTATTGGGCCCCTTTCACACTGAGGCGTTGGGGGGGGGGGGGGGGGGGGATATTTTTTTTCCCGCTATTTTACAGCGTTCGCTGTAAAAATAGTGCTAACGCCTATGCGGTTTACCACGTTTTTACCGCGTTGCTCATTCATTTCAATGGAGATAGGCGTTTTTACAGTGCTATTTTTAGCGCCCTAAAGATGCACCTTAAAAGCTGTTTGCAGGATTTTTTCCAACGCACAGCCAGCAAAACGCCTCAGTGTGAAAGCCCTCAGGGCTTTCACATTGAGAATGATGGGGCAGGATTATTTCAGGCATTTTTACAGCGCTATTTTTACCGCAAAAGCGTGGTAAAAATGCCTCAGTGTGAAAGGGGCCTTAATTTTGGAGGGATTTCCTCCCACTTCCTGTTTGGCAATGGGACAGGAAGTGAAGGAAAATTTCCTCCAATGAGACACAGATGAGGGGGTGGTTATAACCCTCTTTTACACTATCCAAAATGGGGAATGTTTTTTTTTTTTTTTTCCCACCCCCCATAGGTCTACTTTAATTTAAAATGTTTTGGGGGGGAAAAAGCTATACTAGTATGAGGATATTATAAGAGCATCGAATGCGTTATCAACCGTCACTCTATCATTATTAAAACTAATTTTATTTTATTACAATAGATGTGACTTGCTGTTATCATGGTGTCTCATCTTAGATTTTATTTCTATAGTTTTTAGTTATGTTTTGCTATTATAAGATGCCCACATTTACAATTCTATTCTAACTACAGTAGAATAGAATTATGAATGTGGGCATCTTAGCAAAACGTAACTAAAAACTATAGACATAAAATATTATTTAATATTTGATTTAAGACAATTGCATTGAGAGACACATGGAGTAACTACTCAATGTGTCGCTCAATGTAATGGTCTTAAATAAAATAATCAAGAGACCTTAACATTGGGATAAAAAAAAATATATATATATCTACTCCAAAAAAAATTATATACATGTAAATAAGCTAAACCTTTAATACAAAAATAATAAATTAAAGAAAAATGTTTTTATACAAAAAATGATTGTTAAAAATATAATATTTTAATTATATTAAAATTTTTGCCATTTCTCCAGTTTATCTGATGTGGGTACACATGTACATTATTATTCTTCCTGTGACTTTGGATGGGGGATAATAAATCGCCCTTTACCTAGTGGTGTTGTACTCTCCTGACAGCAGAGGGCGCACTCTGTCGCCGCCCTCCTGTCCCGTGGCACTCTGGGAAATGTAGTCTCTCGGCGTCACCTCTCTGGTAGTTCGCACACTCGGTCGCCCACAATACCCTGCGCCCTGTTCCTGTGTGGTGACGCGGGGCAGGCTGGGAGTTGTAGTCAGGAGGTGGCCCCGCGCTGATTGGCGGAGCGGAGGAGAGGACTCGGGTTCCCAGGAAGCTGCGCGGCCCGGGAGTGTGTGTGTGTCTCGGCACCATTCAGCGTCTGCTTTCCTCGCTCCTCAGTATGAGCGGCGCCAACCGGGCCCGGCCCGAGGCCTTCGGTGACCCGGCCCAGGGTGGAGCTGCCAAGGCCCCCCCCGGTGGAGCAGCGGGAGGAGCCGCCTCTGTGCCTGCCGGCTTCAGCGCCATCAAGCTGGGCAGTGAGTACCTGAGGGAGGGGGCTGAGCCAATATGGCGGCGGAGGAGGGGGGGGGGGTCGGCGACCTTATTTATATAATGTGTTGTGGGCCCAGGAGAGGTCCCTGTGCTGGGACTGGTGTCCCTGGAATGGAATGTCCTTGTTAGAGAAATGTTCCAGGTTAGAGGACTTCTCCTCACTCCCCTGTGCTGGGAGGACTACACTCATATCTACCACCAGGGGGAGGTGCTGAGTCATCCTACAAATGGCCCCAGAGCTGGGGGGCTACCAGGAAGGTGCCCCTACAGCTCGGGATCTGCCCCTGGGAAGGTGGCCCCCCGCAGCTGAGGATTGGGGTCACCGAGAAGGGTGGCCCCCCGCAGCTGAGGATTGGGGTCACCGAGAAGGGTGGCCCCCCGCAGCTGAGGATTGGGGTCACCGAGAAGGGTGGCCCCCCGCAGCTGAGGATTGGGGTCACCGAGAAGGGGCCGCCCCGCAGCTGAGGATACCAAGGTGCCTCCCCGGAGCTGGGGGGTCCGTGTCACCAAGAAGGTGGCCCCCTCCTGGAGCTGGGGGGTCCGTGTCACCAAGAAGGTGGCCCCCTCCTGGAGCTGGGGGGTCCGTGTCACCAAGAAGGTGGCCCCCACCCCGGAGCTGGGGGGTCCGTGTCACCAAGAAGGTGCCCCCACCCCGGAGCTGGGGGGTCCGTGTCACCAAGAAGGTGCCCCCACCCCGGAGCTGGGGGGTCCGTGTCACCAAGAAGGTGCCCCCACCCCGGAGCTGGGGGGTCCGTGTCACCAAGAAGGTGGCCCCCCACCCCGGAGCTGGGGATCCGTTGTCACCAAGAAGGTGGCCCTGCAGCTGGAGGCTGGGACCCCAGGAAAATGTCACAATTGTTTGGGATCTGGCCCAGAGCTGGGGGACCGGCCCCTGAGAAGGTGGCTCCTAGGGGTGGCTTATAATTTTTTTTTCTGGTGAACACACAGGGTTTGGTCTGAAGATGGCCCGGGTTCTGAATTGGTGATCATGATCAATACAGTGGGCTCCTGATCAGCAGGAAAGTCCAGGTGGCGACTCTAAAACACAGATCAACTTTACTAACCTTCAATAAAAGGGCTTAAAAGCGCGGGGGGGGGGGGTTTACGCGTTTTGCTTTAACCTTTTTATGATTGAGGGATGAGGTTGGCACGAAACGCATGAACTGTGTGTGTGTGTGGTTTCATTGAAGATAGATAAAAAAGTTTTTAACTTGGAGTTTGTGTCGCCATCCAGACTTTTCTTCTGATCACGGCACAGGTGTGCCGACTGGACTGGCACACACTGGAGGCGTTGGTGGTGGGGGGAGGTTCAGAGTACCTACCTGGAGCAGCGCTGCCTCTCGCACAAGGTGCTCAAGTCATTATCTGATCAGACATTTCATTGTAGAATGCTTCCATTGTTCTGCACCCTGGAGTCATCCGCTCACAAGTTCTCCTAAATCCAGACTCTAGCTGTTGCTTCCTGATTTTAGGACAGTTGGGAAGTGTCACATCCTCTATCAGGTTGTAGCCATCTATGTCCCCAGTGGGGAGATTAGCCCTCCTCTCTTCACAAAGCAGGAAGTGATGGGAAATGTCTCCAGTGGGGATGCACACATCTTTAGTGTTTTGGTCTGTAAATATTGTTTGGTGCTGCTTGGTGACGACCATATCACCATTTCATACATGGGGCATCTCAGTGACCAGAAGTGAGAGATACTCATCTGTTGGGTAACAACGGTGGCCATATTTCATGTTTGGGGTCACGAGAGACTCTTCTGTCCGACAGTCGTCACCCCATTTCTTGTACGGGCATCTTGGTGATGGTATGTCACTTTTCTGTTGCTCCCATTTCAAATATAGACATTGTGGTGACCGGATATGAGAGAAACTTTACCCAATGGGGTCACAGACCAAAATCTAACATTTCAAGAGCCTGTGTGCTTGGGTGTTCTGAGTTCTCAAACGTTGCCTCTTGCATTCCCAGTATCATGTATGGGCATCTTGGTAAGTAGGAGAAACTATTCTGTCTGGTAATGGCCATGACCCCATATCATTTAATTTTTTTTCTATGGACATCGTGACAGGAAGTGAGACTCCTCTGTCTGACAACTGTGCCCCCGTTTCATGTATGGACATTGCAGTGATGGGAACGGAGACTCCTCTGACAACCATGCCCCCCTTCATGTATGGGCATCATGCTGACAGGAAGTGACACTCCTCCCTCTGACAGCTGTGCCCCCGTTTCATGTATGAACATCACTAAAGTACAGGAAGTGAGATTTTTTCCAATGGGGTCACACAAATTTAAACCTAAATTTTAAGGGCTTGTGTACTTGGGTGGTGTCCATCGCTGCCCATGGCGTAAATACACAGCGCCGCAACAAGCTGCCTTTGCCCTCTTCTGCCTGCAGTGCGTATGCTTATGGTCAGTAGGACTTTCTCCGTCCAAAGAAACGCAACACAAAGCGGGTAAAGCGCGGTCCTAAAATGGCCCTAAACCCAGCAGCATTGCAAGAAGTTGGGAACTGCTGACCTGTGTTTTGTGTGGAGATCACAGGAAAACACGTTGTTGGTCCTAATTTAAAAAAGAATAACCAATTGGCTGGAATTGGGTCGGTTTGTCATGAATTCACATCTACCTGGGTGAATAAAAGTGAGGAATAGATTAGATGCAGATTACTCCCTAATGCCATGTTACAACTACATGTGGTGTTGGACCCTTTGCTGTAGAGCAATTGTAGAGAGAATGCTGTTTTTAGTAGCTGCAGTTTGTCTCAGTGCCACAAAAAACATTTTACATGCTACATTCTGGGTGTATTGACCTTCATGGGGCCTTTCAGGTCCACTGAATGAAATACTTGGTGGACCTTCACCATGGAAAAGAGACTTTAGGTCTGTTTTGGCCACCCACAGTCTTCAACCTAATAACTCACCAATCCCCATGTGGGGACAATACACGCAACGTTGGCAGTGTCCCACCACCAACTCCAGGTCCACATTACGCTTTCTTGAACATCCTGGTATTGAAGTGCACGCCCTGAGTGCTGAGAGATCTAATGTACGGCAACCACAGGCTGAAAATGAACACTGCACTGCATCAATGGCAAGTGCTGAGGTCTGCGGCACTATAATCGTTTATAATTGAAAATGTAATGGCACTTTAAGCAGGATATACATTTGCACGTTCTGCTAAAATGTGCAGTAATGCTCAACTGAGTTCAGTGCCATTTTTTTTTTTTCAAGCCACACCCAGACCAACGCAGCAACACAATGAAAAGTGCTGCAAGTCTGATGCCTCTTGCACACGACCGTCTAGCGGCTTTGCACCCAGGAGACACGTACAGCATCCAGCCCTGCTGCCTGTCAGTCTAGCAGGCTGGGGTGCTAAATGGTGTGCTGAGTGGTGCCCTCTGGGGTCAATTCACTATAAAGGCTCTCCTCATGCAATATGAATGTCACGTGACCCAAACAAAATTTACAGGCGTGCGTGCTAACAAGGACAGCGCTAGTCCCAGTTCATGGGATCGCCATGACCAAGTTCTGTGGGCGGAGTTAAATATGGAGGCGTGGCCTGGTTTGAACCCAGGCTGAGGCTGGTATACACCACCGTATGGAGTTTTTTTACAGAGATGTGTGGCTTTCAGGACTTTTCCCTTTTCCACTTTGTAGGTCTCGTAATCACGTGTGATAATAGTAAATTCATCAAAGTAAAATATTGAATGTGAGGCAAATGCTGCAATTAAAAACAAAAAGGTACCGTATAAGCCGAGTTTTTAAGAATTTTTTTTTTGTGCTGAAAATGCCCCTCATGGCTTATACTCGAGTCACCATTTTGCGCCTTATCTCCCGGACTTTGGAGACCCGGTGCCGGCTGTAGGTCTCCTGGACCCCAAACTTGGCACACATGTAGCCTCACTCTTCCTCTACAAGTGTGCAAAGTTTGTTGGCCGGGGAGCACCGATTTTTCAAACCCGGGCACCCCTTCCATAGACTCCTATTTTAAACTGTAATTTCTCAGATGACTTTGGGGGCCCGGTACCGGCTGGTCGTAGGTACCCTGGACCCGAAACTTGGCACACATGTAGCTCAATTTCTCCTCTATTAGTGTGCAGTGTTTTTGTTTGGTTGTTTTTTTTTGTCTGGGGACCACTTTTTTTTTTTTTTTTTCAAAGCCGTGCACCCCTTCTATAGACTCGCATGTTAAACGTCAGTCTAGCCATGGGCACAGTGAGGCATGCAGATGGACACCCTAGGCTTATTCTCGAGTCAAGTTTTTCCTTTTTTTTTTTTTTGTGGTAAAATTGGGTGCCTCGGCTTATATTCGGGTTGGCTTATACTCGAGTAAATACGGTAAATCCTGCAAAAAAATTAGATTATTAAAGTGTTACTAAACCCACAACAGTAAAATCAGTCTGTATATGCAGTAAAGCATGCTTGTTATGCTCACTGTTGAACCTAAAGGGTTAATACTCTGCATTGTGTAAAAAGACTGTTTGATCCTTTATGCACAGATCCTCCTCCTTCCACTGACTCCGGAACATGTCCAGATAAGACTAGCTTTTGGAGTCAGGCTGCACATTCTCAGTTTGGGGTGTGGCTGTTTTTTTTTTTTTTTTTCTTGGGAGTGCATGTGATCAGCACAAAACCAATCAGCACTGTCCGGACAGAGGGTCAGGGGTCCTGCATCCTGATAATACAGTCAGAGAAGAATGAAAATTCCTCCTACAAGCTTTAACCAGACACTGATAGAAGTCACAAGACTGCTATATACTGCTGATGAGAAAAGGTATTTAGCAGTTTATATTTACTAAAATTGTATTTCCATGTTCTGTGTACTGTGGGAGACCAGATATAGTGCATGCAGAGTCCTGGGTTTAGTAACACTTTAAAGTCAATTCACTAAACGCACATTTTATGTATCTGGTGTAGGCATCCGGTATTTTAGTAATACACAAAATAACAATGAGGGGAACCCTTTACTGAGCAGCAAGTTGAAAGTATACAATGTATCCATGTGGAAATGTCCTTCCCTGAGCTTTGGAATAAAAATACATTGTAACATTTTACCAGAGGTAAATCAATCTTGAATGAAATCGCAGTTTTTGCTTTCCCAATATTTGTGCCTACATTTAGGCTGGGTTTACACTAATGCAGGGCTTGACAAATTTGCTTGGAATCTAGGAGCCAGCTAAAAAAGTTAGGAGCCAGGAACGCACACTGTACCGCCGAGCTTGCGCGCAGAAGTGAACGCATACATGAGTAGCGCCCGCATATGAAAGCGGTGTTAAAACCACACGTGAGGTATCGCCGCGATTGGTAGATCGAGAGCAATTATTCTAGCCCTAGACCTCCTCTGTAACTCAAAACATGCAACCTGTAGAATTTTTTAAACGTCGCCTATGGAGATTTAAAGGGAAAATTTGTCGCCATTCCACGAGCGGATGCAGTTTTTAAGCGTGACATGTTGGGTATCAATTTACTCAGCGTAACATTATCTTTCACAATATAAAAAAAGTGTGTTTTTTTTTCCCCAAAAAGTGCGCTTGTAAGACCGCTGTGCAAATATGGTGTGACAAAGTATTGCAATGACCGCCATTTTATTCTCTAGGGTGTTAGAATAAAAAATATAATGTTTGGGGTTGTAATTAGAGGGAAGGAGATGGGGCAGTGGAAACACAGCGGAAGCTCCATTAGGATTGCTGGTTGTATGTCATACCAACGGCCACCACAAGATGGCGCCTGATCACAGAAGGAAGCATAGGTCTGCAGAAGGCCGCAAAGCCGTGGCCTCAATTACCGGTCGGCCTGATGCAATCGCTATGGCGCGCGCGGGGGGTTCACGGAGACACAGGATACCCCAGCTGTGCTGCGCCAGGTCGCTTAATTCTAGTCGCAATGGCGACCTGGCACCCGGGGATCGTCGAGCCCTGCACTAATGCCAGACATCGTATGAGATTCACACCGCATTGCTGTGCACATCACATGCGATGTCTGCAATGCAAATTCAGCCATACAGTTTGTATGGCTGAAATCGCATTTGCACCAAAATGGTGCAGGGCCTTTTTTTTTTTTTTTTTTTGTTCTTTGTGCGCACTGGAATCGCATTAGTGTTCAGACCCATGTGATCAGATTCCACAGTTCACACTGCATTCCGCTAACAGATTTGGGGGTGTCTAACTTTATATTGACACAGTGTGAACTGCCTGCGAGTCGGATGTGATGCGGGAACCCGCACAAGAATCAGTGGTTCCCGCATCGCACAGAGCCTTGTGCCCGGTACACACGATCCGATTATCGGACGAATGATTGTCCTGTTTTCTTTTTTTTTTTTTTTTTTGCATGCTAATCTCACGTTGAATCTGGGTTTACTAAAGTCACAAATTCTCGTACGACAGAATAAAAAATCGGAAGTGATGTCGTAATACATTTGTATTGCATTTTCGAACGACGGCTGTACTGATTTAAACGAAAGTCGTACTATCTGGCATAGTACGAATTTTTTTTCGTGCATGTCCGATAGAATATTGAATGAACTGTCCTGATCGGCTCTCGAAAGCTCTGTAGCAACGATCTGATTATCGTATGATCGTTTCGGAAGCGGCATTTTTCGTACGATTTTCGGATCGTGTGTACGGGGCTTAAAGTGGTTGTAAACCCACTATTTTTTTTTTTTTTTTTTCCCATCGACCTGTAAGAGGCATAATGAGCTAATATGACTAGCATAATAGCTCATTATGCATCACTTACCTTAGATCGGGGCCCCCGAAGCCGTCCTCGTCTCCCCCTCCAGCCGCATCCATCGCTGCGGCGATAGCCGGTAGGTTACTTCCGGGTATCGCCGCTGCAGCCAATCACAGCGGCGAAGACGTTACTGCGCGCGTGAGCCATCGAATTCGGCTACGTCGTCGAATGTTGCGACCTAGCCGAATTTGTGAATGGGGTTTAACCGCATGCGTGTGACGTCAGCATCGCCGCATTTAAATGCAAATATCTCCTTAACCGTGTAGGTTAAGGAGATATTTCATGCACCTACAGGTAAGCCTTAATCTAGGCTTACCTGTAGGTGTTTGTTTATAAAGTGGGTTTACAATCACTTTAAAGCCTCATGCACACTGGACGTTTTTACAGCTGCTGTTTTTGGCTTCAGGGGTGTGTTTGTGTTTTTATAATGCAGCCAGTAAACTCCCTAGCATGTTTTCCTAATGTGTCCATTCGCACAGGCTTTTATCAGTGTTTTTTGGCAGGCTAAAAAAAACTAGTGCTGATTTTTTTTTTTTTGTGGTGGTTTTCAGCTGTAAAAACGCTCCAACTCTGATAAAAACTATAAGAAAATGTGGATTTTCTGCGTGTTGGTTTTTTAAAAAAAAAATTTTTTTTTTTTTTTTTTTTTTTTTTTTTTTTTTTTTATATTCATCTCTTGCAGGGGTATAGTTGTGCTAAAAAAAAGCTAAAAACGCTGCAAAGCAAATTCTACAGCCAACGCTACTGCCATTTTTATAACCTCAGTGTGCATGAGGCCTTACAGAACGTTCTTCCTCTAAAGATGAAGAATTGCAAAAAACATACGCTAAATTTAAGTGCTAAATATAGCAAATCGTAAACATTAAGGCTCCTTTCACCGTGCCTTCTGGTCAGGTCTGCCTGTCTGTTTTTCAGGTGGAACCTGATCAGATGCTCCATGCACCTCCTATGGAGTGGCAGATGTCAGCGTTTAACAAGTCCGTGGACATCCGCTGATATCCGATTCTGTCCTTGAAATGCAGACGGATGGAGACCCTGTTTTTCATCCCATCTCCCCATAGAGAGCGGGACTCTGACAGGTCCGTCTCTGCACAGTGAGCGGATACCGAAGACAAGTCATCCGCCTGCTCAGCGGACAAAAACGGATCGATCCCCCGCTGAGCAAAGCAGTCCCCCAAGTGCAAAGCCTGTGTAAAGACCCTTAAAGGATATATAAACGTTGTTGGAAAAAAACACGTCATACTTGCCACCTCAGTGCAGTTGGTTTTGCAGAGTGGCCCAGATCCTCCCCTTCTGGGGTCCCTCAGTGGCGCTCCTGGCTCCTCCTCTTCTCCATTTCCCCGTCGGAGAAGCGCTCTCCCTCGGGGTACTCGTGCAGGCACGCTCCCTGCTGCTGTGTCTATTGACAGACGGAAGGACTCAGCCCTGCAACATTGGATTTGATGGTAGCTGGAGCCAATGGCTGCACTGCTATCAATCTTTTCAATCGGGACCCAAGACACCGGCTGGACCTGGTGTGCCTGTCCCTGACGCAGTAACGATCGGGCTCAGGTAAGTAAAAGGAGGGGCTCTAGGGGGCTGTTGCACTACAAGAGGTTTTTCACCTCAGTAAATAGAATGCATTGAGGTTAAAAACCGTGAGGGTTTACAACCCCTTTTAATGCATTTGTTAAATAATGTATGTTTAGTGAGCTAGCTACTTTTGAGATCAATGCATGTTTTTTTTAGGCCCCATGTACACGGGACGCTGCTAAACGTACGTTCAGAGGCAGTTGGACGCTTTTTTTAACTGCCCCTGAACTCATTCAATGTTATCCTTGTGACCATGTACACAGTCTCCTTTATTGCCGTTTTTAGGCAGTTGCATTTAACAGCGTTTCTTTGAAAGCATAAAAATGGGTTCAGACGCCGAAGATTTCCTCGTGGTTTTTTTTTTTTTAGATGCTAAATGCGGTAATCCGCGTTTAGCAGCGTTTTTCTTTTCGCCCAAAATTATTTATTTTATTTTTCTTAACGCAAATGAGGCAAAACTGAAGTTTTTAAACGTGGGTTACTATCTGTCAAGTTAAATCGTTCAGGAGCATTTGTAAAAACGTCCCGTGTACATGAAGCCTTGCTCGTATAGTCATGCAGTATTTTGGTGAATTGACCCCTATGTGTTAAGGGATGAATGCCCAGACAGCAGGTCTTCTGCAATCCAGGCATTCATCCCTGAACACATGGTGTCCTAAATACAAGTGTCACTTGGTACCAAGCAAGGGTCCTAAGATGCAATAAGGCAGTCCATTCAGCCCACAACACTGATTTTAACATGGAAATTAAAACGCGTGTGGAAATACCCCACAACATTTGAATTATCCCTTGGACTTTTCACCAAAATTGACCTAACTGAAATATTGCTAGGTAACATCTATATTCAAGATGTAACATGTTATGAACAGACCGCCTCCCCGATCCCCAGCTGTGGCAGCTTACAGGGTTCTTCTCACTCCCCACTAGCTATCACAATTTTAAAAAAATGTGGTGGAGAGCGGGGCTCTGCCTTCCCTGCTGTGTCACTGGTTGACAGGACTCTGTGCATGGGGGGGAAAAACAAACGCACATTTTTACCTGCCAAAAAAGTGCATTTAAGGTATTTTTTTTCCCCAAAACATGAACTTATCCTTTAACAAATCCCAACTACCTCGTGGGATGCTTGCTTCGCAGGTCCCAGGGGGCTGTGGGACCATGCATAGGGGGGTACTGGCTGTGAAGCTGCAGGGAGTTATAGCTGGCTTTCCGCAATCGGCATGACGACATGGACCTGAAGTACCAGCCCAGGTAAAGACGGTGCTGAATTCCTGGACTGGAAGGTGTGTGTGTGTGCCAAACCGTTTTGGATGGGGTTGTGAATGGGGAGAAATGGAGGTTGTCACTGTTGTTGGAAGGTTCCCTTTATTGCAGGGAGCTAGAAACCTGATACTTTCTGAAGTGTCAGATTTTTACCACTTCAGCCCAGGAAGGTTTTACCCCCTTCCTGACCAGAGCACTTTTTACAATTTGGCACTGCATCGCTTTAACTGGTAATTGCGCGGTCATGCAATGCTGTACCCAAACAAACTGCGTAAATCCCCCCCCCCACAAATAGAACTTTCTTTTGGTGGTTATAGCGTCTACAAACTATGGGTAAGATTTATGTTTTTTGTTTTTTTTTTTACTAGTAATGGCGTTGATCTGCAGTTTTTAGCGGTGTTGTGATGGACAGATCGAACACTTGACACTTTTTTGGGACCATTGACATTTATACAGAGATCAGTGCTATAAAAATGCACTGATTACTGTGTAAATGTCACTGGCAGGGAAGGGGTTAACACTAGGAGGTGACATATCGATGTTCCTACTTACTAGGAACAAACGGTATGTTTCCTCTCCTCTGACAGCACATGGATTTGTGTGTTTACGTTGTGCAGTGGGCGTGTGCCCCCTTTGTTGGCTCTTAAAGTAAACCCTGCACGGGGTTTTGTGCAGGGGTGCCATTCTGCCCCCATAAATAGACGTGAGCTGGTCGGGAACCGGTTAAAGTGTGTGTGTGTGTCCAAAAAAATGAATCTTGCTCCTGTTGCATTTTAAAGTAGTCGTAAAGACAACTTGCACCTACAGGTAAGCCTAGATTAAGGCTTACCTGTAGGTTAAGGAGATATTTGCAGAAAACACTGCACTGATGTCTACGGCGCATGCACGACGTAGACAACGGCGCAGGCGCACTAAGCGTGCCGGTTTTCTGAATGAGATGCCGGTCCCGCGCGCATACGCGGCAGTGAAGTCATTGCTGGAGCGGCGATACAAGGAAGACGCTCCGAGGGGACATGGCGGCGGCCATGGAGGGGAATAAGGAGCGCTTCGGGGGCTTCGATCTCGGGTAAGTGCCACATAATGAGCTAATATGCTATGCATACTAGCTCATTATGCCTTTTTCTTGCAGGTTATTTTTGGAGTTTACTTTCTCTTTAAAGCATGTTGCACAGTGCTTTTGCTGTGTAATTTGGCCCCCTGTATCACCTGAAATACCTGGGTGATCCTGCCAGTTTCTGCCCACCCCCTCTGTAAACTGACCACGATAATCAGGGCTGTCGAGCCCTGACGTTGTCGGCGTACGTGCCTCCATCAGATCTGTCTCTCTGTCCTCCCCTCTCCCCTCCCTGCTTGTCATCTCCCAGATCCTCCCCATCTGCTCTAAAAAAAAGTTTCTCTTATCGTCCATGGACTGACACAGCTCTCATACTGTTTACGTGTGGGTATATGTCCCTGCTTGCAGGAGAAGACCTAGGCAGAATGTTAGAAACATTCTAGAACAAAACGAGAGTTGAACAGCCCCGCCCAGGGGGCGGTCCCTCTGGACATAACCCTCCTACCTGCAGCTAGCAGCCTCAGTTTTTGTTTTATTTTTTTCTGCTTAGCAGAAGACGTGGCTCTCTCAGAAGCCAGTCTCCTGGAAGATTTTACTTTTAAATTTTTCATTCCTTTGGGAAGTTTATTTTATTTTTGAGACCTTCAATCAACTGTCGGCTGGGCAACAGGTTGGGTACACTGGTATCCTCGTAGTCTTCCCTGTCCGACCATCGAGCATGCTGATCCTCGCCTTGTGTGCGTGAGACTCAGTTCACGACATGCCCCATGTCTCCAGGGGTGGCCGGGTTGCTTTTACCTCCCCCGCGGTCCTCTCAAGATTGAACAGTACCTGTCTGTATCTTTCGCGGTGGACTGGACCGACGGCTACGCAGTACTGCTCTGTGATAGGTCTGTCTGAAACAAGCCAGTGGGTCCCTCTGGGATGGGTAAGTCTGTCCTGCTACAGGTGAGTACATGCTGGCTGTGTTCTTTATATGGGAGGTTTCTCCCTGTCTCCCCCCCCCTGTTATGCTGCTCTCTGCACCCTGTACTGGTGCTGTGCTGTGTGGGGGTGCTTGGGGTCACTCTGGCCTGGCTGGGGGCACTCATGTCTGTTTTAATGGCCCTGGGAGAGGTGTGTGTGTTCTGGTGTGTGTTCTGGTGTGTGTGTGTGTGTTGTGCATTTACTGTGTGCGCCATTAGTGCTGTGAGGTGATTTGAAAACCGCGCTCAGCCGTTGATCGCTGGCGCAGTAATGTATGCGGCGGCGGCCATTTTCTTGAAGCCGCTGCGTTTTTGCTTTCGGTTTCGCCCTCTATCGGCCGCTACTGCGGCACGAATCTCGCAGTCTCCTCAGGCTTCACCCGCGCGGTTTCATACAGCGGAATGAGCGGTCCTTACAAGGCTTGGTGAGTACTCTTGGTATCCCCTCCTCAGCTTCAGCATATCCAGTGGGTGGACTGTGTTACTCACTATAATAGTGTTTAAAAGTCTGAGGGTGGCAGTATGGAGTCTAGTTCACCTGCTTCTCCACACTTGTCTGAGGCAACTGGCAGTGCTCCTGCACCTGCGGTCCCTAGCGACTAGTTGTCGGCAGTCCTGGAATCATCCTTATTAGGATGGAAGCGGTGTGCGAGCACAAGGGAGCTGTAAAGCGCTCCCTCCCCACACATCCTCCTGTAGGGGAGTGCTCTGTCTCAGATATGGGCCTAGCTATTGCTGCTCAGGACCCTAGCTCTGAGGAATTTCTTGTTTTTGAACAGGATATTCCCTGTGAGGAAGACCCCAGTTCTGAAAAACTGACAGGGTGCTTGTAAGTGAACTCATTGATGCTGTGAGGAACACTCTCAAGCTGAATGTTGAGGCTGAGGAACCTCAGGTGGAAGCTGTCTCCTTTGGTTCCTTTAAAGCCGTTTATTCAAAGGTTTTTCCATATGTGCCTTTTTTTTGATACATTCATTGACTAAGTCTGGGATAAGCCGCAGAAGCCTTTGACGGTCCCACAGCGCCTAGCCATGAGGTACCCCTTTAAGGAGGACCTGGTTAAGAAGTGGGCTCTCCCTCCAGTGGTCGACCCCCCCCCCCCCCCCCCCCCCCGGTCGCCCGTTTGAATAAGGCTACCACGCTCCCAATGGAAGGGACTCCTGCATTTAAGGATCCCACTGACAGGAGGTCAGAAGTGGTGAGTAGAACTATGTTTACCTTATTGGGGTCTGCCTTATGCCCTAAAGGGGCGGCGACACTTGTCTCAAGACACTCACAGGATGGGCAAAGATTTTGCACCAGACAGTGCAGGAGCATAATCTCCCTCCTGAGACCATTACCCTGGCTCACCAACTGGTGCAGGGTTTAGTCTATGTGTGCGATGCCACTTTGGATACGGCCCCTTTAATTTCTGGGGCCCCTATCTGCTGTGGTGCTGCGTCGCCTTATCTGACTGAAATGCTGGTCGGCCGACCTAGCTTCCAAATAACTCCTGGCTGACTTTCCCTTTTAAGGGCGGTAGACTGTTTGGGGCCGCCCTGTATGCCATTATTATGGATGTCACAAGGGGTAAGAGCACCTTCCTTCTTTTTCTGTTACGGAAAAAGGAGCCCCACTGTAGGTCGGGCCCTTCCTTTCCGGCAAAGAATGATTTTTCTTTTTCTACAGTCAGAATCCACGGGTAAGCCCTCCCAGACTGGAAAAAGTGCAGCTGGGGAACATAAGCGTCCCTGGGTGCGTAAGCCTGTCAAGCAAGCTCCCAAGCCTGCCGCCGCATGAAGTCTTGCCCCTGCCCGACTCTGGGGTGGGGGGACGTCCTTGCAGGTTGACGGTTCCGTGGATCTCCGACCGGTGGGTGTGCGAGGTGGTCACCTCAGGATAGAATTCTGTTCCTGGCCCCCAGTCAGATTCTTTCCCTCAATTCTCCCTCTCCTTCCTGCCCGTTGGGCGGCCCTCTTAAGGGCCGTACAGGATTGATCAGGTCTGGAGTGATTGTGCCAGTTCCGTCTGAGGTTTTTCAGGGTTTCTACTCAAATCTGTAGTCCAAAAAGTGGACGGGGGTTTGGCCAATCCTGGACCTTAAGGCAGGCCTCGACAAACCCCGGGCGCCAGGTCGCCATTGCGACTAGAATTAGTGACCTGGCGTCTGGGGGCACAGCTGGGGTATCCTGTGTCTTCGTGCCCCCCCTCCGCGGGATCGCGTCGGGCCGCGCCGGCCAGTAATTGAGGCCGCGGCTTTGCGGCCTTCTGCAGGCCTATGCTTCCTTCTGTGGTCTAGCGCCATCTTGTGGTGGCCGTTGGTATTGCAACCAGCAATGCTAATGGAGTTTCCCTGTCTGTTTTCCCTGCCATCTCCTTCCCTCTAATTAGAACCCCCAAACATTATATATATATATATATAATATATATTTTTTAATTCCAACACCCTAGAGAATAAAATGGCGGTCGTTGCAATACTTTCTGTCAAACCGTATTTGCGCAGCGGTCTTACAAGCGCACTTTTTTGGGAAAAAATACACTTTTTTTTTTAATAAAAAAAATAAGACAACAGTAAAGTTAGCCCAGTTTTTTTTTATACTGTGAAGGATAATGTTACGCCGAGTAAATTAATACCCAACATGTCACGCTTAAAAATTGCATCCGCTCGTGGAATGGCGACTAACTTTTACCCTTTAAAATCTCCATAGGCGACGTTTAAAAAATTCTACAGGTTGCATGTTTTGAGTTACAGAGGAGGTCTAGGGCTAGAATTATTGCTCTCGCTCTACCGATCGCGGCGATACCTCACGTGTGGTTTTAACACCGCTTTCATATGCGGGCGCTACTCACGTATGCGTTCGCTTCTGCGCGCAAGCTCGGCGGGACAGGGCGCGTTCCTGGCTCCTAACTTTTTTTAGCTGGCTCCTAGATTCCAAGCAAATTTGTCAAGCCCTGCCTTAAGGCCTGAATGCCTTTGTGATGGTGCAAAAGTTCCGCATGGAATCCGTTCGCACGGTGTTCACTACACTCCATTGGGATTTTCTGGCATCCTTGGACATCAAGGACGCCTACTTGCATGTTCCAATCTGCGCACGTCAACAGTAGTTTCTGCGCTTTGCAATCAGCAAAGTCCACTATCAATTGTGGCTCTTCCCTTCGGCCTAGCCTCGGCACCAAAGGTTTTTTTACCAAGGTGCTTGTTCCGGTTCTAGCCTTGCTGAGACAGCGAGGCATTGCTATCATGGGCTATCTGGACGATCTTCTAAGCGCAGACAATGGCTCAGATTTAGAAGTGTGACTATTGTCAGTCAGACCCTTAGGGACTTCGGGTGGCTCCCGAATATTCAGAAGTCGGTCCCGGCTCAGTATTTGGAGTATCTCGGTCTGATCCTGGACTCCATGGAGGCGTAGGTATTCCTAACCCTGGAGGAGTTACTGACTTTTCAGTCTGTAGTGCGGGTCCTGACGTCTCGGAAATGGTCGTCAACCCGTTTTTTGCATGAGTCCTGGGACTCATGAGGGCCTCGTTCCAATCACACACACGGGCATTACAGTAAGAGATCCTGTCCACTTGGGACAAATCCCCGTTGTCCTTGGATCTTCAGATCCAGATGAGTCACTCACTCAGGGCGTCCCTGGCGTGGTGGTTGGGGTCCCTGGCTCTTTGGTCCGGGAAGTCGTCCCTCCCCATCTAGTGGACGATGTTCATGACGGTCGCCAGCCTGACCGGCTGGGGTGGAGTCTGCGGAGTCCTGTCAGCCCCAGGGCTTTGGACTCCGGACGAATCCCGTTAACCGATCAATGTTCTGGAAATACGAGCAATCGGAATATGCCTCCCCACGTGGTCTCTATCAGCCGTCTACATTCAAGCGTAGACAATTGGCAGGCGGACTATCTGACTCGCCAGACGCTGGACCAGGAAGAGTGGTCCTTACACCTGGAGGTCTTTCAAATTCTGTGCCGGCGGTGGGGCATGCCGGATGTGGGCCTCTCGACTCAATCGTAAGGTGTCAAGATTTGTGGCTAGGTCCAGGGATCCTTGGGCGGGTGCCTCGGATCTGTTGGTGGGCCCCATGGGGTCATTATCACCTGATATCTGTTGTCCTCTGCTGCAGCTGCTTCCTCGCCTGCTGCGCAGGGTTGTGGCCGAAGGGATTCCGGTAATCCTCTTTGCAACGGGTGGGTCTCGGCGTCATTGGTACGCTGATCTGGTACGTCTCATCGCGGACGTTCCTTGGCGGTTGCCAATAAGGGGAGGACCTTCTGTTTCAAGGTCCTATTTTTCATCCTGTTTTACAGACTTGACGGCATAGCTATTGAAAGCCAGGTGCTGAGAGTCCGAGGTCTCTCGGATTCGGTCATTTCGACCATGTTCAGGGCACGGATGTCTTCTGCTTGAAAGATATATCACCGTACCTGGGAAGCTTACATCGCTATGTGCGAAGAGCTGGACTAGCGTCCATGGACGCATTCCGTCCCCAGTATCCTGCGGTCCTTGCAGCATGGTGTGACCCAAATGCTTGCTTTGAGTTACCATTAGGGGTCAGTTTTCGGCCTTGGCCATCTTCCTTCAGCAACCGCTAGCGGGTCATTCCTTGGTAGCACCTTTGTGCAGGGGGTTTGCCGTGTGCTCCCTCCTGTTGAAACCTCCTCTCCCTCCTCGGGATTTGAATTTGGTGCTCTCGGTTCTCCAGGAACCTCACTTTGAAAATATCAGATATTCCCCACTTGACCTTGTCTCAGGAGGTGGCCTTTTTAGTGGCCATTACTTCTGTCAGACAGGTGTCTGAGTTGGCGGCCTTGTCCTGCAAGTCACCCTATTTGGTCATCCATAAGGATAAGGCGGTGTTGCGTCCGCGACCTTCCTTTTGCAAAAGGTGGTCTCGGCTTTTCACCTACATGTGGACATTGTCCTCCCGTCCTTGTGTCCTCACACATCGCATTCCAGAGGGTTTGCGCTTCACACATTTTATGTGGTACGTGATATGACTCGCTAGTTGTGTCTGTCTCTGGTCCGAAACAGGGCCTAGCGGTGTCTGCCACCTTTTCTAGATGGATCATACAGACTGTTATACAGGCATATGCCATTAAGGGGGTGGCCCCTCCCTTTCCGCTTACGGCGCATGCCACCAGGGCAATTGGTGCTTCCTGGACTTTCCGACATAAAGCGTCGGTTGCACAAGTGTGCAAGGCGGCGACCTGGTCGTCCGTTCGTGCCTTTTCAAAATTCTATAAGGTTGATGTGGCTGCATCTTCGAATGCTTCCTTCAGCCGCAAAGTGTTGCAGGCCGCTGCTTAATGTTGCAACTCCTCCGTTGAGGAGCTCTGCTGGTTTGGAGTGAAGTTTTGGTTGTTCCTTTTTACTATTTGCTCCCACCCTTTTCTTATACTGCTTTGGGACGTCACACACGTAAACAGTATGAGAGCTGTGTCAGTCCATGGACGATAAGAGAAAATAGGATTTTTGTACTCACCGTAAAATCCGTTTCTCTGACGTCCATGGACTGACACAGCACCCACCCTTTAAGGTTTGTACTGCTTTGTTACGAACTGAGGCTGCTGGCTGCAGGTAGGAGGGTTATGTCCGGAGGGACCACCCCCCCCTGGGTGGGGCTGTTCAGCTCTGGTTTTGTTCTAGAATGTTAGATGTTAACATTCTGCCTAGGTCTTCTCCTGCAAGCAGGGACATATACCCACACGTTTACAGTATGAGAGCTGTGTCAGTCCATGGACGTCAGAGAAACTGATTTTACGGTGAGTACAAACTTTTTTTTTTTTTTTTTTTTTTTTTTTTACCTTCTATAGTTCCGTCTATTATATAATAGTTGTCCATTTTGAAAAATATGCGGTATAATGGCTTACTTCAGAGTGCTTTCCGGCGCTCACGTGACTGCCTGCCGGTCTCATCGCGGCTGACGTCAGCAGGGGCTTCCCAGCACCTCCCCCTGCAGCCATCAGGACAGGAGACTGGTGGGCAGTCAGCTGAGCGGCGCTGTGAAGTAAGCTATTCCACATATTTTAAAAAATGACATTCACTGGGGAGTTTAGTGTTCTATACCAGAGGGAACTATTGAATTTTTGACCTTCACAAACACTTTAAAGATTCCTTGGTGTCTGCTATCTGCAATTCCTGCAGCACTGGTCATGAGACAGGTTCCCCCCCCCCATTTTTTTTATTTTTATTGTCAGTAATGTTACAGTGGTTTTCAAAAGAAAAAAAAAAATGTTATACTTGCCTGTTCTGTGCAATGATGCACCTAGCAGTCCCCAACCACTTGAGTCCTCCAGCAGCGCTGGCTGCACTTCCTTTATCCAGGATGCACCCTTGGCAAGCTGTGTGCTTGGGGGGGCACCAATGCAGGCATGCTCCCAAGCCGCGAAGTGTGCGTTCATAGACTCGCATAGTGATGGGAGGCTCCCGTTGCTGGCTGTGTCAGTAAGTGCAGAAGCAGTGCTGCACCCTGGACAGCGCTGGAGTGAGCAGAGCCAGGCAAGTGTATAGGGGTGGGGGCTAGGGCAGGAAGTTAAGCATTTTTACCTTAAGAGCCCTTTCACACTGCAGCATTTTGCAGGCACTATAGCATTAAAAATAGCGCCTGCAAAGTAGGGCTGGGCGATTTTTTCCCCCCAAAAAAATCTGATTTTTTTTATAAAAAAACTCGATTCAATTTTTTTTTTTTATTATATTAAAGTGCATCAACAAACAAAATTGCAAAGGCAAACCCTTTCTCTAACTGCAAAGTCAGTGTGCAACAAACACACAATATAATCCAGCGCTCATGGAACATACATTATTAACTATTAAACTCTTGAAACTCTGTGTGTGATTCCTTCTGTCCCAGCCTTGCTGCGATCCTGGCTCTGCATCCTTTTGTGTTGGAGGGCCCTCCACACGCTGGTCTGCCTGTTGTCCATCATTCAAGGTACTGTGCTCACACGGAGATCATGCCACAGGCTTTGTTTTGACTTTTTTAACCCCTCCTTGCTCCACGGATGTCACTGCAAGTTTAACAAGTTTGTCACCACTGGCAACTGGAGAGTTAAGATTCATTTGCCCTCTGCACATTTGGGATTGGATCCCTCTCTTTATTGTGATAAATGGACTAAGCTTTTTTATCAATTCTTCAAGAGTTTTCAATAGTTAAAGCGGAGGTTCCGCGGCAAATAATTTTTTTGTTTTTGGTTGCATTCAATGTATTTTTATATCACCAATTAGTACTCACGTGTTTGGTGACTTCAAACCTCTCCTGTCTGTTTTCGGGCAAAAGATGAACTTTTAAAATCAGCTATAGAAATTTTCCATTTTGCTTGTGGGCATTGTGAAGCCCACAAGCACTGACTTCCTGGAAGCGGTGGACGGTGTTCTGCAGAAAAAGTTCCCCGGCGGATAAGGTTCCCTCCCCTGTACTGCGCATGCGCGGCACGAACCTCAACGGAGTTTCCGAAAGTAGCCGAACATGTAGAGCTGCGAGTTAGCTCTACACGGCGCCTGCGCAATGCCTAAGAGCCGTGTAGAGCTGACTGCGCAGGCGCCGTGTAGAGCCGACTCACAGCTCTACATGTTCGGCTACTTTCGGAAACTCCGTTGAGGTTCGTGCCGCGCATGCGCAGTACAGGGGGGGGGGGAACCTTATCCGCCGGGGAACTTTTTCTGCAGGACATGCGAACTCCCAGATTACATTGCGGGAGGATAGAAACGCCTACTCCCGCGGGAGTGAGTACCCGGAAGCCGAAATTGACATAGCCATAATACGGTATGTACAAAAGAAAAAAAAAAAAAGATGTGGCTACTGGACATGTTGGTAGTGTAAGGAGTGTGCTCGTATATAGATGTTATTTTGGGTGACACTCCGCTTTAATAATGTATGTTCCATGAGCGCTGGATTATATTGTGTGCATGTTGTGTATTTTGTACTTCTGGCTACGGATTTTTTTCTTGCTGCGCTGGATCCTGTTTTTTCCCCCTTTTGGATACTTTGTACTTCCCAAAATATTTGGGATTTTTTTCTTCTTCTTATTATCATCCATTATATTTTTTTCTTTATCCACCAATTTAGCGCTTGTGACCTTTTGTTGTTTTTTGCAGTGTGCAACAAAGATTGTTAAACATCCAAATTATTAATACTGTATTTGGATTTAGCTAATAAAACAACAAAAAATCCTGAGGTTACTCTTAGTTGAATTGAACTGTGCCCGTGCCTCACTGTGCCCGTGCCTCACTGTGCCCGTGCCTCACTGTGCCCGTGCCTCACTGTGCCCGTGCCTCACTGTGCCCGTGCCTCACTGTGCCCGTGTCTCACTGTGCCCATGCTTCAATCACTGTGCCCGTACCTGATTTTCATGGTATACGGATTTTACTGCTACACCGATGGCCATTCCAGTATTCAAAAGCCGCGCCTCCTTCTCGTCTGTGATAGGCGGAACACTCAATTTCCCAGCATTCAGTGTTCCGCCTATCATGGTCATCCTCATAACACAGACGAGGATGAGAGGATGTCCATGATAGGCTGAATACTGCCTGCTGTGAAATTGAGTGTTCCGCCTATCACAGACGACGAGGACTCGGGAGGCGCGGCTTTTGAACACTGCAATGGCCGCCGTCTGTCTGCATGACACGCTGATCAGGTAGGCAGACGGCGGCTGCAGCGAGTAGATGTAATTGGGGTAACGCTGCCCAGTGCCATTCCGGATACGCCCCCTGCAGTCCTGCTACGGAAACTTTGAAGGGAAGGAAAAAAAAAAAAAATCTAAAAAAATCGATTTTCTTCAAAACTGAATCGATTTGAGCTCAAAACTCGATTCAAGATTAAAATCGATTTTTTTCCCAGCCCTACTGCAAAGTGCTGCTAAACTGTTGCCCCGTTCACTCCAGTGTGAAAGCTAGCAGGATGGTAAAATTAAGTCCTGCTAGCCGCATCTTTAGAGCGGTGAAGCAGCGGTGTTTACTGCTGCTCCTGCCCATTTAAATCAATGGGGCAGTGTGGCTATACCGCCGGCAATGCGCTGCTTCTGCAGCGCATCACGGGCGTTTTTAACCCTTTCGCGGCCGTTAGCGGGGGTAAAACCGCCCTGCTAGCGGCCGACATGTGCTGCAAATCCACCCATAGCGTCGGCGTTAAAAATATCGGCCTTTTACTGCCGACGCTATGGGCGCTCCAGTGTGAAGGGGCTCTAATGCATTGAGGTAAACACTTGACTTTAGAATGACTTTAATGCAATGAACAATAAGGGCTTGTTCTCACACATACAGTGAGGGAACGTGTTTGATCCCCTGCTGATTTTGTACGTTTGCCCACTGACAAAGAAATGATCAGTCTATAATTTTAATGGTAGGTTTATTTTAACAGTGAGACAGAATAACAAAAAAGGAAAATGCGTCTCAAAGTTAAAAATTAGCATTTTAATGGGTGAAAGTAGTATGACACCTTCACAAAACATGATTTAGTACTTGGTGGCAAACCCTTGTTGGCAATCAGATCAGACGTTTCTTGTAGTTGGCCACCAGGTTTGCACGTATCTCAGGAGGGATTTTGTCCCACTCCTCTTTGCAGATCCTGCAAAGAGGCTGATGTTTGGCCACTCCAACCTTCAGCTCTCCACATATTGGGATTAGGGTCTGGAGACTGGTTAGGCCACTCCAGGACCTTAATGTGCTTCTTCTTGAGCCACTCCTTTGTTTTGGCCATGTGTTTTTGGGTAGAGCTGCACGATTAATCGTTTAAAGATTGCGATCTCGATTCAGCCCCCGTGATCTCCAGGCTGGATGACCGCAATTTTCTTAAATCCCCGCCGGTTCCACATAACCAGCGTGGAACGCAAATGGATCATAGAGCGTGATGCATTGAAACTGTCTCCGCTCACACACAGCCCCGCCTCCTCCTAACCCTGCGCTGTGATAGAGAGAATGTGAGTCCAATGCTGGCATGTGTTCTGTCTATCACAGCGCGGGGTTAGGAGGAGGCGGGGCTGTGTGCGAGCAGAGCGGAGACAGTTTCAACATACGGGGCGGTGAGTTGGTTTCTAGCAGAAAATGCGTGCTGCCGTCCGTCCTCCCCTCTCCCCCCCCCCCCCCCCCCCCAACATACCACACTTGGCTGGCTCTGTCTTCGGGACTCCATCCCCTCCTCCCGCCGAGTCTGTCTCCTGTCCCTGCCACCTATGTACACAGTGAGAGGGGAGAGCTGTGACAGGAGTTCTAGCACATTGCTAGTGCTAGGACTCCTGTTTTTGGAGGTGACAGGGTCAATAAAGAGAACCTGTCTCCAATTGCTATCAGACAGGGAATTGTTTTCTCCTGTGTGATAGCAATAAAGTTAAGTGAAAAAAATGGATAAAAGAAAAGAAAAGAAAAAAAAAGAAATTAAATTAATAAAATAAAGTAATTAAAAAGTAAAGAATAAATATTAAAAAAAAGAAAATTATGCAAAAATTAAACGACAAGCAAATTTATTTTTATTTTTTTAATTGACCATTTTAAAGAATCGTGAGAATCGTGATCTTTGTTCTAAGCAAAAGAATCGCGATTCTCATTTTTCCCAGAATCGTGCAGCTCTAGTTTTGTGTCATTGTCATGCTGGAATACCCATCCATGACCCATTTTCAATGCCCTGGCTGAGGGAAGGAGGTTCTCCCCAAGATGTGATGGTTCATGGCTCCGTCCATCATCCCTTTGATGCAGTGAAGTTGTGCTGTCCCCTTAGAAGAAAAACACCCCAAATCATGTTTCCACCTCCATGGTTGACGGTGGGGATGGTGTTCTTGGGGTCATAGGCAGCATTCCACCTCCAAACGCAACTTGTTGAGTTGATGCCAAAGAGCTACATTTTTTGTCTCATCTGATGTTCATTAGCAAGCTTCAGATTGGGGCTGTACATGTGTTGTCGTGAGCAGGGGGACCTTGCGGGCTCTGCAGGATTTCAGTCCTTCATGGCATAGTGTTGCCAATTGTTTTCTTGGTGACTATGGTCCCAGCTGCCTTGAGATCATTGTAAGATTCTCCCGTGTAGTTGTTGGCTGATCCCTCACCGTTATGATCATTGAAACTCCACGAGGTGAGATTATGCATGGAGCCCAAGACTGAGGGAGAGTGATAGTTATTTTGTTTCTTCTGTAGCACTGACCCCATAAGGATCTGCTAATTGATTGGGCCTGCACTCTGCTTCTCAACGGCAGAAAAATTGCTCGACTCCCCCCCTGGCACAACTGTATAGCAGTGTTAGTGTAAGACCCAATGGTAAAGAGAAACACCGTAATATCACACTGTACTGTATATTTACCGTCACCCTGGTACTCGCCACTTCACCAGCTGTAGTAGAAAATTAACCATTTAAACAGTTTACTGAAGAAGCTTAACACATTAGACACAGTGGGGTCATTTCAACATAAAGAATGACAGTAATAACGATCAAAGTGTATGCGAAAACCAAAACTCAATGGTCACTTTAAGAGCATATGCAAAGAGTGGGACTTATGCTCAATATGATAAAACCCTGATATTGAGCACATTCTCACTCCCTCCGCAGAGCACACACCAAACCTGTAGAAAAGTATAAAGCACCATGCAGCAGTGAAATACAATACATTTCTCCATATAATGTACTCCCCCCTAGATTTCAGGTTCACAGAGCTGAACAGTGTACTGAAGTTGTGATGCTGTATAGGAAATGACAGTCTTTTTGTTCTTCCTCTTCAGCTAGCTTAACCACTTGCTTACTGGGCACATGTACCCCTTTCCTGCCCAGGCGAAATTTCAGCTTTCGCCACTGCGTCGCTTTAACTGACAATTGCGCGATCGTGCGACATGGCTCACAAACAAAATTGACGTCCTTTTTTTTTTTTCCCATAAATGGAGCTTTCTTTTGGTGGTATTTGATCACCTCTGCGGTTTTTATTTTTTGTGCTATAAACAAAAAAGCGACAATATTGAAAACACTATTTCCTCTTATCGTCCATGGACTGATACCGCTCTCATACTGTTTACGTGTGGGTATATGTCCCTGCTTGCAGGAGAAGACCTAGGCAGAATGAATGTTAAAACATTCTAGAACAAAACCAGAGCTGAACAGCCCCGCCCAGGGGGGCGGTCCCTCCGAACATTACCCTCCCACCTGCAGATAGCAGCCTCATTCCTTAGTTAGCACTTTTGTACAGGGGGTACGCCATGTGGTTCCACCTGCCAAGCCTCCGCTCCCTCCTTGGGATCTTAACTTGGTGCTCTCGGTTCTTCAGGAACCTCCTTTTGAAAATATAAGAGATATTCCTCTTTTAAAGCGGAGGTGCCGCAGAAAAGAAAATATTAAAAGCCAGCAGCTGCAAATACAGCAGCTGCTGACTTTTTTAATATTAGGACACTTGCCTGTCCTGGAGTCCAGCGACGTCCGCAGCAGAGGACGAGCAATTGCTCGTCACTCTGCTGCCCCCACCGCCATCCTCGGTGAAGGAACCAGGAAGTGAAGTCTTGCGGCTTCATGCCTGGTTCCCTACGGCGCATGCGCGAGTCGCGCTGCGCCGTTCTGAATAGTCCCCTGTGTTCTGGGAGCCGAGTGTCTCCCAGAACACAACAGGGAATCTTCGGGAAGTGATGTGCTTCCCGCAGAGAGGACTCCTGGAAGTGGAGCAAATACCTGTCTTAGACAGGTATCTGCCACCCCCCCTGAAAGGTGTCAATTGGGACACCGGAGGGGGGGGAGGGTTCAGATCAGCGGAAGTTCCACTTTAGGGTGGAGCTCCGCTTTAACTTTGTCCCAGAAGGTGGCTTTCTTAGTGGCCATCACTTCTGTTAGCCTGGTCCTCCATAAGGATAAGGCGGTGTTGCGACCGTCTTTCCTTCTTAAGGTGGTTTCGGCTTTTTACCTTTAATGAGGACATTGTCCTCCTGTCCTTGTGCCCTCACCCATCGCATCCTAGAGAGTTTGCGCTTCACAATTTGGATGTGGTGCGTGCCTTACGGGTTTACCTGGCGGCTACTGCTTCTATTCGGAAGTCTGACTCACTGTGTCTGTCTCTGGTCCGAAACAGGGCCAAGCGGTATCGTCTGCCACCATTTCTAGGTGGATCAGACAAACAGTTATACAGGCCTATGCCATTAAGGGGCAGGCGCCTCCCTTCCCGGTTACGGCTCATTCCACCAGGGCAATTGGTGCTTCCCGGGCTTTCCGACATCAAGCGTCGGTTGCACAAGTGTGCAAGGCGGCGACCTGGTCGTCCGTTCATACCTTTTCAAAATTCTATAAGGTTGATGTGGCTGCATCTTCGGATGCTTCCTTCGGCCGCAAAGTGTTGCAGGCCGCTGTTTAATGTTGCAACTCCTCCGTTGAGGAGCTCTGCTGGTTTGGAGTGAAGTTTTGGTTGTTCCTTTTACTATTTGCTCCCACCCTTTTCTTATACTGCTTTGGGACGTCACACACGTAAACAGTATGAGAGCTGTGTCCGTCCATGGACGATAAGAGAAAATAGGATTTTTGTACTCACCGTAAAATCCATTTCTCTGACGTCCATGGACTGACACAGCACCCACCCTTCTTTTAAGGTTTGTACTGCTTTTTTACGAACTGAGGCTGCTAGCTGCAGGTAGGAGGGTTATGTCCGGAGGGACCGCCCCCCCTGGGCGGGGCTGTTCAGCTCTGGTTTTGTTCTAGAATGTTAGATGCCTAGGTTCTGCCTAGGTCTTCTCCTGCAAGCAGGGACATATACCCACACGTTTACAGTATGAGAGCTGTGTCAGTCCATGGACGTCAGAGAAACTGATTTTACGGTGAGTACAAAAATCCTGTTTTACTTTTTGCTATAATATCCCAATTTAAAAAAAAGGCCGATATGTAGTCTTCTACATATTTTTGGTAAAAAGAAATCACAATAAGCGTATATTGATTGGTTTGTGCAAAAGTTATAGCGTCTACAAAATAGGGGATAGAATTATGACTTTAAATAATTTTACACACACAGATCCACGTCCTTGGCTGTGTAACGGCCGATCGTGGGTACTTGGTGGACATCGCGGCCTCCAGGCACGCGCACCGGCATCTCAGTGACGCGCCGGCATTCGCGTGCCCCCCCAGTGGCCAGAGGAGCCGAGGCCGTCTGACGGCCTCCCGGATTTCTAGAGCCACCTTGTGGCCGTCATTTGTCTATGGCCCGGGCTCCAACAAGTTGCGGTAATTAGATTATACTGCAGTGTTTGTAAATCCAGGTAAGGAAATTAGCGGGTAGTAAAGTGATAATAGAACTGATGTGCAAGTAACTGAAAGTTTGCACATAGAACACACTGGTAAAGCTTCTTCTTTATTAAAGGTTACAACTCAATTACTTTGCAGTGCAAGGAAACCAACCCTGAAGTTGTACTATACGCAGCCTATATCTGAGTGAACTACTCCTGTGAGACTACTGATCCCAGCGACAGTCTGGAACTAGTTTAAATAACGGTGCACTGTATTTATCTGGGCAAGTGCCCGCTCACAGGTCCAGATGCTTGCAAGGCTCTTCTCTTGGTGTTTCAAGCTGTTCCCAGCTGGCGCCGTCACACCGCACTGCTCCCTCTGATGGCTGATGCAACTACAATGCAGGATATCTTTAGAAATCTTGGATCCTGTGGTCCATCCGCACACCAGTCCTGCTAACTGTGATCTGGAGCCCCTCAGAGGCCAAACGATTCCTTCCATGCCGTCCAGGCCGCAGTCCGTCAGCCACACACTTTCCCTGCAGGCAGGCTTTGAATGGCGTCCCTAGAGGCCGGAAACATGCCACGCCCTGTCCCTTTTCTATCCTTGCCCAGCAGGCTGTTCTATGTCTTGGGCTTGTGGGTAGGTGAACTGGGCATTGTAGGTAGGTAGTTTGCTGACTGAGTTTTAACATACGAGTCACTTCCTCCTTCACTACATCTCCCACAATGCTTTGTTTCATGGCTTAATGAAACCAAACTAAAGTCTTAACATTAAATAGAATGGATGCTAGAGGGAGCCAAACTCTTATTTGAATTGCATCACATATTTACAAAGTAACTTAGGTGGCAAAAACTCCTGTGCTACACTTCTATTTGCAAATAATTGCAACTCTCACCCTCTCACCAAGCTGCTTGGCGATTGGTCTTTTAACCCGCTTTAGTCTTGTGTAGGTCTACAATCTTGTCCCTGACATCCTTGGACAGCTCTTTGGTTGTGGCCATGGTGGAGAGATTGGAATCTGTGGACAGGCCTTGTATACAGGTAACAAGCTGAGATTAGGAGCACTCCTTTTAGTGCGCCATAGACATCGGTGCAGTGTTATCTGCAAATATCTCCTTTACCGTGTAGGTTGAGATGTTTCATGCACCTACAGGTAAGCCTTAATCTAGGCTTACCTGTAGGTGCAAGTTGTCCAAAGTGGGTTTACAACCACTTTTAAGGTCGTGTTCAAACTGGCACAACACAACTGTTGGACTGTCATCCTACTTTGCCCTGCAACATTAGTCCTACTTCCATCCGACTTGAACAGGATAAGATTTTGCTTTGACTTTGAGATAATCTGACTTATTCATTGACCAATCAAAACCATCCAGTGTGTCCAATTCCTTTTTACTGCTGTATTCACCATGTCGAATGATTAGGACAAGGATTAGACTTTGCTCAGACTTCAATGATATTTAATGGGTTGCAGTCGGGCCAAAGTATTGCAGGAACAACTTTTGTTGGACCAGTTAAAGCGGAGGTCCACCCTAAAAAAAAAAAAAAAAATTTACATTAACAGACTCTTAATTTTTTTTTTAAACTATTGAATAAAAGTTTACTTACCAGAAATGGCTGTTGCTAGGCAGTCTTCCTAATCTGCCACTTCCTTCGCCGTGGTGCTCCTCAGTCTCGTCCTCACGTTGCCTCCTGGGAAATGGGGCGCGCTGTCTTCTGGGACCAGTGTGTCCCCCAGTAGACCGCCACCCATTCAAAAAGTGCTGCGCGACTCAGGCATGCACAGTAGTAAATGGGCAGTGAAGCCGCAAGGCTCCACTGCCCGTTTCCCTTCATTAGGATGGTGGTGGCACCCGATCCGATGGGCGGATCGGCCTCGGGGGGGGGGACGCCCGACATTGCGGGCTCCATGGACAGGTAAGTGTCCTTATTAAAAGTCAAAAGCTACAGTGTTTGTAGCTGCTGACTTTAAAAATAAAATAAAAATTGCGTCTGGAACACGCTTTACTACGGCTCTCATAGGGAATCATGGATTTATACACGTCATACGACATGTGCTCCCAAAGTCTGTGCGTATTTCGCACCAGTGTGAACCCGGCCTTAGGGTTGCCTTCACACTGGGGCTGGCATTGACGGTAAAATGCTGCTAGTTTTAGCGGCGCTTTGCCGTCATTTTAGCGCGCGCTTTTAACCCTGCTAGCGGACGATGAAGGGGTTAAATGCGCTCGTGTAGTGCGGTGCCCATTAATTTCAATGGGCAGGAGCGGTGTGCTCCTTCACTGCTCCAAAGATGCTGCTTGCAGGACTTTTTTTAAACGTCCTGCCAGCACCTCGCCTCAGTGTGAAAGCACTCAGGCTTTCACACAGACTGCAGGGGAAGCCGTTTTTCAGGCGCTTTACAGGTGCTATTTTTAGCCCAAACGCGCCTGAAAAATGCCCAGTGTGAAAGGGATCTCAAAGTGCTCCTAATCTCAGCCTGTTACCTGTATAAAAGTCACCTGGGAGCCAGAAATCTTGCTGATGGGGGTTCAAATGCTTTATTTTTCTCATTAAAATGCAAATCAATTTAGAACTTCTTTGAAATGGGTTTTTCTGGATATTTTTGCTCTGTTTCACTGTTGAAACAAAGCTACCCTTTAAACTGGACCACTTTTTTGTCAGTGGGCAAACATACAAAATCAGCAGGGGATCAAATCCTTTTTTTTTTTTTTTTTTCCGTGTGTGTGTCACTAGATCAACGCAGGTAAATAATTGTTCACACTCCAGGAGCAAAGGGAAGAGGGGTGCCGCTCTAGGAAGGGTGTCTGGAAATGTAACTCTCCTCCAGAATAGGAACAGCAGGTGCAGGCTAAGCATAGGCAATTGGGTGAGGAGAAAATTCTGGACAGCCGCACTCAAAATCAATGCCTTTATTAAAAAGAGGTAATAATCCAAAAAATGCAAGACACAGTAATTCATAGCTATAAATAAGCACTTTTGAAAGTGTGAAACGCGTCCGATCCTGTATTCCGTTGTTTGCTGTGGCTTGCAATTTTTGGATTATTACCTTTTTTAATAAAGGCATTGCTTTTGAGTGCGGCTGTCCAGAATTTTCTCCTCACCCAATTGTTCACACTGCAATGCAGCCTGTAGGTCTTCTAAGCAGTTATGTAACATTTACAGCATTGCCCTGGAAGGCACCGCAGCTCACTATGCTGCTGTGCAGAGACATGACTGAAGTGTCCCTTTGTGGCACTTCCAATAAAGTTTGGGAAAAGTAACTGTGTACTGCAGCCTCACTGCCCCTAAACTGACAACCAGAGACTGGTACTTGATAGTCAGTCATGATGGTACGACCACACCCTTCTTTGCAAAAGACTTTGGAACTCCAAATCTAGTGGGTTTGGAGTTTGGCTAGTTTTTGGCGTTCCCTGTTCTTGGTTGCTGACCTGTTGAATCGTCTGTACTTGACACAGGGTGATCTGGTAGCACATTCATAGAATCCAGTTGCATTTACAGGCTTGAAGTTATCAGATGGGTGCCAATGTGATCCACTGATGACGGATGGTGCCAGGATGAGGAGCCCAAACATGCCAAATTTTGGCAGCCCACCATTTACAGAAAGGGACATTGGTTGCCAGCTGAAGAGCCAAGTACGATTTTTATTTTATAATTTTTTTTTTTTTTTTTTTTTAGGTCCATGGAGGACCCCTGAGAAAGTTGCACTTTAGTGACTTTCTCATTTTGCATCCTAAATGTTAGTGATTACTGTATTTATCGGCGTATAACACGCACCCTAACTTTAAGAGGTAAGTTTCAGGAAAAAAACTTTCCACAGCCCCCTGCGTATAACACGCAGGCACAGTTTACCCTCTATTTTCAGGGTAAAAAAGTGAGTGTTATACGCCAATAAATACAGTATTTTTTTTTTTTCTCTCTTCGTTTTATCGAACAAGCTTTTGATGACTGACTAGTCTACTTTTTAGGCAGCCCCCTAATGTAGGATTTTCATGACGGTAATAAAAGTGGTAAAGAAGGATCACCACAACTCCTATTAAATGTTCAGTTTTTGCTTTCTTTTGTCTTGTCACTTAACTGCTGCCTTGGATTTGGTCATGCGGTCTCTACCAATGCAAAGGACTAGTGTTAGACTGTTGCCCTAGCTGCCATCTAGTGAGCTTTACCTGATGTTCAGACCTCTTGGCCCTTATGCAACTGGACAGTGAACTTTCCACTGCAATCTCCTTTCGTTAGTTGCCATTATACACTTATGTAATAGGAACATGTGCATTCTTTTTAAATGTTGGTATGGTTTGATGGTAGTTTGGAGGAGGTGGTCTCCAGTTATGAGGTGTTATGCTGGTTGTCTAATATGGTGGGCAATACCCCTAAAATGTCTCATGCAGGGAATAGAGTTTATTATCTAGGTGTGTATTAGGGATCACTGCTGTCTAATTTTAGGCTTTAGTAATCTCCTGTAAACTAGTTTGTTGTGTAACTCTGTAATTATCGTGCCTGTTCACTGGCAGGTATATAACTCATAGTGGTGTGGTGCTGGAGGCTAAACATTAACAGCAGTTAAGTTTTTGCTTGAAGTTGCCATGACACAAGTGGGTAAGGCTGTAGTTCAGCAATATTCTGCTCCATTTCCTCTTGAAAAATGTGGCACCAGTGCATGGGATTATCCTTTGTTCTTGGATTTTGAACAGCCAGGTTTGAGTGTTTATGCAAGGCTTGACTGCAGGGCTGAATGAATCTAGGACCCAGGTAACAATTTTTTTTTTTTTTTCCATGTGGAACTGCAGCCAAAATGTTTAGGTAGTGGAAGAGAAATGCAATTTGTCAGGTTTGTCTGCAAGCCTTTTTGCAAATCTGTCATCCAAATTTTGAAATTGGTTGTCAGCACAAAAATTTTAAATTTCCCATCACCTCCTGTCGTGACAATTTTTCACTGTAGGGACCAAAAGGGCAATAAAAAAATCAGACTGAGGGTATTTACACCTGGTTCCATCAAATGTAACCTTTGTAGCTGTACTTTGAAGTAGTACAAAAACTAGTAAGGACTACTGGGACAGTTGGGGATGTTGCTTGTGCTGACATGCACAGGCAGCTTCGAAAGACAACAGACACCATGTCTCTGCTCCTCTTCTAAGGTAAAGAATTGACAGAAGAATTCCTTTGGTGAAGGAGCAGATGTGGGTCTTGTGTGCTTTGTTCCTGTGACTTCCTTTGGTGGAGGATCAGAGTTTGGTGGAGGACTTCAGAGGTAGATCTTCTGTGGTGGTCTCTCAATACTCCATTAGAGGAGTAGAGGCGCCCCCAGGACTTCTTTTGGAGGAGCAGCAGAGGTGGGTATTCTGTGAGGTCACTTCCCTTGGAGGAGCAGATGCTGGTCTTTGAGGTGACTTCCCTTGGAAGGGTGGCAGAGGTGTGGCCTATGTGCTCTCCTCTCAGAACTTCTTTTGGAGGTGCCAAAGGCATGCCTTTGTGCTGTGCTCTCGGGACTTCCCTTGGGGGCGCAGAGGTGGGACTTGTCAGGTGACTTTCCTTGGAGGGAGCAGAGTTGGGTCTTCTGGGTTATGTTCTCTCAAGACTCCACTGGAGGAAAAGCAGAGGCATGTCTTCAGTGTGCTATCCTCCATAAACTTCCCTATGCCTGTTCATATTGTCATAGGTAGTGTCAATGTCTGCTTCCCGAGAGGCTGGGAGTGTGCGAAATACTGTGGCACCTGCAAGTCTAGAAGCCGCTGCTCCCCCCCCCCCCCCCCCCCCGTACCAGAAAGGGTGGAAGCTGTGAGGGGACCAAGTGAAACTGCAAAAAAGCCAACATATGGACTTTGATGCAAGTCTCAATGTTATCTATTGTAATTCTTTAAAACAAAGTCATATTTGCCAATTAGGATTAGTTACCTTTTTGCCCCAAAAACAGAATTGACACTTCATAGTGTTTGTAGATGCCGGTTTGTGCCCATACCTGCTTTTTGCTTTGTAAAGTGTTCAGTCCCAGAAAAATGACGCTCTTGCAAGACACTTCAGTTTGCTTCAGTGGCGGCTGGCTCTTGGCTGCCTCTTATGTAAGAGTTGCCTCTCTCCGCTTTGCAGCTTCATGTCTTCTGCCTGCTCAGTGGGCAAATGTTCACCATTGTCACACTACAGACTAATTGCCCACTAAGCAGGCAGAGGGTGCTTGGGGATACTGCAAAGTTTATTAAAAACTGAACTCCAGGCATTAAAGGGGTTGTAAACCCTCATGTTTTTCACCTTTAATGCATCCTATGCATTAAGGTGGAAAAACATCTGACAGTTACGGCCCCCCCAGCCGCCCCGTTTTACTTACCTGAGCCTGTTACCTGCTGCGCTCGCCCCTGAGGTCCTCCTCCGCTCAGTCTGGCCGTTGATTGGCTAGAGTGGATGGATTGATAGCAGTGCAGCCATTGGCTCGCGCTGCTGTCAATCACATCCAGTGACGTAGGGGCGGGGCCGAGTGATAGTGAGCGGCTATAGCCACCAGCTGTATCACGGGAGCGCGCCCGCAAGTACTAACCCCCATGGGAGAGGGCTCCCATGTAGGGGTTTAGTTCTTGTGGGGAGGAGCCGAAGACAGCTGCCGAGGGACCCCAGAAGATCAGGTTTGGGGCTACGCTGTGCAAAACGAGCTGCACAGTGGCGGTAAGTATAACCTGTTTGTTTTTTAGAAAAAAAAAAAGAATATCCTTTACAACCCCTTTAAATTATTTCTTACGGTTTAGCAGTTTCTCCAATACAGAGGTGTTCCTTCCATAGAATGCATTAAAAATAAAAAAAACCTTTCCTTTGCAGCCCCTCTAATTCAGCGAGAATGAGCTTTGTCCCCTTCATTACAGGTTAAGAAGTTCACGGGCCACTATGCACATGACTTTCCAATCCTCTTTATACTCTCACTCCATTTTGTAAATCTGCCTACAATGTTTATATGAACGCTTCTTCGATGAAATAAAGTGGTTCTGAAGATTAAGGTTTTTTTTTAAAAAAAACTTCAGTGTGCTGCTTTTGTGTCTTCCCCCCCCCCCCCCCCCTTTTTACTCACCTGATCCCAATCCAGAGATGTGTACGATAGCAGATCCTCTCTTGGGTCTCTGCCTCTTTATTGGCTGAGACACAGCAGCAGGAGCCAATCGCTGCTGTCAGTCACAGCCAGTGGGGGGGTGGGGGCGCAGAGAAACAGTTTGGAAGCAAGCAGCTTGCTCTGGGGGCACTTGGCAGGAGGAAGTGGCCTGGAGAACCGCTAGGGGACCCAAGAAGAGGATTGGGCTGCTCTGTGCAAAAATATTGCCCAGAGCAGGTAAGTATAACATGTTTAAGTAAAAAAAAATTCTCTCATCGTCCATGGACCGACGCAGCTCTCATACTGATTACATGTGGGTATATGTCCCTGCTCGCAGGAGAAGATCTAGGCAGAATGTTAGATGTTAAAACATTCTAGAACAAGCCAGAGCTGAACAGCCCCGCCCAGGGGGGTGGTCCCTCCGGACATTACCCTCCCGCCTGCAGCTAGCAGCCTGTTTTTTTCTGCCTAGCAGAAGACGAAGATGTGGCTCCCTCAGGAGCCAGTCTCCTGGAAGATTTTTCATAAAAAATTTTTTTTATTCCTTTGAGAATTTTATTTTTTGAGACCTTCAATCAACTGTCGGCTGGGCAACAGGTTGGGTACACTAGTATCCTCGTAGTCTTCCCTGTCCGACCATCAAGCGTGCTGATCCTCGCCTTGTGTGCGTGAGACTCAGTTCACGACATACCCCATGGCTCCAGGGGTGGCCGGGTTGCTTTCATGCTCCCACGGTCCTCTCAAGATTGAACAGTACCTACTGTATCTCTCGCGGTTGACCGGGCCGACAGCTACGCAGTACGACTCTGTGATAGGTCTGTCTGAAACAAGCCAGTGAGTCCCTCTATTGGCACCGAGGGTGTTCTCCAAGGTGCTTGCGGGACGGGTAAGTAGTCTCTCCTGCAAAGAAGGTAAGTACATGCTGGCTGTGTTTCTGTGTGTGGGGGGTTCTCCCTGTCTCCCCCTGTGATGCTGCTCTCTGCACCCTGTACTGGTGCTGTGTGGGGATACTTGGGGGGTCGTTCTGCCCTGGGAGGGGGGGCGCTCTATGCTGTTTTTATATGCTGGGAAGTGTTCTGGAGGACCTTGTGTGATGTTTTGCGTGCGCCATTGGCGCGGTATTTTAAATTTAAAAAATGCGCCATCGGCCGCCATTTTGCCGCGGCACAAGCGCCCGGCAGCCATTTTCTTGTAGCCACTGCACTTTTTGTTTCGGTTTCGGCCTCTAGCGACGCTGCTGAACGGCGCAAAATATTTTCTCCTCACAGCTCCTTCACTCTCCTCAGGCTTCACGCTACAGCGCGGCTCATACAGCGGTCCCTAGGGGTGGTGAGTCCTCCGGGTATCCCCTCCTCAGCGCAGCCAGTGTGGACTGTACTATTCACTGTTATATAGAATAGGGTCTCAGAGGGTGGCAAAGATGGAGTCTGGTTCACCTGCTTCTCCCCACTTGCCAGAGGCAACTGGCAGTGCTCCTGCGGTCCCTATGGACCAGTTGTCGGCAGCCCTGGAATCATTCCTTGTCAAGCTGGAAGCGGTGTGCGAACGCACGGGGGCTGTAAAGCGCCCCCTCCCCACACAATCTCCACATGGGGAGTGCTCTGAGTCAGATATGGGCCTAGCTACTGCTGCTCAGGACCCTAATTCTGAGGATGTTGACGTGTTTAGTCAGGACATTTCTTGTGAGGAAGACCCCTGTCTTGAACCACCAACTGACAGGGTGCTTGTGAGTTAACTCATTGATGCTGTGAGGGATGATCTCAAGCTAAATGTTGAGGCTGAGGAACCTCAGGCGGACACTATGACCTTTTTGGTTCTTTAAAAGCCGTATCTTCAAAAAGTTTTTCCATATGTGCCTTTTTTTGATGCATACATTGACCAAGTCTGGGATAAGCCGCAGAAGACTTTGACGGTCCCGCGGCGCATAGACTTACGGTACCCCTTTAAAGAGGACCTGGTTAAAAAGTGGGCTCAACCCCCGGTGGTCGACCCCCCCGGTCGCCCGTTTAAATAAAGCCACCATGCTTCCAATGGAAGGGACTCCTGCATTTTAAGGATCCCGCTGACAGGTCAGAGGTGGCGTGTAGAACTATGTTCACCTTATTGGGGGCCGCCTTACGCCCTATAGTGGCAGCAACACTGGTGTCTCAGACACTCACAGGCTGGGCACGGATATTGTACCAGACGGTGCAGAAGCATAATCTCCCTCCTGAAACCATTGCCCTGGCTCAATAGCTTGCGCAGGGTTTGGTCTTCGTGTGCGATGCCACTGTGGATGCGAGCCCTTTAATAACTGGGGCCTCCGTTTCGGCTGTGGTGGTGCATCGCCTTATCTGGCTGAAATGCTGGTCAGCCGTCCTAGCTTCCAAAAAGCTCCTGGCTGACTTGTCCTTTAAGGGCGGTAGACTGTTTGGGCCTGCCCTGGATGACATTATTAAGAACGTCACAGGAGGTAAGGGCACCTTCCTTCCCCAGTCTGTTAAGGGAAAGGAGCCCCACCGCAGGCCGCGCCCTTCCTTTCCGGCGAAGAAGACGTTTTTTCGTCAGTCAGATTCCACGGACAAGCCCACCCAGACTGAAAAAGGTGCGGCTGGGGGACAAAGACGTCCCTGGGTGCGTAAGCCTACCAAGCAAGCTCCCAAGTCCACCTCCGCATGAAGTCTTGCCCCTGCCTGACTCTGGGGGGTGGGGACGTCTTCGCAAGTTCTCGGTGCGGTGGACCTCCCTGATCTCCGACCGGTAGGTGTGCGAGGTGGTCACCTCGGGATACAGGATAGAGTTCCGCTCGTGGCCCCCAAACAGGTTTTTCTTTATCGTACACCACGGGACACAGAGCTAGTCATTACATAATGGGTTAAGGGTCACCAGCGGTGATTGGACACTGGCACAACCAATGGAAGACAGTTCCCCTCCATATAACCCCTCCCATCAGGGAAGTACCTCAGTTTTTTCGCCAGTGTCGAAAGGTGTTGGACGCGTTAGGAGGTGCTAAAGGAAAGCTCTACCAAAGAGACCCTCTGGGGGTAAAAGAGCTATGCTTTCGGATCCATCCAAGACGCCTACAAATGAGCTGAATCTGGATGGGATCCGGGCCTCATCCATGAGGCGTCGCCTGTAATGTTCTTCTTCGGAGGACTGGGCTCTAAGATCCAGCACTTTCGCTATTTCGCTATAAAGTCCTGGTAAGAGTCTTGTACAAGGCCCAGGGGAGAGGTATCCTTTAAATAGGAACCCATATCCCTGAAGGTTGGCACACATAGCCCACCGTGAAGGGTGAAGTTTGGTATCTGTCTGAAATCTTTCAGCAGAAAAACCTGCGGCGTGGATAAGGTGAGATTAGAAGGTCCATAACTAGGTTGGGACCTTTTTCAAAAAGTGGATGTCTTCTTTTTTTCCACCACTGGGGGGAGTAAAGAGCTGAATATACTCACCTCACTCTGTTCAGTGTCGGCTTCGGCGAAGTACACTGCTCGTCACCTCTGCTGCTGAGCTTGCTGGGGCACCCCGATCCTCCTTTCGGTGGCCGACCAGACACCTGCAGATGCAGGTAAGTGAGAACAAGGGCTGATGAGAGTCCTCTCTCACTATGGCCACCGCGCTAAGGGCCGCGCGGGAGCGCGCTTTATCGGAGGGGGGGGGGGGCGAAGGCGTGCGCGGGCACGTGGCGCGCGCAGGCACAGAAACGGCGCCAAATTTAAAAGACAGTGTGAGAAGCACTGCAGCAGCAAGCAAGCTCGTTAGTTCTCTTATTCCTGGCAGAGAAACACAGCAGCTATACAGGGACGTAAGACTCCATGTGGTTGGATTGGGTACTTCCTAGAAGACATCCATGTTATGCATAGTTATGTGTTAAAAGTTGCATACTTAATGTATTTGCTAAACTGAACACGGTAGTATATGCATTTAGGTACCTTGTATTTTGTCTAAACAGTAAGCCTTCCAGGGGAAGTAATACGGACAAAAAGAGATAAGAAAGCACCACCGCCTGAGAGGAGGCTCTAACTGTGCTGACTCGGTACCTTTCTCTCCTGTGTTGCTAAATGCACCTGTTCAGGATGAGCCATTACCTCTGTCAGGTATGGCGGCTTCCTCAGTGAAGCCTGGGCCTGTATATGTCACTGAGGACACTTTATCAGCTGCCCTAAATAATCTGGAGGCAAAAAATTGCTACCTTAATCGCTAAGTCCTCTAAAAAGGGACAATAAGCGAAGCAGGTCTCTTCCAGTATTGGACCTCCCTTCAGAAGTACCTGAGGGAGGAGGATGAGGAGGAGGAGGCTACATCAGCAGAGGATGAGGAGCCAGATTTTAAGGTCACAGGTACAATGCTATAGCAGTGCATTTAAGTTAACCTCTGCGGAGGTAACGGAATTACCTGTCTCCTCCCTAGGGTCATTAAGATCCCTGCAAGGTGCATGCTCCTTCCCGGTTCATCCGTTACTAGAGGATCTAATATACGCAAACTGGCAACATCCAGATAAGCGTTTCTCACCTCTAAAAAGGTTTAACATTCTTTATCCTATGGGGGAAATTTTTTTTTTTAAAGAAATGGAGCCTGCCTGCGGTAGTTGCGGCTATTTCTTGTGTAAATAAAAACCTGACATGTCCGGTGGATAATGTACAAGGGTTTAAAAGATCCTTCTGAGAGGAAGTTGAAATCCTCCTCCCTTTTGGCCGGCTCAATTACCCAACCTGCAGTAGCAGCAGTCGGTATGGGTCAGGTCATCAGCCAACAGGTAAAGCAGGGGCTGAAGGAACTGCCTTCAGAGCAGGCTAGAAATTGGGAAAATTTGCCTAAAGCCTTATGCTTCACAGTGGATGCCATGAGAGATTCTATCATACAAGCATCACGCCTTACACTCCAGCTGGTACAGATGCGCAGAGTACTTTGGCTTAAGCATTGGTCAGCGGAGACCCCATGCAAAAAGCTGTTGGCAAGTTCCCGTTCCATGGCGAACGCCTATTTGGGGAAGATTTAGAAAAATAGATACAGAAGATCAAGTGGTAAAACGACTTTTACCTGAGAGAAAGAAAAACAAGAGATCTTGTTTTAAACGCTCTCTCCCCAGCTCCCGGGGAAATCTGACTCCAACCAGTGGCGGCGGCCTGTTTTATCCGCCCACAAAAGCCAAGGGGCAAGCTCAGAAGAACAAGAAGCCGTGGGGTGCAAGAGCTAATAAGCAAGCCCCAAAGCCTCTCAGTGAAGGGGCGCCCCCGCTCGGCCGAGTGGGAGGAAGGCTTTGTCAGTTCTGAGCAACTTGGTGGTCAGAAATCCAGGACAATTGGGTAGTATCCACAATATCCTCAGGGTACAAACTGGAATTTCGAGAGATCCCATCTTCTCAATTCCGAGGTTCAAGACTCTCCAAGGATCCACAAAAAAGAGAATCCTTCTTCAAAGGTTTGAATCACTTAAGGGCTCAAGGGGTAGTTACAGACGTACCCCAAAAAGAGCGAGGTTCAGGTTTTTACTCAAACCTCTTTGTGATTCCAAAGCCAAATGGAGATGTCAGACCCATCCTGGATCTAAAATCCCTAAATCGGTTCCTGAACGATCGCCATTTTCGAATGGAAACGATCCGATCCGTGGCCGCCACTTTAAAGGGCGGAAAATTCATGGCGCCCATAGATATCAAGGACGCACATTTACACATACCCATCCTCCCCGCTCACCAAAGATTCCTAAGGTTTGCGGTAGAAGATCGCCACTTTCAATTTGTGGCTCTGCCGTTTGGTGTAGCCACCGCGCCCATAGTTTTCACAAAGGTGCTAGCTCCTCTGTTAGCAAACCTAAGAACACGGGGCATTGCGGTAACAGCCTATCTGGACGATCTACTAGTAATAGATCAGTCAAAGGACGGATTGGGTCACGCTGTACACACTACAGTAGGATACCTGGAGCATTTAGGATGGATTATAAATTTACAAAAATCCTCTCTCCAGGCCCAAAGAAGGATAGGGTACCTGGGCATGATCATAGATACAGCCCAAAACGGGGTATACCTGCCAGAACCGAAGATACAGTCTCTGAAAGACCTGATCCACAAGGTCAAAGCAAACAAGAGGCCGTCTGTTCGCCTTTGCATGAGACTATTGGGAAAGATGGTAGCCTCCTTCGAGGCGGTCCCTTACGCCCAGTTTCATTCGAGACTACTTCAAGGCAATATTTTAGCTTCCTGGAACAGGAAGAGCCAAGCTCTGGATATACCCATGCGCCTGTCCTCAAGTACGCCACAGCTTCGATTGGTGGCTAGAAGCCAGGAATTTACGGAAGGGAAAGTCCTTCCTCCCAGTGGCCTGGAAGGTGGTATCTAGGGATGCCAGCCTATCGGACTGGGGTGCAGTATTCGAGGAGGCTTCTACCCAGGGAACCTGGGCCAAGACTCAGGGGATCCTGCCCATCAATGTGCTAGGATCCGGGCGGTATATCTAGCCCTCAAAACCTGGACATACAGGTTACAGGGCTACCCAGTTCGGGTTCAATCCGACAATGCTACTGCAGTAGCTTACATCAATCACCAAGGAGGCACCCGCAGTCGGGCAGCCCAAAGAGAGGTGAACCGGATCCTGGCATGGGCAGAAGAGCATGTACCTTGCCTTTCTGCAATCTTCATTCCAGGGATGGAAAATTGGCAAGCAGACTACCTGAGTCGTCAGCAGCTGCTACCAGGGAGTGGTCTCTTCACCCCGAGATCTTTCAGGCCATATGTCTGAGATGGGGAAACCCAGATGTAGACCTGCTAGCTGCCAGGTTCAACAAGAAATTGGACAACTTTGTGTCCAGAACGAGAGATCCTCTAGCCTACGGGACAGACGCTCTAATAATACAGACGCTCTAATAACTCCATGGAATCAGTTCTCACTGATCTAGGCATTCTCTCCGATCCCTCTTCTACAAAGACTGCTTCGCAGGATCAAGGAGGAGGGAATACCAGTAATCCTAGTGGCCCCAAACTGGCCCAGGAGGCCTTGGTACGCCGAGATTGTAAAAACGGCGATAGGAAGGCCCTGGAAGTTTCCACTCCGACACGACCTGCTGTCACAGGGTCCAGTATTCCACCCTTCCTTACAAAGGCTAAAGTTGACGGCCTGGCTGCTGAGACCCACATTTTGAAAAAGAGAGGGGTCTCTGGTCCGGCTCTTTCTACGCTCATTAATGCTAGAAAGCCAGCCTCCAGACTCATCTATCAGAGAGTCTGGAGAGCATACGTTTCCTGGTGTGAATCCAGATGTTGGAATCCTCAGAAGTATGAAATAAGTAGGATTCTTGCTTTTTGCCAGTTAGGAGTGGATATGAATTTAGCCCTTAGCACCATCAAAGGGCAAATATCGGCTCTATCAGTCTTCTTTCAGAGACCATTGGCATCTCACTCCCTAGTTCGGACATTCATTAAGGGGGTACTGAGGATAAATCCTCCAGTTAGGACTCCCTTGTGTCCATGGGATTTGAATTTGGTATTGTCAGTGTTGCAAAAGCAACCTTTTGAACCTATTCGCCATATTCCTTTAATTATATTAAGTAGGAAGTTGGCCTTTCTGATTGCTATAGCTTCTGCTAGGAGAGTATCAGAGCTAGCAGCTCTTTCTTGTAAAGAGCCTTATCTAATTTGTCACAAGGACAAAATCGTCTACGACCCCATCCGGCTTTTCTACCTAAGGTGGTGTCGGCTTTTCACTTGAATCAAGACATTGTTCTGCCTTCCTTTTTTCCAAACCCGCGGACGGCGGGGGAAAAATTATTACACTCTCTAGATCCAGTGAGAGCGGTAAAGGTGTATCTGCAAGCAATCGCTCAGATACGTAAAACAGATGTTTTGTTTATTTTACCAGATGGGCCCAAGAAGGGCCAAGCGGTATTAAAATCCACCATTTCCAGGTGGATTAGACAAGTAATTATTCAAGCTTATGGTTTAAAGAACAGGACTCCTCCTTTTCCTGTTAAGGCGCACTCTACCAGGGCGATAGGTGCTTCATGGGCAGTGCACCACCAGGCTTCGATGGCTCAGATCTGTAAAGCTGCAACTTGGTCTTCAGTCCATACATTTTCCAAATTCTATCAAATAGATGTGAAAGGACATGAGGATTCCGCCTTTGGGCGAAGTGTGCTGCAGGCAGCAGTATAGGGCTTCTGGTCCGCAAGCGGCCTGTTTTGATCTGTGTCTCCCCCCCTTCATATGAGCATTGCTCTGGGACGTCCCATTATGTAATGACTAGCTCTGTGTCCCGTGGTGTACGATAAAGAAAATAGGATTTTTATAACAGCTTACCTGTAAAATCCTTTTCTTGGAGTACACCACGGGACACAGAGGTCCCCCCCTTCTTATGGGAACCTTACTGCTTTGCTACAAAACTGAGGTACTTCCCTGATGGGAGGGGTTATATGGAGGGGAACTGTCTTCCATTGGTTGTGCCAGTGTCCAATCACCGCTGGTGACCCTTAACCCATTATGTAATGACTAGCTCTGTGTCCCGTGGTGTACTCCAAGAAAAGGATTTTACAGGTAAGCTGTTATAAAAATCCTATTTTTCCTTCGAACCTCCCTCTCCTTCCGGCCCGCCGGGCGGCCCTCTTGGGGGGCCCGTACAGGATGTGCTCGGGCGCGGAGTAATTGTGCTGGTTCCGTCACAAGAGGTTTCAGGGGTTTTACTCAAACCTGTTTGTCGTCCCGAAAGGACGGGTTTCGGCCAATCCTGAATGCCTGTGAGGGTACAAAAATTCAGGATGGAATCTATTCGCACGGTGATCGCGGCCCTCCTCCAAGGGGATTTTTTGGCGTCCTTGGAAATCAAGGACACTTACTTGCACATCCCAATCTGCGCAAGCCACCAGAGGTTTCTGCGCTTTGCCATAAGCGAAGTCCACTATCAGTTTGTGGCCCTTCCCTTCGGTCTAGCATCAGCACCACGGGTTTTCACCAAGGTGCTGGCCCCTGTTCTAGCTTTGCTGAGACAGCGAGGAATTGTTATCGTGGGCTATCTAGACGATCTCCTTCTCAGAGCAGAAAATGGCTCAGATATGGAGGAAAATGTGACGATAGTCAGTCAGACCCTCCGGGACTTCGGTTGGGTTCTGAACACGCGGAAGTCAGCTCTAGCCCCGACTCAGCGTTTGGAGTATCTGGGTCTGATCCTGGACACTTTGGCAGCAAGGGTGTTTCTGCCCTCAGAGAAGCTACTGACACTTCGGTCAGCAATACAGGTTTTGTCGTCCCGAAAATGGTCGTCAATTCGCTTCTGCATGAGAGTCCTGGGACTGATGGTGGCCTCCTTCGAGGCGGTTCTGTATGCCCAATCACACACTTGGGCATTGCAGAAGGGAATTCTGTCAGTTTGGGACAAGTCCCCATTGTCTTTGGATCTTCAGATCCAGGTGAGTCACTCTGTCAAGGCGTCCGACGTGGTGGCTGAGGTCCCCGGCTCTTCGGGCCGGGAAGTCTTTCCTCCCCATCCACTGGACGGTGATCACAACGGACGCCAGCCTGACGGGCTGGGGAGGAGTGTGGGGAGTCCTGTCGGCTCAGGAGCTCTGGACTCCAGCCGAATCTCGTCTCCCATGTCCTGGAATTGCGGGCGATCAAACTGTCTCTCCGCTTGGTCGAAGAGGCTACAGGGCCGCTCGGTCAGAATCCAGTCTGACAACGCCACGGCTGTGGCGTATGTCAACCATCAGGGGGGCACTCAAGGGCCTGGCTGTGGCATCCGAGGTCGCCCACATCCTAAGATGGGCGGAAAGCAGCGTGCCGGCGCTGTCAGCCGTTTACATTCCGGGCGTAGAAAACTGGCAGGCGGACTATCTGAGCCGCCATTCCCTGGACCAGGGGGAGTGGTCCTTGCATCCGGAAGTGTTTCAGCTCCTTTGTCGACGATGGGGCACTCCGGATGTGGACCTGATGGCGTTTCGACTCAATCACAAGGTGTCGAGGTTTGTGGCCCGGTCCAAGGACCCCTGGGCGGATGCCTCGGATGCGTTAGTGGCCCCGTGGGGTCGGTATCGCCTGATATGTCTACCCTCCGCTGCAGTTGATTCCCCGTCTGCTGCGCAGGGTAGCGGCCGAGGGTATTCCGGTGATCCTCATTGCCCCGGACTGGTCTCGGCGTCGTTGGTACGCCGATCTGGTACGTCTCATCGTGGATGTCCCTTGGCGCCTGCCCTTGAGGGAGGACCTTCTATCTCAAGGTCCTATCTTTCATCCTGCTTTACAGTCTCTGGCTTTAACGGCATGGCTATTGAGAGCCAGGTGCTGAAAGACCGAGGCCTGTCTGATTCGGTAATTTAAACCATGCTCAGGGCACGGAAGTCTTCTAGGAAGATCTATCACCGTACCTGGAGAGCTTGCATCGCTATGTGCGAGGAGCTAGACTGGCGTCCACGGACGTACTCTATCCCCAGAATCCTGAGGTTCTTACAGCGTGGTGTTGCTCAAAGGCTGGCTTTGAGCACTATTAAGGGTCAGATTTCGGCCTTGGCCGTTTTTTCTTTCAAAGACCCCTAGCTGGTCATTCCTTGGTTAGCACTTTTGTGCAGGGGGTACGCCATGTGGTTCCACCTGCCAAGCCCCCGCTCCCTCCTTGGAATCTGAACTTAGTGCTTTCGGTTCTTCAGGAATCTCCTTTTGAGAATATAAGAGATATTCCTCTTTCAACTTTGTCCCAGAAGGTGGCTTTTTTAGTGGCCATCACTTCTGTTAGACGAGTGTCTGAGTTGGCGGCTCTGTCATGTAAGTCGCCTTACCTGGTCCTCCATAAGGACAAGGCGGTATTGCGACCGTCTTTTCTTCCTAAGGTGGTTTCGGCTTTTCACCTTAACGAAGACATTGTCATTCCGTCCTTGTGCCCTCATCCATCGCATCCTAGGGAGGTTGCGCTTCACAATTTAGACGTGGTGTGTGCCTTACGGGTATACCTGGTGGCTACCGCTCCTATTCGGAAGTCTGACTCGCTGTTTGTGTCTGTCTCTGGTCCGAAACAGGGCCAAGCGGTGTCGTCTGCCACCATTTCTAGGTGGATCAGACAGACTGTTATACAGGCCTATGCCATTAGGGGACGGGCGCCTCCCTTTCCGGTCACGGCGCATTCCACCAGGGCAATCGGTGCTTCCTGGGCTTTCCGACAAGTGTGCAAGGCGGCGACCTGGTCGTCCGTTCAACCTTGTAGAACTTTGAACAGGTATGATGTGGCTGCATCTTCAGATGCTTCCTTCAGCCGCAAAGTGTTGCAGGCCGCTGTCTAATGTTGCAACTCCTCCATTGAGGGGCTCTGCTGGTTTGGAGTGAAGTTTTGGTGGTTCCTTACTTTTTTGCTCCCACCCTTTTCTTATACTGCTTTGGGACGTCCCACATGTAATCAGTATGAGAGCTGCATCGGTCCATGGACGATGAGAGAAAATAGGATTTTTGTACTCACCGTAAAATCCGTTTCTCTGACGTCCATGGACTGACACAGCACCCACCCTTCTTTTAAGGTTTGTACTGCTTTGTTACGAACTGAGGCTGCTAGCTGCAGGTGGGAGGGTAATGTCCGGAGGGACCGCCCCCCTGGGCGGGGCTGTTCAGCTCTGGCTTGTTCTAGGATGTTTTAACATCTAACATTCTGCCTAGATCTTCTCCTGCGAGCAGGGACATGTACCCACATGTAATCAGTATGAGAGCTGCGTCGGTCCATGGACGTCAGAGAAACTGATTTTACGGCGAGTACAAAAATCCTATTTTTTTTTTTTTTTTTTTAACAATACATATTTGGTAGATGCACATACGTTCAACAATTTAATGGCGGCTTCTTTTGACTCCTGGGTTTTCATTGGGAAGATTTCAACGTTTGTGATGCAGGAATGCAAGCATAACCGTGCGTGTTTCTGTAGCGCACTAAAATGTAAGTTTTTGCTGGCGCGCTGTGGTGCCATTCTTGTACCTTCAGCACGTTTTGCTAACATGCATGAAAAATCAGGTGCCAAAATGCATGAAAACTGCAAGTACCATGCGTATTTGTGTGGTGTGAATTTTGCACTTCAATGTGATTTTTCATGTGTAGGCAACCAACCCATTGACATGAATGGGCTGCCCTAAATGCGATGCACCAAAATGCATGTTATTATTGGCAATGGGGAGGGAGGTGCAGATAATGAGCGCCAAAAAAGCTATTATTCCTGCCAGCGACTGGCTTTCTCATGAAAGCGGCCGTTTCTTTACACAGTTGTCCATTTATAAGATATTTCTAGCACATAGCATGGACATTCAAAGAATTACACCCCAAAATACATTCCGCTACTCCAGGTGTGAGACTTTTTTTTTTTTTCCCCCCAGCCACAGAGGCCCAACATGCAGGGAAGCACCATCAGGTGTTCTAGGGACATAAATTTCAAATCTAATTTTACTACCCATTACATTTTTGTGAGGCACTTATGAGTGTAGAGGTGTGCATCTTCACTGGTCCCACAATTCGTTTACGATCATCCTGTCCACAATTCGGTTTGATTCCGTGATGCATCACGATTACTGCGCAAGGTTAGTCTTTTTATCCAAAAATTCAAGCAGTCAAAAACTCAATTTTTTGGCAGAGGGATCAGTGGCACTCACCTGCTCTGTTAGTTGATTCCCCTTCCGGTGCCTCCAGTGAAGCCTCTCCTTATGTCTGGCCTCCTTGATCTCCTCCTACCCCCCTGCACTGTACTGGTTGTCAGCTCATCAGCTGACTTTCTGCTTCAGTGAAGGGGAGGGGGCTTTATCGGCCATGCAGTCTCTGACTCTTTTTTTTTCTCCCGGAGAGGCAGAGCACCACACGGAGTGACAGATGTCACCAGAGATTGATTCGGCTGACTCGCAGCATCGTCAACGTCTGAATCGCGATGCTGCGATTATATTCAACACCCCTACTGTAGTGGCATGGATGTGGCACGGATGATCACTGATGGTAACCGGTCACAATGAGCAGAGCGGGCAGATGACAAATCGATGTCCATTCTGCATATGCAGACACGGACACAGCCCAATCTACTCTACGGGCCCTCTGATCAGTTTGCCCAGACATGGGGATGGATCCCCTTCTGTTTTTTAAAGTGGTTCGGATTGGAGATAGGCAGGTGATGACAAACACAAGTCCGTTTTACATCTGCCAATCTATAGAGGTGAATGCAGGGTCCGATTGGGGTCCACCTGATAAGACCGGCAGACCCGATCGCGTGAAAGGGGCCTAAGGCTGCTTTCACACTAATGCACTGCGGTTTACCTGCTCCTCAACTGACCACCTTCCTCAGGATTCCTGCAGGTATTTCTGGCTGCTGGTGGGTATTGCTGGCTGGTTCCCGACCCACCATCCTCGAATCAGTGTGACAAGAGCTGGTGCTAGAGGATGCATGCTGCTGCAGTAGAGCAGAGCCGATGCTTCCTGTATCACTCCTCTCACAGGCAGAGTACATTTGGTTTCACTCTGCCTGTGACAGGAGCCAGTACTATATAGGAAGCTTTGGCTCTGCTTCCTCTAGAACTGACTCCATTCTTCACACTGATACTCAGGATGGCGGGTCGGGAACCCGCGATCTGGGTTTGCCGACCCGCCATCCCAGAGCAAGAGGTGGCAGGCCACATCAAAGGACATTGTGGGCCACATGTGGCCCTCGAGCCAGCAGTTAGGAACGCCTGTCCTAGAGTCTTCTGTAATGTGTAGCAAGTGTACTTATCAAATAGAAATGTGGGGTGTTCTCTTTTATTGTAAAGGACACAGGGATCAGTTGTTAGACCAGGGTTCAACAAATCCCAGGTTAACATGGTCGATAAAAATTGCTTCCTGGGCTATTGTCGGCTATCCGCATCCACCTCCCACTTGCCGACCACAGTATAATAGCTAAAAGACTGCTAAAGTGCGGCCCTCCAGTTCCAGGAGGGTGTCTATTGACGTCCCTGCAGAACCCCACCCAGGGTGTGAATCGGGCACGCTCTGTGATCGCTGTGTCCTTCAGATATGCTGTTTGGTGTGGGTTTTATTTGTTTTTTTTAGCAAAAAAAAACCCAGTGGTGATTTAAATACCACCAAAAGAAATATCTATTTGTGTTTGTTTGAAAAAATAAGATTTTTGGTTAGTGTTGCATGACTGCCAACTGTCATTCAAATTGGCATAGGGCTCAAAGCTGAAAATTGGCCTGGGTAGGAAGGGGGTAAAAGTCCCCTGTAGGAAAGTGGTTATAAAAAAAAAAAACTGGCTCCTAACTTCTTTTTTTTTTTTTTTTTTTCTGAACTCCTAGATATAAATGTGTCAAGCCCGGTCAGACTATGGGTTACGTTGCTACCTTCAGGTGATTGGACACTGTCAAGATGCTTGGCTGGGTCTGCCACCCTAGTATCCTACTATATCTCCACCCACTCTGAGGCCACAAAACACTTATTTAGGCATGACTTTGGGTTGTTGCAGCAGGAGGGACATATTTTGCAATGTGCACCTTTTTTCTATTTGGGTGTATGTTTTTGTTTGAAGTGTCCTGGATACTGAACAATAAAGATTTTGAATAATCTGGCATCCTACTTAGATGTAACTTTCTCTCTTCATAGGAGACAATGGAAAAGTAACCACAGTAGTGGCCACGCCAGGTCAGGGACCTGACCGTCCGCAGGAGGTGTCCTATACGGATATCAAAGTCATCGGCAATGGTTCGTTTGGTGTGGTTTATCAAGCAAGACTTGTGGATTGTGGAGAGATGGTGGCAATTAAGAAAGTTCTGCAAGACAAGAGGTTTAAGGTAAGGATCCAATTGGTCAATTTAATGGTTAATCTGTATTGACAATTTTATTATTTTTTATCTGTGGGTGCTTGGATTCTAATTCATTAATTTGCATTCAATTTTATTTTTCTTCCTTTTATACAGAATCGTGAACTGCAGATCATGCGTCGATTGGATCACTGTAACATTGTGCGTCTGAGATATTTCTTCTACTCCAGCGGAGAGAAGGTCAGGCTGGCTTCCACCCACCTTAATTCCTCTCCATACTTGCACTTTACCAGATTCACTCAAATGCTTTCTGTTGTACCAAAATGATTTATCTTACTTTTTTTTTCTTCTCAAGTGTTCAAATTATTCTATTTTTTTTTGTCCTGCTCTGTCAAGTCTTTCAAGCTTCTGAACCATTGTAAAAAGAAAAGACCATGTTCAGATTACAGTAACCCTCAGAAGCTCCTCTTATCGTGGTTTACCAAACGCTGGTGGTTGCTTTGGGTTACCGATCCTTACTTTTGTCTTCTCCAATAAACGTATTTTGTCTTTAAAGTGGTTCTAAAGGCAGAATTTTTTATTTTATTATTTTTTTAAATCTTGATCACCTCAACCCCAGAAGGTTTTATTGCCTTCATGACCAGGCCGTTTTTTGTGATACAGCCCTGCGTTACTTTTGACTGACAAGTTGTGTGACGCTGTACCCAAATAAAATTTGTGTAAAATTTCTTTTTATTTGAATTTTTTTCACACAAATGGCTTTCTTTTGGTAGAATTTGATCACCTCCTGCAGTTTTTTGCGCTATAAACATAAAGACCAATTTAAATATATATATTACTTTCTGCTATAAAACATACTCAACAGAATAAAAAAAAAATCGAAATAAGTGTATATTGATTGGTTTGCGCAAAAGTTAGTCTACAGACTAAAATATTTTTATAGAATTTTTCTTTTCTTTTTTTTTTTCTCGTAATGGCGGCGATCAGAGACTTATAGCTGGACTGTGGCATACAAATCGGACACAACACTTTTTTTTTTTTTTTGGGAACCTGTTGTACTAATGCATTGATCAATGCTAAAAAAATGCATGATCATTGTATTAATAACACTGGCAGTGGTTATGGGGGGCAATCCAAAGGGTAAATGCATCCCTGTGGGGTGGTGCTTGTAGTGCAAGAAATACAAGATCTGTTTTCTGTCACAACGTCGATCTGCCTTGTTTACATAGGCAGACCACCGTTCTGTCTGCCTTGAACGATTGGCGGACACCAGGTCTGCCAGACCTGCTGATTGGCTCCCGCTGTGTCCTATCACTGCGGGAGCGGGTTGCTGGCCACGCCCCGGACGAAAAAAAAAATCATGCAGGTACTTGAATTTGCGCTAAAGGGCTGCCCGGCTGCAGTATATGTATTTGAGGCGGTCCTTAAGCGGTTTATGCATTAAGATAAAAAAATGTGTGCGGAAGCCATACTAATACTTGCCTGAGCCCCATCTCGATCCAGCGATGTGCACTAGTGTCTCGGCTACCTGGGACTCTCCCTCCTGATTGGCTGAGACACTGCATTGGCGCCATTGGCTCCCGCTGCTGTCAGGTACTGTGGGGAGGAGGTGGGGCCAAACCAAGGCTGTCTGAATGGACACAGAGCTGCTGCTCGGGTGCCTCATAGCAAGCTGCTTGTGGGGACACCCGACACGAGGGAGGGGCCAAGAGCGCCAGCAAGGGACCAGAGAAGAGGATCTGGGATCCTCTGTGCAAAATGACTTCTCAGAGCAGCGAAGTATAAAATGTTGGTCTTTTTTTCTCTAAAAATAACAATCACTTTAATGAAATCCTGTAGTATTACTGAATTTATGAGATTTTATGTGTTCTGTTTTAGAAGGATGAAGTTTATCTGAACTTGGTCCTGGACTTTGTCCCAGAAACAGTCTATCGCGTCGCTCGGCACTTTGCGAAAGCCAAATCCACGCTGCCGTCCCTATATGTGAAGGTGAGCTACAACAGGAACATGTCTGTGATGGAAGTTTGGTGGTGATTGTGGTCCTTCAGAAAGTGATTGTCTTGTCACCTCCCAGGTCTATATGTACCAGCTATTCCGTAGCCTGGCCTATATCCATTCTCAAGGTGTCTGCCATAGAGATATCAAACCACAGAACTTACTGGTTGATCCGGATACAGCAGTGCTGAAACTCTGTGACTTTGGCAGGTAAGCCTAAAATATGCCTTCTGTACGTAAGCCACCTACAGCAAGGGTTTTCAAGTACCATTGTGCTTGTGGAGGAACTGTAAAACCCCATTTGATTAAAAGATTTTTATTTAATTTTTTGATTCATACTTACCAATGTGGATGCAACATCAGACTGATGCTGTTGTCCCCCATCGCCTCTGCACTGAGAACCGAGCCACCGAACATCGCCGACAGCTCAGTTTTCACAGATCACCAAGAGTAGAGTTGCTGTCGGGCAGCGTCTCTCCTCTCTGCGCTGAGCTGTGGAAAGGCGGGGAGCAGCCATCTCAGCAGGTCGCTGAGAGCCTGAGTGCCATTAATTAAGGCAGCTGGCAGATCCAGACTTGGGATGACCCAGTGCCTCGACTGATGGCAACGTCCGTGGAGAGCGCACTTCAGACCGTTCTCCGCTGAAAACTGGTCACAGGAGTGCAAAACTAATTGCACTCCTGTGACCCAGAGGAGAAGCACAGCCTAAAAAGCTCAGGCTGGACTTCTCCTTTTTAAACGCTGCCATGACAAACAAGTTCACTAATGAAACATGGCACCACTGACCTCTTGGCTTATTTCCCTAATGCAGGGATATGCAATTAGCGGACCGCCAGCTGTTGCCAAACTACAAGTCCCATCATGCCTCTGCCTCTGGGTGTCATGCTTGATGCTGTCAGTCTTGCTATGCCTCATGGGACTTGTAGTTTGGCAACAGCTGGAGGTCCGCTAATTGCATATCACTGCCCTAATGTATGTCAAACCTTTTTGGGATATCTGGCTGTTTGACCTTGCTTCCTGACAGCTGCAATGCCCTGACACATTGTACTGTAAGCCACATATGTTTTTGTATCTGCTCGGCAGTCCTGTTGATATTGGCAACATTTCTGCTCTTGCCATTGGTCTGGGATGCATAGCGCATGCTACAGGTTTACGGGGGGGGGGGGGGGGGGAGAAGTATTTAATCCCTGCTGATTTTGTACTTTTGCCCACTGACAAATGATCAGTCTATAATTTTAATGGTAGGTTTATTTTAACAGACAGAATAACAATGTCCAGAAAAACGCATTATAAAAGTTATAAATTGATTTGCATTTTAATGAGTGAAAAAGGTAAGATTTTTGGCTCCCAGGTGTCTATACAGGTAACAAGCTGAGATTAGGAGCGCTCCTAAAGGGAGCTGAAAGTTCAAGTTGCCAAACGTCAACCTCAAAACCCTAATGACTTTGCTAGGATCTGCAAAGAGGAGTGGGACAAAATCCCTCCTGAGATGTGTGCGACCCTGGTGGCTAACTACAAGAAACGTCTGAACTCTGATTGCCAACAAGGATTTCTCCAAGTCATGTTTTGTGAAGGGGTCATTAAAATGTAAATCAATTTATAAAGGTTTTCTGGGTATTTTTGTTCTGTCTCGCACTGTTACAATAAACCTACCATTAAAATTATAGACTGATCGTTTCTTTGTAAGTGGACAAACGTACAAAATCAGCAGGGGATCAATTATTTTTTTTCCCCTCACTACCACTAGAACAGCAATGGCAGTTTCCACGTTGCTGTTTGAGTTTTCTTTAAAAATATTTATTTATAAAGAAAAGTGGAAATTTCTTTCTTGTCCTTTTGAGGGACACAGGAAATCTTAAACCTTCTGGATAATGCTATTCAGGATTTCTATAGCACCAACAGTTTACGCAGCACTTTACAACGTAAGGGCAGAACGTACAATTACAATACAGTTGAATACAGGAGGAATTAGAGGGCCCTGCTTGTTAGTGCTGACAATCAAAAGGAAGGTCTAGAGATGCAAGAGGTGGTACCTGGGGGATGGGTTGATGGAGAAAATGTGGAATTGTTAGGTGGGGGCGGAATAGGCTTCTCTAAAGAGATTTTTCAAGGATCGTCCTGAAAGTGGGCAGAGTAAGATTGTCACAGATTGGGGCAGGGAGTTTTACAGGATGGGAGAGGCTCTGGAGAAGTCCCGGCGGTGAGCATAGGAGGAGGTGACAAGGGAGCTAGAGAGCAGGAGGTCATGGGAGGAACAAAACTATTTATTTTGAGACTAGATTAGCAATGTAGCTGGGGGGGAAATTATGGATGGCTTTGTAAGTTGGCAGTATTTGGGATGGATTGAAGGGGGGGGGGGGGGATAGCCTACATAATGGTATGCCAGTGAGAAGGGAGTTGCAGTAGCTGAGGTGAGAGATGACCAGGGAGTAAATTGGCTTTGTGGTGTTATTTGGTTAGGAAGGGGCGTGTCTTAGAGATGTTGCATTGTTTACTACTGGCTATGAAGTCTGCTCACTGGCAAATTAAAATAATTGTAGGTCAGCCCAGAATATAACCCCTTTTATGTGATCAGCATGTCTGTTTTTTGCTGATGTCCTATAAGATGGATTTCTTCTGTAGAAATGCGTAGGTGTGTTGTGTTTTTTTTTTTTATTTTTTATTTTTTTTCCCTAAATGTAGGTGTGGCCTGTAGGGTCGGGATGCTGTAAATGCCCTTCCATGCTCTCTCGGCACACTCTGTATCTTTAACTTGCCTTGTGACCTTGGCCAATGGCCACAGAGACCATATCCTTCTGAGTTGCTCTAAGCCTTATCGGATGTGGCAATTTAACTTTCTCAGTAGCCATTAAAGTGGAACTAAATGCCAAATGGACACACAGGCAGGATTTTAATGCAAAATACATTACTATATCTCTTCTGCATTAGTTACCTGCCTGTCTGCTCCATACAATGAGCTGATCATACAAATTCAGCAATGCCGAGCTGACTGAAAGCTTGCACATGCACAGGAGTGATGTCAGCTTGGCCAGGCCAATGAAAGCAGGCGGCGATCACTACCCAGATGCCGGCCACCTAAGATGCCTGCGGTGGAGCTCCAGGAATGAAGGTAGGTATAGTTCTGCTTTAAGCAAAGTTACTGATTGTACTGAGATATGATTATGAAACAAATTTGATGAAACCTTTTAAAGTCAAAGGGGTGTGTTTAAAAAACCAAAAAATACACTTAATAGAATTGCACAGAGGCTCCCTCATCCCCAGGATTTGACTTGCAGCAGCAGACGTCATTGGCTTCTGCTGCCTTGCAAACCTTTTGAGTGGGGAGAGGTGGTACAAACAGTGCTGGATCAAGTAATGACTCGGGTGAGTATAAGGGAGGTGAAGTGGGTGATACCGTTGCCTAAACATTTTTTACCTTTTTAATGCAGGGAATGGATTAAGGTATAAAATGTTTAAACTTTAAAACCACTAAAAAATCTTCCTAGCTATATACACACAAAATGACTGAATAAAACCTGGATTTTATCTGTATTTTTTAAATGTAGTTAAGATTTCCTTTGCAATCAGGAATAGTTGTTTTTTTTTTTTTTCTTTTTTAAATTTCTCAGTGCAAAACAGTTGGTGAGGGGGGAGCCGAATGTGTCGTATATCTGCTCCCGCTACTATAGAGCACCGGAACTTATATTTGGAGCCACAGACTACACTGCAAACATTGGTAAGTTGATGCAGTGTGAAGCCAGATCTAGGTGATTAGCAGTATTGCTTACCCTGATCTTTGACATACCTGTGACTGTTTATAGTGACACTACTTTTTTTTCCCTTGCAGACATATGGTCAGCAGGTTGTGTTCTGGCAGAGCTACTCTTGGGTCAGCCCATTTTCCCTGGAGACAGCGGTGTGGACCAGTTGGTAGAGATCATAAAGGTCGGTTAAGCTGTGGTGTGTGTTTTGTAACATGTTATATCTATACCATTTACCGAAGAAGTATATTAGATCAGGTTATTTATTGATGCCCTGGGCTCACAGGAAGTGGGGTGAATGACATTGGGCATCATTCATCCAGCAGGACGATTTTTAATTTAATACGAGACACGTGTGTGTGTTAGCTTGATGCTAAAAGGTGGTGAACAATCCGGGGCTTCCTGTCCTGGACATTTAACATGGGTGATTGGTACGTTGTGTATATTTGTCATGGTTTTGCTATAATATGCCAGTGGTCAGATATTTGTAATCTGCCTTGTCTGGGTACTTTAGGACATGATTTTAAGCCATTTGTGTTTGTCGAATGTCTCGCCTAAACCAGGAACATGGCTTTTTTAGAAAGCTCCTGGGTCACACTCAAATAAGACCTTCTAAAGATGCTTTCTGTTGTGGATTTTCTTTCATTATTTATGCAGTTGAGATCAAGCTGTCCTTGGTGTGCTGCAGATATTTTCTGGCTGTACTGTGGACCTTGGTGTCAACTAGGAAGTTGGCCTATAGTGCCATCGATTGTACGCAATGCTTTACATATAATTGTACATTCACATCAGTCCCTGCCCTAAAGGAGCTTGGAATCGTAAGCAAGCTTCCGAACTTATTCGTACACATACATTGAGCGAAAAAAGAATTGCCTTAAATCACCTTTTTGTTGCTTTGCAGCCTGAAATTAAAACCATTTTTGTTATTTTATCCAGAGGTGTGCACTCAGTGCAACTTATAACATTCAAGTGAAAGATAAACCCAACATGTCAGAAAAAAATGAAAAACCCTAATTTCAGAGTTGGGAAAGGATCACCTTCTCAATGGCGCTCACAGCCATTTGACTTTCAACTGGGATCAGCTGTAGTCATTTTAATTGTCTCCACATGAAAAGCTTTCCTGGAGCATTTCAGTCCCTGGTAGTGCAACTGAAGCAACAATCAACTATGGGTGGCAAGGCACTGTCAAAACATCTCCGGGATAAAGTTGTGGACAGGCACAAGTCTGGAGATGGCTACAAAAATATCAAAGGCTTTATCAATGCCTAGAAGCACAGTCAAGTCTATTAATAAAGCTGAGTTCCACTCAAGTGGAACTTCTGCTTATCTGTCCCCCTCCTCCGGTGCCACATTTGGGGGGACAAGTACATGTTTTTGACAGGTCACCTTCCATACTTCCGGAGACAGCGCTGCAGTGCCATCCCTCGGAAGTTCAGCCCCTCATCCGCTGCCGGGCCTATTAAAGCGCAGCAGGAAGCCGGCTGCGAAATTGAAAGGCTCCACTGCCCCTTAACAAGCATGGCGGCAGCATCCTTACAGTTGATCCAAAAATCGGCTAGGGTGCGGACATTGCATGAACTCTGGACAGGGAGGTGTCCTAATATTAAAAGTTAGCAGCTACAGTTGTAGCTGCTGACGTTAAATTTTCCGTGGAGGGGGCGGAACACCGCTTTTAGTGGAAGGTATTTACCACAGAGGTCTCCCCAAACTGGATGAAAGAGTCAGAAGGAAACTGGTCGGAGGCTACCAAGAGGCCTACAGCAACTCTTAAGCAGTTGCAGGACTTTGACAGTGGTCATTGTGTGCATGTGACAACAATATCACAAATTCTCCACAAATGTGGATTGTATGGGAGGGTTTCAAGAAAAAAAGCTACATGCAGTCATGACTGAGCTTTGCCAAAACGCACATTGAAGATTCTGAGGCTACATGGATAAAGGTGTTATGGTCAGATGAGACTAAATTTTAATTTGGCCTTAACACCAAACGATATGTCTAACAGCAATCCAATACAGCTCACATCCAAATATCATTCCTACAGTAAAGCATGGAGGGGATATCATGTTATGGGGGTATTTCTCTGCAGCAGGGACTGGAGCACTTGTCAGGATCGAAGGAAAAACTGTCAAATTCTGCTGCCATCTGCCAGAGACTTGTCAGTGGGAAGTTGGTTTACCTTCCAACATGACAATGACCCAAAGCACAACAACAAAAATGACCACAGTGGTTGAAGAAACAGGTGAATGTACTTGCATGGCCTAGTCAGAGCCCAGACCCAAACCCCATTGAAAATCTGTGGAATGACTTGAAGACTGCAGTACACAAACTGACACTAAATCAAATTTAACTGAACTTGAGCATTTCTGCAAAGAGTGGGCAAATATTGCAAAGTTGAGACCTATCCCAACAGACTAGAGGCTGGAATTAAAGCAAAATGTTAACCAAATTACTGACCCAAGGGGGTGATCCTTTAAAAAATCAAACAGAATTGCCAATTTGGAAACTTTTTTTGATCCCCCCCCCCCCCTCCTTTTTTTTTTAATTTTGATAAGTTGCACTAGTAAATGCAGCTGGATAATACAAAAACTGTCTGTATTCCACTCAGGCTGCAAAGCAACAAAATTTGATTATTTTAAAGGGGGGTTATTTTCTATACCCACTGTACTAGGGACGATTTAAACGGGCTAATTAACCCACCAAGCACTTTTTTGGAGTATGGGAGGAAAACTGAGTACCTGGCAGAAACCCACACAGGTAAAACATGTAAACTCCAGGCATGTAGTGTGGTGGCTCGGATTGCAACAAACGACTCCAGTGCTGTGGGGCGGAAGTTCTAATGACTTGGCCACTGGGCTGCTCTTACACACAGGCAATTGGGTGCATGTTCATGAAAATTGTTATTCTTCCAGTGGGGCCCCCACATAGCAAGAATTAAAGTCCATCTCCAGGAATTGAACAAGATCTACCCTTGGCAGTGTAACATGCTTGTTTTATAACTGAGGGGGTAGAACATGAGTTATTTGTTACCAGATTTGTGACTCCTGCACTTCACAGCTCCAGCCTCTGGGTGTCCCTTGGTGCCATCTACAGTGCAGGAGGGACACTGCAAGTGTGTGGCTGTGAGCTGCTTAGAGGCGGCCTTTTTCCGAGTCGGTCACACCAATCGGGACCTGCTGGAGCATGGAGTAAGATTGATATGGCTTATTTCAGCACTGCAAGGGTATTTTATGTTCCCGGAGATGGGATTTAAATTCTGACTAGGGGTAGAATAAGCTGTAATATACAGTGCCTTGAAAGTATTCACACCCCTTGAAATTTTCAATTTATTTTTTGGTCATATTTACAACCAAAAACTTAAGTGTATTTTATTATTTTTTTGACAGACCAACACAACATAATTGTGAAGTAGAAGGAAAATTATGGTTTTCAAAATGTTCTACAAATATCTAAAGTGTGGCGTGCATTTGTATTCAGCACCCTTTACTCTGATACCCCTAACTAAAATCTAGTAGAACTAATTGCCTTCAGAAGTCGCCTAATTGGTAAATAGTCTACCTGTTTGTAATTTAATCTCGGTATAAATACAGCTGTTCTGTGAAGCCCTCAGGTTTTGGAGAACCTTGGTGAACAAACGGCATCGTTAAGGCCAAGGAACATACCAGACAGGTCAGGGATAAAGTTGTGGAGAAGTTCAAAGCGGGGCTGAGGTATTATAAAAAAAAAAAAATAATCCTAAGCTTTGACCATCTCACGAAGCAGTGTTCATTCTGTCACCAAAAATGGAAAGTTTGTCACAACTGAAGCCTACCAAGACATGGCCGTCAACCTAAACTGACAGGCCGGGCAAGGAGAGCATTAATCAGAGAATGAGCCAAGAGTCCCATGGTAACTCTGGAGGAGCTGCAAAGATCTACAGCTCAGGTGGGAGAAAAAAAAAAAACATAAGCCAGAGCTACAATGGAATTGTTTAGATCATGGGTGCTCAACCTGTGGCCCTCCAGCTGTTGTAGAACGAAAAGTCCCAGGAGGCATTGCAAGGCACACAGTTGCAAGCAAGACTCAAAGCCAGAGGCATGATGGGACTTGTAGTTCAGCAACAGCTGGAGGGCCACATGTTGAGCACCCATGGTTTAAATCAAAGCATATTCATGTGTTAACATGGCCCAGTCAAAGTCCAGACCTAAATCCAATTGAGAATCTGTGGCAAGACTTGAAAATTACTGTTCAGACACTCTCCATCCAATCTGACAGAACTTGAGCTATTTTACAAAGAAGAATGGGCAAAAATGTCACTCTCTAGATGTGCAAAGCTGGTAGAGACATCCCCCCAAAAAGACTTGCAGCTGTAATTGCAGTGAAAGGTGGTTCTACAAAGTATTGACTCAGAGGGGCATAATACAAATTTACACCACACTTTTCATATTTGTAAAAAAATGAAAACCATTTTATTTTCCTCTCACTTCACAATTATGTGCCACTGAAAATGCATTTATTTTATTATTTTTTTTCAGTTAAGTTCTGCTTTAACTTTTGAATTGGTGGCCATATATGGGCAGATTGGTCATAGTAAGCCACCCTTACAGACAGTATGTATGTGACGGAGACTTAACCGTTTGTCGCCCCCCCCCCCCCCATTCTGTTATCCAGGTTTTAGGAACTCCCACACGGGAACAAATCAGAGAGATGAATCCAAATTACACAGAATTCAAATTTCCACAAATAAAAGCACATCCCTGGACAAAGGTAAGTTACAAAAAAATGTACTTCATCCCAAGCAAAATGTGAACTGTAGTGTATACATAACCTTTTTTATAAGGGGTTGCGAAGTAAATTATTCACCCCTAATTTTGCTTTCATTAACCACTTTAGCCCTGGAAGATTTTGCCCCCTTTCTGACCAGAGCACTTTTTGGCACTGCGTCACTTTAACTGACAATTGAGCGGTCGTGCGACGTTGTACCCAAACAAAATTTGCTTTTTTTTTTTTTTTTTTTTCCCCCACAAATGGAGCTTTCTTTTGGTGGTTTGCGCAAAAAGTTTTATAGCGCCTACAAACTGTGGGAAATATTTTATGGCTTTTTTTTTTTCCCCCACAAATGGAGCTTTCTTTTGGTGGTTTGCGCAAAAAGTTTTATAGCGCCTACAAACTGTGGGAAATATTTTATGGCTTTTTTTTTTTTTTTCCCCACAAATGGAGCTTTCTTTTGGTGGTTTGCGCAAAAAGTTTTATAGCGCCTACAAACTGTGGGAAATATTTTATGGCTTTTTTTTTTTTTTTTCCCCCCACAAATGGAGCTTTCTTTTGGTGGTTTGCGCAAAAAGTTTTATAGCGCCTACAAACTGTGGGAAATATTTTATGGCTTTTTTTTTTTTTTTTTTTTTTTTTTTTTTTTACTAGTAATGGCGGTGATCTGCAATTTTTAGTAGCGGTATTGCAGCGGACTGATCGGACACGTTTGACACATTTTTGGGACCATTGACATTTATACAGTGATCAGAGCTATAAAAAATGGGGTTAAATGTGTTCCCTGGAAGTGTTCTAACTGTATGGGGTTAGGACTGACTGGGAAGGAGACTTGTCGTTGTTACTACTTAGCAGGAACAAACTGTCTCCTCTCACCTGACAGAACGGGGATTTGTGTGTTTATACACAAATTCCCATGCTGGCTCTAATGCCCGGCGGCAATTGCGGGCACGCGCATCGTGTCGCCTGCCGTGCTGTGTGGGCACATACCTCCTAAAGTGAACAATAAGTTGTTTTGCCCATCTGTGACGTTCTCCCAACGTGTATCAGCGTTAGCCGGTCGGCAAGTAGAATTCCAGGTTTTTCACTTTATTTCCCATTTCCATTACAGAACCATGCAGCAGCTATGTGTAAAGTGATGGGCTGTAGGAGCATTAGTGGCTCTGTCTTCTGGAAGGGCGATGTCCGTCTCCTGCCAGAATAAGTTGGGCAAAGTGCTTCTCTGCCATTTAGGAGAAGCCTTGTATTTTTATCAATTCAAGGCTTCCCCTGATTTGCCTCTCCATCTCTGCAAAATAAAGGAAGCCTTGTATTGCTTTAATGCAATGCATTCTTGTTTAAAATGTACTACATTTGTTTTAATCCTTTCATGCATTAAAATGTATTATTTTTCTCAGGTCTTTAAGCCCCGTACCTCTCCTGAAGCCATCACGTTGTGTAGCCGGCTTTTGGAGTACACCCCAGACACCCGCGCCTCCCCACTACAAGCCTGTGCACACTCCTTCTTTGATGAGCTTCGCGACCCCAATACACGCCTACCCAGCGGCAGGGAATTGCCTAACATGTTCAATTTTAGTTCTGTAGGTAAGTTTTTTTGGCAGGAGTTGAGCCATCTTTTAGGTTTGTGTTCAAGATTCTCCAGGGTCCAAGAACCTGCTATGCAATTCAGTCCACCACCAGTAGTATAACAGCGCGAGTAAATCAAGTGTATGCTGCATGTCATCGAATGTCTTGGGCTCCGTTCATCTTTGTGTAAGGGGGCGACAATCGTGGGAAAACTCGCGCAAATATTATCGTGGGACGCATGTCGCCCAAAAGAAGCTTGTGTACTACTTTTGAGTGACAGGCATCCCACATTTCTGTTCACGCCGGGAAAATCGTGTCATGTTTGTGCTATTAACATTTAAGGGCAACGCACGGGTGTCCTGGGATTCCGCCTGTGGTTTCGGAGCGCAGAGATGTTAACGGTGCCAACTACAGCTACTATAAGCATCCCTGAGGGGCCATTTCACGTTAAGGCTTCGTTCACACTGCAGCAATGCGGGAACCCTGCAAATCCACTGCAGGTTCCCGCATCGCGTGTCTCTCGGCAGCAGTTCACACTACCCTATGCCAACTGCTGGGAGTGTCAACCCATGCAATGCGATTCTGCTGCGGACCAAAACAGGCTCATGTGCGAATCACATGCGATATTGGACATTGCACCAGTGGCAATCAGCCCTTAGAGCAGTGGTTCTCAACCTGGGGTCGGAACTCCCCTTGGGTGTCAAATGAGCATTTGCCAGGGGTCACCGAAATCTGGGCTGCTCCTGAAGCCCGCAGCTGCCTACTCATCCTCTTCACAGCTGCCCATTCAGTTCACGGCATGGCTGGGGGGCAGGGACTAGAGGTCAGCTGACTGTTAAGGTCTCCTCCAGCCCCTCCCACTTCACATGCCTCATCTGCTGATTTCAGCATAGGGGTCACTGCTATGAGAAACCACAAGGTCGGAGACAGTGAGTAACACTACCTGTGATTATAGTTGCCTTTTAAAAGTCCCCACTACAGTTCTCAGATCAGCAGATGACCTTAATCAAGAGCACCCAAGTTGGCTGATCACAACTCCCCGCCGGCACTGCCACTGATCACAACTCCCCGCCGGCACTGCCACTGATCACAACTCCCCGCCGGCACTGCCACTGATCACAACTCCCCGCCGGCACTGCCACTGATCACAACTCCCCGCCGGCACTGCCACTGATCACAACTCCCCGCCGGCACTGCCACTGATCACAACTCCCCGCCGGCACTGCCACTGATCACAACTCCCCGCCGGCACTGCCACTGATCACAACTCCCCGCCGGCACTGCCACTGATCACAACTCCCCGCACCAGGGAGTAAGAGAAGGAATAAAAATAGAGCATACATGGGGGGGGGGGGGACAAAGGAGAGAATAAGAGAACAAGAAAGACCGCTATAGAGGGATGGGGTAAACAAACAAGAAATTAGGATAGAGAGAGATATAAAAGGGAAAGAACAAAGTGGCACATCCTAAAATGTACCACAAGGGGTTTTAATACTGTACGAGTGGAAGGGACTCGGCGTGCTAAATGTCTGTGGGTTAGGGCCGCAAATTACTCGTCTTACCTTGGGTACTGACAACCCACACTAGGAAAAATTTTCTCTTTTTCGTCCATGGACGGACACAGCTCCTTAATTCTTGACAGTTGGGTTATGTTCCTGTTCTATAGGAGAGGACTAGGCAAAACATGTTGGATATTTAAATACATGTTGAACAGCCCCGCCCAGGGGGCGGTCCCTCCGGACATAATCCTCCGCCCTGCAGTCAGCGGCTCAGGTTTTTTTTTTTTTTTTTTTTCTGCCTAGTAGAGAAGGACCTGGCTCCCTTTGGGCACAGGGTCCAGAAGAAATTTTTTTATTTTAAGAAATCTATCAACTGCCGGCTGGGTGACAGGCTGGATATTATAGATCCTTTTAGTCTCCCCAGTCCGGCCATCGTGCGTGAGCAGACCTTAGCTACACGCTGGGTCGGCCACGACCTGCTCCAGGGGTGGCCGGTGAGCTTTGCTCCAGGGTTCACGTATGACCGGGCTGCTTGCTGTCTCGGTCACAGTGGACCGGGCCGACAGCTACTCCGTACTGCTCGGTTGTAGGTCTGTCAGGGACGCACCAGCAGGTCCTCGCAAGGACGGGGTAAGTACAGTTCCCTCTGCCTCGGTGGGGTGGAACAGCTGGGCATTCCTAAGGGGGTCGTTGGGGGGGGGGGGGGGGGGGTTCTCCTGCCCTCCCCTCCCCTCTCTCCCTCTGTCACCCTTTTTTTTTTTTTTTTTTTCCTCCTCCCCTGGTGGGGCTCGCTGCGACCGGGGAATACCTGTAGGGGGGCTCCAGGTCCCGGCGGGGGGCTGTGGGGGTGTCCAGGCCTGCTCTCTGTGGGGGGGTTAGTTATTGTGTTGGAAGCCTCCGCTGCGGCCTTCTTGTCCACCTCACTTGTTTGGGCGCCATTTTTCTGTTGCCTGTGTATTGCATTGTAAAATCCCATTGGGGGCCATTTTGCAGTGGTTGCGCTGTGGCGCAGGTCTGCATTGCGGGTGGCCATATTCTTGTGGTCGGCGCTTTTCTCTGAGGTAACCGGCGGCTATTTTGGAGTGGGTTTTGGCCTCTAGTGCTGGCTGATATATAGAAGAACTAATATTTTTTTTTTGGGACTTAGAATTGAAGCGTGCAGCCAGGAAAATAGCATTGCATGGTACTATAATGCTGTTTGGTGGTGGAGCCATCTATAGTGCCATATAGTAAATGCATAGACCGGTAGTAACCATCATAGTAGAGTAAAAAACTTTTATTCCATGACATGATACATAGTAATTAACAGAATAGCATAATGACACACTGATGGCATATTGGCCTAGAGCCACAGTAATGACATAATGATGACACACCAGACTAGTTGCAACGTATTCCCACAGTAAGTAATATAGGTATATTCCAGTGAACCGTAATCATGGTATCTTGAATAAAAAGAAACAGCAGGGAAGGCATCTATTAGCTCGACGCGCTTCGTAGCTGTAGCGCTACTGAGGAGCAGATGCAGAGATATTGTCTAAGGATGTTTAAAAGTAGATAAGTGATCATGTAAAAATGTAATAGACTATAGAAAAATAAAAATAGTAAAAATTGGTCACTCATACTTGCAAGTCAAATCAGAGTCTGGACATGGACTGAGGGAACTGGAGGTAGTCTGGAATGTCAGTCCGCCCCGGAACCTGAGGCGGCTAACCCCAAAAGCATCAAGATGGAAAAACCAACCAGGGGAAGAACATTCCGAGGGTAGTGCTGGCTTCCTGAACAGCGCGAACTGCGCAATTCACCTCAGTTCCTCAGTCACACGCTGTGTGTGGATGGAGAGCAGGCAGCGGCGCTGAACAGTCTCTTGCTGGATGGTGAGTTCCCTGGCTAACCACCCGGTCAGTGCAGCAAGAAGGGTGGACAAATTGTGTCATATCAGTGGGCATTATGGAGTCAGAAGCTGGCGTTTTTTCCCCAAACATTCCAGAGACCGCAACCGGTGCCCCTGCATCTGCGGTTCCCATGGACGCTTTGTCGGCAGTACTGGAGTCATTTGTTGCTAGGATGGAAGCGGCGTGCGGGTGTAAGGGGGTACTAAGCGCCCACCGCCATCGCCTGGGAAATGTTCTAACTCGGGCGTGGCTGCTGCTCAGGACCCCGGTTCTGCTGTGTCAGAAGAGGCGGACCAGGACCTTCCCAGTGAGGAGGACCCCTCGTCCGGGTCAGCTCAAGACAGGGCACTTGTGAGTGCACTTATCAATGCTGTGAGGGACACTCTCAAGCTGGAAGATACAGCTGGGACTTCCACTGCAGGGTATGTCCCTTTTTGAGTTGCACAAACAGACCCGCTCTGTTCAGGTTTTTCGTTATGTGGATTTCTTTGACAAGTTCATAGATAAGGAATGGGAACGGCTGCAGACGTCCTTTGCGGTCCCTCAGCACATGGCGGTCCGTTACCCATTTGACGAGAGCCTTTTGAATAAATGGGCTTCTCCGGTTGTTGATCACCTGGTCTCTTGGTTAAAGTAACCACTATCCCGGTAGAGGGGACCCCTGCCTTTTAAGGACCCTACTGATAGGAGGTCCGAAGCGGTGAGCTGCTCCATGTTCACCATGCTGGGGTCAGCATTGCCGCCTATATTGGCTGCTACCTTGGTGTCCCAGACGCTCACTGAGTGGGCTATAAAATATTGCACCAGACTGTGGAGGAGCATCAGCTCCCTCCTGAATGCGTGTCACTGGCCGAACAGTTGGTACAGGGACTTGTGTACGTCTGTGATGCGGCCCCTTTAATCTCCAGGGCCTCGGCATCAGTGGTGGTATTGCGCTGCCTGATGTGGCTGAAATGCTGGTCCGCTGACCAAGCTTCCAAGAAAACTCTGGCAGATTTGCCTTTCAAGGGTGGGAGGCTTTTTGGTGCCTCACTGGACAACCTCATTAAGAATGTCACTGGTGGTAAGAGCACACTTCTTCCTCAGTCCACTAAAGGGAAGGAGCCGCGCCGTAAGCCGGGGCCCTTCTTTCCCACACAGAAGCTGTATTTTCGTCAGTCAGGACCTGCTGGCAGACCCTCCCAAACGAACAAAGGTCTAGCTGGGGGACAGAAGCGTCCCTGGGTGCGCAAGCCCAACAAGCCAGCAAACAAGCCTGCTACCGCATTAAGTTTTTTTTTCCCCCCGCCCGACTCATGGGTGGGGGGACGGCTTCGCAGCTCTGTGGACCTCCCTGCTCTCTGACCAGTGGGTCTGCGAGGTGGTCACTTTGTGGTACAAGATAGTTTCTTTCTTGTCCACAAACTCATTATTTTGCTCAAATCTGCCTCTCCTTCCGGCTCGTCGGACTGCCCTGCAAGGAGCAGTGCAAGACATGTTGAGGTGCGGGGTAATGATACCCGTACCACCGCAGGACAGGTTTCGGGGTTTCTACTCGAATCTGTTTTGTGGTCCCAAAGGACGGAGTCCATCCAATCTTGGACCTCAAGGCCCTCAATGCCTTTTATAAAGATTCAAAAGTTCCGGATGGAATAGATTCGTTCGTTGCTGCGCTCCATCCGGGGGACTTCCTGGCGTCCTTGGATATCAGGGACGCATACTTGCATGTCCCCATCTGCGTCAGGCATCAGAGGTTCCTGCGATTTGGCGAAGACCACTATCAATTTGTGGCTCTTCCCTTTGGCCTAGCGTCGGCACCAAGAGTTTTCACCAAGGTGCTCGCCCCGATTCTAGCTTTCATGAGACAGTGCGGCACTGCTATCGTGGGCTACTTGGACGATCTTCTGAGAGCTACTTCAAACTCAGAATTGGATGAGGACGTGTCTATAGCCAGTCAGACCCTCCGGGAGTTTGGTTGGATACTGAACCTCCAGAAGTCGGTGTTCATACCGACCCAGCGCCTAAAGTACCTGGGGTTGATTCTGGACTCCTTTTGAGGCCAGTGTCTTTCTTCCTTTGGAAAAGTTGCAGACACTCCAGACAGCGGTGAAGTTGACATCCCGCAATTGGTCGTCTCTCCGTTTTTTTTGCATGAGAGTCCTGGGCCTCATGGTAGCCTCCTTCGAAGCAGTACCGTATGCCCAATTCCACACGAGTCTTGCAGAAGGAGATTCTCTCCAAATGGAACAGATCTCCATTGTCTCTGGATCGTCTGATTCAGATAAGTCCTTGTCAGGTCCTCTGAGTTGGTGGTTGAGATCCCTGGCTCTTCGGTCCGGGAAGTCGTTCCTCTTTCATTGGACTGTGATCACGACTGACGCCAGCCTGACTGGTTGTGGGGGGGGGAGTCTGGCGGGTTCAGGCGGCCCAGGGCCTGAACTAATCCCGACTGCCAATCAATGTCCTGGAACTCTGGGCGATCAGGATGTGCCTCTCCAAGTGGTCACACAGGCTAAGAGGGCGTCCAGTCAGAATCCAGTCAGACAATGCCACGGCAGTGGCATACGTCAACCATCAAGGAGGTACGAGAAGCTCGGCTGCAGCGTCGGAGGTCGCTCACATCCTGAGGTGGGCAGAAAGGAGCGTGCCGGCTCTATCGGCAGTTTACATTCCGGGCGAGGAAAACTGGCAGGCGGACTATCGGAGTCGCCAGATGCTGGACCAAGTGGAATAGTCGTTACATCTAGAGGTTTTTCTACTTATTTGCTGGAGATGGGGCACGCCAGATGTGGATCTCCTGGCTTCTCGACTCAATCGCAAGGTGTCTAGGTTCGTGGCCAGGTCCAGAGATCCCTGGGCAGATGCGTTGGTGGCCTAGTGGGATCAGTATCGGCTAATTTATGACTTTCCCCCACTGAAATTGCTGCTTCGTCTGCTCCGCAGAGTAGAGTCCGAGGGGATTCCGGTGATTCTCATCGCCCCGGATTGGCCCAGGCGTCTCTGGTACGCCAATCTAGTGCGCTTGGTGGCGGATGCACCTTGGCGACTACAGATGCAGGAGGACCTTCTCTCGCAAGGTCCCATTCTTCATTCTGCTTTAGTCACTGGCTTTAAAGGCATGGCTATTGAAAGCTAGGTACTAAGGGACCGAGGCCTGTCGGATTCGGTCATTTCAACCATGTTGAGGGCACGGAAGTCTTCTTCTAGGAAGATCTATCATTGCACGTGGAGAGCCTACATCCCTGTGTGAGGAGATGGCATGGCGTCAACGGGCATATTCGTTTTCCAGGATCCAGCTGTTTTTACAGCATGGAGTGGATCAGAAACTTGCCTAAAGCACCATCAAGGGCCAGATTTCAGCCTTGGCTGTTTTCTTTCAGAGACCCCTGGCGGCAACAGCACCCCCCTCTTTCTTTGGTTTGTACAGCCGGGCTATTCAACTCTGTTAAAGTAACATGTATTTAAATATCTAATATGTTATGCCTAGTCTTCTCCTATAGAACAGGAACATAACCCAACTGTCAAGAATTAAGGAGCTGTGTCCGTCCATGGATGACAGAAGGATTTTACGGTGAGTACAAAAAATCCTATTTTACTGTTGGGGTCCCCACAAATTGGGAAACGTTATCAAGTGGTCACGGCACTAGTGAGGTTGAGGACCACTGCCTTAGATTATTAACCACTTCCGGACCAATGAACGTACCCATGCGTCGCTGGACTTCCAGTGGTTATACCAGGATGATGCCTCCAGCTAGCCGAACAAAGCCAGGGTCGGCTTTGAGCGGCTCTCCGCTATGGTAACCCGGAAACTATGATTTTATATCGCTTCTGGTTTACCCATATGTTAACGACACCACTTTTAAAAAAAATAAAAAGCCTTCAAAAACACAGATCTTGATGTTTTTGAATGCTTTTAAGGGCAGAGGAGTGATTTTGGGGTCTTAGACCCCAGATCTCTTCATAAAGAGTACCCCTTACATGCCTAGTGCAGTCACAACAATGTTTACATTCCGTGTGATGGCAATAAAAGTGAAAGTCAAAGCAATAGTGTAAAAAAAAAATTCAAAGTGCACAGGTCACACACGCAAACAGCAATCGTTACACACATAGTTACATAGTTAGTCAGGTTGAAAAAAGACACCAGTCCATCCAGTTCAACCGTAAAAAAATAAAATAAAAAATAAAAATAAAATAAACATATATCGTACAATCCCATATACCCAATTCTATACCCACAGTTGATCCAGAGGAAGGCAAAAAAAACCCAGAAGAGCATGATCCAATTTGCTACAGCAGGGGAAAAAATTCCTTCCTGATCCCCCGAGAGGCAATCGGATATTCCCTGGATCAACTTTACCTATAAATGTCAGTACCCAGTTATATTATGTACATTTAAGAAAGAATCCAGGCCCTTCTTAAAGCAATCTACTGAGCTGGCCAGAACCACCTCTGCAGGGAGTCTATTCCACATTTTCACAGCTCTTACTGTGAAAAAACCTTTCCGTATTTGGAGGTGAAATCTCTTTTCCTCTAGACGCAAAGAGTGCCCCCTTGTCCTTTGTGTTGACCGTAAAGTGAATAACTGAACACCAAGTTCACTATATGGACCCCTTATGTATTTGTACATGTTGATCATATCCCCCCTTAATCTCCTCTTCTCAAGAGAGAATAAATTCAGTTCCTCTAATCTCTCCTCATAGCTGAGCTCCTCCATGCCTCTTATCAGTTTGGTTGCCCTTCTCTGCACTTTCTCCAGTTCCTCAATATCCTTTTTGAGAACTGGGGCCCAAAACTGAACTGCATATTCCAGAAGAGGTCTTACTAATGATTTGAACAGGGGCAAAATGATATCTCTCTCTGGAGACCATACCTCTCTTAATACAAGAAAGGACCTTGCTCGCTTTGGAAACCGCAGCTTGGCATTGCATGCCATTATTGAGCTTATGATCTACCAAAACCCCCAGATCCTTCTCCACTACGGATCCCCCCAGTTGTACTCCCCCTAGTATGTATGATGCATTCATATTATTAGCCCCCAAGTGCATAACTTTACATTTATCAACATTAAACCTCATCTGCCACATAGTCGCCCAATTAGACAGAGCATTGAGGTCGACTTGTAAATTGGCGACATCCTGTAAGGACGTTATTCCACTGCATAGCTTGGTGTCATCTGCAAAGACAGAAATGTTACTTTTGATCTCAGACCCAATATCATTTATAAACATATTAAAAAGTAAGGGTCCCAGCACTGAACCTTGGGGTACACCACTGATAACCTTGGACCATTCAGAGTAAGAATCATTAACCACTACTCTCTGAATTCTGTCTTTTAGCCAGTTTTCTATCCATTTACAAACTGATATTTCCAATCCTGTAGACTTTACCTTACACATGAGCCGTGTGTGGGGAACTGTATCGAACGCTTTTGCAAAATCCAAGTATACCACGTCCACTGCCACCCCTCTGTCCAAGGTCACACATGTGATCATGGGCAGTAATTCTAGCACCCGACCTCCTTCTGTACATCTAAAATGGTAACCTGTAAAGGCTTTTAAAGTGTCGCCTACGGGATGGTTACATTTACGTGGTTTGTTGCTGTTGCATGGCGTGTGCAATTTTGAAGCGTGACACGATCGGTATTCCTTTACTCGGTGTAGCATTTTTTTTTTTATCTTTTTTTTTTTTTTTTTTAAGAAAATTGGGTTATGTAGTAGTAGTTTTTTATTTTTTTTTATTTTTTCCCAAAAAAGTTTTAACCGCTGTGTGAAATTACATAAATTGCAATAACTGCCAGTTTATTCTTTTAGGGCAGTGGTTCTCAACTCATAAAAAAACACATTTTACGGGTTTTTTTTTTTTGTTTTTTTTTTACCTTGGAGATGCAGACTAGAATACTGCAATCACTGAGCAGCAAATGACATCACCTGTGATGTATTTCTTTTATCTTGCAAACCTGGCCTGTTGGGTCCTGAGGACAGGAGTTGAGAACCAATGCTTTAGGGCCTCTGCTTTGAAAAATGTTTAGGGGTTCTGAGTAATTTTCTAGAAAAAAAACACTAATTGTTACATGGAAACAAAGTGCCAGAAAAGGCCCGGACTGGAAGTGGTTAAATGCGTGTGAGGATGGTGCAAAGCGCCGAATGTCATTACATTTTTATTTTCCTTTTGCAGAACTCTCCATTCAGCCCACACTGAACTCCATCCTCATACCCCCTCATGCACAGTCACAGTTACATCATGGTAAGTGGTGCGGTAGCATTCGGCTGATTTTAGCTGTAAGAGAAACATACCAGAAAAAAGTCATAGGTCGCCTTAGTCTTTGAATGTTTCATATTTACCACTTGCACACAACAGGTTGTCATTGAGAACCAACAAATCCACCCAGCCTTTTATACTACAGTGTTAAAAAATGGCATGGGTTTTGTCCTGTGTAAAAAAAAAAAAAAAAAAAAAAAAAAAAAAAAATATTAGATTATACACAGAGCTGAACCAGTAAGTAATCGCCTGGTCCCAGCAAGCTTGCGCGTAGAAGTGAACGCATACGTGAGTAGCACTCACATATGAAAACGGTGTTCAAACCACACGAGTTATCGTTGCGATCGTTAGCGAGAGCAATAATTCTAGCCCTACAACTCCCCAATAACTCAAACTGGTAACACGTAGACATTTTTAAACGTCGCCTATGGAGATTTTTAGGGGTAAAAGTTTGGCGCCATTCCACGAGCGGGCGTGATTTTGAAGCGTAACATGTTGGGAATCATTTTACTCGGCGTAACATTTTTCACAATATAGAAAAAAAATTAAGCTAACTTTACTGTTTTATTCAAAAAAAGTATATTCTTCCCAAAAAGTGCACTTGTAAGACCGCTGAACAAATACGGTGTGACAGTATTGCAAAGACAGCCATTTTATTCTCTAGGGTGTTGGAACCCCCAAATATTATGTTTTCTCTAAGTAATTTTCTAGCAAAAAAAATTATTTTAACTTGTAAACAGTCTGGAAAATGGCCCCGGCCCTTAAAGCAGTTGTATACCCGCTGATTTTTTTTAACCTGCAAAGGAAAATGCATAATGAGCTAGTATGCACCGCATACTAGCTCATTATGAAATGCTTGCCTTAGAACAAGGCATCAGTGTCCCTCCCCGGTCCACGCCGAGGCAGCTGATATTATGCCTCGGCGTGTCTTCCGGGTATCGTGGCTCCAGCGCTGTAAGTGGCTGGAGCTGCGATGTCGTCACTCACGCGCGCGGTGTACTTATTGCCGGCAAGGTCTGGCGTCTGCCAGGCCTTTAGCCGGGAATCCCCTGTGCGCATGCGGCGCAGTGCAAGGGGAATATCTCCTAAAGGTTTAGGAGAATTTTTTTTACCTACAGGTAAGCCTTATTATAGGCTTACCTGTAGGTAAAAGTGAAAAAAAAAAACAGTATACAACTGCTTTTAAGTGGTTAAAAACTTCAGTGCTTAGGTTTACAACCCCTTTAAACAAATGTGTTTTCACCTTCATGCATCCTATGCCCCCCGTTTTTACTAAAGCCCCGAATTTCCGTGGGCGCGTCCCCGCCATCCTTCTCTCCACGGAGTCCTGGCTTTGATTGGATAGATTGATAGCAGCAAAGCCATTGGCTCCCGCTGCTGTCAACCAAATCCAATGATGCAGGGCTAAGTCATACACTCTGCGTCTATGGATGCCGAGTGTATGACTTAAAAGTCCCACAAGGTAACCCCCTCGGGAGAGAGCTTCTCAGAGGCGGTCATCTAATGCGGGGAGGAGCTGCCGTGGGACCCCAGAACAAAACAAGCTGCACAGTGGAGGTAAGTATGACATGTTTTAAAAAAAATAAATAAAAATTAAAACCTTTAGTGTCACTTTAATACCAAAAAGGGCAAAATTTTGTTTAATTATTACACTTTAGAAGAAATGAGCTAAAACTGGTTTACACCATTCGTTTCTCTTTTCCGCTTGGGACATGTTGGTTCTGAGAGGTTCCTAGGGGTTTCCAGTTTCAGTGAATATAACTTTAAAATCCCAACCTAGGATACAAAGCCACTAAAATTTTGTAATTGGGTCCTCATGTATTATTTGCCTGTGGTAGTTGCTTGTTCTGCTGGGACTAAATTCTGTTTCAGTAGGTTTATTAAAAGGTTTTTCCAAAAAGGACGCAAATTGTAGGCAAAGAATGACCTCAAATTGGTAAAGCCCACAGCCTGGGTAGAATATATTAAAACATCAAGAACTAATATATAAAAGGATCCAAATGGTATACCACCCGTCATCTTCAACACAAAAGGTTGCCATATAAAGTATGTTTGAAATCAAGTCTTATAAAGGCATACAACAATCCTAAATACTAGAGCCAGCATGAGTATGCAAAGTGCTCTACAAAGGGTGTTATCAAAATGGCAAATTGAAGTGTAAGGAATTCAGTAGTTGGGAGGAAAAAAAGTGGGGGGGGGGGAGAGAAAGTGAAAGGGGTAAAACGAGGGGGGGGGGGGAGAGGTAAAAAGGGGGGGGCAAAGCAAAATGAGGCTGTCTAAATGCCCACCTCCACTGCCCACACTCCTTAGTTGGATGCTGCGACTAAATTCTCTAGCAATCTGCCTGCACTCCAAAGGCAGTGTGCTATGGGAGACTACCTATACCACACCCCCAGGGTTTGATATGAAAGGTGACTTGCTGTTAGTCATCTTCAAGTAGTGCAAGAAGGTGAACAGGGATTCTCAGTGGCGCTTCATCCTTCTGCTCTGCCTGGAAATGACATGACCACACAGGGCAGTGAGACTACACATGTGGTGCAGGTTTACTCACTTTTTGTATGGGTCTCCTGGTCCACAGATGCCATGGGATAAACTTGGTTTATGGAAAAAAAATAATAGAAAAGCAAATTAGGTTAAAAAATTTTACTGTGAAGGTACGTTGGAGACCAAAAATACAGGAGATAAAGAATGATTGATTGTTGGATAAATTATTCAAAATAGAACTACAGCAAGTCTTTTGATAGAAGCAGGCTTTGAGATCCCATGTGCAAGTAGGGGGTGGGAGGGAGGCTTGTCTTGTACACAGCGAAACCAGCCTTATAACCTACCCCACTCTGTCCCAAAAAAGTATTGAGTTCTGCTCTACTTGTGTATGTATTTCCATTAAATTAACCTAACCCAAAGTACAATTTTTTTTGCCCTGACCAAATCCAACCCCTTTTCCACATCCACAAATGCATGTTTGCGTTGGTTTGGGGCTTCAGGAGTGCAGTAACATTCTGGCAGTGCCAGCGCATTACAGCCTGAGACTTCTATAGGGCCATCTCCCTTCTATTTTGCCATGGGAGCCACCTTTTATAGATGTCCATGCACAGGCAGTCGGGACAGTGAGACTTGTGGAACTGGATGTAAATAGTCACCAGAGGTTGCGCTGCCAGAACGAGAAGTATGCATCTGTGGAAGGGAGATGGTGTTTGCTCAGGGTAAAAAAAAAGAGAATTGCACTTTAAACTTTTATGCACTCCAAATCTGTTTAACTGCTGGTATGCTGTTTCCACATTGATGAGAGCTGCATTACATCATAGCTGCCTTACCAGTAAGCTGTCTCTTGGCTATAAATTTTATTCCACTTGCGTTTTTTGCAGAAAGGGCCTCATGCCCTATGGGTGTTGGTCCCCCTGAGCTTGAGATCCCAGTGTTTTGGTACAGGTGAAAGGCACAGGCACACCCGTCTAGCCTTGCTGCCGGCAGCCTAGAAAACAGAGGCTGAAAGCTGCTGTGGCATTCTTCCCTGGGCGGAATGTTGGTACCGCTCGGTGCACCATCCAACTATGCAATCTTTCAGCCTCCCATGCTGCTGGCAGCAGTGCTGTGCCTTTCACCCACTTTAAAATGCTGTAGTCTCCTGTACCCAGAGCTAAATTCCCAGTGAGAATGAGGCCTAATAGATGGCCTATTGTGAAGGCAGCTGCTTCATAACTAACCCAGTGAATTGTATTTGTAATATAATTTTGCGGTGATCTCTCTGTCAACAGGGAGGGATCCGACGCATGTACAGAAGGCAGCTGTTTCATAGCCAGGGTCGACTCAGGTAATTTGATTTTCTGGACTTTGTTGTAATGATGTGAAGAGGCTGGGGAAGAGAGCTCCTGGATGACTAACAATGTTTGTTCAAAGTTACTTATTGTGCAGTTGGAAAGTTCACTGAATCTGGAAAGCTCTTCAATGGCGTTTCTTATAGACCAAAGGAGAGCAATCTAAAGGTTGGGAAAGAATTTACAGGCAGGGAGCAGGTGGAAAGTCAACCAAGTTTTAACATGTCATGCATATTTTACAACCATTTAAAGTGTGTGCCTGGGCAAGATAATATGAACATATGCTGTATGTACATTTCCCCCTAATTTATGCCTGTAAAAACACAAGTACAGAAAATACCTGTAGATTATGACTGAAATCGGTGTGATCCTGATTATCAGAGCCGGCCAATTCCTCACGCTCTGAAATCCCAAGTGGTGTCAGCCCTGCCTTCTATGCTGTGTGAATATGATACCTCTCTGCCTGTGTACAAGTAGCTAACACTGCAACCAGACAGTAGCAAAAGATGATGGAAAAGATAGTGTAGAGCTAAATTAGCCGGTGACCAGAAATGATAAATTGCAACCACTGCCTTCTATGCTGGAGTACAGATCACCTCCCCCGCTCAATCTCCCTAACATGGGGGTGGGTCCAGCAGGGGAGAGCTCAGTCAGGGCTGGCTACACTGCTCGGGATATCGGCAGAACCGAGGCAGAGTTGTAGGCTCACTACAGGAAGTTAAGGCCACATTTGGATTTTTTGGCAGATTAAGGGCTCATTTACATTAGTGTTTTGGGGGGTCAGTAACCATGCAGTTGAGCTGTTTTTTCTGCCTTGCAACTGCTACCTTGGCTGGAAAAGCAGCAGTTGGGTGTGTACACATGCCACAAAGCATTGTGGAATGGCAGGTGTACACTCATGACCAGAATTCTTCCTACTGCTCAAGTGAATGGGGCTGTGCTGCAACTGCACACAACGCACGCCATTGCAGAACGGCAGTCTGTTGGTGAGGAGGTGATAAATGCCTCCTGATTGCTCGTCAATGAGCAATTTGACAGGTTATCTGAACATGGGAGCAACGCTAGTGTGAACAAGCCCTAACTGGTACATTTCAGTGTTTGCAGCTTTACTAAAGAGACCAAACGCAGATAAATGAGCACATGCTGTACTTTATTTTTCCCAGACATGTACTGTAACGGCAGTGCAGATTCCTGGAGGTGCCTGCTATACCTTAAGAAACTGACAATTCTGGTGGGGGGTGGGGGGGGCAAATCTGGTCTCTCCCACAGTTTTACCTGTTTGCTTATCAAGACTGTCCAGCATAGAGATTAACCAATAGGAAAATGGGGGAGGGGGGGAAGATCTGCCTTTCACACCCTCAGAAATGTCAGTTTGCATAAGAGCAATCAGATTTTTAAATGCCTAAAAAGTATTTGTAATTTATTTGTTTTACCTTTTTTTTATTTTTAATAGGGGAGGCAAGACCTGGATCAGACAGACTCGAAACCAGTGACGTAGCAGAGCTGAACAACTCATGAGGATTACTCTTCCACCTTCACCCCACCCCACCCCATCTGTGCTCTTCTCACTTCTCCATCCCAGCTGACGCTTGACACTACCCGTGCGCAAGAGGCATCTGGCATTATGGGGATGTCCTGTTTTATCTTCACCTCATCACTGACTTTTTGATGATCAGCCGCGGTTTGATCGTCCACTACTGGGTTTTAACACCCCAATCAAATTTATCATTCAGAAGTCAGGGGTTCCTTTTTAACTGCACAGAAGCCGATGCCTGAAAAGCTGTAAAGCGCTGCTTTGGACACCTTCAAAACACGGGTGACCTTTTGGGCATCTCGTCAATGTCAGTCCTTTGGCTTGTCATGTGGTGGCTCCTGGCCAACTTTGATCATGTTGTCAAGTGTTCAGTTTTTTCGAAGTGGGCAAAGGAACAATGCATATATATTTTTCTTCTTTTTTTTATTTTATTTTTTTCCTTTTTTATTACAATTGTCCTTTGTCCCTTTGGTGTTTGTATATCAGTCTCCCCAGTTAATATAAACAGTACTTCTCGAATGTAGAGCTGTAGGCATCATATGTTCCAGTGACTGTCTGAAGGTCCCTTGAAGGCTGCCAAACATGGCAAATACAGAATCTGGCTGCTGTTCAGTCAGTGTAGGCTAACCAGAGCACATGGTAAATTAGATTATCTGCCCTAGAATATTTAGCTCCCCCCCCCCCCCCATACTAATGTACCTACCTCTGTGGCAGTGGTTCTGGTTTTCTGCCACAGTGTCTGTTCCTCAACAGCTTTTAGAACTTTTTTTTTTTTTTTTTTAATCTTGTATGATGTCATTCTTTTTTTTCCTTTTTCTAGGACTATGGGCCTCATGCATAAACATGATAGACCAATAGCCACTCACTATCCCTTTTTGTTACCTGTGCAGTTCAGAATAATCTAGATACAAATGCAAAGTTCTGTAGGCGCTTTCATAAATGAAGTCCAGATTCAAAAGAAAATCTGCTTTGGGCACAATGTTCCCACCAAGCAATCAGTTAGCCCAGGTTAACACACGTGGTGCAGGAAACACAGCAATCCCTGCCCGTTTCCTGCATTGCAATCAGTTTGTGATCCACTGCGGGTGTCATAGCAGAGTTAAAATCACACCAAATGCAGTGCATTGGATCGCCTGGTACAAAAGGACCATGCGATTTGGTTGCGGTGCGGCTTCAAAAAAGATGCTCACACCACTTTTTGTGCGCTCTAAGCCCATTCAAAATGAATAAGCTCAAATCGTACTGCACTGAATTGCATAGGAATGCGATGCTAGTTATAGTGTGAACCGGGGCTTAGTCTTGTGTTCCTTCTCTCATAGAGCAGATGGAGACTTGTCAGTGTAGAGCAGCACAGACTGAAGATTTTCTTTCAGACATTTACTGTAAATGGGGCCCCTATTTGCTGATTATGCTTTTAGCATTTTGTAGTCTTTTTCAATGTGTGCCGTGTACAGCAGGATGTGGCCATGTGATCATAACTCCTAATCTGTGTGAGGTTCTTGTGTATATTCTGGCAGTTCAGTTTTAATCACGCTTTTGATTCTGTTCATGCTAACTCCGCCCTGCACCCTTGTACATTTTGAAAAAGTTCCCCCTTTGTCTCTACCAGTTTTTCAGTACTTGCCAGGGTGATATTGTCAGGCCCTTTCTGTTTGCTATATTGAAGACTTACCCCACTGATGGGTGAGGCAGGCAATCGCCAAACTAGGAGTTTCATAACACGGTTTTACCGTTGGAACCTTGAAGCTTCCCTTCAGACTAGTGCGACCCGACATCGCATGTGATTCGCACCCACACCGCAGGTGCCGATCACATGCGATGTCTGAGCAATGCTCAGCTATACAGTTGTAGGGACTCGTGTTTTTTTCCCCACACGAAAATCGGATCGCATGGGTGTCCTATGCGATCCGATCCCTAACCGATCTGGGGCTGTCATTAACAATGTATTGACACCCGTAGTGGTTCGCAGAAGGCAGCTTAAATCGCGCTGGTTCCCGCATCGCACTAGACTATCTCAAATTTGGGCATCGTCCTTCAGTAGTGGATTATTTGAGCTGCTTTTGATTTTGGTCCCTGCAATGTGATCTTTCAATTTCTCATCCTCCATTATAGAGGCAAATTGTGAAGCAGGTAGCAAGGATAACTGTGTGAAAATGCTTATTACTGAGCCTGGCCCTTGATTTATTGAGCCCCTGGGAAGGATTTTTACCCGAACGGGTTCCTATTTTTAGGCCTAGGTTTCTAGAATGGATGGAAGCTGCCTTTTGCGTAATTGTTCTGGGCTTTTCCTCCTTACCTTTTAACCCGACTCGAAACAACCGTGTGTGCATGCACTTGTTCCTGGTCAGAAGTTCATGCCCAATAAGTAACTTTTTGGCAGATGGCTCCCTTTTTACAATAGATTTTTTTCTTTGGTCATGCAGGGAAGCCACCTAACTTCCACCACCCTAGCAGCATACGTTTTCCCTTCTAAACTTTTTTTCTCCTGCTGGGATTAGGGTAAAGTCCCATGTAAGCTCTTAACAGACTTGCCAGAATTTACAGAGCTCTGGACTCCCCTTCCATGTGCAGGCACTGTGCAGTCATAAGGCACCATTATAAAATCAAGTTATGGGCAAACGTATGACCTGTCTCTCATCTAAATATTTTACTTGGCTCCAAATGGCTAAATAGAGTGAAGGAAAATAAATTCTGCTAGGGAGCAGTACACATACAAGCCTCACTCCACTGTGTTTGAGCATGTGTCTCTGACCTAATCCCAGTGCCAATATCAAGCAATCAAAGCTTGTTGCGGTTTGGTAAAAGTCAAGTGCTGCTTATGTTTTTGTATGCCTGGAAGGAAGCAGGTGGGTCTCTGAGAGCTTGTGTGCCCGTGGTTGATTTGTGTAAGTTTGCCTGGAGAGTTGTCAGAGTTGTCTTTAACATTTTCGTGTAGCTGTGGGTCTCCATTTGCCTTTTCATTTGTAGACCACAGTCCATAGCTCTCTACCTCTACAGGGTCCAGCACAAGGCCAAGAACATCCTATTTGAGCATAGCTTCTAATAGTTGGTCACATTTGCATGGACTTGTTTCATAATGTTAGACATTTCATTGCTTATCCAAGCAACCTAACCTTCTACTGAACCAAACAAGCTGCTTTGATAAGTAGAAAATTCTCCAACATTAGAGCCAGTCTGACTGATTGTGACCAACTACTAGCTTTACCATGACCTGGATAAATGGGAGCCTTGGGCCCCTCTCACACAGATGTTCTGATTTGGTCTGTCTGTCCATTTTTCTGGCGGACCCGATCGGAACCTCCATTCTTCTCTATGGAGCGGCATGTGTAAACGGACATGTCTCCGTCTACACCCACCTACATTCAATCTGATCCGCCAAAAAAGCCATCCTCTTCCATTCAGCAGATTGGATGGCAGTTGGTTGTAAGCGGACAGGCGGTCTGTTTACATCCGGCCGCCCATAGAGAAGAGCGGTCGGTCTTTGTCTGCATGAGCAGAGACAGACCTGTTATCTGTATGGTCAGTGGGTATCAGCAGAGTGCTCCCCTGCTGAGCAAGTGGATCGCAGCCGCAGTCCACTCTGTAAAAGGAGCCTAAAATCTGTCTTTGTGGAGTTCCTACATATTTAAATATTTCGCGACCTAGTCTGATGTTTGCATCAGCTTCTATCACTATGTCAAAGGTTGGTTACTGCGCTGTCTGTGAATCACTCCAAATTCGTTACTAGAGTGATATAAGTGAATGGTGAACTGCTGCAACTTTATGTGAGATGCACACTATAGCACTATGGCTGCAGTCTTCACCTAGTAATCCATGTTTTTCTTCGCTGAAGTTTTCATTCACCGGTGGCTGTATCCATGCAAAAAATGGTTGATTTTGTTCAGTATGTGCTGCCAGCTTGCAATGAAATTTTGAACTCTGGATTAAGCGCATATACAAATTGCTGTTCTTGCACACAGGCAGAAACTTCATGGTCTTTGTCCTGGCAGGAAGGCATTTTTAAGCATCTGCCTCAACTTTGCGGGAAAAAGGACGGATAGTGTCTTAAGCTTTCTGCATAGAGGCAACCATTGGTGAAACTTCATTATGCTTAACAATGTTTTATAATCGTAAAGTAAACCTGTAGGTGGCGGTCTACCATTGTTGGATTCTACAAAGAGTTACTTGGCATCAGTACTAGACAACAAATGAGTCCTGTTCTAATCTGCATTCTTGCTTTAGGTCAGCAATTGTGTAAAGGAGCCACACAATCAGTATTTATTTTTTTATAAGTATTCAGTGGAGGTCATTCATATGTTCTCAGCAGCTTTTCCAGTTTATTTGGCTCCTTTTTGCAATATGTGGTTAATACTGAGTTTAAAGTAGGAGTCCAACCTGAACTTGTTTGACTGGGATTCTCCTATGGGTCACAGGAGTGCAATTCGTTTTGCACTCCTGTGAACAGTTTTCAGCAAAGAGCGGGCTTCAGTCGGCTCTCTGTCACAGGAATCAGTCCAGGCACTGCGTCGTCACGATAATAGTCTGGATCCGCCAGGTGCCTGGACTGATACCCGTCTCAGCCTCTCGGCAAGCTACTGAGAGCCTGAGACGGCCACTCCCCACCCCCTCCGCAGCTCAGCGCTTCAGTGAGCCTAGGGGGGCAGAGCACTGCTTGACGGTCAGCAGCTCTCTGCTCAGAGCTGTGAGAACCGAGCCATTGGTGTCCGATCGTTCGGTTCAGACGCGGCAGGGGACAGATGCAGAATCGAACCGATGCTGCATCCACCTAGGCAAGTATAATACTGCAAAAAACATACTTTTCTTAAGTTGCGGAATCCTTGCCCTCTGTGCTTGAATTGGTGCATAAGAGAAAGGGGCAATGCCACCCTCTAGCAACCGATCAGATTCCAGGTTTACGTGGGAAAATAAGTAGAAGGAATTTATATAGCAGCCTGGTAGTTTATTTTATTACACACAGGTGTAAAGCCATTTTAAATTTTTAGGGGTTTTTATTATGTTTTGTTTTACTTGGGCTAGAAGTGAAGCTGTGAGAAGCCTTTTTAGCCTAACTTCACACTGATGCGATTCAGGAACAGCGCAATTCCAACGCTGGTTCCCGCATTGCGTCTCTCCCGCAGGCAGTTCACACTGCCTTCCTCGAACCACTGCGGGTGTCATTACATTGTTAATGACACCCACAGATCGGTTCACAGTGCGAACTATGAAATTGCACATGAATTGGATCACATAGGTGAGAACACCCATGTGATCCGATTCTAGTGTGGGGGAAAAACCAGTCCCTACACTCCCCCTTTGCAAGTCTGATGTGAGTTCAGCCATACAACTGTGGCTGAACTCGCATCCCAGACATCGCATGTGACCGGTACTGCGGGTGTGAACCTATGCTAAATGTCTTAAGCTCTGGAGTCTCTGCAGCGCTTGTTTTACTACATAGGCTACGTCTGTGCTGAGGACTGGGTTTTTAAGCTGTTCGTAGGAGGAAATTGTCAAGAAAATGACACCTTCTGTTGGCTAAGCTTCAGGACTGCATCTTGCGTCTCAGTTCTAAGTAAGCGTGGATGTATTTGAGGCCTGAAAAGTCTTTGATATTAAAGAGGCCTTTCCTCTCCCCCCTCCCCCCACTTACCTGATGCTGTGTTCTGCACAGCAAGTATACTCTTCTAGCCAGCAGACTGCTGGATCCTCTTCTCTGCAGGTGCTGCTAGCCCCCCCTCCCCCCATGGATTCAAGTCCTAGCTAATCGATCCAGACTGTTAAATGTACTTGGGAGTGTTTCAAATCTACACACCAGCAAAACAAGTGAATTTAGAGTTCTACATTCCTTATACTCCCAAGACAGGATCTCTTTATGAATACACAACTGCTTTTGCTTCATGCGGAATCTTTTTTTTATTCTCCCACATTGCACTAGGTGAATGAAAGGGATAATATAGGCGCCAAGCTTTTTCTTCACTTTATGAAGGCCCCTCCCAGTAGCGGTCAGTACTCTTCTTGGTACCCCATATGCTGCACTCACCGTGATATTTCTATAATGCTTCTGATTAGTGGTTTTGCCGTTCTCCAGCTGACTCAGGCTAATTCAAGAAAGCAGCTTGCTAGTGGTGCTTGGCAACCCATTGGATTCCAGTTTGAGTCGCGTGTGTGAAAGAAGAACCGTGATTGTATTTTATGGTTTGTTAAACTCTATAGATTGTTGGTCTTTGCACTGCCATACTGTATAAGCCTCAGAGTAGCTGTCCTGATCTATACACAGTATAGATAAGGGACCTTTTATGTGTTGCATTTATAGTTGGAGCCATCCATGTGCTGGACTGAACTGATCCATCCGTGTTGTGAACTAATGCTTGCATTAGGCACTGGTACCTCACTGGTGTCATAAAGCCTTGAGGCTGAGCTGCGGGTACATTCTAGAGTTTCTCCACTTGCATGCAAGTTTGTTTTTTGCTTCTCAGCGAACTTGTCTCTTGAAAATGGTTCAACGTAGCAACAGTTTCATGGTGCTCTGGACAGCTCTCCTGCAAGTTGGTGCCTGTTGGATACAGGCCAATATCTGGAGTTCTGTCACACATTTTCAAGAGACCTTTTTGGCTACAAGCAAGGAGGAATCTGTATTAAGGTGGAGAAAACCCGTGGATCAATATCGCCTTTTAAAATCAATGAATTTGACACTTCGATGTTTTTGTTTTTTTAAAGCCTTTTATTGGTGACCTGTAGCTGTTCCATAAAACTGGATAATACAGGTCTGTTTTCCTCAGCTTATCTGCTTGTCCTGGCAGCCAAAAAAAAATTGATCCATTTTACCTGCCACCAACACATAAACATCCCCATTTTCTTTTAAATCTAGTTTATTTGTGGGTCAAATTTGGAATAGTTTCCCTGCCTTTTTTTCTTTGTAAATATATATATTTTCCTCATACTACAAATTCTTGTATCTGAGAATATGTAGCAATTGATTTTTGTAAATATGTTCATTTTGTTTTATTTTTCTTAATGAAAATGTTGAGTCAACTTTGATTTCTACCCTTCTGATCTCCCACCTTACCCCCTTTTAACCATTTTTTTATTTTTTTTTCCCCCTCAGTCCCTTCCCTTTTTATTCTTGTTTTAGAATTGAGACGTGAATACTGTATTGTTGTAGAAGCAAAACAAAAAGCCAGAATATAGTTTGGTAGAAGCCCCGGCCTCTGTCCTCTTGTGGGCTGCTGTGGCTTCTGGAAGTGTACAGCAATCTTCAATAAATTATTGGCATGAAGACTTTCCGATTCTCGTTTTGTTATTCCTGCATGTGTGTGCCAGGGCTCATTATCATTATTATGCATGTATGGTATTGTGGACATGGCGACCCTCTGAAAAATCTGAACTCCGGTTTGCATCGTAAGAACTCGGGCCGGACTGGTTCTTGAACTCGGGCCGGACTGGTTCTTGAACTCGGGCCGGACTGGTTCTTGAACTCGGGCCGGACTGGTTCTTGAACTCGGGCCGGACTGGTTCTTGAACTCGGGCCGGACTGGTTCTTGAACTCGGGCCGGACTGGTTCTTGAACTCCTGTATGGCCAAAAAAATTTGGATGCTTCTCAACATTTGAGTTTGTTTCCAGTGAATGGTATGGGCAATGTTTTGCATACAAAGACACCTTTTGACAATTGTCATGTGCAACTATGTTTAAAAAAATTAAAAATAAAACGGGGTGGGACTTTGTGCCTCAGGAGTATGAACAAAATAGAATACAATACTACGATTATGGAAAAATAGACAAATTTTATTTATCTGCCATAAGGCAGTACCTTCTTAAAGTAAAAATAAAGTTAAGATAAATTACAGTCTTTAGTTTGAGTTGGGGGTGTGCAGGTCCCCAAAAGGTAGAGGTGTGGCCTACGCGGTTCCCGGACAATGCCGCTTCGTCAGGGCCTTGAAAGTAGCACAATAGGACGTCACATGAATTCTATAAATTGGATATTGATACACAATACATAAATTGCATGGTTTACAAAAATAAAGATAAATAGTAAATGTGTTTTAATACCTTTTTTTTTTTTTTTTTTTTTACGTGAATTTACATCGATAATCTATGTTGTAGAACATTTAACATATAAATACAGGAAGGCCTCGTACACACGGCCGAGATTCTCGTTGAGAAAAACATGTCGTTTTTTTCGACGAGATTCTTGGACAAGAAACTTGTCCCGGCCGAGTGTACACACGCTCGTTTCAAAGAACCCGCGGTTCTTTGAAAGGAGTGTACGCGGTGACGTCATCGACTACGTCGAGCATGCGCTCGTCACATTCGATGCCGTCGCCGCCATCTTGGTATGCCTAGGAAGCTACCGCGCATGCGTCAAATTCATTTCGAACATGCGCGGGCTTCCGGGCGGACAGGTAAGTGTACACACACTCACTTTTCTCGTCGAGAAACACGCCGAGGAGAATCTCGACGAGAAAATAGAGAGCAGGTTCTCTATTTTCTCGTCGAGGTTTCTTGTCGGTTTTCTCGACGAGAAACACGCTAGCAGCGTACACACGACCGATTTACTCGGCAAGACCTCTCTGCCAGCAAGTTTCTTGCTGAGAAAATCGGTCGTGTGTACGAGGCCTTACACTTTGTACTTGTTAGTGTACAGCGGTGCTTCGCATATATGCAGAGGGTTCAAATGGATTGTGGTCAGTTACATAGTATTTAATATTAACTATCTAAATGTGGGGGTTAGGTTTGTTCCCAATATAGAGTACTGTTTCATGCTCATGCACTTCCGGAGACCGTAGTCGGAGGATGCTGGCTTGGTGGGATGTTTAGGCCTGGGAGCCCGTGGGGGTGCTCAACCCCCACCTTGACAGAGGAAAATGGGGTAGGGGCCCCTATATAACAGATGGTGGAATATAGTGAGCCATGTAAGCAAAACTAAGTGGGTGGTGAAAAGAAACGGGAGTGAGGAAAAAAAATAAGAGGAGCAGGGAAAGAGCAGTTTGTAAAAGGGAGAAGAGAAGGAAAGATAAGGGAGAGAAAGCGGAGGGGAGAGTGGCGAGACAGGAGGTATGTATGAAAAGAGCAAGGTAAAGGAGGGGAAAGTGTGGAAAGAATAGATGGAGAAAGGGAAAAGAGAAAAAATGGGGAGGGGGGGTTGGGGTGGTGTAGAGAGAAGTGGGGGGGGTAGAGCAAAGGGGGGACAGGAGGAAAAGAAAGGTAGAGAATGGAGTGGGGGGGGGGGGGGAGAAGAGAGGGTGAAAAAGAAAGGGGGGGGGAAGGAGGGAGAGGGCCAGGAAAAAGGGGGGGGGGGAGGAAAGGAAGAGGGTAAGGACAGGGAGGGTAAAGGGCGAAGGGAAGAAGAAATGAAAAATAAGAAGGGGTGAAGATAGTATGCAGGTAAAATTAGAAGTGTTTATGGCAGTGTTTCTCAACTCCAGTCCTCAAGGCGCCCCAACAGGTCATGCTTTCAGGATTTCCCTCAGACGATATGGCTGTGGTAATTAAGCGTATCAGTGAAAGATTTTCATACCTATAGTGCTTCAAATGATGTCTGTCTTCTGCGTCCCTCACATGTAGAGAGGAGAGACTAATGGAGTGTACCTTTTTTATAGGAAGTGGGGGCCGCCATTATTCGTGTGTGTGTGTGTGTGTGTAATCCCTGGGATCGCCCAGATCGTGGAAAACCTAAATGGATCCAGTGGGATGGGGGCAACCATATCGGTTTGCTGAAGCCGTGGGGATGCATGCTTGAAAATTGAATGCGAGAGCCCCCGATCCATGTCTGGCTACTGCACATCCCACGATGGAGGAAGGGAGAGGGGGTGGACCTCTCATACCAGCTGGCTATGATGGGCCGCCGAGAGAGAGGAAAGCCAATCAATGCAGTGAGGGGTGGGCTGGACCTAGACGGCGTGGCATCAAGCCGGTGCAGATACAGCCTATGTCCACGATGCTGCGTTCAACATGGGGAAGGGGGGAGGAGCCAAACACTTGCCAGCCCGGAAGCTGTCAGGTGTGGGTGTCCCCCGATGGAAATCCCAATGGGAACGCCTCTGGGGGGACCTGGTATGAACCAGTGAACTGTCAAAAAAATGACGCCATCGATGAGGACGGCATATTGACAGACCCCCCAGGCAGTAAACGGGCAAGGCCAGCGGTCCCCCGGGTCAAGAGTCACATCCGGAGACAGTCCATGAGTAGTGCGCAAAGGCATGCTTCAAAACAAAGGATAGATTGAGTTATCTCTAACATATAAATAAAGGTAATAATAAAAATAAAACAAAAACTTTCTATCGCTCCTCCATATGTTCAAAGCACCTTTTCCGTGACACCTATCTGTCTACAACATGTTCTTTAATCCGTCTCCAAAAATTTATTTTGTTTTTGCCCACATAGTGTTTTCCGCATCCACATGTAAGCAAATATACGATACCTATGGTCTCGCAATTTACAAAGTGTTGCATAATTAGGTTTTCCCCTGTAGGTAAAACATGGGTGTCACGGAAAAACCCAGACACTTTGCGGAATTTCACGACCTATAGCACAGATTCCCTCAAATTCCAGGTATTGGCTTGGGTACACCCCCCAATTCGTGGAGGTAATTTCGATCAAAAAATCCTCCAGGTGGAGGCTAAATGGATTTTCAAGTTAAGAGCAACCCAGCCACCAGGCCTCAACGATGCCATTGGCTATGCCCCTTTTTTGTAATCATCTAATCTGATTTATCGTCACCTCTACCTCTTCTCCCAATTGGTGCTGTCATTTATAATAAAAAAAAAAAAACAGTCACTGCCCCTTCCTATGACTGGTCTTCACAGTAAGGAGCACTGAAAGGGGTGAACGCATGTCAAAAAACACAATTTCCTAGCTCAACTTACCAACCAATCAGCAACCAACCAAAACCACCTGTCTAACAGTGCGTTAAAAACAGGGGTTTAGTTGCACACATTTGCAAATACATGCGTAAGCTGCAGGCCCCGTCAAGGCTCCCTGTGTACTGCAGTCCTAACTCTAAATTTAAAGAGTCTCCTCAGTGGAAGCACATGTATGCTGATGGATAGATGAAGGGCAGATGACTGGAGGGAGCCCAACCCTCAAAGGAGCAGGAACACACTAAACACCCAGCACATTGCACAATGGCAGCAAAGGTGCTTACAACCTTATGAAATGACACCCACATGGGATATGTAAAACCTCAAATATAATTAGGTTTTCCTGTTGTAATATGTAAACATGTACATTTTTAAACCTGTATGTATTGTCTAATCGTTCAGTGGTGTTTTGAACATTTGGAGGAGCGATAGTTTCCTCTTTTTATTATTACCTTTATTTATATGTTAGATGTAGCACCCCTTTTACTTTTCAGGGGTGCCATGCACGCTTTGATTGTTAGATATTTGCTTCTGCCTATGTGATGCTGCCTGGTGTATGGTTCCCTGTGGTCTGTAGGTGGCACTGCCATATCAGGTCAGGGTTGAACCATGGGTGACATTGCTACGCCTTAGGTTGTCTCTCGGCAGCGCTACAGTGGGCGTGGTCAACCTGCTGTGCATGCTGGGAGAGGGTACATAAGGGGCAGACACCATCTTTCGTAAAGGAGAGGACCCTTTGGTCCGAGTAAGACACATACCCCACCTTCGGTGGCCCTCATGGCCAGGGGTACGTGTGGGTGTGATCAGGCCCAGGCACCTTTTAGTCTGGGACTGCAACTCTACAAGTAGGCCCAGCACCTTTTTAGCTAGGGCCCATCTCCAAAAGAAGAATCCTAGGGTGCCCGGGAGGGGGTGACCCATTCTAGACAAGAGGGAACCAGGAGTTTCGGTGAAAGGAGTCGCCGCCCCTGGAGGAGGCCTGGTTACCTGCTAGAGGGATTCAAAGATCCGCCACAGGCCTTGTAATGTGCTTCGGTTACACCTTGTTCTATTGTTAAAAGTGCTGGGAAGTTCGGGACTTTGGAATTGTTCCTGACCGCATCCCAAGGGAAACTTAAGTGAATATTAGAGCATCACTCTGGCTGCTAGGGCTGTGAGAGAGGACTATCCGGGTGAGCTAAACCCACTCGGGATAGAGTGGTGACAAAGTTACTAGTTGTGCTTGGACCTAATCCCTCACACCTATTCTTTCTCTCATCCATCTTTCCCTGTCTAACTCCAACAGAGTTTATTTTCTATTGCTGCGTAGTAAAGTACCGTATATACTCGAGTATAAGCCAAGATTTTCAGCCCTTTTTTTGGGGCTGAAAGTCCCCCCCTCGGCTTATACTCGAGTCATCAAAATTTTTACATTGTGAATTTTACCTGTAAAGAAGCTGCGGCGTCCATCGTTCAAATTCCACGGCGTCCATCGTTCAAATTCCGCGGTCTCTTCCTGTTCCTTCCGTGATAGGCGAATCTCATCACACTCTCCGCCTATCACGAAAGTTCTCTCATCCTCAGTTTTCCAGCAGACGTCTGTGATTGGCGGAACACCCAACACAGTGTCTGCTGGGAAAACTGAGGATGAGAGAATGATCGTGATAGACAGAGAGTGTCTGCTGAGAATCGCCTATCACGGAAGGAACAGGAAGAGACCGCGGAATTTGAAAGATGGACGCCGCAGAATTTGAACGATGGACTCCGCAGCCGCAACTTCTTTTACAGGTAATATTTACCATGTAAAATAGGGAACAGTGGACAGTGAGGCATCGGCTTATACTCGAGTCAGTAAGGTTTCCCAGTTTTTTTTTTTTGGCAACATTAGATACCTCGGCTTATACTCGAGTCGGCTTATACTCGAGTATATACGGTACTGGACATTGGCCTTCTTGGGGGGAGAAATATAGACTTGTCCCCATACACTGGGGATGAGAACCAGTGAAAGGAGGTAACTCGCTGCAGGACCCAAAATTTGTGAACACCGCTTAGCCTCTTCAAACAGGAGGGTACGGGCATATAGCACGGTGTGCCTTAACTTGCAAGTGAGCCAGGCAGGAAAAAGGTCCGTGTGCTACATAGATAACTCATTCAATCTATCCTTTGTTTGTTTTGAAGCATGCCTCTGCGTACTACTCTTGGACTGTCTCCGGATGTGACTCTTGACCCGGGGGACCTCTGGCCTTGCCAGTGTCTGTTTACTGCCTGGGGGGTCTGTCAATATGCCGTCATCGATGGCTTCATTTTTTGAGCATTCACTGGTTCATACCAGGTCCCCCCCAGAGGCGTTCCCATTGGGATTTCCATCGGGGGACACCAGCACCTTACATTTTCCAGGCTGGCGGGTGTTTGGCTCCTCCCCGTGTGAAACGCAGCATCGCGGACGTAGGCTGTATCTGCACCGGCTTGACACCACGCCGTTTAGGTCCAGCCCACCCCTCTCTGCATTGATTGGCTTTCCTCTCTCTAACGGCCCATCATAGCCAGCTGGGATGAGAAGTCCACCCCCTCTCCCTTCCTCCATCGTGGGATGTGCAGTAGACTGACATGGATCAGGGGCTCTCGCATGCAATTTTCAAGCATGCATCCCCCACGGCTTCAGCAAACAGATGGGCTTGCCCCCGTCCCTCCAGATCCACTGGATCCATTTAGGTTTTCCACGATCTGGGCGACTCGGGCGATCCCAGGGATTCTCCTCCCACACACACCTCTCCGGACGAATAATGGCGGCCCCCACTTCCTATAAAAGGTGGCGGCGGCAGCATCCGAGGACCGAGGCACGGGTCGGCCTTGGGTGCTGTCATCGCAGGCGCGCTAGACAGGTAAGTGTCCATATTTTAAAAGTCAGCAGCTGCAGTTTTTGTAGCTGCTGACTTTTCAAAAAAATAATTCGGAGGACCCCCGCTTTAAAGTCTACACACATATACTCTATTCTATATGAGAGTGAGAATGACAAAGGGAGGCACTAATTGGGGTCCACCTGCGTGAGACTGTGGCCAGCACACCTGGGTCAATCTGTTAGCTAAAGTGTGTTAGGATGCCTGTCTCTTTAACAGTTTTTTTTCCCAGGTTCTGGAGGTCTAATGGGTTTGTTAGGAAGGTGCTGGAAGCCTGAAGCGGCCTATAAAAAGGCAGCTGCTGTGGGGCTCATTCCCCCCCCCCCCCCCCCGGATCAGAAGCAGAAGTGCTCCCTCCCTCCCCTTGTCGCGTGCACCGTTATGTGGTAGGGTCACCCCGGATTTCTGGGGGGGGCCCGTTTGGTTAATTTAAAAAAGGTGTTTACTGGTTGCACGAGTTCTGATAACTGGGCAATACGTTTTTGATATTTTGGTATATGATTATTTTATTGAAAGAAATTGTTTAAAATGTTAAAACCAATAAAGGTGCCGTGGCCATTAATTTTGCCAAAAGGTGTTGTGTTTATTTAGAATTCTGGATGGTGTTAAAAGGTGGGTGGGTGTGTAGCCTCCAGTCTCGTAGCAATCTCACTTTATAAGATTATCTGTCACTAAGTGCTTCACTGACTTTCCAATAAAGCTAATCACTAATTGCAGTGTATATACTTGGTAGGTAACCATTAATACTTCTAATTTTACCTGCGTACTATATTCACTCCTTCTCCCTTATTTTTTTTTTTTTATTTCTTCTTCCCTTTCCCCCTTTTCCCTTTCCCCTCCCTGTCCGTCCTTACCCTCTTCCTTTCCTCTCCCTTCCTTCTTCTTTTTTTTTTTTTTTTTTTTCCCTTTCACCTTTTCTTTCTTTTCCTTCCCCCCCCCCCCCCCCCCTTCCCTCATTCTCTTCCACCTTTCTTTTCCTCCTCCCTCATTCCCCCCCCCCCTCCCTCCCGCCCTTTTCTCTCTCCCCCCTCCCCCTTTCCTTCCCCCCTCTTTTTTTTTTTTCCCCACACCACCTTCTTCTTTTTTTTTTTTTTTCTTTCTATCTGACTTATTTATTTCTTCACTTTTTTTCAAACACTGTCCCCTCCTCCACCTTGCTCTTTTCATACACACCTCCTCCTGTCTCAGCACTCTCCTCCTCTACTTTCTCTCCCTTATCTTTCCTTCTCTTTTACCTTCCCCTTTTTCCCTACTACAAACTGCTCTTTCCCTGCTCCTTTTTCTTCTTTTTTTTTTTCTTTTCTCTCGCTCCCGTTTCTTTTTCACCACCCACTTAGTTTTGCTCACATGGCTCACTATATTCCACCATCTGTTCTATAGGAGCCCTACCCCATTTTCCTCTGTCAAGGTGGGGTGGAGCACCCCAACGGGCTCCCAGGCCTAAACGTCCCACAGAGCCGGCGTCCTCTGACCACAGTCTCCGGGTGAGTTGAAGTGCATGAGAATGAAACAGAACTCTTTATATTGGGAACAAACCTAACCCCCACATTTAGATAGGTTAATATTAATACTATGTAAATGACCACTATCCATTTGAACCCTCTCCATATACGAAGCACCGCTGTACACTAACAAGTAAAAAGTGTAACTGTATTTAAATGTTCTACAACACAACATATAGATTTTATTAATGATATCAATGTAAATTCATGTATAACAAATGTATTAACACATTTATTTACAATTTATCTTTATTTTTGTAAACCATGTAATTTATGCATTATGTATCAATATCTCATTTATAGAATTCATGTGATGTCCTATTGTGCTACTTTCAAGGCCCTGACGACGTGGAATTGTCTGAAACGCGTAGGCCACACTTCTCTACCTTTTGGGGACCCTCACACCCCCAATTCAAACTAAAAGACTTGTAATTTATCTTAACTTGATTTTTACTTTTAGAAGGTGTACTGCCTTATGGCAGATAAATACAATTTGTCTATTTTTTCATAATCGTAGTATTCTATTCATACTCTGAGGCACAATCAAAGTCCCACCCTCTTCTACCTTTTTTGAAACATAGTTGCATATTCTCCAGGGATGGTGCCTCTGTAGGAGTATTTGTGATTCCACGTTCACCCCAACCCCTACACTTTGACAATTGTGAGCTTCCAACCTTGTGGCAACAGTTTGGGGATGACCTATTTTTGTTCCAAAATGACTATGCCCTGGTGCACAAAGCCAGCTACATAAAGGCCCTTTTCACACGGACCAGATCCATTTTTCTCAGCAGAGGATCTATCCGCTGATCCCCCGCTGAGCTAAACTGAGCTGGCTGATGACTGGTCCGTGTCCACTCCACTTATGCAGAGTGGGCGCACACACAGCCCGCCCTGCTCTGTGGGCAGTTAGATGGAAATAGACCGACTGTCTTGATCAGAGGGCAGTTGGATGTAAGCGGACAAAGGAACAGATCCCCTTCTGTTTTTATTTTTGTCGGATCAGATTGGAGGTAGGACAACAAGCCATTTACATCTGCTGCTCCATAGAGGAGAATGGAAGGTCAGATCATGTCCGCCTGAAAAATACTGGCACACCCAGTCAGACCCCTCTTTGAAAGTGGCCAAAAACATGGTTTGAGGTGTGGAGGAACTAGAGTGGACTGCACAGAGCCCTGAGTTCAACCCTGTTGAACACATTTGGGGGTAATTGTGGGCCAGGTTTTCTCCTCCAACATCGGTGACCTTGCAAGAGTTCATTGAGGGAATTCGTACCCATTCTTCCAAGACACTCAAAAATCCTGTGGGAAAACTTTTCCAGAAGAGTTGAAAAGAGGGTTATGTTAACGACTGCCTATTGATGTCCATGATTTTGGAATGGGAAATCCAACAAGCTGTTCATACGTGTGATGATTGTCAAATGAATCTTTCCTCGCCTGTAAATGTTTGATCGGAGTACCACTAAATGCATAGCCGCATTTAATGCGCAAGCCTCTCCTAAATGTCAGTTTTTCTCAACAGTGCCAATCTGAGGAGAGAAGCGTTTAAAACAGACCTTTTTTTATTTTCCCTTTTCTTATGGGAGCAGCCATTGTTGACTTGTATTTGAAAGTATTTCTTCAGCTGCTAATTGTCGTCCATTTTTGCTAACCTGAAATATGACTATTTGGTGTTAAGATGTGCATGGAGATAGGACTGTGCCGGACCATGGAACTAGTAGGCAATAGCAGCTCCCCTGATTTGTATTCTGGAGGGTCTGGACTTTCTTTAGGAAGCTGGCTTGTCCCATAGGAACAGCAGGTTTCCTAGCCAATAGGTAGTTACCATAGGCATGAGTTTGCAAGCTACTGTGGGGTACATGTTTTTGTTTTTTCTTTCGTTGGCAGACTGAAGCAAAAAAAAAAAAAAAAAAACAGAGCTCTATACTAATACAAGCGATGTTAGTGTGTCAAGATTCCCTGCTGTGCTATTCTGTATTCTCCCCCCTTGCCAGATCACACTAATCTGCCATTGGCTGCTAGCGCTGATCGGATGTTGGTTTTCTAGTTTGCCCATTTGACAGAAGCCAGTTTCATCAGTTGGACAGGCTGCTGTACACACTGGCCAAATGTCGGACAGTTTCTGTTGAACCGGGCTAATATTCTGCCTGTGTACCAGCCTTGATCTATTCACATATAGCACATACAGTGGATATAAAAAGTCTACACACCCATGTTAAAATGTCAGGTTTCTGTGATGTAAAAAACATGAGACAAATCATTTCAGAACTTTTTCCACCTTTTTAATGTGACCTATAAACTGTACAACTTAATTGAACAAATTGTTTTCTTGTTAAAAAAAACGAAGAGAAAATATATTTTTAGGTGGCGGGTAGTAAAACTAAAATAATATGGTTGCATAATTGTACACACCCTTACACTAATACTTAGTTGAAGCTCCTTTTGATTTTATTACGACACTCAGTCTTTTTGGGTATGAGTCTATCAGCATGGCACATCTTGACTTGGCAATATTTTCCCACTTTTCTTTGCAAAAACACTCCAAATATGTCAGATTGTGAGGACATCACCTGTGCACAGACCTCTTTAGATCACCCCACAGATTTTTAATGGGATTCAGGTCTGGGCTCTGGCTGGGCCATTCCAAAACTTTACTCTCCTGGTGAAGCCATTCCTTTGTTGATTTGAATGTATGCTTTGGGTCGTCATGCTGAAAGATGAAGTTCCTCTTCATGTTCAGCTTTCTAGCAGAAGCCTGAAGGTTTTATGCCAATATTGACTGACTGGTATTTGGAACTGTTCATAATTCCCTCTACATTGACTAAGGCCCCTGTTCCGGCTGAAGGAAAACCGCCCCAAAGCATGATGCTGCCACCACCATGCTTCTCTGTAGGTCTGGTGTTTTTTTGGTGATGTGCAGTGTTTTTTTTTTTTTTTTGTCAAACATATTTTCTCTTTCGTTCATGGACGGACACAGCCTTAAATCTTGACAAGTGGGTGTTCGCCTTCCTTTAGGCGTGACTAGGCAGAAAACTTATAGAAAGTGTTAAACACATCACACACCATACAGTCCCGCCCAGGGGGTGGGCCCTCTGGGTATAACCCCTCTCTCTGCATCTCGCAGATCAGTTTTTTTTTTCTGCCTAGCTAAGGAGAAGACATGGCTCCCTTCGGGCCCATAGGCCTGGAGGTTTTTTTTTTATTCCAGATTGAAATTTTATTTTTATTCCTGTGATCTTCGATCAACTGCCAACTGGGTGACAGGCTGGATCCCAGATCCTTGTAGTCTCCCCAGTTTCGGCCATCGAGCGTGTGCCGACCATAGCTACGCACTGGGTCGTCCACGACATGCCCGTCGCTCTACGAGTGGCTGGTGAGCTATACGCTCCAGGGCTTGCATCGGACCGGTCTATATGGCCAAGTCGCAGTAGCCTGGCCGACAGTCATCTCCGTCACCATGCGGAAGATGGGTCTGTCTGGGATGTTTCCAGCACAATCCACCAGGAAGGGTAAGTAGTTATCCCCTGCTTCGGCAGAAAGACAGAGCTGGGCATTCCTGGAGAGGTGAGTAAAGGGTTCTATTCTTCCCTTCTCCCCTCCCTTCCTTCCTTCCTTCCCTCCTCCCTAGGCTCTGTGAGCTAGCTGCTGGGGCAGGGGTTCACCTGGGGAGGGCATCACCTGTGGGGAACTGTGCATGTACGTCTGCTAAATCATTGTTATAAGCTGCTTAAAGAGATTTGCTTACCTGTGTGTCCTGCTCCATGCTGTATTGCTCTATCTACACTGGCGGCCATGTTCTTGTGGCCGCGCTGTATTTGGCCTCTATCTTCCGCTCGGCGGCCATGTTTTTGGTGATCCTGCTGTGTTTACTTTCTGTGGTGCTGGCAGCCATTTTCCTTGTGATACAGGCGGTGTTTAGACTATTCATGCTCGGTGGCCATGTTTTTGTAGCCACGCTAGGTCTGCCTCAAGCAGCCGCTCGGTGGCCCCTGTCCTGGCTCCATGCTCTATCTACGCCCGGTGGCCAGGTGCTTGTGAACCGTGGCGTTGGTCTTCATCGGCCGCTCGGCGGCCTGTTTTTTCCTGAGATCCATGCTCTACTACGGTCGGTGGCCACACTGTGTGGGCTTCTAGCTGCTGCTCGGTGGCCATTTTTTTTTTTGGCGCCATCACGCTCTATCTACGCTTGGCGGCTTTGTTCTTGTGGCCCGCGGCGTTGTTGGCCTCTAGTGGCCGCTTGGCGGCCATTTTTTGCACTATCAGAGAGCATTTAAACGGCGCAGACTGACAGACACACGCTGCTGAAGTCTCAGACTGTATAGCTGACAAGGAAGCAGCTCTACCAAGTGGCGGACGGCAGCCGTACTCTGTTCCAGGGTGGTGAGTCCTCTGGGTGGGAACCCCTCATCTCTGCTGCAGCTAGGAGGGTAGGTTACTGTGTTTTGCCTTGAAGTCCCTGTGTCAGGCGTGTGGGTCAGCATGGCGTCGGAAGCAGACGCCTTTTCCCCTGAAACACCTGAGCTTGCAATTGATGCCCCTGCACCTGATGTATCGGATGCTATGTCGGCAATCCTAGATGCCTTTGTTGCCAAGGTGGAAGCAGCACGTGCGAAAACGGGGGCTAGAAAGCGCCCCCTCCCCCAGCAATCTTCTGGGGACAACTCGGATGCGGAGCCAGATCCAGCTACAGTTCATGGCCCTGGCTCTGATGTATCTGAGGATGACTCCGGATCCGGGTCTGCACGCGAGAGGGCTCTGGTAAGTGACCTTATCACCGCAGTGCGAGATACTCCTTTGGGTTCCGTAAGGCGACCCGCACTGCTAAGGTGTTTCCTTGTGTGTCTTACTTAGACAAACTTTTATACAAGGAGTGGGACAAACCACAGAAGGTTTTCTCGGTCCCTAAAAATCTGGTTGTGCATTACCCTCTTGAAGAGTTTCTTGAAAAAATGGACCTCGCCCCCGATAGTGGACCCTCCTGTGTCCAGACTAAACAAACTAACCACCATTCCGGGGGCTCCTGCCTTCAAGGACCCTGTGGACAAGAGGGCTGAGGCGGTCACCTGCAACCTGTTCACGGTAGTGGGTTCGTCTGTACGTCCAACCATAGTTGGATCCCTGGTGTCTCGGACACTCACGGAATGAGCAAAGATGCTACACAATGGGTTAGAACCATGTCAGGCTTCCCTGAACGAGGTAGCCCTAGCTGACCAACTGGTACAGGGCCTAAAATTCGTTTGCAAATCGGCCATGGACACGATTCCTCTACTGGCCAGAGCTTCTAGCCATGCGGTAGTGTTACGCCATCTACTTTGGTTAAAAAATTGGTCTGCAGACCAATCTTCCAAGAAAGCCTTGATGGATTTGCCCTTTAAGGGCGACAGACTTTTTGGAGCTTCCCTGGATGACCTAATCAAAGATGCCACAGGAGGTAAGAGCACGCTGCTCCCACAAACCAGAAAGGGGAAGGAGCCACGCTGTAGGCAAGGGCCCTTCTTTACCGCGCACAAGCGTTTTTTTCGTCCGTCCAGTGCGGCAAATAAAGGACAGGCCAATAAAGTGCCTGCTCGGGACAGAGACGTCCCTGGTTTCGCAAACCCAACAAACCTGCAAACAAAGCTACGTCCACATGAAGGTCTGCCCCCTCACCCATCTCTCGGGTGGGGGGACGTCTTCGCGAATTTGCGACCCGGTGGACATCTCAGGTCCCCGACCAGTGGGTTTGCAAGGTAGTCTCTTCAGGGTACAAGATAGAATTTCTATCTTGCCCACCAAACAGATTTTCCCCCTCCAACCTCCAGCTACAGCTGACTCTTCAGGAAGCCCTACTTGGGGCAGTTCAAGACCTGCTGAAACGCGGGGTGGGTTTTCCCTGTCCCAGTACAGGAACAGTTCCAGGGGTTTTACTCGACTCCGTTCATAGTACCAAAGAAGGAGGGCGTTCGTTTAATCCTGGACCTCAGGGCCCTCAATTGCTTTGTGAAGGTACAAGGATTCCAGATGGAATCGATTCGTTCTGTTGTCACTGCCCTCCAGCCGGGGGACTTTCTGGGATCCTTGGACATCAGGGACGCCTATTTGCATGTCCCCATATGCACCAGGCTTCAGATGTCTGCGTTTTGCGGTCGGGGAAGACCACTATCAATTTGTGGCTCTCCCCTTTGGCTTGGCATCGGCACCAAGGGTGTTCACCAAGGTGCTTGCCCCAATTCTGGCCCTACGAAGACAACATGGCATCGCTATCGCGGGCTACTTGGACGATCTTCTTCTGAGGGCTACTTCAAGCTCAGAATTAGAAATGAGCGTGTCTATAACCTGTCAGATGCTCCGACACTTTGGTTGGGTGCTGAACACTCAGAAGTCAGTAATGGTACCTACTCAACGCCTAGTGTATCTGGCGTTGATTTTGGACTCCTCAGAGGCAAAGGTTTTTCTACCGGTCTCCAGCGGAATCCCACTTGCCGATCAATGTCCTGGAACTTCAGGCGATCAGGCTGTGCGATTTAAGTACAATTTAAGGGGCAGATATCTACCCTGGCTGTCTTTTTTTTTTTTCAGCGACCCCTGGCGGCTCACTCTCTGGTGAGTACATTTGTGCAGGGCGTTCGGCATGTGGCCCCTCCGGTCCGCCCTCCACTACCTCCGTGGGACCTGAACCTGGTCCTCTCGGTGCTTCAGAAACCACCGTTTGGAGACATTAGGGAGATTCCCTTGTTGACACTTTCTCAGAAAGTGTTTTTTTTGGCTTATGTTACGTCGGACGGGTTTCTGAGCTGGCAGCCTTGTCATGCAAGGCTCCTTATCTGATTTTCCACAAGGATAAGGTGGTGCTGCTGCTGCGTCTGCAGCCTTCTTTTCTATCTAAGGTAGTTTCGGCCTTTCATCTCAATGAGGACATTGTACTTCCATCCTTGTGTCCTCGTCCGTCGCATCCTAAAGAGGCGGCGTTGCATTCCTTGGACGTTGTCTGAGCTCTGAGAGTATGCTTATCTGCTACTGCTTCGTTCTGGAGGTCAGACTCACTGTTTCGGTGGCTGGTCCCAAGAAGGGCCTAGTGGTTTCGTCGGCCACCATCTCGAGGTGGATCTGACAGATAGTGATTCAGGCTTACGCCATAAAGGGTCGGGCGCCCCCTTTTCCTGTCACGGCGCATTCGACCAGGGCAATAGGTGCCTCCTTGGGCTTTCCGACATCAAGCGTCTGTTTCCCCATGCGTGTAAGGCGGTGACCTGGTCGTCCGTTCACACTTTCACTACAAGGGTCATGTGAGTGCACCTTCGGATGCTTCTTTTGGCCGCAAAGTTTTGCAGGCAGCTGTTTAGAGTTGCAACTCCTCCGGTTGAGGAGCTCTGTTTTTGGGGTGAAGTTTAATCTTATGCTGTTCCCACCCCCTCGTTGTTTTAAAAAAAAAAAAAAAACTGCTTTGGGACGTTCCACTTGTCAAGATTTAAGTCTGTCCATCCATGACTGAAAGAGAAAATAGGATTTTTATACTCACCGTAAAATCCTTTTCTCTGAGTTCAGGGACGGACACAGCACCCACCCCTCCTTTTTTATGTTTGTACTGCTTTTTGACGAACTGATCTGCAAGATGTAGAGAGAGGGGTTATACCCAGAGGGCCCGCCCCCTGGGTGGGACTGTATGGTGTGCTTAACACTTTTTTTCTATAAGTTTTCTGCCTAGTCACTCCTAAAGGAAGGCCAATACCCACCTGTCAAGATTTAAGGCTGTGTCCGTCCATGAACTCAGAGAAAATAATTTTATGGTGAGTATAAAAATCCTATTGTATCTTTTGGAATTATGGCCAAAAAGTTCAACCCACATGCTTTTGGGAGACCTTCAGATGTGTTTTGCAAAATTTAGCCGGCTTGGATGTTTTTTTTCCATTAAGGCTTCTGTCTTGCCACTCTACCCCATAGCCCAGACATATGAAGAATACAGGAGATTGTCGTCACATGTACCACACAGTCAGTTCTTGCCATAGATTCCTGCAGCTCCTTTAATGTTGCTATAGGCCTCTTGGCAGCCTCCCTGACCAGTTTTCTTCTCTTTTTTCATCAATTTTGGAGGGACGTCCAGTTTTTGGTAAGGTCACTGTTGTGCCATATTTTCTCCACTTGATGACTGTGTTGTTCACTGTTTTCACTGTGTTCCATGGTATAGCTAATGCCTTGTAAATTCTTTTGTACCCTTCTGCTACCTTTTTAACAATGAGATCCCTCTGATGCTTTGGAAGCTCTCTGCGGACCATGGCTTTTGCTGTAGGATGTGACTAAGAAAATGTCAGGAAAGACCTACTAGAACAGCTGAACTTTGAGGTTAATCAGAGGCACTTTAACCACTTCAGCCACAGACGGTTTTACCCCCCTTAATGACCAGAACATTTTTGCTATACGGCACTGCGTCGCTTAAACTAACAATTGCGTGGTCGTGCAACGCTGTACCCAGACAAAATGTATATCTTATTTTTTTCCCTCCTACAAATAGAACTTTCTTGGTTGTTTTTGATCACCTCCTGCAGTTTTTTTTTTTGCGCTATAAACAAAAAAGATTCACTTTGAAGAGAATAATTTTTTTTCCTTTTTGCATTAAAACATGGCCAAAAATATAAAACAAATGTATTAATCAGAGAGAGAGAGAGAGAGAGAGAACCTTTCCCACTTCCTGGAGTCCGGCTGTGATGTCACCGCGGGGCTCCCTCCGCCTCCCCTGGCCGCCGGGCTAATAGGAGAGAGGAGCGGGGCCTCGCGCATGCGCAGTAGGGTTCCCGGCGTGAAGCCGAAAGGCTTCAGTTACCCGCAATGGCGACGGCAGCACCCGACAGCTGATGTGAAACATCAGCTGCGGTGCCGACATCGAGGGACACCAGGACAGGCAAGTCTCCATTTATTAAAAGCCAGCAGGTGCAGTATGTGTAGCTGCTGGCTTTAAAAAATTTTTTTTTTGCCTGGAACACCCCTTTAACACCTTCCTTACTGGGCACATATACCCCCTTCCTGCCCAGGCGAAATTTCAGCTTTCGGCACTGCGTCGCTTTATCTGACAATTGCGCAGTCGTGCGACGTGGCTCCCAAACAAAATTGACGTCCTTTTTTTCCACAAATAGAGCTTTCTTTTGGTGGTATTTGATCACCTCTGTGGTTTTTATTTTTTGCGCTATAAACCAAAAAAGAGCGACAATTTTGAAAAAAAAACACTTTTTTGATTTTTGCTATAATAAATATCCCAATTTTTTTTTTTTTTAAAACTTTTTTTTCTCAGTTTAGGCCGATACGTATTCTTTTACATATTTTTGGTTAAAAAAAAAATAAAAATCGCAATCAGCGTATAGTGATTGGTTTGCGCAAAAGTTATAGCGCCTACAAAATAGGGGATAGAATTCTGACTTTTTTTTTTTATTTTTTTTTTTACTAGTAATGGTGGCAATCAGCAATTTTTATCATGACTGCGATATTGCGGCGGACACATCGGACACTTTTGACACATTTTTGGGACCATTCACATTTATACAGCGATTAGTGCTATAAAAATGCACTGATTACTGTATAAATGTGACTGGCAGGGAAGGGGTTAACCACTAGGGGGTGAGGAAGGGGTTATAAATGTATGCCCTATGAGTGATTGCTACTGTGGGGGGAGGGGACCGATCTGTGTCCCTATGTAAAAGGGACACAGCATCGGTCGCCTCTCCCTGACAGGACATGGATGTGTGTGTTTACACACACACATCCATGTCCTTGTCTGTGTACCGGCCGATCGCGCGTGCCTGGCGGACATGGCAGTTATCCTGCTTTTGCAGACTGACATACAGGTAAGTCAGTTATGCAGGAGAGCAATTCTTCCGAAGTATATCTGCGTGAGCAGGTCGACAAGTGGTTAAAAGATTGCAGGGTTTTTTTTTTCCAATTGAGTTTTACAGTTTATAGGTCACATTAAAGGGGGAAAAGTTCTGAATGATTTATTGTCTTTTTTTAGTTTTTTACATCACAGAAACCTGACATTTTAACGGGTGAGTGTAGACTTTTTCTATCCATTGTATGTAATGTGTGCTATTGCACATGTGCCGCCATGCTTTCTAGCATTGGTTTTCTTGTTCATCGGGGGGGCAAAACCGTTCATATACTGTTGTCTACAGGAGAATTGGACACTGGCAACAAAAAAAAAGGATATCCTACCAAGCATAATCCCGCCTCTACCCAGCATGCCTCAATAAGTGTCCCGGATGGATGAATGTTTTTCAGCTCGGAGAATTCTGACCGCTTTATTTTTTATTTTCTAACCAATAACTTCAAGGTTTTTCACTGCACTGTGGCTTGAGCTGGTTTCTACATAGCGGCTACCTGGCCTTTCCTCAGATTTGCCTTTGTGCTGTACCTGGACCCCACTGCATGGGTAAGCTAGCTTAGAATGTGACCGTGACCGTGGGCTGGGTTCACACTCATCCGACTTTCATCCGCTACATTGGTCCTACATCCATCCGACTTTCATCCGCTACATTGGTCCTACATCCATCCGACTTTCATCCGCTACATTGGTCCTACATCCATCCGACTTGAATGAACAGGATACTACTTTGATACGACTTTGTGATAGTCTGACTTGTCCTTTTACCAATCAAAATAATCCGTGTGAGATAAATTGCTGCGGTAATCATGTCGGATGGTTAGGACAAGGATCCTACTTTGATCCGACTTCAATGATATTCAATGGGCTTAAGTAGGATCAAAGTCAGACCAAAGTAGTACAGGGAGCATAAGACAGCTCTCATAGGGAAACATTGATTTCTTTATCGTACACCACGGGACACAGAGCTAGTCATTACATAATGGTTAAGGGTCACCAGCGGTGATTGGACACTGGCACAACCAATGGAAGACAGTTCCCCTCCATATAACCCCTCCCATCAGGGAAGTACCTCAGTTTTTTTGCCAGTGTCGAAAGGTGTTGGACGCGTTAGGAGGTGCTAAAGGAAAGCTCTACCAAAGAGACCCTCTGGGGGTAAAAGAGCTATGCTTTCGGATCCATCCAAGACGCCTACAAATGAGCTGAATCTGGATGGGATCCGGGCCTCATCCATGAGGCGTCGCCTGTAATGTCTCTCTTCGGAGGACTGGGCTCTAAGATCCAGCACTTTCGCTATAAAGTCCTGGTAAGAGTCTTGTACAAGGCCCAGGGGAGAGGTATCCTTTAAATAGGAACCCATATCCCTGAAGGTTGGCACACATAGCCCACCGTGAAGGGTGAAGTTTGGTATCTGTCTGAAATCTTTCAGCAGAAAAACCTGCGGCGTGGATAAGGTGAGATTAGAAGGTCCATAACTAGGTTGGGACCTTTTTCAAAAAGTGGATGTCTTCTTTTTTTTTCCACCACTGGGGGGAGTAAAGAGCTGAATATACTCACCTCACTCTGTTCAGTGTCGGCTTCGGCGAAGTACACTGCTCGTCACCTCCGCTGCTGAGCTTGCTGGGGCACCCCGATCCTCCTTTCGGTGGCCGACCAGACACCTGCAGATGCAGGTAAGTGGGAACAAGGGCTGATGAGAGTCCTCTCTCACTATGGCCACCGCCATAGCGCTAAGGGCCGCGCGCGCGAGCGCGCTTTATCGGAGGGGGGGGCGAAGGCGTGCGCGGGCACGTGGCGCGCGCAGGCACAGAAACGGCGCCAAATTTAAAAGACTGTCAGTGTGAGAAGCACTGCAGCAGCAAGCAAGCTCGTTAGTTCTCTTATTCCTGGCAGAGAAACACAGCAGCTATACAGGGACGTAAGACTCCATGTGGTTGGATTGGGTACTTCCTAGAAGACATCCATGTTATGCATAGTTATGTGTTAAAAGTTGCATACTTAATGTATTTGCTAAACTAAACACGGTAGTATATGCATTTAGGTACCTTGTATTTTGTCTAAACAGTAAGCCTTCCAGGGGAAGTAATACGGACAAAAAGAGATAAGAAAGCACCACCGCCTGAGAGGAGGCTCTAACTGTGCTGACTCGGTACCTTTCTCTCCTGTGTTGCTAAATGCACCTGTTCAGGATGAGCCATTACCTCTGTCAGGTATGGCGGCTTCCCCAGTGAAGCCTGGGCCTGTATATGTCACTGAGGACACTTTATCAGCTGCCCTAAATAATCTGGAGGAAAAAATTGCTACCTTAATCGCTAAGTCCTCTAAAAAGGGACAATAAGCGAAGCAGGTCTCTTCCAGTATTGGACCTCCCTTCAGAAGTACCTGAGGGAGGAGGATGAGGAGGAGGAGGCTACATCAGCAGAGGATGAGGAGCCAGATTTTAAGGTCACAGGTACAATGCTATAGCAGTGCATTTAAGTTAACCTCTGCGGAGGTAACGGAATTACCTGTCTCCTCCCTAGGGTCATTAAGATCCCTGCAAGGTGCATGCTCCTTCCCGGTTCATCCGTTACTAGAGGATCTAATATACGCAAACTGGCAACATCCAGATAAGCGTTTCTCACCTCCAAAAAGGTTTAACATTCTTTATCCTATGGGGGAAATTTTTTTTTTAAAGAAATGGAGCCTGCCTGCGGTAGTTGCGGCTATTTCTTGTGTAAATAAAAACCTGACATGTCCGGTGGATAATGTACAAGGGTTTAAAAGATCCTTCTGAGAGGAAGTTGAAATCCTCCTTCCTTTTGGCCGGCTCAATTATCCAACCTGCAGTAGCAGCAGTCGGTATGTGTCAGGTCATCAGCCAACAGGTAAAGCAGGGGCTGAAGGAACTGCCTTCAGAGCAGGCTAGAAATTGGGAAAATTTGCCTAAAGCCTTATGCTTCACAGTGGATGCCATGAGAGATTCTATCATACAGGCATCACGCCTTACACTCCAGCTGGTACAGATGCGCAGAGTACTTTGGCTTAAGCATTGGTCAGCGGAGACCCCATGCAAAAAGCTGTTGGCAAGTTCCTGTTCCATGGCGAACGCCTATTTGGGGAAGATTTAGAAAAATAGATACAGAAGATCAAGTGGTAAAACGACTTTTACCTGAGAGAAAGAAAAACAAGAGATCTTGTTTTAAACGCTCTCTCCCCAGCTCCCGGGAAATCTGACTCCAACCAGTGGCAGCGGCCTGTTTTAGCCGCCCACAAAAGCCAAGGGGCAAGCTCAGAAGAACAAGAAGCCGTGGGGTGCAAGAGCTAATAAGCAAGCCCCCAAAGCCTCTCAGTGAAGGGGCGCCCCCGCTCGGCCGAGTGGGAGGAAGGCTTTGTCAGTTCTGAGCAACTTGGTGGTCAGAAATCCAGGACAATTGGGTAGTATCCACAATATCCTCAGGGTACAAACTGGAATTTCGAGAGATCCCATCTTCTCAATTCCGAGGTTCAAGACTCTCCAAGGATCCACAAAAAAGAGAATCCTTCTTCAAAGGTTTGAATCACTTAAGGGCTCAAGGGGTAGTTACAGACGTACCCCAAAAAGAGCGAGGTTCAGGTTTTTACTCAAACCTCTTTGTGATTCCAAAGCCAAATGGAGATGTCAGACCCATCCTGGATCTAAAATCCCTAAATCGGTTCCTGAACGATCGCCATTTTCGAATGGAAACGATCCGATCCGTGGCCGCCACTTTAAAGGGCGGAAAATTCATGGCGCCCATAGATATCAAGGACGCACATTTACACATACCCATCCTCCCCGCTCACCAAAGATTCCTAAGGTTTGCGGTAGAAGATCGCCACTTTCAATTTGTGGCTCTGCCGTTTGGTGTAGCCACCGCGCCCATAGTATTCACAAAGGTGCTAGCTCCTCTGTTAGCAAACCTAAGAACACGGGGCATTGCGGTAACAGCCTATCTGGACGATCTACTAGTAATAGATCAGTCAAAGGATGGATTGGGTCACGCTGTACACACTACAGTAGGATACCTGGAGCATTTAGGATGGATTATAAATTTACAAAAATCCTCTCTCCAGGCCCAAAGAAGGATAGGGTACCTGGGCATGATCATAGATACAGCCCAAAACGGGGTATACCTGCCAGAACCGAAGATACAGTCTCTGAAAGACCTGATCCACAAGGTCAAAGCAAACAAGAGGCCGTCTATTCGCCTTTGCATGAGACTATTGGGAAAGATGGTAGCCTCCTTCGAGGCGGTCCCTTACGCCCAGTTTCATTCGAGACTACTTCAAGGCAATATTTTAACTTCCTGGAACAGGAAGAGCCAAGCTCTGGATATACCCATGCGCCTGTCCTCACAAGTACGCCACAGCTTCGATTGGTGGCTAGAAGCCAGGAATTTACGGAAGGGAAAGTCCTTCCTCCCAGTGGCCTGGAAGGTGGTATCTAGGGATGCCAGCCTATCGGACTGGGGTGCAGTATTCGAGGAGGCTTCTACCCAGGGAACCTGGGCCAAGACTCAGGGGATCCTGCCCATCAATGTGCTAGAGATCCGGGCGGTATATCTAGCCCTCAAAACCTGGACATACAGGTTACAGGGCTACCCAGTTCGGGTTCAATCCGACAATGCTACTGCAGTAGCTTACATCAATCACCAAGGAGGCACCCGCAGTCGGGCAGCCCAAAGAGAGGTGAACCGGATCCTGGCATGGGCAGAAGAGCATGTACCTTGCCTTTCTGCAATCTTCATTCCAGGGATGGAAAATTGGCAAGCAGACTACCTGAGTCGTCAGCAGCTGCTACCAGGGAGTGGTCTCTTCACCCCGAGATCTTTCAGGCCATATGTCTGAGATGGGGAAACCCAGATGTAGACCTGCTAGCTGCCAGGTTCAACAAGAAATTGGACAACTTTGTGTCCAGAACGAGAGATCCTCTAGCCTACGGGACAGACGCTCTAATAATACAGACGCTCTAATAACTCCATGGAATCAGTTCTCACTGATCTAGGCATTCCCTCCGATCCCTCTTCTACAAAGACTGCTTCGCAGGATCAAGGAGGAGGGAATACCAGTAATCCTAGTGGCCCCAAACTGGCCCAGGAGGCTTTGGTACGCCGAGATTGTAAAAACGGCGATAGGAAGGCCCTGGAAGTTTCCACTCCGACATGACCTGCTGTCACAGGGTCCAGTATTCCACCCTTCCTTACAAAGGCTAAAGTTGACGGCCTGGCTGCTGAGACCCACATTTTTAAAAAGAGAGGGGTCTCTGGTCCGGCTCTTTCTACGCTCATTAATGCTAGAAAGCCAGCCTCCAGACTCATCTATCAGAGAGTCTGGAGAGCATACGTTTCCTGGTGTGAATCCAGATGTTGGAATCCTCAGAAGTATGAAATAAGTAGGATTCTTGCTTTTTGCCAGTTAGGAGTGGATATGAATTTAGCCCTTAGCACCATCAAAGGGCAAATATCGGCTCTATCAGTCTTCTTTCAGAGACCATTGGCATCTCACTCCCTAGTTCGGACATTCATTAAGGGGGTACTGAGGATAAATCCTCCAGTTAGAACTCCCTTGTGTCCATGGGATTTGAATTTGGTATTGTCAGTGTTGCAAAAGCAACCTTTTGAACCTATTCGCCATATTCCTTTAATTATATTAAGTAGGAAGTTGGCCTTTCTGATTGCTATAGCTTCTGCTAGGAGAGTATCAGAGCTAGCAGCTCTTTCTTGTAAAGAGCCTTATCTAATTTGTCACAAGGACAAAATCGTACTACGACCCCATCCGGCTTTTCTACCTAAGGTGGTGTCGGCTTTTCACTTGAATCAAGACATTGTTCTGCCTTCCTTTTTTCCAAACCCGCGGACGGCGGGGGAAAAATTATTACACTCTCTAGATCCAGTGAGAGCGGTAAAGGTGTATCTGCAAGCAACCGCTCAGATACGTAAAACAGATGTTTTGTTTATTTTACCAGATGGGCCCAAGAAGGGCCAAGCGGTATCAAAATCCACCATTTCCAGGTGGATTAGACAAGTAATTATTCAAGCTTATGGTTTAAAGAACAGGACTCCTCCTTTTCCTGTTAAGGCGCACTCTACCAGGGCGATAGGTGCTTCATGGGCAGTGCATCACCAGGCTTCGATGGCTCAGATCTGTAAAGCTGCAACTTGGTCTTCAGTCCATACATTTTCCAAATTCTATCAAATAGATGTGAAAGGACATGAGGATTCCGCCTTTGGGCGAAGTGTGCTGCAGGCAGCAGTATAGGGCTTCTGGTCCGCAAGCGGCCTGTTTTGATCTGTCTCCCCCCCTTCATACGAGCATTGCTCTGGGACGTCCCATTATGTAATGACTAGCCCTGTGTCCTGTGGTGTACGATAAAGAAAATAGGATTTTTATAACAGCTTACCTGTAAAATCCTTTTCTTGGAGTACACCACGGGACACAGAGGTCCCCCCCTTCTTATGGGAACCTTACTGCTTTGCTACAAAACTGAGGTACTTCCCTGATGGGAGGGGTTATATGGAGGGGAACTGTCTTCCATTGGTTGTGCCAGTGTCCAATCACCGCTGGTGACCCTTAACCCATTATGTAATGACTAGCTCTGTGTCCCGTGGTGTACTCCAAGAAAAGGATTTTACAGGTAAGCTGTTATAAAAATCCTATTTTTTGCACGTCATGCGACATGAGCTCCCAATGTCGGAGCGTTTGTCGGACCAGTGTGAACCCAGCCTGAGGGTAGTGGACTCTGCATTGTGCCCCATTACACACCTGTGTATATTGATGAAAGTTAAATATGAAGTGCTTGCAGAGCTCCTGTACTGTTCAATAGACTAGAAATAAAATGGGAGTCCATTGAGGGCCTTTTCACACTCCTCTGCAGCAAGCAGTACTAAGACCCCTTTGACACTGAAGTTGCTTTACTGCTAAAAAAATAGCGCCTGTAAACCGTCTCCCCAGTGTGAAAGCCCTGAGTACTGGGGCGGTGTGCTTGCAGGATGGGAAATAAGTCCTACAAGCAGCTTCTTTGGGGTTAAAAAGCACCCCACTCCCTCCTTTTGGGGGTTAAAAAGCACCCCCCACACCTGCCTGCACAGCACCGCTAACGTGGCCTGTGCTCCAGTGTGAAAGGGCTCTTAGAGCATGAACTGAAAAAAAAATGGTTATTCTGGACTGGATTACAATTTTTGTTTGCGGGTGTCCAATCCTCCTGTAGGTGGCAGTATAGCCAAAAAGTGTCTGAATTTGTGTGCCTCTTAACTGATTCTTATTGATTTTTTGATTACTACAAAGATACAAAATAGATTTTATTGTAATGGATCAGTGTAAATGGGCCCTAATTGGCTCTAAGCACCTTAACGATCTATCCCTGCAGTTGCCTAATGTGTAACACACCTACCTATCTTCTGTTTTAATAAAAGCCAATCGCATCTGTTTCTAAAAGCAAGTTTGGCTAATGCTTTTTGCTCACCATTCTAAACTAAGCATGTTCAATGATATTGGGCATCTGTCTATTGTACAAAAACATATTTGGGGGGGGGGGGGCACACACCCTAAAATGCGTTTAAATTCAAGATGGTGCTGCTATAAGACCAATAAACAGTACAAAACAGATTATAGCGCACACATTCAGGCCCCGTTCACACCTATGCGAATTGGTTGCGGCTTACACCGCATCCAATTCGCATAACATTATAAAATACATTGATTCCAATGAGGCTGGTTCACATATGTGCGATGCATTCGCACTGCGCATTGCCGAAAAACCGTGTGCATTCTTTAGGCATTGCGGTGCGGCTCAGGTGCGAATTCAGGCCCATTATGTTCTATGGGCACGCATCTGATTCGCACATGTGTTACGTTCTGAACAGGGATCTTGAGGGGGAACTCCACGCCAAATAAAAAAAAACAAAAACGGCATGGGTTCCCCTCCAAGAGCATACCAGGCCCTTAGGTCTGGTATGGACTGTAACGGGAACCCCTACGCCAAAAAAAAACGGTGTAGGGGTCCCCCCCAAAGTCCATAGCAGACCCTTATCCGAGCATGCAACCTGGCAGGCCGCAGGAAAAGAGGGGGGGGGAAGAGCCCCTCCCTCCTGAACCGTACCAGGCCGCATGCCCTCAACATGGGGGGGTGGGTGCTTCGGGGCAGGGGGGCGCACTGCAGTCCCCCCACCCCAAAGCACCCTGCCCCCATGTTGATGAGGACAGGGCCTCTTCCCGACAACCCTGGCCGTTGGTTGTCGAGGTATTGGGCGGAGGGCTTATCAGAATCCAGGAGCCCCCTTTAATAAGGGGGCCCCCAGATCCCGGACCCCCACCCTATGTGAATGAGTATGGGGTACATCGTACCCCTACCCATTCACCTGGCGGAAAAAAAATGGCAATAAAAACACTACACAGATTTTTTAAGTCATTTATTAGTCAGCTCCGGGGGTCTTCTTCCAACTTTGGGGTTCTTCTTCCAACTTCGGGGGGTCTCTTCCGACTTCGGGGGTCTCCGGTGTCGTCTCCGCGCTCTCCGGTTTCTTCTGCCGGGCCTCCGCTATCATCTGCCAGCTCTTTTGCTAGCGGGGCCTGGTCGTCTTCGTCGCCTTCTTCCCTCTTCTCTCCTGGAGATGTTGACTCGTCACAGTCCCATCATTCCCTGGGACTTTGACGTCATATGGGGGCGGGGTCACTGGGTGGCATCAGCCGGTGACCACGCCCATGCCTATAAAAGTGAATGCACTCCGCTCATACGGCATTACAGCCGGAGAGAGCTACGAGTCAACATCTCCAGGAGAGAAGAGGGAAGAAGGCGACGAAGAAGACTGGGGCCCCGCTAGCAAAAGAGCTGGAAAAAGATAGCGGAGGCCTGGAAGAAGGAATCGGAGAGCGCGGAGACGACACCGGAGACCCCCCGAAGTTGGAAGAAGACCCCCCGGACCTGACTAATAAATGACTTTTTCCACCAGGTGAATGGGTAGGGGTACGATGTACCCCATACTCATTCACATAGGGTGGGGGGCCCCCTTATTAAAGGGGGCTCCTGGATTCCGATAAGCCCCCTGCCCGCATACCCCGACAACCAACGGCCAGGGTTGTCGAGAAGAGGCCCTGTCCTCATCGCTTTGGGGTGGGGGGGGCCGCAGTGTGCCCCCCTGCCCCAAAGCACCCACCCCCACATGTTGAGGGCATGTGGCCTGGTACGGTTCAGGAGGGAGGGGGGGGCCCTCACTCTCTCGTCCCCCCTCTTTTCCTGCGGCCTGCCAGGTTGCGTGCTCGGATAAGGGTCTGCTATGGACTTTGGGGGGGGGCCCCCACGCCGGTTTTTTCGGCGTAGGGGTTCCCGTTAAAGTCCATACCAGACCTAAGGGCCTGATATGCTCCTGGAGGGGAACCCATGCCGGGTTTTTATTTAAAATTTGGCGTGGAGTTCCCCCTCATAACAGCGGCGAGACTTTCCAGGTAGGCAAGTCCACAGCTAAAAACGCAATGGAACTGCTGAACGACTGATTGCGAACTTGGCAAAGACTCCAAGCTCAAAAACGCAACGCATAGGTGTGAATCCGGCCTGAAGCCAGAAACCTTGTGGCACGTGGCAGGAATAAAACATGATTAATTGCATAATGTACCTGTTGACTATGCAAAGTAAATGCAGCTATTTTGCCACCTGGCGTCACTCAGCAGTAACTGAGACAACATAAGAGGCCGATTTCTAAAACTCAGGCAAAGCCAGAAACCTCGAGCTGGCTGGACTGACAGGAAAGTGTTTCAGATTCTTGAGCAAATCAATGCTTACAATAGACAGATCAAAACAGATTATAGCGCGCACATTCAAGAATGACATTTATCCTGCAAGGCTAGTTAAAAACACCTGAACATATACATAAAAATATATATACGGGGGTTTGGTCATATAGTGCTAAGCCCAGAAACTGCGACAAAGTACCCCGAATTTCGTAGGTCCTACCCTAGTAATAGAATGAAAGAGCCTGCGTCTCAACCATGGGAGCCAAACTCCTCCTATGTGGGAGAACGGAAGGGATTCCTCCTATGCACTGGTGGCCATGAATAAGAGGTAATGAGGAGGGGGAGGGGTGCTCCAAGTTCTTATAGCAACACCATTTTGAATTTAAACGCATTTTTAGGGTGTGCCCCCAAATGTTTTTGTATTGTAGTAGACCCTGACCAGGTTTTTTTTGGGCTGGAGCACCCCTCCCCCTCCTTTATTACCTCTTATTAGTAGCCACCAGTGCATAGGAGGAATCCCTTCAGTTCTCCCACATAGACGAGTTTGGCTCCCATGGTTGAGACGCATGATCTTTCATTCTATTACTAGGGTAGGACCCACAAAATTCAGGGTACTTTGTCGCAGTTTGTGGGCTTAGCACTGTGTGACCAAACCCCTGTATATATTTTTATGTATATGTTCAGATGTTTTTTAACTAGCCTTGCAGGATAAATGTCCTTCTTGAATGTGTGCGCTATAATCTGTTTTGATCTGTCTATTGTAAGCATTAATTTGCTCAAGAATCTGAAACAATTTCCTGTCAGTCCAGCCAGCTCGAGGTTTCTGGCTTTGCCTGAGTTTTAGAAATCGGCCTCTTATGTTGTCTCAGTTACTGCTGAGTGATGCCAGGTGGCAAAATAGCTGCATTTACTTTGCATAATCAACAGGTACATTATGCAATTAATCATGTTTTATTCCTGCCACGTGCCAAGGCTCTGCATTTCTGTCTCACACATTCCATTAAATGACTGTGCTGGAACACCGCCAGCCACAAAGCATCGTTGTTGATCCAGTTCATTACTTGCTGAGAGTTTATGCTCTGTGACCTTGAATTTGTTCTATTTAGAAAGTCATTAGCGTGTTTCTACAAGACCATCATGTTACGCAATGCAGTGCCAATCCTAAGCAAGGTAACTGGGTCGCTAACTGCAATATGACCTTTTGTTTCATTAAAAAGAAACTCGAGCAACTAAATGTGGCCGGGTCTGGTCTTCTGACCAGCAGGATGAAGTGTCACTTCGTGTACTACTTGTAAAGTTGGAAAAAATAAATAAAAGAAACTGCAATGCGCATCACACTGCCCAAGGCAACCAAAAACAGCTGCCTGCATGCTATAATGCAGTGTTTAGTGTGCTAGCATTGAGAACCGCCTCTTTTAGTCTGCTGACCTGTACATGCTTGTTAGCGTACATATTCGCCAGCACACCAAGGATCGTCAAATTATGTCCAAAAAAGTTTTAATGACAAAAAAATAAGCTCACAAAGGTGCTAAGAAAAGTGCTAAATATAATACATGGTATGAATCATACCCTATGAGGCATTGCCCAGACTAGACATCAAAAATTTAAATGAACATAAACAAATATACTACGATCGTGGTTAAATAAGCCGTAGAAGAAAAAAAATCAAGAATAGAGAAAAGATCGTCATCTGTCCTCAATGAAACATGTGAGGGATAGATTAGTGTTGAGACCACCAGACTGTACCATACCTAATGTATGTGTCCAGTATGCCTCACGGCGGAGGAGTAATCGATCTCTATCCCCCCGGTGGGTAGCTTCACATGTTCGATCACCATTCCGCGTAGCTCATGGATTTGGTGTTTGGTTTTTACAAAATGCATCGCTACAGGTCTGTTAGGGTCAGCCTGCTCGCATTTTTCGATTTTGGCCAGTGCTACCCTAATATCACTTCTGTTTCTGAAAACGTTTTTTGAACGGGCCAACAGTCTTTCCCACATACGTCAACATGCAGGGGCATTTAAGCATGTACACACAGAAATCAGTGTTGCAATTAAAGTGCTCACGTATAAGGTATCGATTACCCATGCATGGATGTGAGAAATGCTTACCACAAATAAGCGAATTGCATACGTTACAATTATATCCTTTATAACAACCAGTTTTCTGGGACATCTTGGGTAACGTTTTGGTATACTTGTGTCTAGGATCTGCCTGTACCAAATGGTCGCGCAGCGTCCTCCCACGTTTATATGCTATCATTGGTCTAGTCCTGATAGCGGGTCCCAAGGATTTGTCAGATTGTAAAATGTTCAGGTTATGTTCTGTTGCACGTTTAATCGCACCTGATCCCCGATTATATGTGTGTACAAACAATGGGCGAGTGATAGGACCAGGGGTCCTGGTGCGCCCAGCCAAGGCTTTATCAAGGGCCTGATCAAGTATTGATGCGGGGTACCCACGTTCCAAAAATTTGTGATACATTATCTCAAGTTGTTTCTTTTTGTCATTTTCATCTGAGCAGATGTGTAAAACCCTTACGAATTGTGAAATGGGCAAATTCCTGCGAAGATGTGCAGGGTGTGCACTATGGAAATGAAGCAGTGTTCCTGTCAGTAGGTTTGGCGTATAGGGATGTAGTGACAATCCCATTGGTAATGGTGATGAGTACGTCAAGAAATGAAATACGCTCATGTGAAAACTCAGGATTAAATATTATCCCTGGGAAGATACCATTCAGGAAGCCAACGAACACAGTGAAGTCGTCCTCACTGCCTGTCCAAATGAGAAAAATGTCATCTATATACCTCATCCATTTCTTTACATGTTTGTTGAATAGGGGGGATGGGTAGATGTGTATCTCTTCGAGATAATCAACAAATAGGTTGGCAAATGAGGGTGCTGCTGAGCTCCCCATCGCTGTACCCCGAATCTGTGTGTATGCCCTCCCCTCAAACATAAAATGGTTGTTAGTGAGGATAAACCCAAGACATTCCAGTATATAACCACTTGGTAACACAGGAGAGTCCTGTTTAGCAAGAAAGTGTTCAACGGCTTGCAGGCTGGCAGCATTTGGTATACAAGAGTATAGGGATGAAATGTCCATTGTGGCGAGTTTCCACTCATTCTGAAATGTCGAGAAGGGCCCCAATTTCTCAAGAAAGTCACTTGTGTCACGAATGTAGGCAGGTAAATCCTTCACAAGGGGCTGTAAATGGAAGTCAATAACTTGGGCCACTGGTTGGGTGATGGCTCCTGTACCAGAGACTATAAGCCGGTGTCTTGTCGATATGGGTCCCTCGTCGGATAATGCCCGGGCTGGACTACGCAGGCGCAGTGCATGTGCAAACGGAGCTGCCAAAAAATTCAGAGGATGAACAGCTGTTCATCACCTGTACATGGCACATGCGCAATCAACACGCCGCTCGCTCCCGATGCTTGGGGCGGGTTAATTGAATACAACAAGGGGCGGATGCATGGTTATTATACATTTAACACAACAAGGGGAAGAGGACACATGATGGGCCGTGCTTTTCACGAAGGGGCAGATGTATTATAGATCCGCCCCTTTGAGAAAAGCACTCCCATCGTATGAGCTTTGCCAAACACGCAGCCTCTCCTGTATGCATCCTCCACTTGTTGTGTTCAATGAATAACCCGCCCCGAGCATCGGGAGCGTGCGGCAGCGTATTGCACAGGCGCCGTGTACAGCTGATAAACAGCTGTTCATCCTCGGCTGCTCCGTTTGCGCATGCGCAGTCCAGCCCGGGCATTATCCGACGGGGGACCCATATCGTCAGAACACCGGAACTTGAGCGGTGTAGTGCCCTTATGTATTTTTGTTAGTCCATAGATGACTGGCATACGCGGATAGTTATTGTGTAAGAAGTTGTCAATCTCATCGGTCAGCCATCCATTCAACTGCCCCAAGCTGATTAGGTTAAACCAGGGCTTGACAAATTTGCTTGGAATCTAGGAGCCAGCTAAAAAAGTTATGAGCCAGAAACGCGCCCCGTCCCGCCAAGCTCGCGCGCAGGAGCGAGCACATACGTGAGTAGCGCCCGCATATGAAAGCGGTGTTCAAACCACACGTGTGTGGTATCGCCGTGATTGGTAGTGCGAGAGCAATCATTCTAGCCCTAGACCTCCTCTGTAACTCAAAACATGCAACCTGTAGAATTTTTTTAAACGTCGCCTATGGAGATTTTAAAGGGTAAAAGTTTGTCACCATTCCACGAGCGGACGCAATTTTGAAGCGTGACATGTTGGCTATTAATTTACTCGGCGTAACATTATCTTTCACAATATAAAAAAAAAAAATTGGGCTAACTTTACTGTTGTCTTATTTTTTAATTAAAAAAGTGTCTTTTTTTCCAAAAAAGTGCACTTGTAAGACCACTGCGCAAATACGGTGTGACAGAAAGTATTGCAGTGACCGCCCTTTTATTCTCTAGGGTGTTAGAATAAAAAATATATATAATGTTTGGGGGTTCTAATTGGAGGTAAGGAGATGTCAGTGAAAACAGACAGGGGACGCTCCATTAGCATTGCTGGTTGTCTTGTCATACCAACGGCCATCACAAGATGGCGTCAGATCGCAGAAGGAAGCATAGGCCAGCAGAAGGCCGCAAAGCTGCGGCCTCAATTACCGGCCAGCGCAGCCCGACGTGATCATGCGGCGGGGCGCATGGAGACACAGGATACCCCAGCTGTGCCGCCCCAGACGCCAGGTCGCTAATTCTAGTCGCAATGGCGACCTGGCGCCTAGGGTTTGTCGAACCCTGGGTTAAACAGACCGTTCTTAGTGCCCTGTGAAGGGTCCCTCTTCAGTATCATATAGCTGGTAGAGTTGGCCAGCATAGACAGCAGACCATCCCTATAGTCGCTGTAATACATAATTACAATATCCCCGCATTTGTTGGCGGGTTTGATGATGATGTTCCTATCGTCCTTGAGGGATTTAAGAGCTGCAAAATCCTCAGGACTCAAATTAGTTATTGTTCTACTGGAAACATTACTGGACACATCATGCTTGATCGTCCTGGTGTAGTTTTCAATGGAGTGGAACTGTCCAGGAGGCATGAACCTGCTTTTCAGTCTACATGGGGCTGGTGTAGTCTTGGCCGGTGTCCCGGGTTGAGTGTGGAAAAATTGTTTTATTTTCAATGTTCGTTCAAATTTAAACATTTCTATCTCAAAATCAAACAGGTTTAGTCTATTTGTAGGACAGAATGACAGGCCTTTGGATAAAAGACTGGACTCACTATTAGTGATGGATCGTGATGAGAGATTGATTACCGGGCACGTCTGACTCCCCGTCGTACGCTGCTGCGAAGTGGTGGGGCAGTCTGGTCTCTTGATCCCCCTCCTGGATCTGCGTTTCCACTGGCCACTGGAAAAAGTGTTTTGATGGTGACACCTCCAGAGGTACTAATGCCAGCTGATGTCCCGGCCTCACTGTCACTTGATGGATTTTTAGTGGGGCGGTCACTGACGTTGGGGGTTGACCGTATGTCCGTGTTGTGCCTCTACGTGCACGAAGTCTCCTCCTGGGGCGTCTGGCACCTGTGACCCAAGGATAGACCCGGCCTAGAGGTAATCCTGATTGACCAGTCTTAGTTTGTCTCTTTGGCCTGCTCCTGTCTTTCGGAGTATGCTAGTATCTCACTGTCAATAGCTTGTAGTGCACTCGACTGTGCGTCGGTGTCCTGGGTTGATATTTCAAGTCGATAATTCTTTATTGACTTGACACAGTTGAACTTTGACTTATTCTATGACAATAACATATAGTTAAGCGAATTTTGCGTGGAGACTTCACACCACTTTTCACAGAACTCCCGTTTCTGACGTCCAATGGTAGGTTGATTTCTGATACGGAAGCCCCTCGGGGTCTTTTTTTGTGCTATAGTATTCAGAGAGAGTCTGTCCATGTAGTTTAAGGTCAACTTGTATTCTCTTCAATCGCTTAATTTCACGGTGTATATCTGTGGCAGTTTCAGTTCCAAACGCCCTGTCTGTCCTCGTTTGGAGGACACAAGATAGCATCAATTTCTTCTTGGTTATAGATGCAGCCAGGGGCTCTGTTGAACTGGGAGGATCCCACCTCGTCTGATGCCATCGGTGTCTGGGCAAATCACTATATCAGATCGATTGGTGACAACTGTGTCCCATGCGTTGTGGGCACAGAAAATAGTAAACCCCACGTTTGGGTGGCCACCAGGGGTTCGAAAAGGAAACCCAGTGTAACAGTCTGATCAATATTCCTATCGCACATGTTCCTGGTAGAAATGACTCATAAAAATGGTGGGTGCTGCAGCGATTACCAGTTGGGCCCTGGAAACATCAAGCAAGCGTACATATTCGCCAGCACACCAAGGATCGTCAAATTGCGTCCAAAAAAGTATTAATGACAAAAAATCACATCACAAAGGTGCAAGCGTACATATTCGCCAGCACACCTAGGATCGTCAAATTACGTCCAAAAAAGTTTTAATGACAAAAAATCACATCACAAAGGTGCTAGCATATATACGCTTGCTTGATGTTTCCAGGACCCAACTGGTAATCGCTGCAGCACCCACCATTTTTATGAGCCATTTCTACCAGGAACGTGTGCAATAGGAATAGTGATCAGACTGTACATGCTTGTTGCCTGGTCTGACTTGGTACAAGTATGCACAGCAGGTACCCTGATTTACAACACTTTTGCAAAGTTTACAAATTCTGAACTACACTTGGAAATTGTTTGGTTTCATTTCTTATTCAACCAAGTCAGAAATGTAACTGCACATCAAGAAAAAGTAAACCTTGCCTGGCTATAGCCTAGAGTGCGTAATTTTATTACAGGTACTTGTATAGTGCCATCAATTTATACAGCACTTTACATATATTGTACATTCACATCAGCCCCTTCCCTCAAGGAGCTTACAATCTAAGGTCCCTAACTCACATACATATACTGTACATACTAGGGCCAATTAACCTGTTAGCAGATCTTTGGAGTGTGGGAGGAAACCCACACAAGCACAGGGAGAACATACATACATACAGGTCCTTCTCAAAAAATTAGCATATTGTGATAAAGTTCATTATTTTCTGTAATGTACTGATAAACATTAGACTTTCATATATTTTAGATTCATTACACACAACTGAAGTAGTTCAAGCCTTTTCTTGTTTTAATATTGATGATTTTGGCATACAGCTCATGAAAACCCAAAAATCCTATCTCAAAAAATTAGCATATTTCATCCGACCAATAAAAGAAAAGTGTTTTTAATACAAAAAAAGTCAACCTTTAACTAATTATGTTCAGTTATGCACTCAATACTTGGTCGGGAATCCTTTTGCAGAAATGACTGCTTCAATGCGGCGTGGCATGGAGGCAACCAGCCTGTGGCACTGCTGAGGTGTTATGGAGGCCCAGGATGCTTCGATAGCGGCCTTAAGCTCATCCAGAGTGTTGGGTCTTGCGTCTCTCAACTTTCTCTTCCCAATATCCCACAGATTCTCTATGGGGTTCAGGTCAGGAGAGTTGGCAGGCCAATTGAGCACAGTAATACCATGGTCAGTAAACCATTTACCAGTGGTTTTGGCACTGTGAGCAGGTGCCAGGTCATGCTGAAAAATGAAATCTTCATCTCCATAAAGCTTTTCAGCAGATGGAAGCATGAAGTGCTCCAAAATCTCCTGATAGCTGGCTGCATTGACCCTGTCCTTGATAAAACACAGTGGACCAACACCAGCAGCTGACATGGCACCCCAGACCATCACTGACTGTGGGTACTTGACACTGGACTTCAGGCATTTTGGCATTTCCCTCTCCCCAGTCTTCCTCCAGACTCTGGCACCTTGATTTCCGAATGTACTTTGGACCACTGAGCAACAGTCCAGTGCTGCTTCTCTGTAGCCCAGGTCAGGCGCTTCTGCCGCTGTTTCTGGTTCAAAAGTGGCTTGACCTGGGGAATGCGGCACCTGTAGCCCATTTCCTGCACACGCCTGTTCACGGTGGCTCTGGATGTTTCTACTCCAGACTCAGTCCACTGCTTCCGCAGGTCCTCCAAGGTCTGGAATCGGTCCTTCTCCACAATCTTCTTCAGGGTCCGGTCACTTCTTCTCGTTGTGCAGCGTTTTCTGCCACACTTTTTCCTTCCCACAGACTTCCCACTGAGGTGCCTTGATACAGCACTCTGGGAACAGCCTATTCGTTCAGAAATTTCTTTCTGTGTCTTATCCTCTTGCTTGAGGGTGTCAATGATGGCCTTCTGGACAGCAGTCAGGTCGGCAGTCTTACCCATGATTGCGGTTTTGAGTAATGAACCAGGCTGGGAGTTTTTAAAAGCCTCAGGAATCTTTTGCAGGTGTTTAGAGTTAATTAGTTGATTCAGATGATTAGGTTAATAGCTCGTTTAGAGAACCTTTTCATGATATGCTAATTTTTTGAGATAGGAATTTTGGGTTGTCATGAGCTGTATGCCAAAATCATCAATATTAAAACAAGAAAATGCTTGAACTACTTCAGTTGTGTGTAATGAATCTAAAATATATGAAAGTCTAATGTTTATCAGTACATTACAGAAAATAATGAACTTTATCACAATATGCTAATTTTTTGAGAAGGACCTGTACATACTCCAGGCAGGTTGTGCCATGGTTGGGAATCAAACCAACAAACTCAGTGCTGCCAGGCAGAAGTGCTAACCACTGTGCTGCCAAGTGAACAAGAGCAACGCATAGAACCACTTATAAAGGACCCTGAAATTCTACCAATGCAAGCAATCACGCAGATGGATCACCCAAGGATTTATCTAAAATTAACTCTAATTTTCAGATGCTGTCTGCAATGTGGACCGACACGGCGGCTCTTATTCACTGAACGTGTGGGATGTCCCAAAGCAGTGACAAGAGGGATGGGAGCAGTATAAATGGAAAAAACCAAAAAACTTCACTCCAAACAAGGCAGAGCTCCTCAACGGAGGAGTTGCAACTTTAAACAGCGGCCTGCAACACCTTGCGGCTGAAGGGAGCATCCGAAGATGCAGCCACATCAACCTTATAAAACGTAGAAAAGGTATGAACAGACGACCAGGTCGCCGCCTTGCACACTTGTGCAACCGACGCTTGATGTCGGAAAGCCCAGGAAGCACTAATTGCCCTGGTGGAATGTGCCGTAACCAGAAAGGGAGGCCCCCCCCCTTTGAGAGCATAGGCTTGAATGACGGTTTGTCTGATCCACCTAGAAATGGTGGCAGACGAAGCCGCTTGGCCCTGTTTTGGACCACAGACAGTTACAAACAGTGAGTCAGACTTCCGAATAGAAGCAGTAGCAGACAGGTACACCCGCAAGGCTCGTACCACATCCAATGTGTGCAGCGCAAACTCTCTGGGATGCGATGGGTGAGGACACAAGGACGGGAGGACAATGTCCTCATTTAGGTGAAAGGTCGAGATCACCTTTGGCAAAAGAGAAAGTCGCGGATGAAACACCGCCTTATCCTTATGGATGACTAAATATGGCGACTTGCAGGACAAGGCCGCCAACTCAGACACTCGTCTAACAGAAGTGATTGCCACTAAAAAGGCCACCTTCTGTGACAAAGTCAAGAGGGGAATATCTCTGATATTCTCAAAAGGAGGTTCCTGGAGTACCGAGAGTACCAATTCAGATTCCACGGGGGGAGAGGAGGCTTGACAGGAGGGAGCACATGGCGAACCCCCTGCACAAAGGTGCTAACCAAGGAATGACCCGCTAGTGGTCGCTGAAAGAAGACGGCCAAGGCTGAAATCTGACCCTTAATGATACTCAAAGCGAGCTTTTGGGCCACTCCATGCTGCAGGAAACGCAGGATTCTAGGGACAGAATACGTCCGAGGATGTCAGTCCAGCTCTTCGCACATGGCGATGTAAGCTTTCCAGGTACGGTGATAGATCATTCTGAAGGAAGACTTCCATGCCCTTAACATCGACGAAATGACCGAGTCCGAGAGACCTCGGTCTCTCAACACCTGGCTTTCAACAGCCATGCCGTTAAAGCCTGAGACTGTAAAGCAGATCCTCAGATTAAAAAAAAAGTCCGCCCACATGCTGTGCTGACTGAGGAGGGGGCGCCCAGGGGACTCACCAGACCGGACCAGGAGCGCTCAGATACGTCTGTCTGTACCGTGCTGTGTCAGCGCGAGTGAGCTGTGAGGAGATTGTGAGGAGATTTGCGCTGTTTACAGCTGCGATAGAGGCCAAACTAGTGCTGAAAAGCGCGCGGGCTACAAGAAAATGGCCTCCACACTTCACTGAGGCGATCCGCGGCAAAATGGCCGCCATGCGCAGATAAAATTAAAATATTCAAAACGGCACACACACACACAGCGCCAAAATAACACAAAAGGCCCCCAGCGATATGCAGACCAGCATGAGCCCCCCCCCCCAGGACAGTATGACCCCCAGGCACCCCCCACAGCACAGCGCCAGCAATGGTGACAGAAAGTGACAATAAAACACAGGGGGAGACAGGGAAAATCCCCCACAGAGAAACACACACAGCATATTGTACTCACCTGCAGGCAGGAGAGACTACTTACCCGTCCCCTGAGGGGCCCACTGGTGTGTTTCTGACAGACCTATCACAGATATATAAATTAAACAAATTTTATTAGCACAATAGTACAATTTACTAATTGTATTCTCGGAATACAAGAAGATACGATCTAAAATAAGAAAACATGGACATGGAACATACTGGGACATTCAATGATACAAAATACTCAATTCGTGGGTGTACATGATGAATCTTCCCACTGAAGATATATATGGCAAAGAGATGTCCCCCAAATGGAAGTCCATGTATTTATTGAAGGTTTAAAAATAGCTCAACATGTTTCGCGATTGTCCGCAAATCGCTTCCTCAGGAGCTTCTAAATTCCAAGATAGAAAATCAAATTTTAGATATGCATCATAAATATATATTATATACATTTGTATTGTACTTCGCAAGTATATCAGACACTGATACCAGTATCTAATACTTACCAAAAGTATCACTTGAATTTGCCCAATGCAATCGCTTCACCCCCTCCCAGGTGTCTCAACCCCAAAACCTGTGCCCGTATAGAGGGCGTCTCACCAGGCTGAAATGGTGAGGAAGAAAGAGGGGAAAGTGAGTGATAGGAACATGGGGATGCACCAAGTATTTATAGAGCAAACCAACATAGTCTAACAAAAAAACAAGAGAAAAATATGTTATAGTGCCCTAGGGCCAACCTAATAACATAAACTAGTAATTTACTTGTAGTGTAAAAGAGTAATAATTGAGAAAAAGAGGAATTTGCGGCGCCGTACGGTGGTCCTCGAGAAGTATGGTCTCGTAGAGCAGTTAGTTTGAAAAGAGCATAGATATGCTGAAAGACATTAGCATAACTCTCTCAGCTGGCCTATTAAAGCAACAAAAACCTATACCCCAGAGCATGCAATTGTGAGATGGTATAATGGATCTGAGCATGTACCTTAGCATAGTTGGAACTCAGATAGAATTGTTCCCCAACAGCGTAATAAATGGATAGGGATGAAAAGTAAGTTGTTTTCCACAGACAGTTAAGGTTAACCTGTGGCTATAAAACATATACAATAAGGATAATTATATTGTCAGGTATAAGCTTTCAAACTAAAGGAGAAAGGATAAACTGGCAAAATATTGTTACCTAGCCAGAGTGCATGCCCGGCATCACTATCAGGCTCTTCAGTTCGCACTGCTCGTTATAAAAGGGTGTTAGTCCAATCTCCTATCTGTATGAAACACACAGACAAGAAAATTGGAATAATGATTAGGCACAATGAAAAAATCCCACAACATTTGGGGCGTATTTTATATTGAAAAAAAGCAAGATCAAGCCTTGCTATAAATACCTCAATGATGGAGCTTGCTCTAAAATTGACCGCCGTCTTCTTCCACATTAATTGCGAGCAACTGCTCTCCCCAGTGACATCTAACATGCCGGGGAGGGCACCTCGCTTAAATGTGCCTCCCGATCACGTGACCGTCATGACGTATGACGTCACGTGAGCCGGCCGAATGGGTGCACTGCACGTCGGTGCCGTAGCGACACTCACGTCAGGGCGGCCTGTTGGCAACCTCCTGCGCGAGTGTGGGCGGAAGTGCTACCCGAGACGCAGGATGGAAGCGTCGAATCGCTGTCAGAATGCCGTCCCGCCCAAAGGGGCGTGGATCGTCACTCGACGGCTTGGGTGGCCGCATATTCCCCTCACTATCACCTCACTCCACACCAAGCCTAACAAGAGATCAAGGGAAGAGAGACACCTAGGGGTGAAGAACCAGATCGGGCAAAGTAAACTGCATGCTAATACATGCTTGTTAAACTAAATGTCAGTTTTGGAAAAAGCAATAAACTGCAATGATTGTTATTACTTATATTACAAAAGGTGATTACATATTAGAAAAGCAGCTACAATTAGGGAAACACATGATAGGCTGAGGCAAACTACCAAACACAATACAGAAATAGTACAAAAATAGTACAAAAACCCAGTATTGGCAGAATTTGCCGCAACGATCATACAAATGCCGATTATCAATAGAATCGGTACCTGTATGGGCTAATTGTCTAGACTTGCTAGCTTAACCAGTGGCTACCCAGACTGTATCTAAAAAAAGACCATCTGTATTATTGGTGAGAGGGATTAGGGATGGTAATGAAAATACACCCCTACCAAAGTTGTACTTCTATAGAAACGGCCGATACGACAGTATCTCATTGATGCCTGGCGGCCTGGTCGCTTCAAGGCATTCTATCCAAAAAGTCTCCTTTTGGAGTATACGTTTGTCCCAGTTGCCCCCTCGGGTGTCTTGTGGGATCACCTCTAATATCAAGAATTTGACCATAGAGGTGTCAAACTTATGGTATAATCCTAGATGGCGGCTTACCGGTGTGATCATCTTAGCAAACTGGGAGTAGTAGATGTGATCATATATGCGTTGCTTAAACTGTCGGATGGTCTTTCCTACATAGAATGCCCCACATCTGCAGAGCATAAGGTATACCACACCCTCTGTATTGCACGTCGCATGAAATCTAGGGCAAAAACTTTCGCCATTTGGAAGCTTGAATCTCTTGCCTGGTAGTACCCAGGGACAATAAGTGCATTGTCCACAGGTATAGAGGCCTCGATCTATGTTTACAGGATAACAGTTTGATTTATATTCACTGTTTGTTAGTCTACTACCAATTGAGGTGGCCCTTCGAAAGACTATTTCTGGGGTTTCTTTCACATATTTACCTACTGTAATATCTTCACTGAGTAGGTGCCAGTGTTGTTCCAGGCACCATCGCAGTGATGTATGTTGTACCGAATACTTAGTTATAAATTTAGTAGTTTGCTGGTCCGTATTGGTCTTAGGTCTGGAGTACAGTAAAGAGGTTCTCTCTTGTCCGTTGGCTTTGTTGTAAGCCCGTCGGAGAAGGCTTTTGCTGTATTCTCGAAGCAATCTGGTACGTAATTCATCTGCCTGCTGCCTGAAATCTGCATCGTACGTGCAGTTTCTGCGCAGGCGGATGTACTGTGCATAAGGTATACTATGCACTAGGGATATGGGATGACCACTGTCAGCATGCAATAAAGTATTGCCGGCTGTAGGTTTGCGGTATAGTTTGGTAGCTATGTTGTTACTGAAGTCCCTGTACAGGAGTACGTCCAGAAAGGAAATTTGTTGCGGATGCCAATCAAAAGTAAATTTTAAATTATAATTGTTAATGTTGAGTTCTTGTAGAAACTCCTTAAGGAGGGACAAAGTACCAGTCCAAATGACAATGATATCGTCAATGTACCTGAACCAGCACATGGTCTGGTCCAGGTACTGGCGATATCTAATATCAGAAAAAATCTCTCGTTCCCACCCCCCAGGTACAGATTGGCATAGGCTGGTGCACAACATGTGCCCATTGCCACGCCCTGTACCTGGAGGTAGTGGGAACCGAGAAATGAGAAATAGTTGTGTTTCAGAATGAAAGACAACAGCTGGATTATGAAAGACTGAAATTTCCATTGCCTGTGATCCTGTTCTTTCAAAAAGACTTCAACCATTTTTAGGCCAAGATCATGTGGTATACTGGAATAAAGCGCTTCTACGTCTATAGTGACGAAAATTGCCTCCAAAGGGATGGCGAGGCCGTCCAGTCTCCGAAGGAGATCGGACGTGTCCCGCACATAAGATGGTAGGCTTGACACATGAGGCATAAGAAAGAAATCAACTATTTCTCATTTCTCGGTTCCCACTACCTCCAGGTACAGGGCGTGGCAATGGGCACATGTTGTGCACCAGCCTATGCCAATCTGTACCTGGGGGGGTGGGAACGAGAGATTTTTTTCTGATATTAGATATCGCCAGTACCTGGACCAGACCATGTGCTGGTTCAGGTACATTGACGATATCATTGTCATTTGGACTGGTACTTTGTCCCTCCTTAAGGAGTTTCTACAAGAACTCAACATTAACAATTATAATTTAAAATTTACTTTTGATTGGCATCCGCAACAAATTTCCTTTCTGGACGTACTCCTGTACAGGGACTTCAGTAACAACATAGCTACCAAACTATACCGCAAACCTACAGCCGGCAATACTTTATTGCATGCTGACAGTGGTCATCCCATATCCCTAGTGCATAGTATACCTTATGCACAGTACATCCGCCTGCGCAGAAACTGCACGTACGATGCAGATTTCAGGCAGCAGGCAGATGAATTACGTACCAGATTGCTTCAACGAGGATACAGCAAAAGCCTTCTCCGACGGGCTTACAACAAAGCCAACGGACAAGAGAGAACCTCTTTACTGTACTCCAGACCTAAGACCAATACGGACCAGCAAACTACTAAATTTATAACTAAGTATTCGGTACAACATACATCACTGCGAAGGTGCCTGGAACAACACTGGCACCTACTCAGTGAAGATATTACAGTAGGTAAATATGTGAAAGAAACCCCAGAAATAGTCTTTCGAAGGGCCACCTCAATTGGTAGTAGACTAACAAACAGTGAATATAAACCAAACTGTTATTCTGTAAACATAGATCGAGGCCTCTATACCTGTGGACAATGCACTTATTGTCCCTGGGTACTACCAGGCAAGAGATTCAAGCTTCCAAATGGCGAAAGTTTTTGCCCTAGATTTCATGCGACGTGCAATACAGAGGGTGTGGTATACCTTATGCTCTGCAGATGTGGGGCATTCTATGTAGGAAAGACCATCCGACAGTTTAAGCAACGCATATATGATCACATCTACTACTCCCAGTTTGCTAAGATGATCACACCGGTAAGCCGCCATCTAGGATTATACCATAAGTTTGACACCTCTATGGTCAAATTCTTGATATTAGAGGTGATCCCACAAGACACCCGAGGGGGCAACTGGGACAAACGTATACTCCAAAAGGAGACTTTTTGGATAGAACGCCTTGAAGCGACCAGGCATCAATGAGATACTGTCGTATCGGCCGTTTCTATAGAAGTACAACTTTGGTAGGGGTGTATTTTCATTACCATCCCTAATCCCTCTCACCAATAATACAGATGGTCTTTTTTAGATACAGTCTGGGTAGCCACTGGTTAAGCTAGCAAGTCTAGACAATTAGCCCATACAGGTACCGATTCTATTGATAATCGGCATTTGTATGATCGTTGCGGCAAATTCTGCCAATACTGGGTTTTTGTACTATTTTTGTACTATCCTTGTACTATTTCTGTATTGTGTTTGGTAGTTTGCCTCAGCCTATCATGTGTTTCCCTAATTGTAGCTGCTTTTCTAATATGTAATCACCTTTTGTAATATAAGCGATAACATTCATTGCAGTTTATTGCTTTTTCCAAAACTGACATTTAGTTTAACAAGCATGTATTAACATGCAGTTTACTTTGCCCGATCTGGTTCTTCACCCCTAGGTGTCTCTCTTCCCTTGATCTCTTGTTAGGCTTGGTGTGGAGTGAGGTGATAGTGAGGGGAATATGCGGCCACCCAAGCCGTCGAGTGACGATCCACGCCCCTTTGGGCGGGACGGCATTCTGACGGCGATTCAACGCTTCCATCCTGCGTCTCGGGTAGCACTTCCGCCCACACTCGCGCAGGAGGTTGCCAACAGGCCGCCCTGACGTGAGTGTCGCTACGGCACCGACGTGCAGTGCACCCATTCGGCCGGCTCACGTGACGTCATACGTCATGACGGTCACGTGATCGGGAGGCACATTTAAGCGAGGCGCCCTCCCCGGCATGTTAGATGTCACTGGGGAGAGCAGTCGCTCGCAATTAATGCGGAAGAAGACAGCGGTCAATTTTAGAGCAAGCTCCATCATTGAGGTATTTATAGCAAGGCTTGATCTTGCTTTTTTTCAATATAAAATACGCCCCAAATGTTGTGGGATTTTTTCATTGTGCCTAATCATTATTCCAATTTTCTTGTCTGTGTGTTTCATACAGATAGGAGATTGGACTAACACCCTTTTATAACGAGCAGTGCGAACTGAAGAGCCTGATAGTGATGCCGGGCATGCACTCTGGCTAGGTAACAATATTTTGCCAGTTTATCCTTTCTCCTTTAGTTTGAAAGCTTATACCTGACAATATAATTATCCTTATTGTATATGTTTTATAGCCACAGGTTAACCTTAACTGTCTGTGGAAAACAACTTACTTTTCATCCCTATCCATTTATTACGCTGTTGGGGAACAATTCTATCTGAGTTCCAACTATGCTAAGGTACATGCTCAGATCCATTATACCATCTCACAATTGCATGCTCTGGGGTATAGGTTTTTGTTGCTTTAATAGGCCTGCTGAGAGAGTTATGCTAATGTCTTTCAGCATATCTATGCTCTTTTCAAACTAACTGCTCTACGAGACCATACTTCTCGAGGACCACCGTACGGCGCCGCAAATTCCCCTTTTTCTCAATTATTACTCTTTTACACTACAAGTAAGTTACTAGTTTATGTTATTAGGTTGGCCCTAGGGCACTATAACATATATTTTTCTCTTGTTTTTTTGTTAGACTATGTTGGTTTGCTCTATAAATACTTGGTGCATCCCCATGTTCCTATCACTCACTTTCCCCTCTTTCTTCCTCACCATTTCAGCCTGGTGAGACGCCCTCTATACGGGCACAGGTTTTGGGGTTGAGACACCTGGGAGGGGGTGAAGCGATTGCATTGGGCAAATTCAAGTGATACTTTTGGTAAGTATTAGATACTGGTATCAGTGTCTGATATACTTGCGAAGTACAATACAAATGTATATAATATATATTTATGATGCATATCTAAAATTTGATTTTCTATCTTGGAATTTAGAAGCTCCTGAGGAAGCGATTTGCGGACAATCGCGAAACATGTTGAGCTATTTTTAAACCTTCAAGAAATACATGGACTTCCATTTGGGGGACATCTCTTTGCCATATATATCTTCAGTGGGAAGATTCATCATGTACACCCACGAATTGAGTATTTTGTATCATTGAATGTCCCAGTATGTTCCATGTCCATGTTTTCTTATTTTAGATCGTATCTTCTTGTATTCTGAGAATACAATTAGTAAATTGTACTATTGTGCTAATAAAATTTGTTTCATTTATATATATTCGTGCCTTCAAAGTCCATTTTCAATCTACCTAGCTACACACACTCAATTAGGACGTGGCACCTTTGTTATTTAGGGGGACCGATTACTACCCCAGGGCCAATGTAATCAATGATCACACAAGACCTATCACAGAGTCGTACTGCGTAGCTGTCGGCCCGGTCCACCGCGAGAGAAACAGTCCGTCAGGTACTGTTCAATCTTGAGAGGACCGCGGGAGCATGAAAGCAACCCGGCCACCCCTGGAGTCACGGGGCATGTCGTGAACTGAGTCTCACGCACACAAGGTGAGGATCAGCACGCTCGATGGTCGGACAGGGAAGACTACGAGGATACTAGTGTACCCAACCTGTTGCCCAGCCGACAGTTGATTGAAGGTCTCAAAAATAAAATAAAATTCCCAAAGGAATAAAAATTAAAGTAAAATCTTCCAGGAGACTGGCTCCTGAGAGAGCCACGTCTTCTTCTGCTAGGCAGAAAAAAACTGAGGTCTGCTGACTGTAGGGGGTGGGTTATGTCCAGAGGGACCGCCCCCTGGGCGGGGCTGTTCAGCTCTGGCTTTTAGAATGTATGTATAACATCTCACATTCTGCCTAGGTCTTCTCCTGCAAGCAGGGACATAACCCACACGTTCAGTGAATAAGAGCCGCCGTGTCGGTCCATGGATGATAAGAGAAATTGACTTTTTGGGCACCAATTATAAGAAAATAAACAATTTTTATTAACAATTTAATACATAATAAATTCTTTAAAAAGGAAGAAAAACAAAGTTTCCTCCTCCTCTTCCCTTGAAAATTACTTGGAACCCCCAAAGATTATATACCGCATATACTCGAGTATAAGCCGAGTTTTAAAGCACATTTTTTTGTGCTGAAAATGCCCCCCTCGGCTTATACTCGAGTCACCTTTTTGCGCCTGATCTCCCGGACTTTGGGGACCCGGTACCGGCTGGTCATAACTTGGCACACATGTAGCCCCACTCTTCCTCAACAAGTGTGCAAGGTTTGTTGTCCGGAAGACCTACGGCCGGGGAGCACCGATTTTTCAAAGCCGGGCACCCCTTCCTTAGACTCCAATGTTAAACGGTCATTTCTCTGGTGATTTTGGGGACCCGGTACTGGCCAGTCGTAGGTCCCCAGGACCCGAAACCTGGCACACATGTAGCCCCATTTCTCCTCTACAAGTTTGCAAAGTTTGTTGTCTGGGAAACCTACAGCCGGGGAGCACTGATTTTTCAAAGCCGGGCACCCCTTCAATAGACTCCCATGTTAAACGTCAGTCTAGTCATGGACACAGTGAGGCATGCAGAGGGACACCCTAGGCTTATACTCGAGTCAATAAGTTTTCCCATTTTTTTGTGGTAAAATTAGGTGCCTCGGCTTATATTCAGGTCGGCTTATACTCGAAATACAGTATATATTTTTTAGCAGAGACCCTAGGGAATAAAATGGCCGATTGTTGCAATATTTTATTTCACACTGTCTTTCAAACGCAATTTTTTGGGAAAAAATACACTTCAATAAAAAAAAAATTTAAATAAAAGAAAAGGTAAAATTAGCCCAATTTTTTTGTTTAATGTGAAAGATGATGTTACGCCGCGGGAGGAGGCTGGAGGGAGGAGGAGGATTTATACAGAAATCAGTGCTATAAAAATGCACCGATTACTGTGTAAATGACACTGGCAGTGAAGGGGTTAACCAGTAGGGGGCGGGGAAGGGGTTTAGTGTGTCCTAGGGAGTGATCCCAACTGTGTGGGGGCTGGGCTTACTGTGACATGACACTGATCACTGCTCCCGATGAGAGGGAGCAGACGATCAGTGTCCTGTCATAAGGCAGAACAGGGAGATGCCTTGTTTACACAGGCATCCCCCCGTTTCTGCAGCTTCGTGACACAATCGCGGCACACTGGCAGACATAGAGTCCGTGGCAGGGGCGCACGCACGCCCACACGGCGGCAAATTTAAAGGGACGTGTGTATATATACAAAATATATATATATATATATATATATATGCCCATTTGCCTGTCCGTGCCATTCTGCCGACGTAAAATGTTTGTGCGGCGGTCGGCAAGTGGTTAATGCATAGAATGCATTAAGATTAAAAAAAAGACTTCTGACTTTACAACCACTTTAATATCATGGAGTGGCCAGCCCGATCCATAGACTTTAATCACAACAGAAAACTTGTAGGGTGACATCAAAAATGCTGTTTCTGAGGTAAAACCAAGACATGTAGTGGAATTGTGGAATGTAGTGCAATCGCCTTGGGCTGGAATACCTGTCCACAGAAGTTGGTTGACTCCATGCAACATTGATGCGAAGCAGTTCTCAGAAACAGTGCTTATACAACTAGATATTAATTCAGACCCCTTTCAAACAGGCGTTTTTCAGGCGCTAAAGGGCTAAAAAATAGCGCCTGTAACGCGCCGGAAAAACGCCTCCCCTGCCACCCCAATGTGAAAGCCTGAGTGCTTTCACACTGGGGCGCTGTTCTGGCAGGACGTTAAAAAAAGTCCTGCTAGCAGCATCTTTGGGGCGGTGGAGGAGCGGTGTATACACCCCTGCACATTGAAATGAATGGGTACCACTGCTAGCGGCACTTTACCACTAACGCTGCCCGCGGCTCAGAGTGAAAGGGCTCTCCGTGATTCACAGGGAAACAAAATCTTCAAGCATTTTCGAGGTTGTCCATTAAATGTTTGATTTGTAAAGAAAAATGCAGACACTGCTATTTTTTCGGAAATGCCTAATATTTATTTTTCTGTAATATTTCACTTTCTGTAAAACCTTTTTCTTCATGTTTTGATTTGGAATAGACTGTGCAGGGTTCCCAATGCATTTGCATGTATGGAAATAAAAGCTATTATGAGGATTTTGAGCTTTACTCATTTTTTTAACCAGAATTTACCCCCTTCCTGACCAGAGCACTTTGTGTGATTCTGTACTGCGTCGCTTTAGCTGACAATTGCGCGGTCGTGCGACGTTGCACCCAAACAAAATTGACGTCCTTTTTTCCCACAAATAGAGCTTTCTTTTGGTGGTATTTGATTACCTCTGCAGTTTTTATTTTTTGTTCTATAAACAAAAAAAAAAATGTATTTCCAACTAAAGGTCCCTTACTCACATTCAACTTACGGTAAACATTCATTCAAAAAATATATATATATTTTTTTTTTTACCGCTGCCCACTATAAGAGTGGCTCTGGCTGACAAAGCTTCGTAAATAGAAGTGCTGAAGGATCCCAGATTTTTCTGTTGGTGTGCCATTGGCAATTGCAATGAGAAAATTACAGATTTTCGCTTGCGTTTTGGCCGTTCTCATTGGACTGGCCCACGGAGAGCCTCTGCCAGCACACAGTAATTTTTTTCTCTTCTGATTTTAATTTTGTTAGAAATCTGTTCTGCATTTGTATATATTTATACACAGACAGTGGTTACGGAAAGTATTCAGACCCCTTTACATTTTTCACTCTTTGTTATATTGCAGCCATTTGCTAAAATCATTTAAGTTCATTTTTTTTCCTCAATGTACACACAGCACCCCATATTGATAGAAAAACACAGAATTGTTGACATTTTTGCAGATTCATTAAAAAAGAAAAACTGAAATATCACATGGTCCTAAGTATTCAGACCCTTTGCTCAGTATTTAGTAGAAGCACCCTTTTTATTTAATACAGCCATGAGTCTTTTTGGGAAAGATGCAACAAGTTTTTCACACCTGGATTTGGGGATCCTCTGCCATTCCTCCTTGCAGATCCTCTCCAGTTCGGTCAGGTTGGATGGTAAACGTTGGTGGACGGCCATTTTTAGGTCTCTCCAGAGATGCTCAATTGGGTTTAAGTCAGGGCTCTGGCTGGGCCATTCAAGAACAGTCACGGAGTTGTTGTGAATCCACTCCATCGTTATTTTAGCTGTGTGCTTAGGGTCATTGTTTTGTTGGAAGGTAAACCTTTGGCCCAGTCTGAGGTCCTGAGCACTTTGGAGAAGGTTTTCGTTCAGGATATCCCTGTACTTGGCCGCATTCATCTTTCCCTCGATTGCAACCAGTCGTCCTGTCCCTGCAGCTGAAAAGCATGATACTGCCACCACCATGCTTCACTGTTGGGACTGTATTGGACAGGTGATGAGCAGTGCCTGGTTTTCTCCACACAGACCGCTTAGAATTAAGGCCAAAGGGTTTTATCTTGGTCTCATCAGACCAGAGAATTTTATTTCTCACCATCTTGGAGTCCTTCAGGTGTTTTTTTTAGCAAACTCCATGCAGGCTTTCATGTGTCTTGCACTGAGGAGAGGCTTCCGTCGGGTCACTCTGCCATAAAGCCACGACTGGTGGAGGGCTACAGTGATGGTTGACTTTCTACAACTTTCTCACATCTCCCGCCTGCATCTCTGGAGCTCAGCCACAGTGATCTTTGGGTTCTTCTTTACCTCTCTCACCAAGGCTCTTCTCCCCCAATAGCTCAATTTGGCCGGACGGCCAGCTCTAGGAAGGGTTCTGGTCATCCCAAACGTCTTCCATTTAAGGATTATGGCGGCCACTGTGCTCTTAAGAACCTTAAGTGCAGCAGAATTTTTTTTCTTCAGGCAGTTCCTTTGACCTCATGATTCTCATTTGCTCTGACATGCACTGTGAGCTGTAAGGTCTTATGTAGACAGGTGTGTGGCTTTCCTAATCAAGTCCAATCAGTATAATCAAATACAGCTGGACTCAAATGAAGGTGTAGAACCATCTCAATGATGATCAGAAGAAATGGACAGCACCTGAGTTAAATATATGAGTGTCACAGCAAAGGGTCTGAATACATAGGACCATGTGATATTTCAATTTTTCTTTTTTAATAAATCTGCAAAAATGACAACAATTACACGTTGCATATGTTATAGAATGCCCTTGTTGGCTCAAATACATAGGGAGAACCACCAGACCAATTTTTATTAGAATTGGGGGGAACATATTAACATCAAAAATGGTTTCACTAAACATAGCTTGCCTAGACATTTCAAGTGCACAACTGAGACCCCTCAGGATTGATTTTTTTTATGGGATAGATCAAATAAAAGGGGCATTGAAGAGGCGACAATAGGAAGATTAAGGTGTCCCAAAATGAAACAAAGTGCATTTTTCGGCTGGGGACTTTGCACCCCAGGGGCCTCAACATAGATCTTGATCTAAACTGTTTTATTTCCAATTTTGATTTTTATAGGGTCATTTGGGGGCTGACCTCATTAAAATAAAATTTTATGTGTCTGACCTAGGGGTTAAAGTTGGGTTCATTTTTTTTTTTTAACACAGAGTACAAGCACCGATACTTTTTTCAAGGACTCACTAATATTAATTACTTACACCTATCGCCTAGGAAGAGTAGGTACAGGGATGGTTTTGGAAGTGGGGGCTGTTAGGGAGTTGGGTGACGCTGGGGTGAGGGCAGGGTAGTTGAGGGTGGGGTGAAATAGGGACTGTGGGGTGGGAGAGTTGGGATGGAGAAGGCTGTGATCGCTAGGGGGAAGAGGATCGGGATGAGAGGGTCATTGGGAGACATAGGGGCAGAGGTGAGAGCTGGAGGAGGAAAGGAGGATGCAAAGCAGGAAGGGCACAGTACAGGGGTTAGGAGGGCAAGGTACTAATATTCCCCCTCTCTTCAGGCATTTAGGAGGAAAGTACTACAAGTGGTGGTCCTAGCCTAGATAGCATCTTACTTATCCTCTCATGTGAACCAATCTGAAGGATTTTAGTAAAAGGAGTTATTACCTGCTAAACAAGTGTTTTCTTTTGAATAAATCCAAAAATCTGTGATTTTATTTTGAGTTTTTTTTGTGTGGGTGTATGGAGCCATCTTTCATGTGAACCATCTTGGAGGATGATTATGAAAAAACAGAAGAGACTAAAGATGTGGTAGTGTCATAGGCTGCTGGCTGAAAGTATAGAAGACCTCAACAGATCCAGCTGTTATGCAATGCGTAGTCTGAAGACCCAAACAGAATCTTTGAAAGTTCTAACTTTCCATAGAATAATCTGATCGCTTTATGGGGTCAGGAAGGAATTTTTTCCCTATGGGGGGGGGCTTATGCTTTAGAAGGTTTTTTTTTTTCTTCCTCTGGCTAACATTGTGCATTGTAAATCTAGGGAGTAATCCGATCGCTATTAAGGGGTCATGAAGGAATTTTTTTCTCTATTGGGGCTTTGCTTCAGAAGGGTTTTTGCCTAGGTGTTGACATGTTAAAAAATAATACCAATAAAATGGTTCCAGTACTGGTCTGGGGATAAAAAAAAAAAAAACTATTGTTGTGCATTTTACTTTTATGGCTGTAAAAATGTTTGTCTTGGCTCTTTATTATATCTTTCCTTTATGGGAGGCAAATATTGGATTTGATTTGCATTTTACACTAACAATTCGGGGGAAAAAAAAAGTGCCATTGTTCTGATGGGAGGCGAACAAGCTGCATTTTATTTAGCATTTGCTTATGGTATGAATTTGTGGTTAAGGCCAGTTCTTGCTCTTTAACCTCTTCTCACCCAGTCTATAGTAATATGATGGCTGAGTGGGAGCGCTGCCATCCCGGGCGGATGTCATATAATGTCCTCCCAGGATCGAACCGCGCTGCAGTGGGATCAGCCACATGTTTTGTCCACAGGATACAGCGGATGACAAGTCAGTGTACCAGGCTGTTGCCGGTACCATGTGCTCACTGTAACCAATCACAGCATCACATGGCAATTATACACAATGAATGGCTTGTGTTCATCTCTGTGAATGGTCACAGTGGTCATATGATAAAGACTGGACCAATCACAGCTTCACAATAGTAAACAATGGATGAATGTATGCCATTCATAAAAATGATTGCCTGTAACAATAGTAATCACCGTCATAAGCAATCACAATCCGCAAAACAAAAATCCTGATCACCTCCCCAGAGTAGTACAGTGTCACTATGGTAACTGCTCTGGTCATAGCATGTAAAAAAATAAATAAAAATTGTTTAAAAATGTAATAATTTTTTTAAAATGTTTTTAAGGATAGTTCAGCCTACACAATTCTCTCATGGTAGATGTTCACTGGCAGATTTTTTATTTTATTTTTTTAACCTCCCACCTTGAGGACACCTATTACCAAGGCAGACAAAGATAGGTCTCCCCAAAGAGGTCTTAAAGTGTATCTATGCCCAACTTTTTTTTTTATAAAATAGTCAGGTTTCACTGCTATCCAGGATTCTATTAGAAAGCTCTGCCTTCCTTTTCTGTCCTGTAAACATTTAACTAGACAGGAAGTAAGTGAGGGAAAAACTACACCAGGGACAAAGACAATATAAAGCTGACAGGAGTTCTAGGCATCCCCTACTAAATTTAAAATGTAATATTTTTACTTGAATTTCTGCAAGTTTAAGTGGTACCTCAGACATCAAATATGCACAAAGCATATCCCTATAGTGTGTGCTCTCAATTCAGAGCACTAAGGGGTCCCTTTCACATGAGGCGGACTCCGTAAAGCGCATCCACCTGCTCAGCAGGGGATCTCTCAGCCGATCCCCGCTAAGCAGGCGGATGACAGCTATGCAGAGTGGACACAGCCCCGCTGTTCTCTAGGGGGCAGTCGGAAAAATAGTACGATCTGGTATCGTACAAGGAAAATTTTCGTTCTTGTCCGATGGAATAATAATCGGATGAATTGTCGTGATCGGCTCTCGAAAGCTCTGTAATAACGATCCGATTATCGTACGATTCTTCCTCGGACAACAGTTTTCGTCCGATTTTCAGATCGTGTGTACGGGCCATTAATGTGAACCTGGGCTTGTCATATCTGTCTGCTTCCAACAATCTGATACAACCTCAGCTCTCCTCCCCCTGCTTTTCAGAGATGAGAGATTCTGCATTAATTCTGTAGTTTGAATGGCTGTAGGATATACAGGTACAATGTGGAAGGATTTGTTTGATCTCTGTGTATCACCCGAGGCCAGTCACTTCACTGGGTACATGTGAGAGTTTACAACTAGGGAGGTGCACTGATTTGAAATTTTGGTGCCGAAACCGAAAATGCAGGATGCACTTGGCCAAAAAAAACGAAAATTTAAGTTTAAAAAAAAAAAAAAGATTATTATTTTTATATAGAATTGTATTATATTCGACTTTTTAATTAATATCATCAAATTAATATGAATTGATTGTCAGCCATTATTTGCACCTTTAGCGCAAGGAAAGCTCAAGAAAAATGTATCCCTTTAAAAATGTTATGCATGTCTTCACACTGGTCCGTTGCGATTCCATAAAACAAAAACAAAACAAAAAAAAAAAAACACACCCCACACCTTCCAGTTCAAATGCACTGGAAAGGCAGTAAAAATGCATCATTGATGCACCAGTGTCATGTTTTTGATGCAGTTTGAGTCACATGACCTATGAAAAACCCCATAAGGACAGCATGATAAAAATTGGCCCAAAATTGCGGTAAAAATGTTGTGCGCTTTCGGTGCCATTATCTGCACCATGGCCCAATGCCGATAACATAATTTTTGGCCGAAATTTTTTGGCAGATGAAACTTTGGTGCATCTCAGGTTACAACCACTTTAAGATTTCCCATGTCCCGGAGACAACCTTTTTACCAGACAGGAAGTAAACATATCTGTGAACTTTTGAAAATCATAAATCCTGAGAACGGGGGTAAAGCAATATGCAGAGTAGTGCGTGTGAGGCCAAGTGCTCAATGGGGAAATGGAGGATGTTGCCAAATTGCTCCAAAAGTGGGAGGGGCATACATAAATGTGAACTGAAGTGCATGCGCAGCCCAATTTACAGTGCCGGCCCGTTCTACGAGTGACAGCCTCCTGTGCATGCGCAGGAGTGACGTAATCCCCGCCGGCCAATGAAGAGGTCCGAGGCCAGTACTCGGAAGACGATGCCGGCGCAGGACCATTGGACAGGTAAGTATGGAGACTTTAGTTCCGCTTTTAACCACTTAACAACCACCTGCCGACAAATAACGTAGACAAGGTGGTTGCTTAACTCTGGGAGGACGTTATACAACGTCCTCCCAGAATCGCGCTCCCGCGCGCCCCCTGGGGCGCGCACACGGGAAACTCCGTGACCGCCGGGTCCTCTCACGAATCGCGGTAAATCGCCGTTGATAGCGGCCTTTTACCACGTGATCGCGCCGTCAAATGACGGAGCAATCACTTGTAAACAGACCGGCGTCATTTGATGACGCCGGTTCCTCCCTCCCCTCTCTGTACCGATCGGTACAGTGTGAGAGGGGAGGGGGAGGGAGCGGATGGCAGCAGCAGCACTGTGGGCTGGATCTGTGACAATTGCAGTCACAGATCCAGCCATCCATCCATCCCTGCTCAGCCATCCCTGTGCTATACCCTGCCAATACTCTGCAATACACCCTGCCAATACTCTGCAAAAATACCCTGGTGCAATACTCTGCAAAAATACCCTGGTGCAATACTCTGCAAAAATACCCTGGTGCAATACCCTGGTGCAATACTCTGCAATACCCTGGTGCAATACTCTGCAATACCCTGGTGCAATACTCTGCAATACCCTGCAAAATACTCTGCACAATACTCTGCAATACCCGCCACAATACTCTGCACAATACTCTGCAATACCCGCCACAATACTCTGCACAATACTCTGCACAATACCCGCCGCAATACTCTGCAATACCCGCCGCAATACTCTGCAATACCCGCCGCAATACCCGCCGCAATACCCGCCGCAATGCCCAGCAATACCCGCCGCAATGCCCAGCAATACCCGCCGCAATGCCCAGCAATACTCTGCAATAACCACTTCCCGCCCTCCGGCCGTCATATGACGTCCTTGACTTTGTGCGGGGATATCTGAATGATGGGAGCAGCTACAGGCATCATTCAGATATTAGCTTTTTCAGCCGGCGATTCCCTACACCATAAGAACAATCATAGCGGCTGTTCCGCCGCTTGATCATTCTTACGGGAGGCGAGAGGGGATGTCCGTCCCCCCCCCCCCCCCCCCCGCCGCCCTCCGGTGCTTCTACCGACTCACCGCTACGATCAAAGCCAGGATTGTGGTTTTTTTTTTTTGTATTTTTTTCAGGCTTCCCAGCCTAGAGGTGAGATGTGGGGTCTTATTGACACCCCCCCCCCATATCTCACTGTAAAGAGGACCTGTCATGCCATATTCCTATTACAAGGGATGTTTACGTTCCTTGTAATAGGTATAAAAGTGATCAAAAAAATGTTTAGGGCGGAAAAACATGTCAAACTAAAATAAATAAAGTAAAATGAACAATAAAAAAAAATATTTTTTTTTAAAGCGCCCCTGTCCCCGTGAGCTCGCATACAGAAGCGAACGCATACGTAAGTCCCGCCCACATATGAAAACGGTTTTCAAACCACACATGTGAGGTATCTCTGCGAACGTTAGAGCGAGAGCAATCATTTTGGCCCTAGACCTCCTCTGTAACTCAAAACATGTAACCAGTAAAAATATTTAAAGCGTCGCCTATGGGGATTTTTTAAGTAGCGAAGTTTGGCGCCATTCCACGAGTGTGTGCAATTTTTAAGGGCGACATGTTAGGTATCTATTTACTCGGCGTAACTTCATCTTTCACATTATGCAAAAACATTGGGCTAACTTTACTGTTTTTTTTTTTTTTTTTTTAAGCACAAAACATTTTTTTTTCGTAAAAAACACGTTAAAAAAATTGCTGCGCAAATATCGTGCGAGATAAAAAGTTGCAACAACCACCATTATATTCTCTAAGGTCTTTGCTAAAAAAAACATATATAATGTTTTGGGGTTCTATGTAATTTTCTAGCAAATAAATGATGATTTTTACATGTAGGAGAGAAATGTCAGAATTGGCCTCGGTGCTCCAGAACGCCTGAAGGTGCTCCCTGCATGTTGGGCCTCTGTATGTGGCCACGCTGTGTAAAAGTCTCACACATGTGGTATCGCCATACTCGGGAGGAATAGCAGAATGTGTTTTGGGGTGTAATTTGTGGAATGCATATGCTGTGTGTGAGAAATAACCTGCTAATATGACAATTTTGTGAAAAAAAAAAAAAAAAAAAAAGAGAAAAAAAAAATCTTGATTTTGCAAAGAATTGTGGGAAAAAATGACAACTTCAAAAAACTCACAATGCCTCTTTCTGAATACCTTGGAATGTCTTCTTTCCAAAAAGGGGTCATTTGGGGGGTATTTGTACTTTTCTGGCATGTTAGGGTCTCAAGAAATGAGATCGGCCGTCAGTACTTCAGGTGTGATCAATTTTCAGATATTGGCACCATAGCTTTTGGACTCTATAACTTTCACAAAGACCAAATAATATACACCAATTTGTACTTATTTTTACCAAAGATATGTAGCAGTATAAATTTTGGCCAAAATTTATGAAGAAAAAAATAGTAATTTGCAAAATTTTATAACAGAAACGAAAAAAAAAATCATTTTTTTACAAAATTTTCAGTCTTTTTTCTCTTATAGCGCAAAAAATAAAAAACCCAACAGTGATTAAATACCACCAAAAGAAAGCTCTATTTGTGTGAAAAAAAGGACAAAAATTTCATATGGGTACAGTGTTGTATGACTGAGTAATTGTCATTCAAAATGTGAGAGCACCGAAAGCTGAAAATTCGTCTGGTTATTAAGGGGGTTTAAGTGCCCAGTGGTCAAGTGGTTAACAGAGCCTGAGGCTACTCACTGTACGCAAAATACACGTACTGTATGCCACAGTTCATTCTATTTTCAAAATATGCTTTATCTCTTGTGCCAGAAGAAAGAGTCTCACAGACACATATAAACCTCCTCACAATCATCTCTGAAAACTGAAATTCTCATTACATTTGCTGCATACAAAATTCAGTCCAAGAGCTAACACTGTCTGACCCTACCTTAAAGGAAGAACTTCATTAAATTAGTCAGGGACTGCTTAGCAACCAGCAGCTCTAGAAAAATAAAAAAAACAATATTCAAATGTATGCAATTACAATATACAGTATAAACTCCATTCACAGCTATCACCTCTGCATCCCCTTCCCTCATCCACTGTTTTAAAGGCCAAGTTCACTTAGCCGCTTCCGGACCAGCTGCAGCAGGTTGGCTCCGCTGCGCAAAACTACGTTACCTTATGTCGCTTCGCCTTTTGGCTGCTAGGGGGTGCACGCAGCTCGCCCCCGATGCGAATGGCCGGCGGGCGCGATGACCACCAGGCACCCGTGACAGAGCGAGAACCGGGATCTGTGTGTGTGTGTAAAAACACAGATCCTGGTTCTCTCAGGGGAGAGGAGACTGATCGGGTGTTCATACGAAGTATGAACACCGATCTGTCATCTCTCCTAGTCAGTCTTACCCCCCCCCCCCACATTTAGAACACACCTAGGGAACACAATTAACCCCTTGATCGCCTCCTAGTGTTAACCCCTTCCCTGCCAGTGACATTTATACAGTAATCCGTGCATTTTTCTAGCACTGATCATTTTACAATTGTAACTGGTCCCAAAAATGTGTCAAAAGTGTCCGATCTGTCTGCCGCAATATCGCAGTCCCGGAAAAAAAACAGATCACCATTACTAGTAAAAATTTATAAAAATGCCATAAATCTATCCCCCATTTTGTAGACGCTATAACTTTTGCGCAAACCAATCAATATCCGATTATTGCGATTTTTTAAACTGAGGGGAAAAAATAAAAATATATAAATTTCTTTAAATTTGGGATATTTATTATAGCAAAAAGTAAAAGATAGCGTTTTTTTCAAAATTGTCGCTCTTTTTTTGTTTATAGCGCAATAAAAAAAAAAAAAAATGCAGAGGTGTTTAAATACCACCAAAAGAAAGCTCCATTTGTGAAAAAAAAAAACACATAAATTTTGTTTGGTTACAGCGTCGCGCGACCGCGCAAATGTTAGTTAAAGCGACGCAGTGCCGTATCGCAAAAAAATGGCCTGGTCGTCAAACAGCCAAATTTTCCGGGGCTTTAGTGGTTAAAAAAAATAAAGAATAAAATGCACATATTTTTGCAGGTAAAAAAAAAAGTGCACATATTTTTCTTACTAGGAGCCTGCAGGCCAATGCCAGGCTCCTGCAGATGTTCAATACAGCTGTCTGCCCAAACGGTTACTGAAATACACGAAGAGTCAATTAACTACGAGAGCACTCATCAACGCCTTTGCATTTCACTGAGAACTACAAGCCGGCTGCCGTGGTGAAAGAAAGGTTTTTTAGTTTAGATCCTTGTAAACATAGTGGCTGTGTGAGAGAAGCCCCACACAGCTGTGCCGTTTTTAAAACTGTGAAAGCGGGTGAGGGGAGAGGAACCCCCCCACCAGCTGTCACGGGGGCACGGAGAATTGGGGTATGACTAAAAGGTGAACTTCGTCTTTAACCTCTGCATCCTCTTTCCCCCAATCCATTGTGGCCACCTGCACACCTACCACCTCCCCACCTATCCCTGTCTAAAGATTACCTGTTCTTGTACAGCTTACAACTTCACCCCTCTTCTGCACAGTAATCAGTATCAACCAATCAGATATCTTGATACTGCAGCCAATCAGGCCAGATCTAACACTGTCATTGGACAGTATCAGAGGTTTCCTATTGTCTGTAGTATCTGGATACAAAATTGGTTATACATTTCAGTGAAGGAACAATTACGTTTTTCTGAACTGCGGGATCGTGTCCATTTCTCTTACATCCCACATCCGTCACATGTTAAGTGAATAGGCTGGCCATCCAGGTTTTACCGATTCTGGTATCGATACAGAAACTGTATCCAATTTCCCAGGAATAAAAGTAAAGAAATCTCTCTAAAGCCAGTGTTCTGTCAAAATAGCCAACTCATCGAAATCTTCAATATCACTTCTGGTAACTCTCCAGCATCAGTAATTGACCATTTCGACGACATGTCCGTTTTGACATACCGGCAGCGTATACACTAAGGTAGACGACGATTTGAAAACGTTGTCGCCGCCTTGTTGTTGGTTAGCAGCAGGAGGACTAACCATGTCCACTCCTAACACCGTGTACTGTAAGTGTATACGCTGCTGTGTCAAAACAGGCAACTTGTCAAAATGTCCAATTACTGATGCTGGGGAGTCACCGGAAGTGACATCGTTGGAGATTTCAATGAGTTGGCTGTTTTGATAGAACACCGGCCCTAAACAGTTTGAATCTTAGCCGGTTCAGCAGATTCAAACCTCGTATGGGCAATCCGATTGTACACAAGTCGAGTACAACCAGCATGTCAGATTTTTAGGATGCATTTATTGCCAGAGGCTATAGCCACTAGCAATAATCACTGTTCTTCCGGCAGGGACAGATCAGATCTTACACACAGTTCAACCTATGGGATTACAATGGCTTCCAGTGTTACCTGCTTGTGAAGCAAAAAAGGGACCACAAAAAGTTTATAAATATAAGCCTTTTTATGTCAGGAATAAATACATCCTGTTCTATTAAACTATTTACAGTATGAACAGTGATAATCATTGTAAAGTCACATCCTCCACCTGCAAATTTCCTTCCAGTGCTGCCTGGTAAATCTCAATAGTCTCAGCAAGGGGGAGTGGTTCCACACTCTCAATAATAGCTATGGGCTCTCCCAGTTCTGTGCACATGATGGTCTGTTGTGGCTGGGCCATCAGATTTTGGTGAGTTTTGCGGTGGCTTCGTAAGTTGGAGAGTGTTTTGAAGCTCTTGTTGCAGTCAGGACAGGAGTGAGGTCTGTCACTGCTGTGGACATGTCTGTGTTCTGCCAGGTGAAGTGACTGGACAAAAGTCTTGCCGCAATCCTGGCAGCAGAAAGGCCTTTCCCCCGTATGTAAGCGGCGGTGCTCCCTTAGGTGGGCAGCTTGCCGGAAGTTCTTACCACAATCCAGGCAGGGAAACGGACGTTCTCCAGTGTGAACGCGCTGGTGCAACTGCAAACTGAAAGATGCGACAAATGCTTTTCCGCAAGTGCTGCACTTATGGGGTCGGACTCCGGAATGCCACTGTTGGTGTCGTGTAACTCCTCTCTGGCTGGTGAAACACTTGCCGCAGATGTGACATTTAAATGGTCGCTGACCTGTATGGAGTAAGAGGTGGAGGTTCAAACTGGAACTGGAGTTCAGTTTTTTGCCACACGTGGGACATTTATACTGACACAAATTTTTGCTGCGGCAAGTGTGTTCTGCAAGTTTTGATTCTTCGGGAAAAACAACTGCGCAGTCTTTGCAGTAGATCAGAACGTTGCCTTGATGCTCTAACTGGTGCAGCTGCATTAATTTCTTGCGTAAAAAGGTCCTGCCGCAATCGGGGCATTTGTAAGGCAGGATGCCAGTGTGTCTGATCTGGTGCAACGCAAGCTTGGAAGCTCTGTTGAATTCTAATCCACAGATCTTACAAGGGAATGGATTGGAGCCGGTGTGCAGAGCACGATGTTGCTGCAGATTAGAGCTCTGGGTGAAAGAACGTCCACATAGGTCACATTTGTATGGTCGCTCCCCCGTGTGTACAAGGTGATGGCGTGTTAGGTTGGCCAGTGAGCCAAAGGTCTTGCCACAGTCCGTACATTGGAAGGGCCGCTCACCTGTATGGGTACGCATGTGGTTTCGCAGGTGCACCTGCTTCTTGAAGTATTTGCTACACACGCTGCATTTGTGCTTTCTTTCCATAGCGTGAACCACTCGCCTGTGCTGCATCATTTTCAAGTGGGTTGGGAAGTCTTTGCTACATTGAGCACACTTAAAGGTCTGAACCGGAGTTTCTGAGCCATTCGTTGGCTCTGTTGTTGAAATGTGTGGGTTAAACCCATTTTCCAGGGACTCTGCATTGTGAGCCGCATTGTTCACAGCGGTTTGTTCAGGAAGAAAGATTGAAGCAGTTAAGCTTGCAGGAGGCACTGCAAGCGAAGTGCGGGGAAAATCAGAGAGAACTAAAGGTCTCTCTTGCACGATAGAGGGTTTGTCCTGCTTTGGGGTGGGGACACCGCTTTTACCAGAATGCGTTCTTCGGTGATACAAAAACTTAGTCATATTACTGAACGTTTTGCCGCACTGGCAGCGATGCAGGGGATCTGCGGTATGGCTTTTCCGGTGCAAGATCAAGGTAATCTCTGTTCCAAAGCCCAAACCACAGTCTACACAAAGATAGAGCGCCTCCCCCCGATGAATCCTCATGTGCTGCTCCAAAGAAGTCTCCTTCTTGAACACTCTGTAGCAATTTGGGCACTGCAAGTTTCCTTGCACATGAACACGACGATGGGACTGCAATCGGTTGGCTGAGGTAAAGAAACGATCACAGTCAGGGCATGGGAACTCCACGCTGTGCTGCTCCTTGCGATGTTTCCGAAGGTACTTTGCCGTAATGAACTCTTTTTTGCACTCTTGACAGCGGTAAACCCGTTGTACTAACCCCAAGCTTTCTCCAGTTTCCTCATTTTCTCCTATCATCCAGTCTTTCCTTAGTTTCTCAAGAATACTGGGTGAGGGTGCAGCAGTTTCTGAGCTGCTATATAAGGGAGAGGCTGAGCTCTCTTTCTCTGACTCAGTAAAGTGTCGACCCTGATGGTCAAGAAATTCCTCAGGGGTATGGAATACTTGGAGGCACTCTGAGCATTCATATGGGTGCATCTCCGAGACCTGTAGCATTTCTCTCTTTTCAGTCGCTACTGCTTGTGGTCCAGGCTGTGCTTCATTCTCTGTGGTTGCAACCACAGCTGGTACTTCAACACTCCAACCATTTAAAGTCCTCTCATCCAAGAGAACATTCTGCAGGCTAAGCAAGGCCTGGATACCAGTTCCAGTTTGCAGAACAACACTTTGTTGAGGTGGCTGCTCTGGTTTCTCATGCTTTCGGCGGTGAGTTACCCACAACTCAGGGGAGGTAAAGAGCTCTTTACAGTCAGAGCACTGGTAGTGTATTTGGCTATTTCCAAACGATGGGGAGGAGGGAGTCTGTGGATATTCCCGCATGTGCATCTCCTGGTGATGAAGAAGCTCCTCTGGTGACAAGAGAACTTGCCCACACTCCAGACATTGGTACTGGCTTTCCTGGGCCAGACCTTGCAGTTCTCCCAACTCCAAGGAAACATCCTGGGACACTGCTGCTTGCACACCTCCACCGACATGATCTTGTTGATGAACCAATACGTCTTCCAATGTATTGTAGAGAACACCACACTCTGAGCACATGTACTGGTGTTGGAATACGACTGGAGACTGGACACCCTCTGCCATGGCTGATGAGACGTTACTCTGTCAAAAAGTCTGTTAAAAAAAAAAATGCAGAAGTAGTATCATCAATAAATTAAATTAGCTACATAGCCCCAAAAAGTACAGGAGTGTAACGCAAACCTTTATTACATTTTAAAACTCGAAGGGCGAAAAAGACAGATTTCCCTGACCTACAGGGAGAAGACTGGGAGGACAGATGGGACTATCCCTTCTAGTACCTTATTTCTGCAAGAGACCACCTCATACAAAAATTTAAAATGTTATATTAAATATACCTGACTCTCACTAAACTAACATTTACCCTGAACTCCCTGCTGAATGCTGGTGGTGCCCATATTTCCCTGCTGTTTTTTTTATCATGTGTTCTGGCACTGCCCTGCAGTTCATTGAGGGTTTGGTCTGAGGTAACCAAATGTATAAAATGATTTCTTGGTCTTGCCTATATCATTAACAATTTATGTATGTCTGCTGGGATTGGTGGAGGCAGTGGCCCCAGAGAACTCAGAACTCTAATCATTATTCTCCTATTTTATGCTCGTAAGGCAATCATTTTTACACTGGAAGTGGGAAGAGGTTTTTACGCCTTTATTTTCTTGTATATTCTAGGATGCGCTCAGTTGGGCATTACTGTACTCTATATGGAGGCCCTGTGTGGCCAATACTGGTTACATGTTGTATGTGTGCTTAAAGCGGAGCTCCACCCTAAAGTGGAACTTCCGCTCATCGGAACCCTCCCCCCCTCGGTGTCACAATTGACACCTTTCAGGGGGGGTGCAGATACCTGTCTAAGACAGGTATTTGCACCCACTTCTGGGAGTCCTTTCTGCGTGAAATCTGCGGGAAGCACGTCACTTCCCGCAGATTCCCCGCTGTGTTCTGGGAGACACTCAGCTCCCAGAACACAGGGGACCATTCAGAACAGCGCAGTGCGACTCGCGCATGCGCCGTAGGGAACCGGGCATGAAGCTGCAAGGCTTCATTTCCTGGTTCCCTCACCACGGATGGCGGTGGGGGCAGCAGAGTGACGAGCGATTGCTCGTCCTCTGCTGCGGACGTCGCTGGACTCCAGGACAGGTACGTGTCCATATATTAAAAGTCAGCAGCTGCTGTATTTGCAGCTGCTGGCTTTTAATATTTTTTTTTCCCGCGGCACCTCCGCTTTAATTGCATTTTTCTTTGACATCTGATTGGTGCAATGTTTTGTATTTTTCTGAAGAACATTAAATAAAGCCATCCTAATTAGTGAAGCAATTGCTTTACATCAGTTCCAATTAACCTTGACTGAGTATTATACTGACAGACCAGTATTGTCTCATAAATGCTCAAACCTCATTATGTAACAAGAAGGCCTTTGGATGAGAGGCTAGAATCAAATGTGTATTGTTACTCTGCCAACTGTCCACACAAAACCCTAAAACACATACAGGGGAGCAAAAATTTATCCAGCACATTACTGGATTGGTAATTTTTCTTCAAACCTTTTGCCAATGTGCAATATACACATTGAAAGCACATGGAAGTCTGTAGGGAATGCACAGATACCTGGTATCTCCACAAGTACTCATGAAAATGCTCCGATACCCATATTTTGCAGTGGGATCACTGCAAAGAGTTACATGTGATTTGAACATGAATGCGGTGCGATTCCAGTCTGAACTGTATGCAGTTTACCGCACCGTTCCTGTGTGAACCCAGGCTGAAATCACTCTTGACAAGCCTGGGTTCACACAGGCGCGGTGTGGGAAACCGCATGCAATTCAGACAGGAATCACACCACATTCCTGTTCAAATCGAATGGAATTCTTTGCAGTGCGATTTGAGCCCATTCATTCTGAAGGAGCATAATTCACACCGCAAACTAACAGTACTAAGCGAGTACTCGAACGGAATTATTGGTACTCATCGATATAAAAAAAAAAAAAAAAAAAAAAAAAAGGTATTGGTGCATCCCTAGAAGTCTGTGCTCACTCATTAGGGAGATTACGCTTCACTTCCTGCCCTGTAGCCTTAACGAGAAAGTAAACTCCCCTTGTTTGTTTGTACCTATGGGTAAAGCCTTATTATAGGATTTCTTATAGGTACTGTAACCATCTCCTAAACGTGCACCATTTAGGAGAGGTTTACTGTATACTGAGCTAATTACGTCATCGGTGCTCTGAAGGAACAGCCACCCGTGCCGTTTCTTCAGGCCCCTGTGCCATGACCGGCTGATCCCGGGAGCGATGTCATCTCAGCTCTGGCCAATCACAGCACTGGAGCCCACGAACCCAGAAGAAACTTCAGGGAAGATGTCAGCCATCTCAGCGGTGTGCGGGCACCACTGAGAGGGCTTCGTTCTAAGGTGAGTATTTCATAATGCGCTAGTATGCAATGCATACTAGCTCATTATGCCTTTGTCTTGCAGGTTGTTTTTTTTTTGGGGGGGGGGGGGGGGGGGGTTTACAACCTCTTTAAAGCGGACGTTGACCCTAACTGGGAAGTTTCCCTCCCCCTCTCTAAAGCCCTAAACACATTCAGCAAGTTAGTATGGCAGCCGGACTGGCTTCTGTCAGATGAGCATGCTGGAAAACCAGCAGCTGACCGGCTTCTGATCAGTGAGCACTGACCAGAGTGTTCTGAACACAACAGCTCAGTAGGGGAGATCGCTGTACTAACATTGGATCAGTCGAGCTGACAGTTTTGTTTTCGTTCAACCCAGGAAAAAAAACTCAGTGTGTACCAGGCTTTAGCAACAGAAGTAGTTTATTTGCTTCGCTCTGCCTAGGCAAGACTTTGCTACCACTTCTGGCAGATGTGCCGCAGGGCTCTGATTCTGAGGGAGGAACATCTAGGGTACCCAATATCTGCGCACATGAAGGTTTTGCCACGCACACGCAAAGACAGCTAGTAGGGAGGCCTTCTGTGTGTGTCTCATTTCCACAGGGTGTGCGCAGATGCACTGATGGGCTCTGCCAGGACCTGAAGGCTGGGTACATCTGTCATAATGGCGGTGCCCGGACTGGGGAGCCACTTCATGAGGCAGACTGAAAATCTGCTTTAGTCCCGGTTCACATTGGTGCAATGCAGGAAACCCTGTGAATCCACTGTGGGTTCGCCCATCGCACCTGACACGCAAGCAGTTCACACTGCCATATGCGAACCGTTGGGAGTGTCAATACAAAGTTAATGACACCCCCCAATTGGTTCGCATAGTGCAGTGCGAACTGTCAATTCGAACAGGAATCGAATCTCATAAATGTGAACAGCCACATTTTGTGGCGCAAACCAAAAAAAAAAAAAAAAAGGGTCCTGCACAACTTGGGGCCGAATGCGATTCAAATTCGGCCATCCAATCTGTATGGCTGAATTCGCAGTGCGAATCACATGCGATGTTGGACAGCACACCAATATGACCCCAGCCTAAAAGCGGAGTTCCAGCAAATACTGTAGCTGCTGACTTTTACTTTACTTACCTGTCCAGGGAGCCCGCGATGTCCGCACCCTGAGCCCACCTGTCAATCAGCAATGGGTGCAGGCGCCGGCATCCGTAATAAGGGAAACAGGAAGTTAAGCCTTGCAGCTTCACAGCCTGTTTCCTACTGCGAGTCGTGCAGCACTTTCTGAATGGTCCCGTCTTCTGGGGGGCACACAGGTCCCAGAAGATGGCGGGGGGGGGGGTGACGGACCTTGTTGCGGCACCATGGGACCAAAGTCCCAGAAGAAAAAACATACCAAAAAGTTATGGAAAAATAACTATAATAAAAAATAATGGAGGTGGGTGGTGTATGTTGGTTTCAAGCCGAGTTAAATTTTTGCCTGGAACTCCTCTTTAACCACTTCCCGCCCAGTCAATAGCAGATTGACGTCCGGGAAGTGGTTCTGTTATCCACACTGGACGTCATATGACGTCCTGCAGGATAACAGCCGCCGCGCGCCCGGGGGGGGGGCGCGCATCGCGGCGATCGGTGGGTCAGTCTGACCCACCGCTACACTGATCTCGGTAAAAAGCCTCCGTCGGAGGCTTTTTACCATGTGATCAGCCGTGTCGAATCACGGCTGATCAGGAAGTAAACAGGAAGAGCCGTTGATCGGCTCTTCCTCACTCGCGTCTGACAGACGCGAGTAGAGGAGAGCCGATCGGCGGCTCTCCTGACAGGGGGGGTTTGCGCTGATTGTTTATCAGCGCAGCCCCCCCTCGGATACCCACACTGGACCACCAGGGAAGCCCCCAAGGACCACCAGGGAAGCCCTAAGCATGTGGATGGCCCCCATGGCCATCCACATGTAGTAAAAAAATAAAAAAAAAATATGCCAATCAGTGCCCACAAATGGTCACTGACTGGCACTATCATGCCAAGAAAATAATGTGTGGTGGCTGGCATTGCTAGGCAGCAGTGTCACCAGTGCCAATCAGTGCCGCCTACGAGTGCCAATCAGTGCCGCCTACGAGTGCCAATCAGTGCCGCCTACGAGTGCCAATCAGTGCCGCCTACGAGTGCCAATCAGTGACGCCTACGAGTGCCAATCAGTGCCCATCATCAGTGCCACCTCATCGGTGCCCATCAGTGTCGCCTTATCAGTGCCGCCTTATCAGTGCCCGTCATTGAAGTAGAAAAGGTACTTATTTACAAAAAAAAATTACAGAAACAAAGAAAAACATTTTTTTTTTTTTTAATTTTCGCTCTTTTTTTATTTGTTGCGCAAAAAATAAAAATCGCAGAGGTGATCAAATACCACCGAAAGAAAGCTCTATTTGTGGGAACAAAATGATAAAAAATTTGTTTGGGTACAGTGTAGCATGACCGCGCAATTGTCATTCAGATTGCGACAGCGCTGAAAGCTCAAAATTGGCTTGGGCAGGAAGCTGTATAAGTGCATGGTATTGAAGTGGTTAAAGTGACCCAATCAACTAAATAGGGCCACGCTACAAACGCACAGGTTGCAGCACAGCGGTTCGGGTTTTATGGTGATAAAACGGACAATGATGAAGCGGCAGAACACCTCCTTAAAAGCAGAGTTCCGTTAAAAAAATTAAAAATCAGCAGCTACAAATACTGCAGCTGCTGACTTTTAATATTAGGACCCTTACGTGTCCTGGGCGCCCGCGATGTCGGCACCCAAAGCCGATCTTTCCCTTGGCTCTCGGGTGGAGGCGACGCCCGCGGTAAGGGAATCAGCCTTGCGGCTTCACAGTCTGGTTCCCTACTGCGCATGCGCGAGTCGTGTTGCGCAATCTCACTGGTCCCTGCTGTCTTCTGGGACCTGTGTGCCTCCCAGAAGACAGCGGGGGGGGGGGATGGAGGAGGGGCCGGACTTGGCGTAGATCGCCGCGGATACTGCAGCGATCTATGCCCATAAGTGGGAGAAAATACCTGGATTAGACAGGTATCTGCTCCCCCCTTCCCCCTGAAAAGGTGTCAAATGTGACACCGGGGGGGGGGGGGGATCCGAAAAGCGGAAGTTCAATTTTTGGGTGGCACTCTGCTTTAATTCCTGTCAAATGCCCTCTGAATAGCATTTCCTTTGCAGGTCACAGCAGGAGATGTAAACAAGGCCCAACAGCTGAAAGGCTCAGAAGACTTTCTGGTCACAAAGAACATGACAGGCCTGGAACTTCCACCTTCCATTACCTGAGGGGGGGGGGGGGGCTTACGTTTCCATTCACAGGTGCCCCTCTCCTGCCTGCTCAGCATTAAACTATTAGAACACCATGGCAACCGTAACCAGAGGCCCTGACCCTCACACTATAAACACACAGAGTTACCCGCCATGTCTATTGGCAGCTTCGGCCCACTCCCCCATGAGGGCTCCAGTGTCCCCGGGCCCGCCAGTCCGTCTCGCTCACAGATACTTACACAGCGGCCCTGAGCCTCTCCACCTCCTCAGCCGCGCTCACTTCGGGAACCCACCAGCATCCCGTCTCCTGACTGGCTGTCCCATCTCGGCCAATCACAGCGGCCCCGGGAATAGAGCGACGCAACGGCAGCGAGAACGAGGCCAGCCAATAGCGGCGCGTCCCTGAGCTGACGCCTTTCTCGTGGACGGCTGGGCAGGTCATGTGGTCTGTCAAGTGCTGAAGACTGGGGGGGCGGGGCTCAGAGGTGGAAATGGGCTGTCTGTTTACGTTTAGTTTTTAAGTAACCAATGAGATGAAAGGAGAACTGAGCTGAAATCAGCTAACATTGGAGCTCCAATTTATTGTTTTTTATTTATTTACTGTTAGCTTAGTCTCTGTAGTGGAGGATGTCCTGGCTCCACCCCCACACCTCCCCTTCAGCATTTCTTCAATGCAGAGACTTTTCTCCTGCCTGGCTGCACAGTATTATACATAGTAGGCTTATATAGAGTGAGCGAGTGAGTGAGAACTTGTATAGCGCTGCAAATGCGAACTCAATCGCCTCAAGGCGCTTGTCATCCAGTGTCGTTAAGATCCTTTAGAAGAGATGAGTCTTTCGTTTTTTCCGGAAGGCCCGATGGTTTTCTTCCATGCGGATGTTCGTTGGTAGCGCATTCCATAGCCTTGGTCCTTGGACAGCAAACCTTCGTTCTCCCTTGGCTTTGTAGCGAGTCTTGGGGATGTGGAGGAGGTTTTGGTTGGTTGATCGGAGGTCGCGAGTAGTGGTGTAGTGTTTTATTTTCTCGCATAAGTATTGAGGTGCGTTTCCTTGTGCGCATTTGGGAGTTAGGCAGAGGGTCTTGAATTTGACCCGATCCTTTACGGCTAGCCAATGGAGGCTTCTCAGGGACGGTGCGATTGATTCCCAGGGTTTTTTCCCTGTTACCAGTCTGGCCGCTGTGTTTTGGATGACTTGTAGACGTGAAATCTGGTATTTGGGTAGCCCTAGGTAAAGGGAGTTAGCGTAGTCAAGCCGGGAATTGATGATGGTTCCGACTACTACTGATCTGTCTTTTTCCAGGATGAAGGGTATAAGTCTTCGTGGCAGGCGGAGAAGGTGGTTAGATCCGCTGACTACTGATCCTATTTGTGCGTCCATAGTCATGTCTGAGTCAAAGATGACTCCCAGGCTTTTAACTTTGGAGCTTGGGGTTATGTTTTGTCCAAGGATGGTGGGTGGCCTCTATGTGGTCCTAGCATTTTTCTTTTGGTTAGCATGGAAAATGAGCAGTTCTGTTTTGGATCCATTAAGCTTGAGGGAGCTCTCTGTCATCCAATTGTCGATTAGTGTAAGGCATTTTTCCAGTCCGTAATATTGATCTTTTTTGTTGTTGATGCGAAAGTAAAGTTGAGTATTATCTGGAGTGATAGCGCAGGTCCTGTTCACTGATGATTTTAAAGAGTGGCCGGAGGTAGATGTTGAAGAGTACCAGTGACAGGGGTGATCCTTGAGGGACTCTGCATGTATTTGTGCGTGGTGCCGAGGTGAAGGCTCCCAGTTTCACTGTCGGGGTTCGATTTTCTAAAAAGGATGCGAACCATGGTAGGTCCGCGTCTGCGACTCCTGCTACTTCGGAGAGGCGTGTGAGCAGAATTTTGTGATCTACTGTGTCAAAGGCTGCACTGAGGTCCAGCAGCACCAGGAGACACGATTCTCCGTCATCTGCTGCTTCGAGGGTGTCATCCCATATTTTGAGAAGTGCCGTTTCTGTCCCGTGGCCTGGGCGGAATCCTGATTGAAGTGGGTTTCCAAATGAAGTTGTAGCTGTTGTGTTACTTCTTTCTCGACGATCTTGGAGATGGTGTTCAGGCTTGTTACCGGTCTTCTAAAATTTGGGTCTTTCGGGTCGAGGTTGGGTTTCTTTAGGAGGGGATTGATTATTCCTTGTTTAAGGGAAGTCGGCATAGTACCTTCTTTGAACGATTGGTTTATGAAGTGTGTTATGGGGGTTGCTAAGATGTCGGTACATTCTTTCAGCAGTTTTGCCGGAATGATGTCGTTCGGTGAAGTGCTATCTCGGAGGCTTCTGATGATATTTTTGGTAATGTCAATAGTAATTGGGACCAGAGTGAATTTCTTTGATTGCAGATTATTTATATGGTTCTTTTCTTCCTTTGGCCGCGTGGGGTTGTTCGATTTTTTCTGCTGAATTATTTTCCGAATGTTTTCGATTTTGTCGATAAAAAAATTGGATAGTTCATTGCAGAATTCATGTGTTTCGTTTGCTGAAGACTCCTAATACTGTGCTATATCCACTTCTCTACTGTGCACGAAAACCCCCTTCCTGCCCAAGCCATTTTTCAGCTTTCAGCGCTGTCACACTTTGAATGACAATTGCGCGGTCGTGCGACGTGGCTCCCAAACGAAATTTGCGTCCTTTTTTTCCCACAAATAGAGCTTTCTTTTGGTGGTATTTGATCACCTCTGCGGTTTTTATTTTTTGCGCTATAAACAAAAGAAGAGCGTCCAGTTTGGAAAAAAAACACTATTTTTTACTTTTTGCTATAATAAATACCCATTTATTTTTTTTAAATAAAATTTTCCTCAGTTTAGGCCGATACGTATTCTTCTACATATTTTTGGTAAAAAAAAAAAATCGCAATAAGCGCGTATTGATTGGTTTGCGCAAAAGTTATAGCGTCTACAAAATAGGGGATAGATTTATAGTTTTTTTTTTTTTTCTTTTTCATTAGTAATGGCGGCGATCTGCGATTTTTTATTGTGACTGCGATATTGCGGCGGACACATCGGACACTTTTGACACATTTTTGGGACCATTCACATTTATACAGCGATCCCTGCTATAAAAATGCATTGATTACTGTATAAATGTGATTGGCAGGGAAGGGGTTAACCACTAGGGGGCGGGAAGGGGTTAAATATGTTCCCTCAACGTGTTCTTACTGTGGGGGGAGGGGACTGACTGGGGGAGGTGACCGATGGTTGTCCCTATGTACAAGGGACACAGCATCGGTCTCCTCTCCCTCACAGGACGTGGATCTCTGTGTTTACACACAGAGATCCACTTTCCTGCTCGTTTCCCGGGCAATCGCGGGTGCCCGGCGGCAATCGCGGCCGCCGGGCACGCGCACCGGGGCCTTGTGAACACGGCAGGCGCGCGCGCCTCCTAGCTCGTTTTTAAGGGAGGACGTCATATGACGTCCTCCCAGAACGAGAGTATCCTCCGCCCGCCGTCTATTGACAGTGGGCGGGGGACAAGTGGATATAGTATATAGCACAGTATATAGTGGGATAATATAGTATATAGCACAGTATATAGTAGACTTATACAGTATAGTAGACATTTATAGTATATAGTAGGCTTATATAGTATATAGCACAGTATATAGTACACTTATATAGTATAGTGGACTTTTATAGTATATAGTAGGCTTATATAGCACAGTATATAGTGGGAAAATATAGTTATAGCACAGTATATAGTAGGATAATATAGTATATAGCACAGTATATTGTAGACTTATATAGTATATAGTAGGCTTATATAATATAGTAGTCTTTTATAGTATATAGTAGGATAATTTAGTAAATAGCACAGTATATACAGTAGTAGGATAATTTAGTATAGAGCTCAGTATATAGTAGGCTTATATACTATATAGAACAGTATATAGTAGGATAATTTAGTATATAGTAGGATAATTTAGTATATAGCACAGTATATAGTAGGCTTATATAGTATATAGTAGACTTATATAGTAGGCTTATATAGTATATAGTAGGATAATTTAGTATAAAGCACAGTATATAGTAGGCTTATATAGTATATAGCGCAGTATATAGTAGGATCATTTAGTATAGAGCACAGTATATAGTAGGCTTATAAGGATGAGCTTTATGTTCAGGTCGAACATGAGTTCGACTCGAACATTGGCTGTTCGCCCATTCGTGGAAAAACAAACATTATGGGGCATTCGCGGCAAATTCGAGCGCCGCGTAACGCCCCATAATGCACTGCGAGATCGCAGTGCATTGCTGTATGATGATTGGCCAAAGCATGCACCATGACCTGCATGCTTTGGCCAATCCCAGCGCCCTCTGCTAAGAGAGCCATAATTGGCCAAAGGCAGGGTGCTTTTGGCCAATCATGGCTCAGGGGGACTGAGTCCACGCCCCACACCATATAAGGCTGCCTGCACGTCGGCCCTGTGTAGTGTGTTGTTGGCGTGGACGGAGAGAGAGTGTGCTTTAGATTGAGCAGGCAGGCAGGTTATTCAGTTAGCTGCAGTGTATTTAATATATATATACAGTCAGTCTTGTGTATATATATATATATATATATATATATATATACTCTGCATCCAGTGTAGCCTATATCTGACTGCAGGCCATCCCTGGTGTAATTTTTCTAATATTCTTCAGTACACAATACAGTGCACCCCTAGTGCAGTTGCTATTACTTTTCTGGTGGTGTTCACAGTACACAATACAGTGCACCCATAGTTGCTATTAGTCTTCTGGTGGTGTACACAATACTGTGTACCCCTAGTGCAGTTGCTATTAGTCTTCTGGTGGTGTACACAATACTGTGTACCCCTAGTGCAGTTGCTACTACTTTCCTGGTGGTGTACACAGTACACAATACAGTGCACCCACCTATTGGCTGAAAAGATCATAACTAAAGTTGATAGAAGTGAATGGGCATCGCCAATTGTGCCTGTCAAGAAAAATAATGGAGACATTAGAATTTGTGGAGATTTCAGGGTTGCCCTGAACAACCAACTTCTTGTGGATCAATACCCATTGCCTCGACTTGAAGATCTATTTAGCTCATTGGCTGGGGGGCAAAAGTTTACAAAAATAGACTTAAAGCAAGCTTACCTGCAACTGCAAGTACACCCAGATTCACGCCATCTGTTGATCATTAACACCCATAAAGGATTATTCCAATATAACCGCATGGTTTTTGGCATAGTCCCAGCTCCAGCCATCTGGCAGCGAATCATGGATGAGGTCCTGGCAGGCATACCTTTCACTCAATATCTACTAGATGACATGCTCATCACTGGTCCCACTGACGAAGAACACAGAAAGAATGTTGAAACTGTGCTAGAGAGACTCCAAAGGTATGGTTTACGTGTCAATCTTTCAAAATGCGAATTTCTAAAGTCTCGACTGGAATTTCGTGCCCACACTGTGGACCGACATGGGTTACACACTAATGAAGAAAAGGTTAAAGCCCTTACCCATGCCCCTACTCCCCAGAATGTCACACAGCTCAGGTCCTACCTTGGCCTCCTAAATTAATACCACCGTTTCTTGCCGAACCTAGCACACCAGCTTTACCCATTACATCGCTTACTGGATGCAAGAGCTAAATGGATAAGGACAGCCAAATGTGAAGAAGCTTTTCGGCTTTCTAAAGAACTCATTCTGTCTTCTCGAGTTATGGTCCACTATGACTTAAAGAAACACGTCACCTTGGCTTGTGACGCCTCTCCTTATGGACTGGGCGCTGTGCTTTCCCATGTCATGCCAGATGGCACAGAGCGCCCCATTTCTTTTGCCTCCAGGTCTTTAACCTCAGCAGAGCAAAACTACTCCCAGATAGACAAGGAAGCTTTGGCCATTGTATGGGCCACAAAAAAATGTCATACGTACATCTATGGTCGGGAGTTCACACTTATCACTGACCACAAACCTCTGTTGTCAATACTGAACCCTCAGAAAGGAATTTCTACAACAACCGCATCTCGCTTACAAAGGCACGCTTTATTCTTGGGAGCTTATACTTATTCTATCAGATACCGCTCCCATGATGCCCATGGCAATGCAGATGCTTTTTCCAGATTGCCAATTGGAGACCACTCACCAAGAGACGTACGCATAGTGGAAATACACAGGCCGAAATCCTGCATGTCCACCTCCTTAATTGCCAGACATACAGTCACAGATCCCGTCCTGTCTCAGATATTCTCATATGTTCAGGCTGGATGGCCAGAGAAAGTCCCAGGTGAATTTCGTCCGTACTTTGCCAGAAAATATGAGCTTGTGACTAATGCTGGTTGCCTACAGTGGGGCATGAGTTTCAATCCTTCCTCAGTGGCTTGGGCATCCAACACTTCAAAACAGCTCCTTATCATCCAGCCTCAAATGGGCTGGCAGAACGGTTTGTGCAGACGTTTAAGAAGCACTTACTGACCACTCTGGACCAGGTCGGACTGTCAGAGGAGAAGCTGCTGGAGTTCTTGACCATGTACCGAAACACAAAACACGCTACTACTGGGCTGTCCCCAGCTTTTCTTATGTTTGGCAGGCATCTCCGCACCAAACTGGATTTAGTTCATCCACAGGAACAGTCACCAACACCTCATCCGCCAGGCCGTCCTGGATTCCGTGCCGGTGATCTTGTATGGTTTCGGAATTACAGAGTTTTGTCTCATTGGCTTCCTGGCATTATTGATGGACCTTTTGGACAACGAATGTACCTTGTTCGCCTGGAGAATGGCGTTTGTGTTCGAAGACACCTTTCGCAATTGAGAAAGCGCATTTGCCTGCCAGTAGAAACAAACCCGACCTCTCTTTCTACCCAACCACCAGAGTCTACTCAGGGCTCTACTGGTGACATATGGCATGGTGTCTGGCATGATTCCACAAGTTTACAACCAACCCTTGAAGCAGTTGGTCATCATATTCCTGAGGAGCCCGGACATGTGCCTGGAGTTGCAGAGACTGATTTGTCTGTTGGACACCCACTGACATCTCCAGAACGTTTGACAGCTTCTACCCCTCCTGGTGCTGTGCCACTTCGTAAGTCTGCCCGCCAAAGACATCAAACTCCTCGTTGGCAAAGCACTGAAATCTTACGGGACACTTTGGAGGTCAGGAAACAGAGACAAAGGGCTCATAACTTAATGCGGGAGCCACAGAACTAAGTTGGAGATACTACTTGCTGAACTGATCCTGCTTGCCTTGTTATTCGATGTGTTGAGTATTTTGTTCTCTTGTTATGTTTATTTTTTATTTTTTTTTGTTTTTTGTTTTTTTTTATGAGAAAAAGAGGAGATGTGATGTTTGTGCTGGAACACTGTGACCCTTTACCCTTTTTCCTTATGCATGCTGGGGGAGGGGCTGTACCAGGAAGTAGAGAGGGTGTGTGTGTGAGACTGGAAGCAGCAGCAGCATGGATCCATAGATCTGGTAATGACAGAAGCCTGTTGTATTAAGACTCCTCCATGCAACAAGTCATCATGTTTCTGAGTGAGTAATAAACCCTCTCCATGGTTAAGAAGTTCATCCGGCCTGTGTGTGTAACTTGCTGAGCAGATACTGGCAGCATTGCTAGCACCCCGTGTCTAAGGGACATAACACACTTCTGGTGGTGTACACAGTACCGTGCACCCCTAGTGCAGTTGCTACTACTTTTCTGGTGGTGTACACAGTACACAATACAGTGCACCCATAGTTGTTATTACACTTCTGTTGGTGTACACAGTACTGTGCACCCATAGTGCAATTGCTACTACTTTTCTGATGTTGTACACAATACAGTGCACCCATAGTTGCTATTACACTTCTGGTGGTGTACACAGTACCGTGCACCCCTAGTGCAGTTGCTACTGCTTTTCCGGTGGTGTACACAGTACACAATACAGTGCACCCATAGTTGTTATTACACTTCTGGTGGTGTACACAGTACCGTGCACCCCTAGTGCAGTTGCTACTACTTTTCTGGTGGTGTACACAGTACACAATACAGTGCACCCATAGTTGCTATTAAACTTCTGGTGGTGTACACAATACCGTGCACGCATAGTGCAGTTGCTACTACTTTTCTGGTGGTGTACACAGTACACAATACAGTGTAGCGTAGTTTTGCTAAACAAAATTTACAGCATGTCCGGAAGGCCACCAAGGAGAGGCAGACGCTCACAGGCCACTAAAAGAGGGCAAGCAGGCTTTGTGTCTACAGTCAACAGTGCTGGTCGTGGACACGGTGCATCCTCAGCACGTGGCCGTAGGGCACGCTTGTCCTTTTTTTCTGCAGATGGCCGTGTTATTGAGCCACAACATGCAGAAGAGTTGGTGGAATGGATGACAAAGCTGTCCTCATCCTCCTCATCCTCTGTCACCCAGGCTCAGAGTGGTTTGCCTGCCAATGCAGCTGCCAAAGCGGCCTATTCCATCGGCTCTATGTCAACAGTCACTCCTTCCCTAGCCCCACCATCATGCACGAAGGAGTCCCCCAAACTATTCGACCACAGTGTCGGGTACATGCTGCAGGAGGATGTGCAGCGATTTAAAGGCTCCGATGATGGTACCCAGGGTGAGGAAGGGAGTAACTTGAGCCTAGAAAGAGGGGGTGCCCAAGAAGGACAAGAAACTGGCAGTCATGTTCCCCCAGCTGCAGCATACTGCCAAGTTTGCTCCAGTGAGGAGGAGGGAGGGGATGATGAGGTCACTGACTCTACTTGGGTGCCAGATAGAAGAGAGGAGGAGGAGGCACATCTCCAACGAGGCAGGATGCCCTCCAGGGGGCAGCTTAAGGGCAGCCACCCTATTGCATCACACCGCAGAGCTAGGCAGGTGCAGGGCGCTGCTGACTCCCCGCATATCTTGAAAAGTTATTTGCTGTGGGCCTTTTTTGACACGTGTGCAGCAGATCGCACCATTGCTGTTTGCAACCTATGTCTGAAGCGTATCGAGCGTGGCCAAAACAGCAGCCGCTTGGGCACCACATGCTTGACCAGACATATGACGACCTCCCATGCAGTCCGTTGGCAACAGCACTTAAAAGATCCACATCAAAGAACAAGGCGGACCTCTCCTTGCTCCTCATCAGCTGGAATCTCCAACCCCACTATACCTTCAGTCCTCTCAGAAACCAGCACTGATAGGAATGAAGGTATAGAAATAGGTGTCCCTACATCCGATTTTAGCAGGCAAATTTCCCTACCCCAGTTGCTAAACAGTCAAATAAAATTTGGTCCCAGCCATCCACATGCTCAGCATCTGAATGCTAGCTTGGCCAAATTGCTAGCACTGCAACTGCTGCCTTTTCAGCTGGTAGACTCTGCCCCGATTTGTGAATTTGTGGAATGTGCGGTACCTCAGTGACAGGTTCCCAAACGCCATTTCTTTTCACGGAAGTCTATTCCGGCTCTTTACCAGCATGTGGAAGGCAATGTCTTGGCCTTTTTGGACAGGGCGGTCAGCAGTAAGGTGCATATTACCGCGGACTCATAGTCCAGCAGGCATGGACAGGAATTTTACCTTTCTTTCACGGCGCACTGGGTAACTCTGCTGGCAGCTGGGAAGGATGCAGGACAGGGTTCAGTATTGTTGGAGCTTGTTCCGCCACCATGCCTCCAAAATGCTAGTGGTGATTCTGCCACAGCTCTCTCCTCCACCCCCTCCTCTTCTTCTTCCTCTATGGCCTCTTCCTCTGCAGATTTGTCCTCTGAACCAGCGGTGCTCCGTAGGCATTCAAGGGGCTACGCAAGCACTCAGGAAAAAAGATACCATGCAGTGCTTGAGTTGATCTGCTTAGGGGACAGGAGCCACACTGGGGCAGAGATTCTGTCAGCTCTGCAGGGGCGGGCTCAGAGGTGGTTGATGCCACGCCAGCTTCAGCCAGGAATGATTGTATGCGACAATGGCACCAACCTCCTCTCCACCCTCCGACAGGGACACTTGACCCATGTTCCCTGTTTGGCTCACATCCTGAATTTGGTGGAGCAGTGGTTCTTGAGTAGGTACCCGGGCTTACAGGATCTCCTGAGGCAGGCCAGGAAAGTCTGTGATCATTTCCGCCCGTCATATAATGCCAGTGCTCGGCTGGCTGACCTTCAAATGGAATGCAACCTGCCCAAGAACCGCCTCATTTGTGACATGCCTACCAGGTGGAACTCAACGTTGGCAATGCTGCAGCGGCTGCACACGCAGCAGAGGGCCATCAATGAGTACCTGTGCGAGTATGGCACCAGGATAGGGTCAGGGGAGCTTGGCTTTTTTTTGCCACGCCAGTGGCTACTGATCAAGGATGCATGCACTGTCCTGTCACCATTTGAGGAGGCCACGAAGATGGTGAGCAGTGACAGTGCATGCATCAGTGATACTGTCCCTCTGGTCTTCCTGTTGGAGCACACGCTTCGTGAAATAATGGACAGGGCACTTGAGGCAGAACAGCGGGAGGAAGAGGAGGACTTCCTTACCTCTCAAGGCCCCCTTTATCAAGATAGTATTCCTGCGGGCTCTCCGATCACACAGGAAGAAGAGGAGGAGGATTGTGTCAGCATGGAGGTGGAGGATAACACTCAACATCAGCAGCAGTCTTCAAGGGATCGTTTTCAGTCCCTAGAAACCCATGGAGTTGTACGTGGCTGGGAGGAGGTGGTTGCGGATTATTTGATCCTTAGTGACCCAGAGGACTCAGGATCGAATACCTCTGCAAACGTACGCTGCATGGCCTCTCTGATCCTGCAAAGCCTGCGAAAGGACCCTAGGATTCGTGGTATCAAGGAGAGGGATCATTACTGGCTGGCAACCCTTCTTGATCCACGTTAGGGTAAGGTTGCAGAACTTATCCATCCTTCACAGAGGGAGCAGAGAGTGAAACATCTTCGGCAGGCCTTGCAGAATGGTTTGTGCAATGCGTTTCCAGAGCGTGGGAGGTTACAATTTCCTGGTGCTGGACAACTTGTTGCTGAGGCTTCATTCAGTCACAGAAAGAGCGGTGGAGAAGGTGGCCGGCTGACCGATGCCTTCAGAAAATGTTTCAGTCCTCAGTGCCAAGGTCTGACTGGTTCCAGCAACCATCGCCAGCGTCTGAATTACATGGTGCAGGAATATCTAGGGGCAAGATCAGACTTGGAGGCCTTTCCAACAGAACATCCACTGGGTTACTGGGTCTTGAGGATGGACCACTGGCCAGAGCTTGCTCAATATGAAATTGAGCTACTGGCCTGTCCTGCATCCAGCGTTCTTTCTAAACGCACATTCAGTGCTCCTGGAGGGTTTGTAACCGATCACAGAGTGTGCCTGTCCACAGACTCTGTTGATAGGCTCACAATCATAAAAATGAATCAGTCTTGGATCACCAGCTACCAAGCACCTGATGCTGATGTAATCGATTGATTTTTCTATGGATGTGGGATCCCTTGAAGACTGCCTATGCTGATTGACTATCCTATTATGCTGAGTGACTATCCTATTCCCCCTCAATCTTGATTATGCTAGCTTCTAAGAATATTTTTGGTTCAGGACACCACCACCACTGCCTAAGGCCCAATTTTTCTGCCCCTTTTTAACAGGGGCGTGTAATTACAATATTTGATCTAATATTTCACAGCAGGGCTCGTTCCTGCACTCAACAAAAGTATCTGTGAGGGGTTGCAGTGTTGTGGCACCCCCACCACTGCCTGAGACACTATTTTTCTGCCCCTGTTTAACAGGGGCTTGTAATTACAATTTTTGATCTAATATTTCACAGCAGGGCCCGTTCCTGCGCCCACCAAGAGTAACTGTGAGGGCTTACATTGTTGTGGCACCACCACCACCACCAAAGGCCCATTTTTTCTGCCCCTGTATAAAAGGGGCATGTAATTACAATTGTTGATATAATATTTCACAGCAGGGCCCATTCCAGCGCCCACCAAGTGTAAAGCCCTGTACACACGATCGGATTTCCTATGGTTTTTTAACCAATGGATTTTTCCATCGGAAAACCGATGAAGCTGACTTTCATCAGTCTTGCCTACACACCATCAGTCAAAAAACCGACCGTTCCAAACGCGGTGACGTAAAACACTCCGATGAGCCGAGAAAAATTAAGTTCAATGCTTCTGAGCATGCGTCGACTTGATTCTGAGCATGCGTGGCTTTTTTATCCGATGAAGTTCCCCACAGACGATAGTAATTTGCTATCGGATTTTTACCATCGGATAAATTTAAAACATGTTCTATTTTTAAACACCGATGGAAAAAAGACCGATGGGGCCCATACACGATCGGTTTGTCCGATGAAAAAAGTCCATCGGACTGTTTTCATCGGTTAAACCTATCATGTGTACAGGGCTTAACTGTGAGGGCTTACAGTGTTCTGGTACCACCAACACCTAAGGCCCAATTTTCCGCAGAGTATATAGGGCAGGCCGTATAGTATATACAGGCGGTCCCCTACTTTCAAACATCCGACTTACAAACGACTCCTACTTACAAACGGAGGGAGACAACAGGAAGTGAGAGGAAATCTACCCCTAGGAAGGGAAATTCCCTCCTGTAAGAGTTAATATGGGAAAAAGGTGTCTCCACTGATGCTTTATCACCAATCCTTGTTTCCCTAATAACCCCAAATTTTCTGAATCCAATTGTCATTGGGACAGAAAGTGAGGTGAAATCTTCTGGCACAGACAGCAAAACAAATGTTACAGGGGTGATAACCCTTCCCTATGTTATCCAAAAAGCTTAAAAATAGATTTTTGGGCTGGTGCTACACTTACAAAATGTACCTGTTCCAAATTACAAATAGATTCAACTTAAGAACAAACCTACAGTCCCCATCTTGTTTGTAACCTGGGGACCGCCTGTATACTGCTGTTCAGAGTATATAGGGCCTGGGGGCCCCAAGCCTTTTTTTTTTTATTTGGGTGCGGGGTTCCCCTCAATATTCATACCAGACCCAAAGGGCTTGGGAATGGGGGGGGGGGGGGTGAATGATTTTCATCTATATTGCCGGGACCCGACAATACATTACAGCCACAAGCAGTTTTAAATGACTTTTATTCCTTTAGAAATTTAATTTTGCTGCAGGGACTGTTCTAAACATGAGGAAAATGTGCCACTTTAAAGGCATAGTCACCCCCCAGGCACAATATTTAAAGGAATATTTCACTTTTATTGTTTCACTATAACAACTTCAATACCAGGCACTTACGCACCTTCCTGCCCAAGCCAATTTTCAGCTTTCAGCGCTGTCGTAATTTGAATGACAATTGCGCGGTCATGCTACATTGTACCCAAACAATTTTTTATTATTTAATTCCCACAAATAGAGCTTTCTTTTGGTGGTATTTGATCACCTCTGCAATTTTTATTTTTTGCGCAACAAATAAAAAAAGACCGAAAATTTTGAAAAAAATTAAGTTTTTCTTTGTTTCTGTTAATTTTTTTTGTAAATAAGTACGTTTTCTTCTTCAATGATGGGCACTAATATGACTGCACTGATGGGCACTGATAAGGTGTCACCGATGAGGTGGCACCAATGAGGTGGCACTGATGGGTACTGATGATGGTCACTGATGGGTGGCACTGGTATGCGGCACTGATGGGCACTCATAGGCGGCACTGATGGGTACTTGTGAGTGGCACTGATGGGTACTTATGGGTGGCACAAATGGGCACTGATAGGTGGGCACTGATGGGCATGAATGGGCACTGAGAGGTGGCACTGATGGACACTGATGGGTGGCACTGATTATACTGATGAGTGGCATTGCTGGGCATCACATGTTTTTTATTGACCATAATGTTGCCAGTCAGTGCCCATTTGTGGGCACTGATTGGCATCTATTGTGCTTATTTTTTTATATGTGGATGGTCATGGGGTACATACCTGGCCATCCACATGTTGCCCCCTTCCCTGGTGGTCCTGGCGGCTTCCCTGGTGGTCCAGTGTGGGCATCCGCGGGGGGCTGCACTGATAAACAATCAGAGCAGACCCCCCCCTGTCAGGAGAGCCGCCGATCGTCTCTCCTCTACTTACGTCTGTCAGATGCGAGTGAGGAAAAGCCGATCAACGGCTCTTCCTGTTTACATCGTGATCAGCCATGATTGGACACGGCTGATCACGTGGTAAAGAGCCTCCGTCTGTGGCTCTTTACCGAGATCGGTGTAGCGGTGTGTCAGACTGACACACCGCACCACCGATCGCCGCGATGCGCGCCCCCCGGGCGCGCGGCAGCTGTTATCCTGCTGGACGTCATATGACACCCAGTCAGGATAACGCACCCACTTCCCGGACGTCAATCTGCTATTGACCGGGCGGGAAGTGGTTAAGCATTATTAAAATCACTGCTCCCGAAAAAACTGCCATTTTTAAAACTTTTTTTTGCATTGATACATGTCCTCTGGGGCAGGATCCGGGTCCCCAAACACTTTTTATGACAATAACTTGCCTATTAGCCTTTAAAATTAGCACTTTTGATTTTTCACGTTCGGGTCCAATAGACTTTAACGGTGTTCGCGTGTTCGCACAAACTTTTTGTCAGTTCGCATGTTCTGCCGCAAACCGAACCAGGGGCGTGTTCGGCTCATACCTATAGGCTTATATAGTAGGCTTTTATAGTAGATAGTAGGCTTATATAGTATATAGAACAGTATATAGTAAGCTTATATAGTATATAGCACAGTATATAATATGCTGCCTCTGTAATTCTCAGCTTTACAGGAGTGGTGTCATGGCGGCAGCTGTGTCACTACAAGCCAGGGGACCTCAAGTGCAGCTCCTGACAACACCAAAGAGCCATACATATACTGTATAGTCAATTGAATGCAATGCTACAGTAAGCTGTCAGGCATGTGACAGGAGATGATTAGACTACAAGCATGCTACAAGAGAGTATCAGAGACTGTAGGCATGCTGCAGATGGGTAAATACTATAGGCCTGCTACAAGAGATGGTCAAAGACTGTAGGAATGCTACAAGAGTTGGTCAGTGACTGTGGACGTGCTACAAGAGATGGTTAAAGACTGGAGGCATTCTACAAGCAATGGTTAGAGACTACATGCATGCTACAAGAGATGGTTAGAAACTGTAGGCATGTTAGAAGAGATGGTTAGAGACTACATGCATGTTGCAAGAGATGGTCATAGACAGTAGGCATGGTACAAGAGATATCAGAAACTACAGGCATGCTAAAGGAGGTGGTCAGTGACTGTGGGCATGCTACAAGAGGTGGTTAGAGACTGTAGGCATTCTACAAAAGATAGTTAGAGACTATATGCATGCTACAAGAGATGGTTAGAGATTGTAGGCATGTTAGAAGAGATGGTTAGAGACTACATGCATGCTATAAGAGATGGTCAGAAACTACAGGCATGCTATTAGAGATGTTCAGAGACAGAAGGCATGCTACAAGAGATCGTTAGAGACTGTGGGCATGCTACAAGAGACAGTTAGAAACTACAGGCATGTTACAAAAGATGGTCAGGGACTATAGGCATGCTACAAGAGATGTCAGAGACTGTAGGCATGCTACAAGAGATGGTTAGAGACTACATGCATGCTACCAGAGATGGTTAGAGACTGTAAGCATGTTAGACGAGATGGTTAGAGACTACATGCATGCTATAAGAGATGGTCAGAAATCGTAGGCATGCTACAAAAGATGTTTAGAGACTGTAGGCATGCTACAAGAGATGGTTAGAGACTGAGGGTATGCTACAAGATATAGTTAGAAACTACAGACATGTTACAAGAGATGATCAGAGACGATAGACATGCTACAAGAGATGGTCAGAAACGACAGGCATGCTAAAAGAGGTGATCGGGGACGGAAGGCATGTTACAAGTGATAGTGTGAGATTACAAGCATACATGCTACAAAATATATTTGTAGACTACAGGCATGCTACAGGAGATAGTTAGAAACTATGGGCATACTGCAAGAGATGGTTGCATAAGTATGCTCAACCCCTTATACCTGGGGATGTATCTGTGTTCAGAATTAATCAAGCCTACAGCAACATTAAAGTGGAGTTCCACCCTGAAAAAAAAAATACACCACAATGCAGCAAAAAATTTGAAAAAAAAACAATTGAAATAGCGGTTGCTATGCGGAAGTCCCTAATCTGCCTCTTCCTTATCCACGGTGGGTCTCCTTCCGCATCCTCTTCTGGTGAATGGGGCGCGCTGCCTTCTGGGAACTGTGTGTAATCCCAGAGAGCAGCCGCCCATTCATAAATCGGCGCGAGATTCGCGCATGCGCAGTAGGAAACGGGCAGTGAAGCCGTAAGGCTCCACTGCCTGTTTCCCTTGGTGAGGGTGGTGGCGCGGGACCTGCAGTGATCGAGGGATCGGCATCGGGGGGGGGCATCATCGCGGGCAAGTAGGACAGGTAAGTGTCCTTATTAAAAGTCAGCAGCTACAGTGTTTGTAGCTGCCGACTTTAAAAAAAAAAAAAATCGCGGGTGGAATCCCCCTTTAAAGGAGCTGCAGGAATAAGTACTGGCTGTGTGGTACATGTGACAACAATCTCCCGTATTCTTCATATGTCTGGGCTATGGGGTAAAGTGGCAAAACAGAAGCCTTTTCTTATGAAGAAAAACATCCAAGCCCGGCTAAATTTTGCAAAAACACATCTGAAATCTCTCAAAAGCATGTGGGAAAATGTGTTATGGTCTGATGAAACCAAGGTTGAACTTTTAGACCTTTTTGCGACAAAAGATATGTTTGTCGCAAAAACAACACTGGACATCACCAAAAGAACACCATACCCACAGTGAAGCATGGTGGTGGCAGAATCATGCTTTGGGTCTGTTTTTTTTTCAGCTTAAACAGGGGCCTTAGTCAAGGTAGGAGGGAATTATGAACAGTTCCAAATACCAGTCAATATTGGCACAAAACCTTCAAGAATCATTCAGATGTTCATTAGCAAACTTCAGATGGGCCTGTACATGTGCTTTCTTGAGCAGGGGGACCTTGCGGGTGCTACAGGTTTTCAGTCTTTCATGGCGTAGTGTGTTACCAATAGGGATGAGCTTCGTGTTCGAGTCGAACATACGTTCGACTCGAACATCGGCTGTTCGATCGTTCGACGAAGATCGAACGATTTGGGCCGTTCGCGCCAAATTCGAGTGACGCGAACGGCCCACAATGCACTACGCCATCGCAGTGTCATCCAGGCGCTGTGATTGGCCAAGCATGCACTGTGACCCCGCATGCTTGGCCAATCACAGCGCCGGCAGCGAGGAGAGCAATGATTGGCCACAGGCAGGATGCCTGTGGCCAATTATTGCTGATGGTGTTTAGTACACGCCCCACACTATAAAAGGCCGCCAGCGCGGCGGCCTTGTGTAGTGTGTTCCGGAGCAGGGAAAGAGAAGCATAGGCAGGGACAGTGTCATTATTTTTCCTTTACTATTCCTGGATTCCTTGTGTTTAGGGACAAATAAGGATAGGTAGGGAGAGTGTCAGTGACAGTGTGCTATTCTGTGCTAATCCTTGTTTGTAGGGACAGAGAGGTACAGTGAGGGAAAGTGTCAGTGTGCTATTCTGTTCTAAAACTATTTTGCTGAACCATATTTTCAATCCTTGAGTTTAGGGACAGAGAGGTACAGTGAGGGAAAGTGTCAGTGTGCTATTCTGTTCTAAACCAATTTTGCTGTTCCATATTTTCAATCCTTGAGTTGAGGGACAGAGAGGTACAGTGAGTGAAACTGACAGTGTGCTATTCTGTTCTAAACCAATTTTGCTGTTCCATGTTTTCAATCCTTGAGTTGAGGGACAGAGAGGTACAGTGAGTGAAACTGACAGTGTGCTATTCTGTTCTAAACCAATTTTGCTGTTCCATATTTTCAATCCTTGAGTTGAGGGACAGAGAGGTACAGTGAGGGAAAGTGTCAGTGTGCTATTCTGTTCTAAAACTATTTTGCTGAACCATATTTTCAATCCTTGAGTTGAGGGACAGAGAGGTACAATGAGTGAAACTGACAGTGTGCTATTCTGTTCTAAACCAATTTTGCTGTTCCATATTTTCAATCCTTGAGTTGAGGGACAGAGAGGTACAGTGAGTGAAACTGACAGTGTGCTATTCTGTTCTAAACCAATTTTGCTGTTCCATATTTTCAATCATTGAGTTGAGGGACAGAGAGGTACAGTGAGTGAAACTGACAGTGTGCTATTCTGTTCTAAACCAATTTTGCTGTTCCATATTTTCAATCCTTGAGTTGAGGGACAGAGAGGTACAGTGAGTGAAACTGAAAGTGTGCTATTCTGTTCTAAACCAATTTTACTGTTCCATATTTTCAATCCTTGAGTTGAGGGACAGAGTAGGACAGTGAGTGAAACTGACAGTGTGCTATTCTGTTCTAAACCAATTTTGCTGTTCCATATTTTCAATCCTTGAGTTGAGGGACAGAGAGGTACAGTGAGTGAAACTGACAGTGTGCTATTCTGTTCTAAACCAATTTTGCTGTTCCATATTTTCAATCCTTGAGTTGAGGGACAGAGAGGTACAGTGAGGGAAAGTGTCAGTGTGCTATTCTGTTCTAAAACTATTTTGCTGAACCATATTTTCAATCCTTGAGTTGAGGGACAGAGAGGTACAGTGAGTGAAACTGACAGTGTGCTATTCTGTTCTAAACCAATTTTTCTGTTCCATATTTTCAATCCTTGAGTTGAGGGACAGAGAGGTACAGTGAGTGAAACTGACAGTGTGCTATTCTGTTCTAAACCAATTTTGCTGTTCCATATTTTCAATCCTTGAGTTGAGGGACAGAGAGGTACAGTGAGGGAAAGTGTCAGTGTGCTATTCTGTTCTAAAACTATTTTGCTGAACCATATTTTCAATCCTTGAGTTGAGGGACAGAGAGGTACAGTGAGTGAAACTGACAGTGTGCTATTCTGTTCTAAACCAATTTTGCTGTTCCATATTTTCAATCCTTGAGTTGAGGGACAGAGAGGTACAGTGAGTGAAACTGACAGTGTGCTATTCTGTTCTAAACCAATTTTGCTGTTCCATATTTTCAATCCTTGAGTTGAGGGACAGAGAGGTACAGTGAGTGAAACTGACAGTGTGCTATTCTGTTCTAAACCAATTTTGCTGTTCCATATTTTCAATCCTTGAGTTGAGGGACAGAGAGGTACAGTGAGTGAAACTGACAGTGTGCTATTCTGTTCTAAACCAATTTTGCTGTTCCATATTTTCAATCCTTGAGTTGAGGGACAGAGAGGTACAGTGAGTGAAACTGACAGTGTGCTATTCTGTTCTAAACCAATTTTGCTGTTCCATATTTTCAATCCTTGAGTTGAGGGACAGAGAGGTACAGTGAGTGAAACTGACAGTGTGCTATTCTGTTCTAAACCAATTTTGCTGTTCCATATTTTCAATCCTTGAGTTGAGGGACAGAGAGGTACAGTGAGGGAAAGTGTCAGTGTGCTATTCTGTTCTAAAACTATTTTGCTGAACCATATTTTCAATCCTTGAGTTGAGGGACAGAGAGGTACAGTGAGTGAAACTGACAGTGTGCTATTCTGTTCTAAACCAATTTTTCTGTTCCATATTTTCAATCCTTGAGTTGAGGGACAGAGAGGTACAGTGAGTGAAACTGACAGTGTGCTATTCTGTTCTAAACCAATTTTGCTGTTCCATATTTTCAATCCTTGAGTTGAGGGACAGAGAGGTACAGTGAGGGAAAGTGTCAGTGTGCTATTCTGTTCTAAAACTATTTTGCTGAACCATATTTTCAATCCTTGAGTTGAGGGACAGAGAGGTACAGTGAGTGAAACTGACAGTGTGCTATTCTGTTCTAAACCAATTTTGCTGTTCCATATTTTCAATCCTTGAGTTGAGGGACAGAGAGGTACAGTGAGTGAAACTGACAGTGTGCTATTCTGTTCTAAACCAATTTTGCTGTTCCATATTTTCAATCCTTGAGTTGAGGGACAGAGAGGTACAGTGAGTGAAACTGACAGTGTGCTATTCTGTTCTAAACCAATTTTGCTGTTCCATATTTTCAATCCTTGAGTTGAGGGACAGAGAGGTACAGTGAGTGAAACTGACAGTGTGCTATTCTGTTCTAAACCAATTTTGCTGTTCCATATTTTCAATCCTTGAGTTGAGGGACAGAGAGGTACAGTGAGTGAAACTGACAGTGTGCTATTCTGTTCTAAACCAATTTTGCTGTTCCATATTTTCAATCCTTGAGTTGAGGGACAGAGAGGTACAGTGAGTGAAACTGACAGTGTGCTATTCTGTTCTAAACCAATTTTGCTGTTCCATATTTTCAATCCTTGAGTTGAGGGACAGAGAGGTACAGTGAGTGAAACTGACAGTGTGCTATTCTGTTCTAAACCAATTTTGCTGTTCCATATTTTCAATCCTTGAGTTGAGGGACAGAGAGGTACAGTGAGTGAAACTGACAGTGTGCTATTCTGTTCTAAACCAATTTTGCTGTTCCATATTTTCAATCCTTGAGTTGAGGGACAGAGAGGTACAGTGAGTGAAACTGACAGTGTGCTATTCTGTTCTAAACCAATTTTGCTGTTCCATATTTTCAATCCTTGAGTTGAGGGACAGAGAGGTACAGTGAGGGAAAGTGTCAGTGTGCTATTCTGTTCTAAAACTATTTTGCTGAACCATATTTTCAATCCTTGAGTTGAGGGACAGAGAGGTACAGTGAGTGAAACTGACAGTGTGCTATTCTGTTCTAAACCAATTTTGCTGTTCCATATTTTCAATCCTTGAGTTGAGGGACAGAGAGGTACAGTGAGTGAAACTGACAGTGTGCTATTCTGTTCTAAACCAATTTTGCTGTTCCATATTTTCAATCCTTGAGTTGAGGGACAGAGAGGTACAGTGAGGGAAAGTGTCAGTGTGCTATTCTGTTCTAAACCAATTTTGCAGTTCCATATTTTCAATCCTTGAGTTGAGGGACAGAGAGGTACAGTGAGTGAAACTGACAGTGTGCTATTCTGTTCTAAACCAATTTTGCTGTTCCATATTTTCAATCCTTGAGTTGAGGGACAGAGAGGTACAGTGAGTGAAACTGACAGTGTGCTATTCTGTTCTAAACCAATTTTGCTGTTCCATATATTCAGTCCTTGAGTTGAGGGACAGAGAGGTACAGTGAGTGAAACTGACAGTGTGCTATTCTGTTCTAAACCAATTTTGCTGTTCCATATTTTCAATCCTTGAGTTGAGGGACAGAGAGGTACAGTGAGTGAAACTGACAGTGTGCTATTCTGTTCTAAACCAATTTTGCTGTTCCATATTTTCAATCCTTGAGTTGAGGGACAGAGAGGTACAGTGAGGGAAAATGTCAGTGTGCTATTCTGTTCTAAACCAATTTTGCTGTTCCATATTTTCAATCCTTGAGTTGAGGGACAGAGAGGTACAGTGAGTGAAACTGACAGTGTGCTATTCTGTTCTAAACCAATTTTGCTGTTCCATATTTTCAATCCTTGAGTTGAGGGACAGAGAGGTACAGTGAGTGAAACTGACAGTGTGCTATTCTGTTCTAAACCAATTTTGCTGTTCCATATTTTCAATCCTTGAGTTGAGGGACAGAGAGGTACAGTGAGTGAAACTGACAGTGTGCTATTCTGTTCTAAACCAATTTTGCTGTTCCATATTTTCAATCCTTGAGTTGAGGGACAGAGAGGTACAGTGAGTGAAACTGACAGTGTGCTATTCTGTTCTAAACCAATTTTGCTGTTCCATATTTTCAATCCTTGAGTTGAGGGACAGAGAGGTACAGTGAGTGAAACTGACAGTGTGCTATTCTGTTCTAAACCAATTTTGCTGTTCCATATTTTCAATCCTTGAGTTGAGGGACAGAGAGGTACAGTGAGTGAAACTGACAGTGTGCTATTCTGTTCTAAACCAATTTTGCTGTTCCATATTTTCAATCCTTGAGTTGAGGGACAGAGAGGTACAGTGAGTGAAACTGACAGTGTGCTATTCTGTTCTAAACCAATTTTGCTGTTCCATATTTTCAATCCTTGAGTTGAGGGACAGAGAGGTACAGTGAGTGAAACTGACAGTGTGCTATTCTGTTCTAAACCAATTTTGCTGTTCCATATTTTCAATCCTTGAGTTGAGGGACAGAGAGGTACAGTGAGTGAAACTGACAGTGTGCTATTCTGTTCTAAACCAATTTTGCTGTTCCATATTTTCAATCCTTGAGTTGAGGGACAGAGAGGTACAGTGAGTGAAACTGACAGTGTGCTATTCTGTTCTAAACCAATTTTGCTGTTCCATATTTTCAATCCTTGAGTTGAGGGACAGAGAGGTACAGTGAGTGAAACTGACAGTGTGCTATTCTGTTCTAAACCAATTTTGCTGTTCCATATTTTCAATCCTTGAGTTGAGGGACAGAGAGGTACAGTGAGTGAAACTGACAGTGTGCTATTCTGTTCTAAACCAATTTTGCTGTACCATATTTTCAATCCTTGAGTTGAGGGACAGAGAGGTACAGTGAGTGAAACTGACAGTGTGCTATTCTGTTCTAAACCAATTTTGCTGTTCCATATTTTCAATCCTTGAGTTGAGGGACAGAGAGGTACAGTGAGGGAAAGTGTCAGTGTGCTATTCTGTTCTAAAACTATTTTGCTGAACCATATTTTCAATCCTTGAGTTGAGGGACAGAGAGGTACAGTGAGTGAAACTGACAGTGTGCTATTCTGTTCTAAACCAATTTTGCTGTTCCATATTTTCAATCCTTGTGTTGAGGGACAGAGAGGTACAGTGAGTGAAACTGACAGTGTGCTATTCTGTTCTAAACCAATTTTGCTGTTCCATATTTTCAGTCCTTGAGTTGAGGGACAGAGAGGTACAGTGAGTGAAACTGACAGTGTGCTATTCTGTTCTAAACCAATTTTGCTGTTCCATATTTTCAATCCTTGAGTTGAGGGACAGAGAGGTACAGTGAGTGAAACTGACAGTGTGCTATTCTGTTCTAAACCAATTTTGCTGTTCCATATTTTCAATCCTTGAGTTGAGGGACAGAGAGGTACAGTGAGGGAAAGTGTCAGTGTGCTATTCTGTTCTAAAACTATTTTGCTGAACCATATTTTCAATCCTTGAGTTGAGGGACAGAGAGGTACAGTGAGTGAAACTGACAGTGTGCTATTCTGTTCTAAACCAATTTTGCGGTTCCATATTTTCAATCCTTGAGTTGAGGGACAGAGAGGTACAGTGAGTGAAACTGACAGTGTGCTATTCTGTTCTAAACCAATTTTGCTGTTCCATATTTTCAATCCTTGAGTTGAGGGACAGAGAGGTACAGTGAGTGAAACTGACAGTGTGCTATTCTGTTCTAAACCAATTTTGCTGTTCCATATTTTCAATCCTTGAGTTGAGGGACAGAGAGGTACAGTGAGGGAAAGTGTCAGTGTGCTATTCTGTTCTAAACCAATTTTGCTGTTCCATATTTTCAATCCTTGAGTTGAGGGACAGAGAGGTACAGTGAGGGAAACTGACAGTGTGCTATTCTGTTCTAAAACTATTTTGCTGAACCATATTTTCAATCCTTGAGTTGAGGGACAGAGAGGTACAGTGAGTGAAACTGACAGTGTGCTATTCTGTTCTAAACCAATTTTGCTGTTCCATATTTTCAATCCTTGAGTTGAGGGACAGAGAGGTACAGTGAGTGAAACTGACAGTGTGCTATTCTGTTCTAAACCAATTTTGCTGTTCCATATTTTCAATCCTTGAGTTGAGGGACAGAGAGGTACAGTGAGGGAAAGTGTCAGTGTGCTATTCTGTTCTAAAACTATTTTGCTGAACCATATTTTCAATCCTTGAGTTGAGGGACAGAGAGGTACAGTGAGTGAAACTGACAGTGTGCTATTCTGTTCTAAACCAATTTTGCTGTTCCATATTTTCAATCCTTGAGTTGAGGGACAGAGAGGTACAGTGAGGGAAAGTGTCAGTGTGCTATTCTGTTCTAAAACTATTTTGCTGAACCATATTTTCAATCCTTGAGTTGAGGGACAGAGAGGTACAGTGAGTGAAACTGACAGTGTGCTATTCTGTTCTAAACCAAATTTTGCTGTTCCATATTTTCAATCCTTGAGTTGAGGGACAGAGAGGTACAGTGAGTGAAACTGACAGTGTGCTATTCTGTTCTAAACCAATTTTGCTGTTCCATATTTTCAATCCTTGAGTTGAGGGACAGAGAGGTACAGTGAGTGAAACTGACAGTGTGCTATTCTGTTCTAAACCAATTTTGCTGTTCCATATTTTCAATCCTTGAGTTGAGGGACAGAGAGGTACAGTGAGGGAAAGTGTCAGTGTGCTATTCTGTTCTAAAACTATTTTGCTGAACCATATTTTCAATCCTTGAGTTGAGGGACAGAGAGGTACAGTGAGTGAAACTGACAGTGTGCTATTCTGTTCTAAACCAATTTTGCTGTTCCATATTTTCAATCCTTGAGTTGAGGGACAGAGAGGTACAGTGAGTGAAACTGACAGTGTGCTATTCTGTTCTAAACCAATTTTGCTGTTCCATATTTTCAGTCCTTGAGTTGAGGGACAGAGAGGTACAGTGAGTGAAACTGACAGTGTGCTATTCTGTTCTAAACCAATTTTGCTGTTCCATATTTTCAATCCTTGAGTTGAGGGACAGAGAAGGACACTCGTAGAAATTATCAGTGTGCTATTCTGTGCTAAATCTTGTTTGTAGGGAGGGACAGAGTAGGACAGTGAGGGAAAGTGTCAGTGTGCTATTCTGTTCTAAAACTATTTTGCTGAACCATATTTTCAATCCTTGAGTTGAGGGACAGAGAGGTACAGTGAGTGAAACTGACAGTGTGCTATTCTGTTCTAAACCAATTTTGCTGTTCCATATTTTCAATCCTTGAGTTGAGGGACAGAGAGGTACAGTGAGTGAAACTGACAGTGTGCTATTCTGTTCTAAACCAATTTTGCTGTTCCATATTTTCAATCCTTGAGTTGAGGGACAGAGAGGTACAGTGAGTGAAACTGACAGTGTGCTATTCTGTTCTAAACCAATTTTGCTGTTCCATATTTTCAATCCTTGAGTTGAGGGACAGAGAGGTACAGTGAGGGAAAGTGTCAGTGTGCTATTCTGTTCTAAAACTATTTTGCTGAACCATATTTTCAATCCTTGAGTTGAGGGACAGAGAGGTACAGTGAGTGAAACTGACAGTGTGCTATTCTGTTCTAAACCAATTTTGCTGTTCCATATTTTCAATCCTTGAGTTGAGGGACAGAGAAGGACACTCGTAGAAATTATCAGTGTGCTATTCTGTGCTAAATCTTGTTTGTAGGGAGGGACAGAGTAGGACAGTGAGGGAAAGTGTCAGTGTGCTATTCTGTTCTAAAACTATTTTGCTGAACCATATTTTCAATCCTTGAGTTGAGGGACAGAGAGGTACAGTGAGTGAAACTGACAGTGTGCTATTCTGTTCTAAACCAATTTTGCTGTTCCATATTTTCAATCCTTGAGTTGAGGGACAGAGAGGTACAGTGAGTGAAACTGACAGTGTGCTATTCTGTTCTAAACCAATTTTGCTGTTCCATATTTTCAATCCTTGAGTTGAGGGACAGAGAGGTACAGTGAGGGAAAGTGTCAGTGTGCTATTCTGTTCTAAAACTATTTTGCTGAACCATATTTTCAATACTTGAGTTGAGGGACAGAGAGGTACAGTGAGGGAAAGTGTCAGTGTGCTATTCTGTTCTAAACCAATTTTGCTGTTCCATATTTTCAATCCTTGAGTTGAGGGACAGAGAGGTACAGTGAGTGAAACTGACAGTGTGCTATTCTGTTCTAAACCAAATTTGCTGTTCCATATTTTCAATCCTTGAGTTGAGGGACAGAGAGGTACAGTGAGTGAAACTGACAGTGTGCTATTCTGTTCTAAACCAATTTTGCTGTTCCATATTTTCAATCCTTGAGTTGAGGGACAGAGAGGTACAGTGAGTGAAACTGACAGTGTGCTATTCTGTTCTAAACCAATTTTGCTGTTCCATATTTTCAATCCTTGAGTTGAGGGACAGAGAGGTACAGTGAGGGAAAGTGTCAGTGTGCTATTCTGTTCTAAAACTATTTTGCTGAACCATATTTTCAATCCTTGAGTTGAGGGACAGAGAGGTACAGTGAGTGAAACTGACAGTGTGCTATTCTGTTCTAAACCAATTTTGCTGTTCCATATTTTCAATCCTTGAGTTGAGGGACAGAGAGGTACAGTGAGTGAAACTGACAGTGTGCTATTCTGTTCTAAACCAATTTTGCTGTTCCATATTTTCAATCCTTGAGTTGAGGGACAGAGAGGTACAGTGAGTGAAACTGACAGTGTGCTATTCTGTTCTAAACCAATTTTGCTGTTCCATATTTTCAATCCTTGAGTTGAGGGACAGAGAGGTACAGTGAGTGAAACTGACAGTGTGCTATTCTGTTCTAAACCAATTTTGCTGTTCCATATTTTCAATCCTTGAGTTGAGGGACAGAGAGGTACAGTGAGTGAAACTGACAGTGTGCTATTCTGTTCTAAACCAATTTTGCTGTTCCATATTTTCAATCCTTGAGTTGAGGGACAGAGAGGTACAGTGAGTGAAACTGACAGTGTGCTATTCTGTTCTAAAACTATTTTGCTGAACCATATTTTCAATCCTTGAGTTGAGGGACAGAGAGGTACAGTGAGTGAAACTGACAGTGTGCTGTTCTGTTCTAAACCAATTTTGCTGTTCCATATTTTCAATCCTTGAGTTGAGGGACAGAGAGGTACAGTGAGTGAAACTGACAGTGTGCTATTCTGTTCTAAACCAATTTTGCTGTTCCATATTTTCAATCCTTGAGTTGAGGGACAGAGAGGTACAGTGAGTGAAACTGACAGTGTGCTATTCTGTTCTAAACCAATTTTGCTGTTCCATATTTTCAATCCTTGAGTTGAGGGACAGAGAGGTACAGTGAGGGAAAGTGTCAGTGTGCTATTCTGTTCTAAAACTATTTTGCTGAACCATATTTTCAATCCTTGAGTTGAGGGACAGAGAGGTACAGTGAGTGAAACTGACAGTGTGCTGTTCTGTTCTAAACCAATTTTGCTGTTCCATATTTTCAATCCTTGAGTTGAGGGACAGAGAGGTACAGTGAGTGAAACTGACAGTGTGCTATTCTGTTCTAAACCAATTTTGCTGTTCCATATTTTCAATCCTTGAGTTGAGGGACAGAGAGGTACAGTGAGTGAAACTGACAGTGTGCTATTCTGTTCTAAACCAATTTTGCTGTTCCATATTTTCAATCCTTGAGTTGAGGGACAGAGAGGTACAGTGAGTGAAACTGACAGTGTGCTATTCTGTTCTAAACCAATTTTGCTGTTCCATATTTTCAATCCTTGAGTTGAGGGACAGAGAGGTACAGTGAGGGAAAGTGTCAGTGTGCTATTCTGTTCTAAAACTATTTTGCTGAACCATATTTTCAATCCTTGAGTTGAGGGACAGAGAGGTACAATGAGTGAAACTGACAGTGTGCTATTCTGTTCTAAACCAATTTTGCTGTTCCATATTTTCAATCCTTGAGTTGAGGGACAGAGAGGTACAGTGAGGGAAACTGACAGTGTGCTATTCTGTTCTAAACCAATTTTGCTGTTCCATATTTTCAATCCTTGAGTTGAGGGACAGAGAGGTACAGTGAGGGAAAGTGTCAGTGTGCTATTCTGTTCTAAAACTATTTTGCTGAACCATATTTTCAATCCTTGAGTTGAGGGACAGAGAGGTACAGTGAGTGAAACTGACAGTGTGCTATTCTGTTCTAAACCAATTTTGCTGTTCCATATTTTCAATCCTTGAGTTGAGGGACAGAGAGGTACAGTGAGTGAAACTGACAGTGTGCTATTCTGTTCTAAACCAATTTTGCTGGACCATATTTTCAATCCTTGAGTTGAGGGACAGAGAGGTACAGTGAGTGAAACTGACAGTGTGCTATTCTGTTCTAAACCAATTTTGCTGGACCATATTTTCAATCCTTGAGTTGAGGGACAGAGAGGTACAGTGAGTGAAACTGACAGTGTGCTATTCTGTTCTAAACCAATTTTGCTGTTCCATATTTTCAATCCTTGAGTTGAGGGACAGAGAGGTACAGTGAGTGAAACTGACAGTGTGCTATTCTGTTCTAAACCAATTTTGCTGTTCCATATTTTCAATCCTTGAGTTGAGGGACAGAGAGGTACAGTGAGTGAAACTGACAGTGTGCTATTCTGTTCTAAACCAATTTTGCTGGACCATATTTTCAATCCTTGAGTTGAGGGACAGAGAGGTACAGTGAGTGAAACTGACAGTGTGCTATTCTGTTCTAAACCAATTTTGCTGTTCCATATTTTCAATCCTTGAGTTGAGGGACAGAGAGGTACAGTGAGTGAAACTGACAGTGTGCTATTCTGTTCTAAACCAATTTTGCTGGACCATATTTTCAATCCTTGAGTTGAGGGACAGAGAGGTACAGTGAGTGAAACTGACAGTGTGCTATTCTGTTCTAAACCAATTTTGCTGTTCCATATTTTCAATCCTTGAGTTGAGGGACAGAGAGGTACAGTGAGTGAAACTGACAGTGTGCTATTCTGTTCTAAAACTATTTTGCTGAACCATATTTTCAATCCTTGAGTTGAGGGACAGAGAGGTACAGTGAGTGAAAATGACAGTGTGCTATTCTGTTCTAAACCAATTTTGCTGTTCCATATTTTCAATCCTTGAGTTGAGGGACAGAGAGGTACAGTGAGTGAAACTGACAGTGTGCTATTCTGTTCTAAACCAATTTTGCTGTTCCATATTTTCAATCCTTGAGTTGAGGGACAGAGAGGTACAGTGAGTGAAACTGACAGTGTGCTATTCTGTTCTAAACCAATTTTGCTGTTCCATATTTTCAATCCTTGAGTTGAGGGACAGAGAGGTACAGTGAGGGAAACTGACAGTGTGCTATTCTGTTCTAAAACTATTTTGCTGAACCATATTTTCAATCCTTGAGTTGAGGGACAGAGAGGTACAGTGAGTGAAACTGACAGTGTGCTATTCTGTTCTAAACCAATTTTGCTGTTCCATATTTTCAATCCTTGAGTTGAGGGACAGAGAGGTACAGTGAGTGAAACTGACAGTGTGCTATTCTGTTCTAAACCAATTTTGCTGTTCCATATTTTCAATCCTTGAGTTGAGGGACAGAGAGGTATAGTGAGGGAAACTGACAGTGTGCTATTCTGTTCTAAACCAATTTTGCTGTTCCATATTTTCAATCCTTCCGTTGAGGGACAGAGAGGTACAGTGAGTGAAACTGACAGTGTGCTATTCTGTTCTAAACCAATTTTGCTGTTCCATATTTTCAATCCTTGAGTTGAGGGACAGAGAGGTACAGTGAGTGAAACTGACAGTGTGCTATTCTGTTCTAAACCAATTTTGCTGTTCCATATTTTCAATCCTTGAGTTGAGGGACAGAGAGGTACAGTGAGTGAAACTGACAGTGTGCTATTCTGTTCTAAACCAATTTTGCTGTTCCATATTTTCAATCCTTGAGTTGAGGGACAGAGAGGTACAGTGAGTGAAACTGACAGTGTGCTATTCTGTTCTAAACCAATTTTGCTGTTCCATATTTTCAATCCTTGAGTTGAGGGACAGAGAGGTACAGTGAGTGAAACTGACAGTGTGCTATTCTGTTCTAAACCAATTTTGCTGTTCCATATTTTCAATCCTTGAGTTGAGGGACAGAGAGGTACAGTGAGTGAAACTGACAGTGTGCTATTCTGTTCTAAACCAATTTTGCTGTTCCATATTTTCAATCCTTGAGTTGAGGGACAGAGAGGTACAGTGAGGGAAAGTGTCAGTGTGCTATTCTGTTCTAAAACTATTTTGCTGAACCATATTTTCAATCCTTGAGTTGAGGGACAGAGAGGTACAATGAGTGAAACTGACAGTGTGCTATTCTGTTCTAAACCAATTTTGCTGTTCCATATTTTCAATCCTTGAGTTGAGGGACAGAGAGGTACAGTGAGTGAAACTGACAGTGTGCTATTCTGTTCTAAACCAATTTTCCTGTTCCATATTTTCAATCCTTGAGTTTAGGGACAGAGAAGGACACTCGTAGAAATTATCAGTGTGCTATTCTGTGCTAAATCTTGTTTGTAGGGAGGGACAGAGTAGGACAGTGAGGGAAAGTGTCAGTGTGCTATTCTGTTCTAAACCAATTTTGCTGTTCCATATTTTCAATCCTTGAGTTGAGGGACAGAGAGGTACAGTGAGTGAAACTGACAGTGTGCTATTCTGTTCTAAACCAATTTTGCTGTTCCATATTTTCAATCCTTGAGTTGAGGGACAGAGAGGTACAGTGAGGGAAAGTGTCAGTGTGCTATTCTGTTCTAAAACTATTTTGCTGAACCATATTTTCAATCCTTGAGTTGAGGGACAGAGAGGTACAGTGAGTGAAACTGACAGTGTGCTATTCTGTTCTAAACCAATTTTGCTGTTCCATATTTTCAATCCTTGAGTTGAGGGACAGAGAGGTACAGTGAGGGAAAGTGTCAGTGTGCTATTCTGTTCTAAAACTATTTTGCTGAACCATATTTTCAATCCTTGAGTTGAGGGACAGAGAGGTACAGTGAGTGAAACTGACAGTGTGCTATTCTGTTCTAAACCAATTTTTCTGTTCCATATTTTCAATCCTTGAGTTGAGGGACAGAGAGGTACAGTGAGTGAAACTGACAGTGTGCTATTCTGTTCTAAACCAATTTTGCTGTTCCATATTTTCAATCCTTGAGTTGAGGGACAGAGAGGTACAGTGAGTGAAACTGACAGTGTGCTATTCTGTTCTAAACCAATTTTGCTGTTCCATATTTTCAATCCTTGAGTTGAGGGACAGAGAGGTACAGTTAGTGAAACTGACAGTGTGCTATTCTGTTCTAAACCAATTTTGCTGTTCCATATTTTCAATCCTTGAGTTGAGGGACAGAGAGGTACAGTGAGTGAAACTGACAGTGTGCTATTCTGTTCTAAACCAATTTTGCTGTTCCATATTTTCAATCCTTGAGTTGAGGGACAGAGAGGTACAGTGAGGGAAAGTGTCAGTGTGCTATTCTGTTCTAAAACTATTTTGCTGAACCATATTTTCAATCCTTGAGTTGAGGGACAGAGAGGTACAATGAGTGAAACTGACAGTGTGCTATTCTGTTCTAAACCAATTTTGCTGTTCCATATTTTCAATCCTTGAGTTGAGGGACAGAGAGGTACAGTGAGTGAAACTGACAGTGTGCTATTCTGTTCTAAATCAATTTTGCTGTTCCATATTTTCAATCCTTGAGTTGAGGGACAGAGTAGGACAGTGAGGGAAAGTGTCAGTGTGCTATTCTGTTCTAAAACTATTTTGCTGAACCATATTTTCAATCCTTGAGTTGAGGGACAGAGAGGAACAGTGAGGGAAAGTGTCAGTGTGCTATTCTGTTCTAAAACTATTTTGCTGAACCATATTTTCAATCCTTCAGTTGAGGGACAGAGAGGTACAGTGAGTGAAACTGACAGTGTGCTATTCTGTTCTAAACCAATTTTGCTGTTCCATATTTTCAATCCTTGAGTTGAGGGACAGAGAGGTACAGTGAGTGAAACTGACAGTGTGCTATTCTGTTCTAAACCAATTTTGCTGTTCCATATTTTCAATCCTTGAGTTGAGGGACAGAGAGGTACAGTGAGTGAAACTGACAGTGTGCTATTCTGTTCTAAACCAATTTTGCTGTTCCATATTTTCAATCCTTGAGTTGAGGGACAGAGTAGGACAGTGAGGGAAAGTGTCAGTGTGCTATTCTGTTCTAAAACTATTTTGCTGAACCATATTTTCAATCCTTGAGTTGAGGGACAGAGAGGTACAGTGAGTGAAACTGACAGTGTGCTATTCTGTTCTAAAACTATTTTGCTGAACCATATTTTCAATCCTTCAGTTGAGGGACAGAGAGGTACAGTGAGTGAAACTGACAGTGTGCTATTCTGTTCTAAACCAATTTTGCTGTTCCATATTTTCAATCCTTGAGTTGAGGGACAGAGAGGTACAGTGAGTGAAACTGACAGTGTGCTATTCTGTTCTAAACCAATTTTGCTGTTCCATATTTTCAATCCTTGAGTTGAGGGACAGAGAGATACAGTGAGGGAAAGTGTCAGTGTGCTATTCTGTTCTAAAACTATTTTGCTGAACCATATTTTCAATCCTTGAGTTGAGGGACAGAGAGGTACAGTGAGTGAAACTGACAGTGTGCTATTCTGTTCTAAACCAATTTTGCTGTTCCATATTTTCAATCCTTGAGTTGAGGGACAGAGAGGTACAGTGAGTGAAACTGACAGTGTGCTATTCTGTTCTAAACCAATTTTGCTGTTCCATATTTTCAATCCTTGAGTTGAGGGACAGAGAGATACAGTGAGGGAAAGTGTCAGTGTGCTATTCTGTTCTAAAACTATTTTGCTGAACCATATTTTCAATCCTTGAGTTGAGGGACAGAGAGGTACAATGAGTGAAACTGACAGTGTGCTATTCTGCTCTAAACCAATTTTGCTGTTCCATATTTTCAATCATTGAGTTGAGGGACAGAGAGGTACAGTGAGTGAAACTGACAGTGTGCTATTCTGTTCTAAACCAATTTTGCTGTTCCATATTTTCAATCCTTGAGTTGAGGGACAGAGAGGTACAGTGAGTGAAACTGACAGTGTGCTATTCTGTTCTAAACCAATTTTGCTGTTCCATATTTTCAATCCTTGAGTTGAGGGACAGAGAGGTACAGTGAGTGAAACTGACAGTGTGCTATTCTGTTCTAAACCAATTTTGCTGTTCCATATTTTCAATCCTTGAGTTGAGGGACAGAGAGGTACAGTGAGTGAAACTGACAGTGTGCTATTCTGTTCTAAACCAATTTTGCTGTTCCATATTTTCAATCCTTGAGTTGAGGGACAGAGAGGTACAGTGAGTGAAACTGACAGTGTGCTATTCTGTTCTAAACCAATTTTGCTGTTCCATATTTTCAATCCTTGAGTTGAGGGACAGAGAGGTACAGTGAGGGAAAGTGTCAGTGTGCTATTCTGTTCTAAAACTATTTTGCTGAACCATATTTTCAATCCTTGAGTTGAGGGACAGAGAGGTACAGTGAGTGAAACTGACAGTGTGCTATTCTGTTCTAAACCAATTTTACTGTTCCATATTTTCAATCCTTGAGTTGAGGGACAGAGAGGTACAGTGAGTGAAACTGACAGTGTGCTATTCTGTTCTAAACCAATTTTGCTGTTCCATATTTTCAATCCTTGAGTTGAGGGACAGAGAGGTACAGTGAGTGAAACTGACAGTGTGCTATTCTGTTCTAAACCAATTTTGCTGTTCCATATTTTCAATCCTTGAGTTGAGGGACAGAGAGGTACAGTGAGTGAAACTGACAGTGTGCTATTCTGTTCTAAACCAATTTTGCTGTTCCATATTTTCAATCCTTGAGTTGAGGGACAGAGAGGTACAGTGAGTGAAACTGACAGTGTGCTATTCTGTTCTAAACCAATTTTGCTGTTCCATATTTTCAATCCTTGAGTTGAGGGACAGAGAGGTACAGTGAGTGAAACTGACAGTGTGCTATTCTGTTCTAAACCAATTTTGCTGTTCCATATTTTCAATCCTTGAGTTGAGGGACAGAGAGGTACAGTGAGTGAAACTGACAGTGTGCTATTCTGTTCTAAACCAATTTTGCTGTTCCATATTTTCAATCCTTGAGTTGAGGGACAGAGAGGTACAGTGAGTGAAACTGACAGTGTGCTATTCTGTTCTAAACCAATTTTGCTGTTCCATATTTTCAATCCTTGAGTTGAGGGACAGAGAGGTACAGTGAGTGAAACTGACAGTGTGCTATTCTGTTCTAAACCAATTTTGCTGTTCCATATTTTCAATCCTTGAGTTGAGGGACAGAGAGGTACAGTGAGTGAAACTGACAGTGTGCTATTCTGTTCTAAACCAATTTTGCTGTTCCATATTTTCAATCCTTGAGTTGAGGGACAGAGAGGTACAGTGAGTGAAACTGACAGTGTGCTATTCTGTTCTAAACCAATTTTTCTGTTCCATATTTTCAATCCTTGAGTTGAGGGACAGAGAGGTACAGTGAGGGAAAGTGTCAGTGTGCTATTCTGTTCTAAAACTATTTTGCTGAACCATATTTTCAATCCTTGAGTTGAGGGACAGAGAGGTACAGTGAGTGAAACTGACAGTGTGCTGTTCTGTTCTAAACCAATTTTGCTGTTCCATATTTTCAATCCTTGAGTTGAGGGACAGAGAGGTACAGTGAGTGAAACTGACAGTGTGCTATTCTGTTCTAAACCAATTTTGCTGTTCCATATTTTCAATCCTTGAGTTGAGGGACAGAGAGGTACAGTGAGTGAAACTGACAGTGTGCTATTCTGTTCTAAACCAATTTTGCTGTTCCATATTTTCAATCCTTGAGTTGAGGGACAGAGAGGTACAGTGAGTGAAACTGACAGTGTGCTATTCTGTTCTAAACCAATTTTGCTGTTCCATATTTTCAATCCTTGAGTTGAGGGACAGAGAGGTACAGTGAGTGAAACTGACAGTGTGCTATTCTGTTCTAAACCAATTTTGCTGTTCCATATTTTCAATCCTTGAGTTGAGGGACAGAGAGGTACAGTGAGTGAAACTGACAGTGTGCTATTCTGTTCTAAACCAATTTTGCTGTTCCATATTTTCAATCCTTGAGTTGAGGGACAGAGAGGTACAGTGAGTGAAACTGACAGTGTGCTATTCTGTTCTAAACCAATTTTGCTGTTCCATATTTTCAATCCTTGAGTTGCGGGACAGAGAGGTACAGTGAGTGAAACTGACAGTGTGCTATTCTGTTCTAAACCAATTTTGCTGTTCCATATTTTCAATCCTTGAGTTGAGGGACAGAGAGGTACAGTGAGTGAAACTGACAGTGTGCTATTCTGTTCTAAACCAATTTTGCTGTTCCATATTTTCAATCCTTGAGTTGAGGGACAGAGAGGTACAGTGAGGGAAAGTGTCAGTGTGCTATTCTGTTCTAAAACTATTTTGCTGAACCATATTTTCAATCCTTGAGTTGAGGGACAGAGAGGTACAATGAGTGAAACTGACAGTGTGCTATTCTGTTCTAAACCAATTTTGCTGTTCCATATTTTCAATCCTTGAGTTGAGGGACAGAGAGGTACAGTGAGTGAAACTGACAGTGTGCTATTCTGTTCTAAACCAATTTTGCTGTTCCATATTTTCAATCCTTGAGTTGAGGGACAGAGAGGTACAGTGAGTGAAACTGACAGTGTGCTATTCTGTTCTAAACCAATTTTGCTGTTCCATATTTTCAATCATTGAGTTGAGGGACAGAGAGGTACAGTGAGTGAAACTGACAGTGTGCTATTCTGTTCTAAACCAATTTTGCTGTTCCATATTTTCAATCATTGAGTTGAGGGACAGAGAGGTACAGTGAGGGAAAGTGTCAGTGTGCTATTCTGTTCTAAACCAATTTTGCTGTTCCATATTTTCAATCCTTGAGTTGAGGGACAGAGAGGTACAGTGAGTGAAACTGACAGTGTGCTATTCTGTTCTAAACCAATTTTGCTGTTCCATATTTTCAATCCTTGAGTTGAGGGACAGAGAGGTACAGTGAGTGAAACTGACAGTGTGCTATTCTGTTCTAAACCAATTTTGCTGTTCCATATTTTCAATCCTTGAGTTGAGGGACAGAGAGGTACAGTGAGGGAAAGTGTCAGTGTGCTATTCTGTTCTAAAACTATTTTGCTGAACCATATTTTCAATCCTTGAGTTGAGGGACAGAGAGGTACAGTGAGTGAAACTGACAGTGTGCTATTCTGTTCTAAACCAATTTTTCTGTTCCATATTTTCAATCCTTGAGTTGAGGGACAGAGAGGTACAGTGAGTGAAACTGACAGTGTGCTATTCTGTTCTAAACCAATTTTGCTGTTCCATATTTTCAATCCTTGAGTTGAGGGACAGAGAGGTACAGTGAGTGAAACTGACAGTGTGCTATTCTGTTCTAAACCAATTTTGCTGTTCCATATTTTCAATCCTTGAGTTGAGGGACAGAGAGGTACAGTGAGGGAAAGTGTCAGTGTGCTATTCTGTTCTAAAACTATTTTGCTGAACCATATTTTCAATCCTTGAGTTGAGGGACAGAGAGGTACAGTGAGTGAAACTGACAGTGTGCTATTCTGTTCTAAACCAATTTTGCTGTTCCATATTTTCAATCCTTGAGTTGAGGGACAGAGAGGTACAGTGAGTGAAACTGACAGTGTGCTATTCTGTTCTAAACCAATTTTGCTGTTCCATATTTTCAATCCTTGAGTTGAGGGACAGAGAGGTACAGTGAGTGAAACTGACAGTGTGCTATTCTGTTCTAAACCAATTTTGCTGTTCCATATTTTCAATCCTTGAGTTGAGGGACAGAGAGGTACAGTGAGTGAAACTGACAGTGTGCTATTCTGTTCTAAACCAATTTTGCTGTTCCATATTTTCAATCCTTGAGTTGAGGGACAGAGAGGTACAGTGAGTGAAACTGACAGTGTGCTATTCTGTTCTAAACCAATTTTGCTGTTCCATATTTTCAATCCTTGAGTTGAGGGACAGAGAGGTACAGTGAGTGAAACTGACAGTGTGCTATTCTGTTCTAAACCAATTTTGCTGTTCCATATTTTCAATCCTTGAGTTGAGGGACAGAGAGGTACAGTGAGTGAAACTGACAGTGTGCTATTCTGTTCTAAACCAATTTTGCTGTTCCATATTTTCAATCCTTGAGTTGAGGGACAGAGAGGTACAGTGAGTGAAACTGACAGTGTGCTATTCTGTTCTAAACCAATTTTGCTGTTCCATATTTTCAATCCTTGAGTTGAGGGACAGAGAGGTACAGTGAGTGAAACTGACAGTGTGCTATTCTGTTCTAAACCAATTTTGCTGTTCCATATTTTCAATCCTTGAGTTGAGGGACAGAGAGGTACAGTGAGTAAAACTGACAGTGTGCTATTCTGTTCTAAACCAATTTTTCTGTTCCATATTTTCAATCCTTGAGTTGAGGGACAGAGAGGTACAGTGAGGGAAAGTGTCAGTGTGCTATTCTGTTCTAAAACTATTTTGCTGAACCATATTTTCAATCCTTGAGTTGAGGGACAGAGAGGTACAGTGAGTGAAACTGACAGTGTGCTGTTCTGTTCTAAACCAATTTTGCTGTTCCATATTTTCAATCCTTGAGTTGAGGGACAGAGAGGTACAGTGAGTGAAACTGACAGTGTGCTATTCTGTTCTAAACCAATTTTGCTGTTCCATATTTTCAATCCTTGAGTTGAGGGACAGAGAGGTACAGTGAGTGAAACTGACAGTGTGCTATTCTGTTCTAAACCAATTTTGCTGTTCCATATTTTCAATCCTTGAGTTGAGGGACAGAGAGGTACAGTGAGTGAAACTGACAGTGTGCTATTCTGTTCTAAACCAATTTTGCTGTTCCATATTTTCAATCCTTGAGTTGAGGGACAGAGAGGTACAGTGAGTGAAACTGACAGTGTGCTATTCTGTTCTAAACCAATTTTGCTGTTCCATATTTTCAATCCTTGAGTTGAGGGACAGAGAGGTACAGTGAGTGAAACTGACAGTGTGCTATTCTGTTCTAAACCAATTTTGCTGTTCCATATTTTCAATCCTTGAGTTGAGGGACAGAGAGGTACAGTGAGTGAAACTGACAGTGTGCTATTCTGTTCTAAACCAATTTTGCTGTTCCATATTTTCAATCCTTGAGTTGCGGGACAGAGAGGTACAGTGAGTGAAACTGACAGTGTGCTATTCTGTTCTAAACCAATTTTGCTGTTCCATATTTTCAATCCTTGAGTTGAGGGACAGAGAGGTACAGTGAGTGAAACTGACAGTGTGCTATTCTGTTCTAAACCAATTTTGCTGTTCCATATTTTCAATCCTTGAGTTGAGGGACAGAGAGGTACAGTGAGGGAAAGTGTCAGTGTGCTATTCTGTTCTAAAACTATTTTGCTGAACCATATTTTCAATCCTTGAGTTGAGGGACAGAGAGGTACAATGAGTGAAACTGACAGTGTGCTATTCTGTTCTAAACCAATTTTGCTGTTCCATATTTTCAATCCTTGAGTTGAGGGACAGAGAGGTACAGTGAGTGAAACTGACAGTGTGCTATTCTGTTCTAAACCAATTTTGCTGTTCCATATTTTCAATCCTTGAGTTGAGGGACAGAGAGGTACAGTGAGTGAAACTGACAGTGTGCTATTCTGTTCTAAACCAATTTTGCTGTTCCATATTTTCAATCATTGAGTTGAGGGACAGAGAGGTACAGTGAGTGAAACTGACAGTGTGCTATTCTGTTCTAAACCAATTTTGCTGTTCCATATTTTCAATCATTGAGTTGAGGGACAGAGAGGTACAGTGAGGGAAAGTGTCAGTGTGCTATTCTGTTCTAAACCAATTTTGCTGTTCCATATTTTCAATCCTTGAGTTGAGGGACAGAGAGGTACAGTGAGTGAAACTGACAGTGTGCTATTCTGTTCTAAACCAATTTTGCTGTTCCATATTTTCAATCCTTGAGTTGAGGGACAGAGAGGTACAGTGAGTGAAACTGACAGTGTGCTATTCTGTTCTAAACCAATTTTGCTGTTCCATATTTTCAATCCTTGAGTTGAGGGACAGAGAGGTACAGTGAGGGAAAGTGTCAGTGTGCTATTCTGTTCTAAAACTATTTTGCTGAACCATATTTTCAATCCTTGAGTTGAGGGACAGAGAGGTACAGTGAGTGAAACTGACAGTGTGCTATTCTGTTCTAAACCAATTTTTCTGTTCCATATTTTCAATCCTTGAGTTGAGGGACAGAGAGGTACAGTGAGTGAAACTGACAGTGTGCTATTCTGTTCTAAACCAATTTTGCTGTTCCATATTTTCAATCCTTGAGTTGAGGGACAGAGAGGTACAGTGAGTGAAACTGACAGTGTGCTATTCTGTTCTAAACCAATTTTGCTGTTCCATATTTTCAATCCTTGAGTTGAGGGACAGAGAGGTACAGTGAGGGAAAGTGTCAGTGTGCTATTCTGTTCTAAAACTATTTTGCTGAACCATATTTTCAATCCTTGAGTTGAGGGACAGAGAGGTACAGTGAGTGAAACTGACAGTGTGCTATTCTGTTCTAAACAAATTTTGCTGTTCCATATTTTCAATCCTTGAGTTGAGGGACAGAGAGGTACAGTGAGGGAAAGTGTCAGTGTGCTATTCTGTTCTAAAACTATTTTGCTGAACCATATTTTCAATCCTTGAGTTGAGGGACAGAGAGGTACAATGAGTGAAACTGACAGTGTGCTATTCTGTTCTAAACCAATTTTGCTGTTCCATATTTTCAATCCTTGAGTTGAGGGACAGAGAGGTACAGTGAGTGAAACTGACAGTGTGCTATTCTGTTCTAAAACTATTTTGCTGAACCATATTTTCAATCCTTGAGTTGAGGGACAGAGAGGTACAGTGAGTGAAACTGACAGTGTGCTATTCTGTTCTAAACCAATTTTGCTGTTCCATATTTTCAATCCTTGAGTTGAGGGACAGAGAGGTACAGTGAGTGAAACTGACAGTGTGCTATTCTGTTCTAAACCAATTTTGCTGTTCCATATTTTCAATCATTGAGTTGAGGGACAGAGAGGTACAGTGAGTGAAACTGACAGTGTGCTATTCTGTTCTAAACCAATTTTACTGTTCCATATTTTCAATCCTTGAGTTGAGGGACAGAGAGGTACAGTGAGGGAAAGTGTCAGTGTGCTATTCTGTTCTAAAACTATTTTGCTGAACCATATTTTCAATCCTTGAGTTGAGGGACAGAGAGGTACAGTGAGTGAAACTGACAGTGTGCTATTCTGTTCTAAACAAATTTTGCTGTTCCATATTTTCAATCCTTGAGTTGAGGGACAGAGAGGTACAGTGAGGGAAAGTGTCAGTGTGCTATTCTGTTCTAAAACTATTTTGCTGAACCATATTTTCAATCCTTGAGTTGAGGGACAGAGAGGTACAATGAGTGAAACTGACAGTGTGCTATTCTGTTCTAAACCAATTTTGCTGTTCCATATTTTCAATCCTTGAGTTGAGGGACAGAGAGGTACAATGAGTGAAACTGACAGTGTGCTATTCTGTTCTAAACCAATTTTGCTGTTCCATATTTTCAATCCTTGAGTTGAGGGACAGAGAGGTACAGTGAGTGAAACTGACAGTGTGCTATTCTGTTCTAAACCAATTTTGCTGTTCCATATTTTCAATCCTTGAGTTGAGGGACAGAGAGGTACAGTGAGTGAAACTGACAGTGTGCTATTCTGTTCTAAACCAATTTTGCTGTTCCATATTTTCAATCCTTGAGTTGAGGGACAGAGAGGTACAGTGAGTGAAACTGACAGTGTGCTATTCTGTTCTAAACCAATTTTGCTGTTCCATATTTTCAATCCTTGAGTTGAGGGACAGAGAGGTACAGTGAGGGAAAGTGTCAGTGTGCTATTCTGTTCTAAACCAATTTTGCTGTTCCATATTTTCAATCCTTGAGTTGAGGGACAGAGAGGTACAGTGAATGAAACTGACAGTGTGCTATTCTGTTCTAAACCAATTTTGCTGTTCCATATTTTCAATCCTTGAGTTGAGGGACAGAGAGGTACAGTGAGTGAAACTGACAGTGTGCTATTCTGTTCTAAACCAATTTTGCTGTTCCATATTTTCAATCCTTGAGTTGAGGGACAGAGAGGTACAGTGAGTGAAACTGACAGTGTGCTATTCTGTTCTAAACCAATTTTGCTGTTCCATATTTTCAATCCTTGAGTTGAGGGACAGAGAGGTACAGTGAGTGAAACTGACAGTGTGCTATTCTGTTCTAAACCAATTTTGCTGTTCCATATTTTCAATCCTTGAGTTGAGGGACAGAGAGGTACAGTGAGTGAAACTGACAGTGTGCTATTCTGTTCTAAACCAATTTTGCTGTTCCATATTTTCAATCCTTGAGTTGAGGGACAGAGAGGTACAGTGAGGGAAAGTGTCAGTGTGCTATTCTGTTCTAAAACTATTTTGCTGAACCATATTTTCAATCCTTGAGTTGAGGGACAGAGAGGTACAGTGAGTGAAACTGACAGTGTGCTATTCTGTTCTAAACCAATTTTGCGGTTCCATATTTTCAATCCTTGAGTTGAGGGACAGAGAGGTACAGTGAGTGAAACTGACAGTGTGCTATTCTGTTCTAAACCAATTTTGCTGTTCCATATTTTCAATCCTTGAGTTGAGGGACAGAGAGGTACAGTGAGTGAAACTGACAGTGTGCTATTCTGTTCTAAACCAATTTTGCTGTTCCATATTTTCAATCCTTGAGTTGAGGGACAGAGAGGTACAGTGAGTGAAACTGACAGTGTGCTATTCTGTTCTAAACCAATTTTGCTGTTCCATATTTTCAATCCTTGAGTTGAGGGACAGAGAGGTACAGTGAGTGAAACTGACAGTGTGCTATTCTGTTCTAAACCAATTTTGCTGTTCCATATTTTCAATCCTTGAGTTGAGGGACAGAGAGGTACAGTGAGTGAAACTGACAGTGTGCTATTCTGTTCTAAACCAATTTTGCTGTTCCATATTTTCAATCCTTGAGTTGAGGGACAGAGAGGTACAGTGAGTGAAACTGACAGTGTGCTATTCTGTTCTAAACCAATTTTGCTGTTCCATATTTTCAATCCTTGAGTTGAGGGACAGAGAGGTACAGTGAGGGAAAGTGTCAGTGTGCTATTCTGTTCTAAACCAATTTTGCTGTTCCATATTTTCAATCCTTGAGTTGAGGGACAGAGAGGTACAGTGAGTGAAACTGACAGTGTGCTATTCTGTTCTAAACCAATTTTGCTGTTCCATATTTTCAATCCTTGAGTTGAGGGACAGAGAGGTACAGTGAGTGAAACTGACAGTGTGCTATTCTGTTCTAAACCAATTTTGCTGTTCCATATTTTCAATCCTTGAGTTGAGGGACAGAGAGGTACAGTGAGTGAAACTGACAGTGTGCTATTCTGTTCTAAACCAATTTTGCTGTTCCATATTTTCAATCCTTGAGTTGAGGGACAGAGAGGTACAGTGAGTGAAACTGACAGTGTGCTATTCTGTTCTAAACCAATTTTGCTGTTCCATATTTTCAATCCTTGAGTTGAGGGACAGAGAGGTACAGTGAGTGAAACTGACAGTGTGCTATTCTGTTCTAAACCAATTTTGCTGTTCCATATTTTCAATCCTTGAGTTGAGGGACAGAGAGGTACAGTGAGGGAAAGTGTCAGTGTGCTATTCTGTTCTAAACCAATTTTGCTGTTCCATATTTTCAATCCTTGAGTTGAGGGACAGAGAGGTACAGTGAGTGAAACTGACAGTGTGCTATTCTGTTCTAAACCAATTTTGCTGTTCCATATTTTCAATCCTTGAGTTGAGGGACAGAGAAGGACACTCGTAGAAATTATCAGTGTGCTATTCTGTGCTAAATCTTGTTTGTAGGGAGGGACAGAGTAGGACAGTGAGGGAAAGTGTCAGTGTGCTATTCTGTTCTAAAACTATTTTGCTGAACCATATTTTCAATCCTTGAGTTGAGGGACAGAGAGGTACAGTGAGTGAAACTGACAGTGTGCTATTCTGTTCTAAACCAATTTTGCTGTTCCATATTTTCAATCCTTGAGTTGAGGGACAGAGAGGTACAGTGAGTGAAACTGACAGTGTGCTATTCTGTTCTAAACCAATTTTGCTGTTCCATATTTTAAATCCTTGAGTTGAGGGACAGAGAGGTACAGTGAGTGAAACTGACAGTGTGCTATTCTGTTCTAAACCAATTTTGCTGTTCCATATTTTCAATCCTTGAGTTGAGGGACAGAGAGGTACAGTGAGTGAAACTGACAGTGTGCTATTCTGTTCTAAACCAATTTTGCTGTTCCATATTTTCAATCCTTGAGTTGAGGGACAGAGAGGTACAGTGAGTGAAACTGACAGTGTGCTATTCTGTTCTAAACCAATTTTGCTGTTCCATATTTTCAATCCTTGAGTTGAGGGACAGAGAGGTACAGTGAGTGAAACTGACAGTGTGCTATTCTGTTCTAAACCAATTTTGCTGTTCCATATTTTCAATCCTTGAGTTGAGGGACAGAGAGGTACAGTGAGTGAAACTGACAGTGTGCTATTCTGTTCTAAACCAATTTTGCTGTTCCATATTTTCAATCCTTGAGTTGAGGGACAGAGAGGTACAGTGAGGGAAAGTGTCAGTGTGCTATTCTGTTCTAAAACTATTTTGCTGAACCATATTTTCAATCCTTGAGTTGAGGGACAGAGAGGTACAGTGAGTGAAACTGACAGTGTGCTATTCTGTTCTAAACCAATTTTGCTGTTCCATATTTTCAATCCTTGAGTTGAGGGACAGAGAGGTACAGTGAGTGAAACTGACAGTGTGCTATTCTGTTCTAAACCAATTTTGCTGTTCCATATTTTCAATCCTTGAGTTGAGGGACAGAGAGGTACAGTGAGTGAAACTGACAGTGTGCTATTCTGTTCTAAACCAATTTTGCTGTTCCATATTTTCAATCCTTGAGTTGAGGGACAGAGAGGTACATTGAGTGAAACTGACAGTGTGCTATTCTGTTCTAAACCAATTTTGCTGTTCCATATTTTCAATCCTTGAGTTGAGGGACAGAGAGGTACAGTGAGTGAAACTGACAGTGTGCTATTCTGTTCTAAACCAATTTTGCTGTTCCATATTTTCAATCCTTGAGTTGAGGGACAGAGAGGTACAGTGAGTGAAACTGACAGTGTGCTATTCTGTTCTAAACCAATTTTGCTGTTCCATATTTTCAATCCTTGAGTTGAGGGACAGAGAAGGACACTCGTAGAAATTATCAGTGTGCTATTCTGTGCTAAATCTTGTTTGTAGGGAGGGACAGAGTAGGACAGTGAGGAAAAGTGTCAGTGTGCTATTCTGTTCTAAAACTATTTTGCTGAACCATATTTTCAATCCTTGAGTTGAGGGACAGAGAGGTACAGTGAGTGAAACTGACAGTGTGCTATTCTGTTCTAAACCAATTTTGCTGTTCCATATTTTCAATCCTTGAGTTGAGGGACAGAGAGGTACAGTGAGTGAAACTGACAGTGTGCTATTCTGTTCTAAACCAATTTTGCTGTTCCATATTTTCAATCCTTGAGTTGAGGGACAGAGAGGTACAGTGAGTGAAACTGACAGTGTGCTATTCTGTTCTAAACCAATTTTGCTGTTCCATATTTTCAATCCTTGAGTTGAGGGACAGAGAGGTACAGTGAGTGAAACTGACAGTGTGCTATTCTGTTCTAAACCAATTTTGCTGTTCCATATTTTCAATCCTTGAGTTGAGGGACAGAGAGGTACAGTGAGTGAAACTGACAGTGTGCTATTCTGTTCTAAACCAATTTTGCTGTTCCATATTTTCAATCCTTGAGTTGAGGGACAGAGAGGTACAGTGAGTGAAACTGACAGTGTGCTATTCTGTTCTAAACCAATTTTGCTGTTCCATATTTTCAATCCTTGAGTTGAGGGACAGAGAGGTACAGTGAGGGAAAGTGTCAGTGTGCTATTCTGTTCTAAAACTATTTTGCTGAACCATATTTTCAATCCTTGAGTTGAGGGACAGAGAAGTACAGTGAGTGAAACTGACAGTGTGCTATTCTGTTCTAAACCAATTTTGCTGTTCCATATTTTCAATCCTTGAGTTGAGGGACAGAGAGGTACAGTGAGTGAAACTGACAGTGTGCTATTCTGTTCTAAACCAATTTTGCTGTTCCATATTTTCAATCCTTGAGTTGAGGGACAGAGAAGGACACTCGTAGAAATTATCAGTGTGCTATTCTGTGCTAAATCTTGTTTGTAGGGAGGGACAGAGTAGGACAGTGAGGGAAAGTGTCAGTGTGCTATTCTGTTCTAAAACTATTTTGCTGACCCATATTTTCAATCCTTGTGTTTAGGGACAGAGAAGGATAGGCAGGGGACAGTGTCAGTGTCATTGTTGCTAAGCCTCCTGCACAATATACACCTGAAGGTAGCCCTTATTGTTGTTTTTCCCATCTCCCTGCAGGCCATCCATTAAAATGTCTGGAAGGCAACCAAGGAGAGGCAGACAGTCAGGAGGCAAAAAAAGAGGGCAAGCAGGCTCTGTGTCTGGGGGCAACAGTGCTGGTCGTGTACGCGGTGCATTGTCATCAGCACATGGCCATGGGACACGCTTGTCCTTGTTTTCGGCAGCTGGACATGTTGAGCCACATCATGCCGAAGACTTGGTAGAGTGGATGACCAAGCCCACCTCATCCTCCTCATCCTCTCTCACCCAGGCTCAGGGTACTGGCAAAGCAGCTGCCAAAGCGTCCTCTTCTCTGGTATCATTATCTTCATTAGTCAATCCTTCCCTAGACCCACCATGCCCTCCTCCTGAGGAGTCCCCCGAACTGTTTGAGCACAGTGTTGGGTACATGCTCCAGGAGGATGCCCAGCGTTTGGAAGGATCTGATGATGATACCCAGCTAGAGGAAGGCAGCAGCGTGAGAGCAGAGAGAAGGGATGCTCAAGAAGGACACCAATCTGGCAGTCATGCTCCAGCAGCTGCAGCATACTGCCAGATTGGCTCCAGTGATGAGGAGGGAGGGGATGATGAGGTCACTGACTCCACGTGGGTGCCTAATAGGAGAGAGGAGGAGGAGGAGGAGGATGAGGAGGAGGCACATCTCCAACGAGGCAGGATGCCCTTGAGTGGCCAGCGTATGGGCAGCACACCGACGGAATCACACAGCAGAGCTACGCCTGTGCAGGGCGCTGCCTCTGCCCATCATTCAAAAAGTTCTTTGGTGTGGGCCTTTTTTGAGGCGAGTGCATCAGATCGCACAGCTGCTGTTTGCAACATATGTCTCAAGCGTATATCGCGTGGCCAAAACATCAGCCGCTTGGGCACCACATGCTTGATCAGACATATGTTGACCTGCCATGCAGCTCGTTGGCAAGCCTACCTTAAAGACCCACACCAAAGAACAAAGCTGACCTCTTCTTGCACCGCATCAGCTGGGATCTCCAACCCCAGTATACCTTTAGTCCTCTCTGAAACCTGCTCTGAGAGGAATGAAGGTGTAGAATTAGGTGTGTCACAGCCAAGTACTTGCGGGCACTCTGCTAGCAGTACACCGACGTCCGATTCTAGCAGGCAAATTTCCCTGCCCCAGCTGCTGGACCGTCGAAAGAAGTTCACTCCCAGCCATCCACATGCCCAGCGGTTGAATGCTAGCTTGGCTAAATTGCTAGCGCTTCAACTGCTGCCTTTTCAGTTGGTAGACTCGGCCCCCTTCCGTGAGTTTGTGCAATGTGCGGTTCCTCAGTGGCAGGTTCCCAAACGCCACTTTTTCGCATGGAAGGCTATTCCGGCTCTCTACAGGCATGTGGAAGGCAATGTCTTGGCCTCACTGGACAGGGCGGTCAGCGGTAAGGTGCATATTACCGCTGACTCATGGTCCAGCAGGCATGGACAGGGACGTTACCTTTCTTTCACGGCCCATTGGGTCACTCTTTTGGCAGCTGGGAAGGATGCAGGACAAGGTGCAGTAGTGTTGGAGGTTGTTCCACCGCCACGCCTCCAAAATGCTACTACTGGTTGTGACACACCTCTCTCCTCCACCCCCTCCTCTTCTTCTTCCTCCATGGCCTCTTCCTGTGGTTTGTCCTCGGAACCAGCGGTGCTCCGTAGGCGTTCAAGGGGCTACGCAAGTACGCAGGCAAAAAGATGCCATGCCGTGCTTGCGCTGGTGTGTTTGGGGGACAGGAGCCACACTGGGGCAGAGGTCCTGTCTGCTCTGCAGGGGCAGGCCGAGAGGTGGTTGACGCCACGCCAGCTTAAGCCAGGAATGGTGGTTTGCGACAATGGCACCAACCTACTCTCCGCCCTCCGACAGGGACAACTGACCCATGTGCCCTGTATGGCTCACGTCCTTAACCTGGTGGTGCAGCGGTTCTTGGGCAGGTACCCGGGCTTACAGGATGTCCTGAGGCAGGCCAGGAAAGTCTGTGTGCATTTCCGCAGATCTTATAATGCCAGTGCTCGCCTGGCTGAGCTTCAAAAGGAGTTGAACCTGCCCAAGAACCGCCTTATATGTGACATGCCCACCAGGTGGAACTCAACGTTGGCCATGCTGCAGCGGCTGCACACGCAGCAGAGGGCCATCAATGAGTACCTGTGCGACTACGGCACCAGGACAGGGTCAGGGGAGCTCGGGTTTTTTTCACCACGCCAGTGGGGCAGGATCAGGGATGCATGCACTGTCCTGACACCATTTGAGGAGGCCACGAGGATGGTGAGCAGTGACAGTGCATGCATCAGTGACACTGTACCTCTTGTCCACCTGTTGGAGCACACGCTGCGTGGAATAATGGACAGGGCACTTGAGGCAGAACAGAGGCAGGAAGAGGAGGACTTCCTTGCCTCTCAAGTCCCCCTTTACCCAGACAGTGTTCCTTCTGTCCCACCCATCGAACAGGAAGAGGAGGAGGAGGAGGAGGAGGATTGTGTCAGCATGGAGGTGGAGGCTGGCACTCAGCATCATCAGCAGCAGTCTTTTAGGGATGATTTACAGTCCCAAGAAACCAGTGGACTTGTACGTGGCTGGGAGGAGGTGGCTGCGGATCATGTCGTCCTTAGTGACCCAGAGGACTCCGGACTGAATGCCTCAGCTAACCTACGCTGCATGGCCTCCCTGATCCTGCAAAGTCTGCGGAAGGATCCTCGTATTCTTCGGATCAAGGAGAGGGACCATTACTGGCTGGCCACTCTCCTTGATCCACGGTACAAGGGTAAGGTTGCGGACCTTATCGTACCGTCGCAGAGGGAGCAGAGGATGAGACAACTCCGGGAGGCCTTGCAGAAAGGTCTGTGCAACGCGTTCCCAGAGACTGTGAGGTTACAAACTCCTGGTCCTGGACAACGAGTTGCTGAGGCTTCGGGCAGTCAAAGAAGGAGCGGTGGGGAAGGTGGCCGTCTGACCGATGCGTTCAGACAATTCTTTAGTCCGCAGCCCCAAAGTATGATCGGTTCCAGCAACCATCGCCAGCGTCTGATATACATGGTCCAGGAATACCTAGGGGCAAGGTCAGACTTGGACACCTTCCCCACCGAAAATCCTCTGGCTTACTGGGTCTTGAGGATGGATCACTGGCCAGAGCTTGCACAGTATGCAATTGAGCTACTGGCCTGTCCTGCATCCAGCGTTCTTTCGGAACGCACATTCAGTGCTGCTGGAGGATTTGTCACGGATCACAGGGTGCGCCTGTCCACCGACTCGGTTGATCGACTGACTTTCATCAAGATGAACCAGTCTTGGATCACCACCAGCTACCACACACCAGATGCTGATATAACAGACTAATTGATTTTAAAATGTCACATCCCTTCAAGACTGATGCTGATGCTGAGTGCCTGTGCTGTTATGTTGACTGGCTATCCTCCTCCTCCTCCTCAATGATACGATTAACGATGATAGCTTGGAAGATCATTTTGGTTTATGGGTGACGCCACCAGTGGCTAAGGCCCAATTTTTCAGCCCCTGTTTAACAGGGGCGTGTAATTAAAATTTTTGATGCAATACTTTGCAACAGGCCTCATTGCTGTGCTCCAAGTACAGTATCTGTGAGGGGTTGCAGTGTTGTGCCACCAGTGCCTAAGGCCCAATTTTTCAGCCCCTGTTCAACAGGGGCATGCAATTATAATTATTGATCTAATAATTCACAGCAGGGCCCATTGCTGCGCCCACCAAGAGTAACTGTCAGGCCTTACAGTGTTGTGGCACCAGCACCACCATCACCACCACCACCACCACCAAATGCCCAATTTTTCAGCCCCTGTTCAACAGGGGCATGCAATTATAATTATTGATCTAATAATTCACAGCAGGGACCATTGCTGCGCCCACCAAGAGTAACTGTCAGGCCTTACAGTGTTGTGGCACCAGCACCACCATCACCACCACCACCAAAGGCCCAATTTTTCAGCCCCTGTTCAACAGGGGCATGCAATTATAATTATTGATCTAATAATTCACAGCAGGGACCATTGCTGCGCCCACCAAGAGTAACTGTCAGGCCTTACAGTGTTGTGGCACCAGCACCACCACCACCACCACCAAAGGCCCAATTTTTCAGCCCCTGTTCAACAGGGGCATGCAATTATAATTATTGATCTAATAATTCACAGCAGGGACCATTGCTGCGCCCACCAAGAGTAACTGTCAGGCCTTACAGTGTTGTGGCACCAGCACCACCATCAAAGGCCCAATTTTTACTACCACTGATCAACAATTATATGTTATTACAATTCCTGATATTATACTTGACAGCAGGGCGTTCCAGCACCCACCAAGAATAACTGTGAGTGCGTCCAGTGTTGTGCCAACACCAACACCTAAGGGGCCAAATTCTGCAGAGTATATACGGCAGGTCACTCCCTACTTTCAAACATCCAACTTACAAACTACTACTACTTGCAAACGGAAGAAGACAACAGGAAGTGAGAGGAAATCTACCCCTTGGAAGGAAAATTCTCTCCTTTAAGAATTAATATGGGAGAAAGGTGTCTCCTCTCTACTGATGCTTTATCACCAATCCTTGTTTCAATAAAAACACCACATTTCAAAAACAGTTGTCATTGGGACGCAAAGTGAGGTGAAATGTTCTGAACAGGGGCACAGACAGCAAAAAAAATGTGACAGGGGTGATAACCGTTCCCTATGTTTTACAAAAAGCTAAAAAAAAGGAATTTGCCATGGAGCTCCACTTAAACAATGCAGCTGTTCCAAATTATAAACAGATTCTACATAAGAACAAACCTACAGTCCCTGTCTTGTATGCACCGCCTGTATACGGCTGTTCAGAGTATATAGGTCCTTTTTTATTTTGTGTGCGGGGTTCCCCTTAATATCCATACAAGACCCAAAGGGGCTGGTAATGGGCTGGGGTAGGGGGGGGGGGTTGATGGGGTAGCTATGCCATTTTTCCTAAAGATTTTCATCCATATTACCGGGACCAGACATTACATTAAAGCCGCAAGCAGTTTTAAATGACTTTTTTCCCTTTAGAAATGTTATTTTGTGCAGGGACAGTTCTAAACACGGGAAACACGTGGCACTTCACAGGCATACTTTAGACACCCCCCAGGTGCAATATTTAAAGGAATATTTGACTTTTTTTTTTTCACTTTATGCATCATTAACCACTTAAGCCCCGGACCATTTCGGGCCATTAGGACCAAGCCTGTTTTTGGGAATCGGCACTGCGCTGCTTTAACTGTAAATTGTGCGGACATGCAATGTTGTACCCAAATGAAATTTGCGTCCTTTTCTTCCCACAAATAGAGCTTTCTTTTAATGGTATTTGATTGCCTCTGCGATTTTTATTTTTTGCGATATAAACAGAAAAAGACCGAAAATTTTGAAAAAAAATGATATTTTCTACTTTTTGTTATAAGAAAAATCGAATAAACTCAATTTTAGTCATACATTTAGGCCAAAATGTATTCAGCCACATGTCTTTAGTAAAAAAAATGTCAATAAGCGTATATTTATTGGTTTGCGCAAAAGTTATAGCGTTTACAAACTAGGGTACATTTTCTGAAATTTACACAGCTTTAAATTTATGACTGCCTATCTCATTTCTTGAGGTGCTAAAATGGCAGGGCAGTACAAAACCCCCCCAAATGACCCCATTTTGGAAAGTAGACACCCCAAGGAAATTGCTGAGAGGCATGTTGAGCCCATTGAATATTTCTTTTTTTGTCCCAAGTGATTGAATAATGACAAAAAAAAAAAAAAAAAAAATTACAAAAAGTTGTCACTAAATGATATATTGCTCACACATGCCATGGTTATATGTGGAATTGCACCCCAAAATACATTCTGCTGCTTCTCCTGAGTACGGGGATACCACATGTGTGGGACTTTTTGGGAGCCTAGCCGCGTACGGGACCCCAAAAACCAAGCACCGCCTTCAAGGTTTCTAAGGGCGCAAATTTTTGATTTCACTCCTCACTACCTATCACAGTTTCGAAGGCCATAAAATGCCAAAATAGCACAAAACCCCCCCAAATGACCCCATTTTGGAAAGTAGACACCCCAAGATATTTACTGAGAGGCATGTTCAGTCCATGGAATATTTTATATTTTGCCACAAGTTGCGGGAATATGACAAACTTTTTTTTTTTTGCACAAAGTTGTCACTAAATGATATATTGCTCACACATGCCATGGGCATATGTGAAATTACACCCCAAAATACATTCTGCTGCTTCTCCTGAGTACGGGGATACCACATGTGTGGGACTTTTTGGGAGCCTAGCCGCGTACGGGACCCCAAAAACCAAGCACCGCCTTCAAGGTTTCTAAGGGCATAAATTTTTGATTTCACTCCTCACTACCTATCACAGTTTTGAAGGCCATAAAATGCCAAGATGGCACAAAACCCCCCCAAATGACCCCATTTTGGAAAGTAGACACCCCAAGCTATTTGCTGAGAGGCATGTTGACCCCATTGAATATTTTTTTTTTGTCCCAAATGATTGAATAATGACAAAAAGAAAAAAAAAAAATGTACAAAAAGTTGTCACTAAATGATATATTGCTCACACATGCCATGGTTATATGTGGAATTGCACCCCAAAATACATTCTGCTGCTTTTCCTGAGTACGGGGATACCACATGTGTGGGACTTTTTGGGAGCCTAGCCGCGTACAGGGCCCCAAAAACCAAGCACCGCCTTCAGGATTTCTAAGGGCGTAAATTTTTGATTTCACTCCTCACTACCTATCACAGTTTCGAAGGCCATAAAATGCCAAAATAGCACAAAACCCCCCCAAATTACCCCATTTTGGAAAGTAGACACCCCAAGCTATTTGCTGAGAGGCATGTTGAGTCCATGGAATATTTTATATTTTGCCACAGGTTGCGGGAATATGACAAACTGTTTTTATTTTGCACAAAGTTGTCACTAAATGATATATTGCTCACACATGCCATGGGCATATGTGAAATTACACCCCAAAATACATTCTGCTGCTTCTCCTGAGTACGGGGATACCACATGTGTGGGACTTTTTGGGAGCCTAGCCGCGTACGGGACCCCAAAAACCAAGCACCGCCTTCAAGGTTTCTAAGGGCATAAATTTTTGATTTCGCTCCTCACTACCTATCACAGTTTTGAAGGCCATAAAATGCCAAGATGGCACAAAACCCCCCCAAATGACCCCATTTTGGAAAGTAGACACCCCAAGCTATTTGCTGAGAGGCATGTTGAGCCCATTGAATATTTTTTTTTTGTCCCAAATGATTGAATAATGACAAAAAGAAAAAAAAAATGTACAAAAAGTTGTCACTAAATGATATATTGCTCACACATGCCATGGTTATATGTGAAATTACACCCCAAAATACATTCTGCTGCTTCTCCTGAGTACGGGGATACCACATGTGTGGGACTTTTTGGGAGCCTAACCGCGTACGGGACCCCAAAAACCAAGCACCGCCTTCAAGGTTTCTAAGGGCATAAATTTTTGATTTCACTCCTCACTACCTATCACAGTTTTGAAGGCCATAAAATGTCAAAATAGCCCAAAACCCCCACAAATGACCCCATTTTGGAAAGTAGACACCCCAAGCTATTTGCTGAGAGGCATGGTGAGTATTTTACAGCTCTCATTTGTTTTTGAAAATTAAGAAAGACATTTTTTTTTCTTTTTTTTTTTCTTTTTTTACATTTTCAAAACTTTGTGACAAAAAGCGAGATCTGCAAAATACTCAACATACCTCTCAGCAAATAGCTTGGGGTGTCTACTTTCCAAAATGGGGTCATTTGGGGGGGTTTTGTGCCATCTGGGCATTCCATGGCCTCCGAAACTGTGATAGGCAGTGAGGAGTGAAATCAAAAATTTACACCCATAGAAATCCTGAAGGCGGTGCTTGGTTTTTGGGGTCCCGTACGCGACTAGGCTCCCAAAAAGTCCCACACATGTGGTATCCCCGTACTCAGGAGAAGCAACAGAATGTATTTTGGGGTGTAATTCCACATATGCCCATGGCATGTTTGAGCAATATATAATTTAGTGACAACTTTTTGTACATTTTTTTTTTTTTTTGGTCATTATTCAATCACTTGGGACAAAAAAAAAATATTCAATGGGCTCAACATGCCTCTCAGCAAATAGCTTGAGGTGTCTACTTTACAAAATGGGGTCATTTGGGGGGGTTTTGAACTGTCCTGGCATTTTATGCACAACATTAGGAAGCTTATGTCACACATCATCCACTCTTCTAACCACTTGAAGACAAAGCCCTTTCTGACACTTTTTGTTTACATGAAAGAAAATTTTTTTTTGCAAGAAAATTATGTTGAACCCCCAAACATTATATATTTTTTTAAAGCAAAGGCCCTACAGATTAAAATAGTGGGTGTTGCATTTTTTTTTTCCACACAGTATTTGCGCAGCGATTTTTCAAACGCATTTTTTGGGGGAAAAACACACTTTTTTTATTTTTAATGCACTAAAAAACACTATATTGCCCAAATGTTTGATGAAATAAAAAAGATGATCATAGGCCGAGTACATGGATACCAAACACGACATGCTTTAAAATTGCGCACAAACGCGCAGCGGCGACAAAACTACATTCATTTTTAAAAGCATTTAAAAGCCTTTACAGGTTACCACGTTAGATTTACAGAGGAGGTCTACTGCTAAAATGACTGCCCTCGATCTGACCTTCGCGGTGATACCTCACATGCATGATGCAATTGCTGTTTACATATGACGCTAGACCGACGCTTGCGTTCGCCTTTGCGCAATAGCAGGGGGGGACAGCGGTGCTTTTTTTTTTTTTTTTTTTTTTTTTTTTTTATTATTTATTTGGCTTTTTTATTTTATTTTTAAACTGTGCCTTCCATATTTTATTTTTTTACCATTTTTATCGTTATCTCAGGGAGTGTAAATATCCCCTATGATAGCAATAGGTAGTGACAGGTACTCTTTTTTTAAAAAAAATTGGGGGGTTAGACCCTAGATCTTTCCTCTGCCCTCAAAGCATCTGACCACACCAAGATCGGTGTGATAAAATGCTTTCCCAATTTCCCAATGGCGCTTTTTATATCCAGGGGGGGGGACATTCCCTCCCACTGCTTGTAAAAGCAGTCTAGAGGCTAATTATCTGCTAGAATTGCTTTTACATGAAAGCCGGCTGCTGGCTGAAAAGAATGATACCAAGATGATACCTAAACCCGCAGGCATCATTCTGGTATAAACATTCAAAGTCCAGCAACATACCAGTACGTTGCTGGTCCTTGTTGGACATGTATTGTAATCTTTTTTTTCATACAGCCTATTGGCTGAACGAAAAAAAGAGATTGATTGGTGGGTATGCCCACCATTAGAATACCTCCCTTCATCCACCCACTTCTAATGATGGGCATATATGCCGAAGCATGGGGGCATCCTCCCGCAAAAAAGTTATGCCGCGTACACACGGTCAAGCCTTCATCGGAATTTCGACCGTATGTACGCGGCATAAAAGGTTATGCCGCGTACACACGGTCGGACTTTTCCACGGATAAGCCTCCGTTGGAATTTCGACCGTATATACGCGGCATTAGGAGCAAAATCGCTCCTCCGCCCCTGCTGCCCCCATGCTTCGGCATATATGCTCTTTTTTTTAACTGTGGTGGTGAAATCACCTCCTACAGCGTTGGAGTCACGGCTTTATGTATCATGGGAGCAAACGCTGTTGCTGTCAAGATAAATAGATCCGCGCTGCAACTGAATGGCGTACCTGCTAAGCAAATGGTGGTTAACATTAAAACAAAGTAACATTACAGTACAACAGTAGGACCTTACCATGCCATACCTGCAAAGCAAATACCAAAACAAAACCTAGTAAAAAATAAAAAAATGTTTTAAACGCAACCTGTGCCTAAAATATATATATGCCGAAGCATGGGGGCATCCTCCCGCAAAAAAGTTATGCCGCGTACACACGGTCGGAATTTCGACCGTATGTACGCGGCATTAGGAGCAAAATCGCTCCTCCGCCCCTGCTGCCCCCATGCTTCGGCATATATGCTCTTTTTTTTTAACTGTGGTGGTGAAATCACCTCCTACAGCGTTGGAGTCACGGCTTTATGTATCGTGGGAGCAAACGCTGTTGCTGTCAAGATAAATAGATCCGCGCTGCAACTGAATGGCGTACCTGCTAAGCAAATGGTGTTTAACATTAAAACAAAGTAACATTACAGTACAACAGTAAGACCTTACCATGCCATACCTGCAAAGCAAATACCAAAACAAAACCTAGTAAAAAATTAAAAAATGTTTTAACGCAACCTGTGCCTAAAATATATATATGCCGAAGCATGGGGGCATCCTCCCGCAAAAAAGTTATGCCGCGTACACACGGTCGGAATTTCGACCGTATGTACGCGGCATTAGGAGCAAAATCGCTCCTCCGCCCCTGCTGCCCCCATGCTTCGGCATATATGCTCTTTTTTTTAACTGTGGTGGTGAAATCACCTCCTACAGCACTGGAGTCACGGCTTTATGTATCGTGGGAGCAAACGCTGTTGCTGTCAAGATAAATAATTCCGCGCTGCAGTTGAATGGCGCACCTGAAAACAAAAAATTACATACCTGAAAAGCAAGCATGATAAAACATTGCAGAATAGAATACAGTAAAAAAGAGCAGAACAATAGAGAGAAAATAGAGAGAGAGAGAACAATAAAACGACAACTATTTTTGGTTTTTTTATTTTATATTTTTTTGTGTTTTGTTTTTTACGTTTTTTTTTTCTTTTTTACACTTTTTTTTGTAACTTTACAACTGTAATGGTTCGGGTCTCTCAAAATGTAATGGCATCTTGGGAGACCCTGTGTAAGTGTGTCCTAGTCTGTGAAATGCTGTACCCTATGCTAAAACTTCACTTTTGAGTGGTAGCGTTCAAAACATTCACCTTGGCAAAGACCAGGCTTGTCAGGACAGCGTGGACAAAAACTACGGGTGTCACGCCTAAATCCGCGCTTGCTACAGACACGACATCTTTTTTGGGGGTGGCTTTGGGTAGGGGTACTCGGGAGGACATACGAATAATGCCTCTCATGCAGCCGGCTTACTGCATTTGGTTGGGGATGGTGAGGTGCAGAACCGCCTGGATACAGGAGTTCTGTGACTATCTCATTCTGGAATTTTAGAAGAGATAACGTCCCGCCTGAAGCTCTGTATAGCACATGAGCGTTCAGCAAAGCCAATTGGAATAATGATAGAGACACTTTTTTGTACCAGCGTCTCGCCTTACGGTCAATTAGATACGGCGCCATCAACTGGTCGTTGAGGTCCACCCCTCCCATATTTTGGTTATATTCGTGGACACAGAGGGGTTTCTCCACAACACCAGTCGCCGTACGAATTTGGACTGTCGTGTCTGCATGAAGGGAGGTAAGAAGGAAAACATTCTTATTGTCCCTCCACTTCATAGCGAGCAAGTTATTACACTTCAAGCAGGCTCTCTCCCCCAGCCTAAGACGGGCATCTACAAGCCGCTGGGGAAAGCCCCGGCGATTAGGTCGCACGGTGCCACATGCTCCAATCTGATGATCAAACAAGTGACTAAACAGTGGCACGCTCGTGTAATAATTGTCCACATACAAGTGGTACCCCTTTCCGAATAAGGGTGACACCAAGTTCCACACTATCTTGCCAGCGCTCCCTATGTAATCCGGGCAGTTGACCGACTCAATCTGACTATCTTTTCCCTCATAAACCGTAAAGTTCACTACATAGCCTGTTGCCCTGTCACAGAACTTGTAGAGCTTGACCCCGTATCTGGCACGCTTGCTGGGAAGGTACTGCTTGAAAGACAAGCGGCCAGAAAATTTAATCAGGGACTCATCAACGCAGACAGCTTGATCGGGAGTAAACAAGGCTGCAAAACATTCGTTGAAGTGGTTTATGAGGGGCCGAATTTTATAGAGCCGGTCGTATTCAGGGTCCCCACGTGGACGACAAAGTTCATTGTCGTTGAAGTGCATGAACCGCAAAATCTGCTCGTATCGTGCCCTGGACATGGAGGCAGAGAACACGGGCATGTGGTCAATTGGGTGCGTGGACCAATAAGCACGCAATGACGGAAATTTATGTGTGCCCATGTTGAGGGAAAGGCCCAGAAAGGTCTTAAATTCGGAAACCGTAATTGGTTTCCAATTTCTGGCAATTTTAGGCAACTGGGGGTTAGCGGCGATAAATTGACCAGCATATAAATTACTCTGGTCCACAATAGATCTATAGAGATCTTCCGTGAAAAACAGCGAATAAAAATCAATTGGCATAAAATCAGCTGTTTCCACCTGAATACCGGGTTGGGCAGTGAATGGGGGAAGTACGGGTTCTGCAGAAGTGGTGGGGACCCAATCAGGATAGGCGAATTCTGCAGGAAGGGCAGTATGGGCACGACGGGCCTGCCTTTGTCTTCTTGGTGGCAGCGGGACACTACTTGTGCTTGCCACCTCGCCAGCTTGAACTGCACTTATGGGACTCGCCACGTCACCAAGTGTTACTGCAGTGCTGGATGTACGTCCAGGCTGTACTAGGCCGCTGGTGCTTGCCAGTTCACCAGAAGGAATAGCGGCGCTAGTACTACTCTGCTCCATGATACGAGAGCCCTGCGGTTCTTGCTCCTCAACAACCTCAGAAGATCGGGATCGGGTACGCCTGACCTTAGCAGGGACCTCAACTTCGTCGTCAGAGCTATCTGACGTGGGGCCGCTGACGTCACTGTCTTCTACGGGAAGATATTCTGAGCCTAAATCTGACAGATACGTGACCTCCTCTTCACTATCTGTCATGCTCAGAATCTCGTAGGCCTCTTTACTAGTGTACCTTCGTCTTGCCATTTTGGGCTCTAAATTTAGGGGTACACTAGTAAGATTCACAGGAAAAAAAGCACCTGACTGTCGTCAGCAAATATATCAAACGCTACAAAAAAACTGTTAGCGATCGCAGGGATCAGGCCTGTCTCTGCGAACGCTGCAGTTATGTGTGTTGTGTTTGGTAAGTGACAGTGATCGATCGATACTGCACTTGGGTGGGCTGGGCTGGGCTGGGCGGAGGGGCTAAACGCAGGTACTAGCAGGTATCTGGGCTGATCCCGCTAACACTGCGTTTTTGGGAACCCTAAACCGCTGGGGATGCTAGTATAGATCTGATCAGATACTATACCACTAAGGAGGGTGTATGCTTTGCGCGTGGGTGTTAGCGTTACTGGCACTAACCTAACACTGCCTGGGGCGACGCAGACCCTCTCTGGCGCTAAAACCTAATTGATCTCACCCGCCGGGCGATCAGGGGGGTTAAACCTTTATTGGGTTATATACGGCGGGTGCCCTGATTCTATAAAAAGCAAACTAATCAACCAGCGTCACCCGTAACCTTTATATGGTGATCACTGGTGAAAGGGTTAACTAGGGGCAATCAGGGGGTTAAAACCTTTATTAGGTTAAATATGGGGGTACCTGACACCAATAAAAACCTGCGGCGAACCTAAAAAAAAAATAACTGCCTATCTAAAACACCAGCGACACGAATACAGCGATCGGAAAAACAATCGCTTAGTGACGCTGAAGTTAGGGGGTGAAAGGGTTACCTGGGGGGTGATCAAGGGGTTAAACCTTTATTAGGGGGGGTTAGGGGGCTACCCTGGACCTAAAGGGGCCTAATCCTAACTGCCTTGCAACTTTTTACAATCACAGATGACACTAAATGCAGTGATCAGTAAAATAAATGATCACTGCAATCAGTGACACTGTGATTGGGGGCTTTGGGGTGACCTGGGGGGTGATCTGGGGGTGACTGGGGGGTGATTTGTGTGCCTATGTGTACCTACGTGTCAGTGGACTGTTGGAGCACTAACCTCTGTCTTCACTCCTCGGCGCCGGGAACGAAAAGACCGCGGCGAGGGAGATGACATCACTTCCTCCAGCCTGTGTTTACATCACATGGCGGAGGAAGCAATTTCATTGGCCGGGAGCGATCGCGAGGGGGGGGGCGGAATCGAGCGGCCGCCCCCTCATGCCTGATCGCTCCCGAACACTTAACGGCCGCTCACTGCAGTGAAGGGGGGTCCGGATACTGCACAAAGGCGATCACGTAGATCTACGTGATTCTGCCTGTCCGTGCCATTCTGCCGACGTAAATCGGCGGTGGGCGGTCGTTAAGTGGTTAAAATGACTGCTCCCGGAAAACGTCCGTTTTTAAAACTTCTTTTTGCATTGATACATGTCCCCTGGTGCAGAACCCGGGTTCCCAAACTCTGTTTCGGACAATAACATGGATAATAGTCGTTATAATTAGCACTTTAGAATCCGAACGTTCGCATCCATTGTATTTAATAGGGTTCTAATGTTCGTGCGAACTTTCGGTCCGTTCGCGGGTTCTGGTGCGAACCGAACCCGGGGGTGTTCGGCTCATCGCTAGTTACCAATTGTTTTCTTGGTGACTATGGTCCCAGCTGTCTCATTTACACCACCAGTGAGGCACCAATCCTTCAGACCTAGTCCCCTCACCACAGGGACACCACCAATGAGTTATCAATCCCCTCCACCTAGGTCCCTGCACCATTGGTATACCACCACTTACTGCACTTGGCACAGTTGTCCATATTTCCTCAGCACAGCCGAGCGCATAGGGTTCCTCCAGAGGCTCCAGGAGTAAGGCCCCATGCACACAAGACGCAGGTGCAAACTCTGCTGAACACACGTTTTTAAAGGCTAAAACCGGCGTTTAAAAATGCCAGTTTTGCCGCGATTTTAGCGGCGTTTTACCGCGTTTGCGTCTATAGGCGTTTAATTAAGAAACATCATAAGACCCTCCCTAAGCTCAAAAAACGGTATTATTTAACAATTTCAGCCATTTTGTGAGACCAGCAGCTGAGAGAGCAGCAGTGTACTTATATTTAGCGTATCACTTGCCACATCATCTGCCACAAGCTGTGGATTGTCCACTTGCCACGTCACCTGATACGTCACCTGGCCACAAGTTGTGGATTGTCCACTTGCCACATCACCTGGCCACGTCACCTGGCCACGTCACCTGGCCACATCACCTGCCACGTCACCTGCCACAAGTTGTGGAATGTTCACTTGCCACGTCACCTGGCCACATCACCTGGCCACGCCACCTGCCACAAGTTGTGCATTGTTCACTTGCCACATCACCTGCCACATCACCTGCCACGTCACCTGGCCACGTCACCTGCCACAATTTGTGGATTGTCCACCTGCCACGTCACCTGGCCACATCACCTGTCCACGTCACCTGCCACAAGTTGTGGATTGTCCACTTGCCACGTCACCTGCCACATCACCTGGCCACGTCACATGCCACAATTTGTGGATTGTCCACCTTCCACGTCACCCGGCCACGTCACCTGCCACAAGTTGTGGATTGTCCACCTGCCACGTCACCTGGCCACGTCACCTGCCACAAGTTGTGTATTGTCCACTTGCCACGTCACCTGCCACGTCTCCTGTCACGTCACCTGCCACAATTTGTGGATTTTCCACCTGCCACGTCACCGGCCATGTCACCTGGCCACGTCACCTGCCACAAGTTGTGGATTGTCCACTTGCCACGTCACCTGCCACGTCACCTGGCCACGTCACCTGCCACAATTTGTGGATTGTCCACCTGCCACAAGTTGTGGATTGTCCACTTGCCACGTCACCTGCCACATCACCTGGCCATGTCACATGCCACAATTTGTGGATTGTCCACCTGCCACGTCACCTGGCCATGTCACCTGCCACAAGTTGTGGATTGTTACCTGCCACGTCACCTGGCCACATCACCTGGCCACGTCACCTGCCACAATTTGTGGATTGTCCACCTGCCACGTCACCTGCCACGTCACCTGGCCACGTCACCTGCCACAAGTTGTGTATTGTCCACTTGCCACGTCACCTGCCACGTCACCTGCCACGTCACCTGCCACAATTTGTTGATTGTCCACCTGTCACGTCACCTGCCACGTCACCTGGCCACGTCACCTGCCACAATTTGTGGATTGTCCACCTGCCACGTCACCTGCCACGTCACCTGGCCACGTCACCTGCCACAATTTGTGGATTGTCCACCTGCCACGTCACCTGGCCACGTCATCTGCCACAAGTTGTGGATTGTCCACTTGCCACGTCACCTGCCACATCACATGCCACAATTTGTGGATTGTCCACCTGCCACATCACCTGGCCACGTCACCTGCCACAAAGTGTGGATTGTCACCAGCCACACATTGTGGATTGTCCACTTGCCACGTCACCTGCCACATCACCTGCCCACGTCACCTGCCACAATTTGTGGATTGTCCACCTGCCACATCACCTGGCCACGTCACCTGCCATGTCACCTGCCACAAGTTGTGGATTGTCCACCTGCCACGTCACCTGGCCACATCACCTGCCACAATTTGTGGATTGTCCACCTGCCACATCACCTGGCCACGTTACCTGCCACAAGTTGTGGATTGTCCACTTGCCACGTCACCTGCCACGTCACCTGGCCACGTCACCTGGCCACGTCACCTGCCACAATTTGTGGATTGTCCACTTGCCACGTCACCTGCCACGTCACCTGGCCACGTCACCTGGCCACGTCACCTGCCACAATTTGTGGATTTCCACCTGCCACGTCACCTGGCAACATCACCTGCCACAAGTTGTGGATTGTCCACTTGCCACGTTGCCTGTTACAAGTTGTGGATTGTCCACTTGCCACGTCACCTTTCCACAAGTTGTGGATTGTCTACAGTGCAATGCAAGCAATTACAGTTTTTTTTTATATTTTTTTAATGGTTTTTCATCATTTGCCATCATTTTTGAGATTTCTAATGTAAAAAAATAGGTCACCTTTAAAAACGCTTATAAACGCAAACACGGCAAAACGCTGGTACCGCGTTTAGTCGCGTTTAGCGTCTGAAACGTGGAAAACTTTTGCGTCTGAACCCATTTTTTTGCTTCTGGAAAAACGAGGTTAAACGCAACTGCTTGTAAACGCCAAAAAACTAGAGTGTGTGCATGGACACATAGGATAACATTGAATGGGTTCAGGAGCAGTTGAAAAAAGCGTCCAACTGCCTCTGAACGCGCGTTTAACAGCAAATAACAGCGTCTCGTGTGCATGGGGCCTAAGCATTTATCATTTTGGATGTTTTTCTTTTCAGTCACTTGTTGCATATCACTGTATACTCCTTACTGATTGTGGTGTCTGTGCTAACCCTTCAATGTATTGTTTTTATCTGAACTAATTCATTTCAGTTTAATAAACTTGCTGTCTGATTTTACCACACAAAATTCTCCTGGTGTCACTTGGTTCTCACAGGTGTACAAATGTGTCACCCTCATATTTGCTAAGCGGTCCTAAGCACTTTTTGGTGGAATTTATGTGTATGACCTCCTGCATCTTGTGTCTATCTGCCCCATATTGGCACTATAATCACTGGAGCATTCGCATTTTGCAGAGTAGAGTAGGGACTGGCCAGAAAGGGATTACTTTGACGCAATTCACCAGCTTAAACATGTTTTGCAATGAATGTGAAATAAAAATGCATTTTTTTTAAATTGCAATATTAACTAGAAAGAGTGTATAGCAGTGTGCAAAGTGTTCATCCAGAATTTTTTGTGACATCGCCCAGCAGGGAACACACTATCCTGCACACCTGGAAGTGTCAATTAACAAAACCAGCTCTTGAACAGAGTGAAATACGTTACCTGCTAAATAGATAACCATTAGTAGTCTTTTTGTACAGGGTGCCGCTACTTGAGTTTTTTTATGCTAGTGTCAGGGTTGCTGTAAAACAGGGGTCTCCAAATCTTTTAAACAAAGGGCCAGTTTTATGTCCTGTTGGCTTTAGGGGGCCAGACTGTGACCAGCAGGAGTATACAATACCCCATCCTTGGTTTTAGTGGGAGGAATAGTGCCCAATTGTTGGCATCAGTGGGAGAAATGGTGCTCCATCATTGGTAGGTAAAAGAAAAAAGAGGGCGCACCGACCTAGTGCATTACCAATGGCTAGTTTTATTAAAAGTAAGTTAAAAGATCATGGATACTCACAAAGCAAGTCAAATAATGGGCACATAACATTCCATCCAAGGAGATAGCCTCTTCCTGGAGCCAAATGAGCAGATGACCAAAGAGTCACGATGACAGATATTTACAGCTACGGCTGACGCGTTGCGAGGGCGAGCCCCCTTCTTCAGAGCCAAAAAATGATGATAGTAACTGGTAACTGGACCTCAATCATTGGTGTCAGTGAAAGGAATATTGTCTCAAGGGCCAGATAAAGGCAAGTAAAGGGCTGTATCTGGCCCCCATGCCACAGTTTGGAGACCACTGCTTCAAAGTACTGTATATTTCCACAAAATTGGGATAACATCTACTTTACATTTGTTACATGTTACCAATAAAGTAGAACTATAGGCAAAACTTTTTTTTTTCCATTTTGGATAGAGCAAGGGAGGATTATAACCCACCATATTTTATTTTGCTATCTGTGTCCCATTGAAGAGATTTCCCTTCACTTCCTGTCCCATAGCCAAACAGGAAGTGAGAGGAAATCCCTGCAAACTAAAGGGAATTCTTTGGGAACCCCCAGATCACCAGAACTAGGGTATTCATTGGAAGATTTCCCCTCTATTACTTTTCTGCGGACAATACAAAGTTTGGGATTTTCTTTTATTTTTACTTTCAATGATAATGGTAAACAGGACAAATAGAGAGGGTGAATCTCCCTAATGGGGACACAGACAGCACTGAAAACATGTCAGATAATCTAATCCCTCTCCACTTCATCCAAAACAAAAAACAAAAAAGTTTTGCTTTTATGTAGCAATACCCCCTTGGGGGCCGCTGGTTTAAGATTTGGGCCTGCTGTTACCTTTCCTTTAACCACACTCATATTAGGGGTTCCTCTTGAAGAGCTCTTATGAATGTCCACACCAACACTTGGTTTCTTTTTCTTCAAGAGTTTTATTATAAACAGTTCCAACAGAGGGGTAGAGGGATGGGGGAGGTTCAGGTACCTTGCTTTGCGGATCACGGGCACAATCTTAGATCCAGAGGACAAATCGGTTCCACACTGGATTCAGCAACCACCGGATAGGCCTACTCTCACCAACCTAGAAACCGGTGCAAAGCTCGTTCAAAGTCTCTGCCACAGACTTGATGAGTGTCGTCTAGTCGTTCCACAATCTTCCGCCACAAGATCGTGTAACCACACTGACACTTTGCAAAAGTTCCTTCAATTGAGTACACAGCTCACGGCGCCAGAATCTTTCAGCCAGCCGGCAGCACCGTGAGGCAAACTGGCCAGGATGCGTCCTTCAATTGAGTCCCCAATTGTTCCGCTTCTTCCCGCAGGCAAGACCGCGTAGGACCATCCCTGGACTAGTAGGCCCCAGACACTCCTGGTCCTACTTCTCAGTTGCAAAGCCTCGGGCCAGCAGGCCCCGAGGCCGAAAATGGCTCGCACATCCCTGAGGCCAGGAGGGCCCTCAGGTCAGGATCAGGCAACCAACCCCGATAGAGTGGTCTCTGTCTTCTAACCACTTAAGGACCGCTCACTGTATATATAAGTCGGCAGAATGGCTCGTACAGGCACAATCACGTACCTGTACGTCCCCTTTAACTGCCCGACTTCGTTGTTGCACGCGCGCCGCCGGCTGCGCACTCGCGACCCCCCTGCCTTCCCCGTGAGTCAGACCGCGGGTCCCGCGGACTCGATCGCCGCGGGGATCCCTGCGATTGTCTCACGGAGGCATGGAGCGGGGAGATGTTAGTGTAAACACAACATCTCCCTGCTCCCCTACTGACAATGTCAGCGATCTCCGCTCTATGTAACCAGAGCAGAGATCGGTGACGTGTCAGTCGTAGCCACGCCCCCACACAGTAGTAATCACTCCCCTAGGCACACTTAACCCCTCCTGTGTCAAAAGTGTCCGATGTGTCCGCCATAATTTCGCAGTCACAAAAAATATCGCTGATCGCCGCCATTACTAGTAAAAAAAAAAAAAAAAAAATGCCATAAAACTACCCCTTATTTTGTAAACACTATAACTTTTGTGCAAACCAATCAATAAACGCCGATTGCGATTTTTTTTACCAGAAATATGTAGAAGAATACGTATCAGCCTAAACTGAGGAAAAAAAAAAATTATATGTAGCTGCACCCTCACTCCCCTCTTTGCATCAGCTTGTCTTTCTCTTGTCTAGGGGTACCTTAGAGGGGAGAGAGCGGGGTCACCACGCCAAGCCTTCACCACATGTGTCCGTGCGGTGTAAGCAAAGTTCCTTCTCTACCTTCGGGTCAGTGTTGTGCACCTGGAGTTACCTTGAACAATGTCCACCAGAAAAGAGCCCCACACCATTAAAGTCCAACACTCCTTTATTCTTCTCGAGTGAACAGCATAATCAGTTAGACTCCCTTAAAGAACAAAACAAACAAGGAGGTGTGGATGCGAGTAGGCCCAGACACAATGAACTCTCCACTTTCCTCCCTGAAAGTGGGCTGAGGTCTCCTAGCGAGGGGGGATTTTCCTTCCAGGCGGTCTCCGATGGGAGGCTCACCTGTCACTGGCAATCTGCTGTACCCGGTCTTCAAGTGAGTAGCTTCCCCCGGTCCATTACGCCTTCTGGATTCGTGTACCCAATCCCTGGGTTCCCTAGGACCTCCTTCCCTCGCGGAACTCAGTGTTGGGCACTGAGCTCCAGACCTCCATCCGAGTACCTCACCCCAGGCTAAGGGTGCATGGGATGGAACACGACCTCCGGACGTCCTCTAGGCCTAGGCCGCCTAGAGGACCGACACGAACCACCGCCCTCAGGCTGAAGGTGCCTGGGACTCGACCCCGTGACAAAGATGGCCGGCCCCTTTATACCCTCTCCCAGCAAGCACGGCGGGTTCCCCGCCCCACCATACCGCTGCCGAGGGAGGACAAAAAGGAGGAACAGCACACAGCAATGGTTCAACCCCAGCCCAAGGCGACAGCGCCACCCGCCGGACCGCAAGGAACTGCACATCACTGGTGTTTCTGCCAGTTTGAATTACACCCGGGAAAGTACATACCCGCTACACTCTCCCCCTGGTAATTTGACACTGGTCCCCAGTGTCTGGAACAAATCATACCCTCAAGGGCTGGCATAATCCAATCCAGAGACCAACTAACAATTGTACAAAAATATAAAACTTTTTTATTTATTTTTTTAAACTTGATCAACTAAAGCAATTGTGTCTAAGCCCTATATATATATATATATATATATATATATATATATATATATATATATATATATAAAAAAGAAACAACAACATTTAACCATAACTTTTTGAATCACATATTCACATTATACTTTTCCCACCCATCCTGACTAAGACCCACCCCATACTCAGTGGTCTTGATGGGATTCTCTCCTGCAGAGGGAAAAGAAAGAAAATTACCACACATAAACCCTGACACATATATTCGTGTGAGAGGAAAGAAACCTCTTCGTAAAGAAATCCCTTTTCTCCAAGGAGTGAGTGTGTGAAAAGTGTTTAACATTGCGCAACACTGCCACCTGGTGACAGCATCGCGGTAACTGCACTCGTGGAACTTTTTTCCTCTTCTCTTGAGCCCTACCTACCCCAGAGTCTGTGATCTCTTGCTGGAAAGTGAAGAACAAAACAGGAACAGTCCTTCTTCCTCTGGGTACAAGGACAACGGGCCCCAGAAAGTTCAGCAGCATACAACAAAAACTGAGTCTTTCTCTCCTACAGGTAGAAGCGGGGATGCGGCAGAACAAGTGGCTTCAAGTGCTGGTCCATGGTCTCCAGATGATATTCTACATCTTCTCCTTCCTTGTGCCGGATCAGCACTTTGTCTGCATGGATGTGCCGTCCCAACATCCACTAAGCCTTGCAGTCCTTAAAACACTGAGAGGCCTTGGGAGAGCATGCCAGGTACCTGCGGGCGTGTGGAATCTGAAGGTGAGTCCACACAAAGTCATTGTACCAGCACTCCCGGCACACTTCCACCTCATAGAGCAGCTCCTTGGACAAGTATGGATACTCCCATCCGTACTGAGTCTGCAGCAACCTTCTGGCCAAATAGGCATTGTAGTTTGGCCAAAGGAGACATAGTAGCTCTGTCCCCTTCGCCAGGCAAAACTATCGAGTCCGGGTGGCGAGGGACCTTGATTACATCTGATCTGGGCATTGGTGCCCGCAACAGCAGTCTCTTTTCCCCGGTCTTCGGTACAGATGGTACCGGGGATGTAGAGGCAGGCCGGGGACGGGACCCCTCTTCAGGCGCTGGTGCCTCCACCCGGGGTGTACTTTCCCCTGTAGACATGGGTGTATCCCTGGTTCTGTGGGATGAAGCGAGAGGTACTTTGTCCCAGCCCTTTTCTGCAAACAGTTCGTCTATAGCAACGTCGTCTCCCATGTCCGAGAGCGACTCCAGGTCAGAGGTGTCACACTCCTCCGCGGGTAGGTACCCTGTAGTGGAGACTGAGTTTTCACCTCTTCCCACACACCAAATCTCTCTGCCTGGCTTACCTCGGCCTTTGCTGGAAACGGGATGTCCGGAATTCTTGCAGACGGATCCGTCCGGGCCGGGCGTAAGCGGGCAAGATGGTCCACCACAACCGCTGGTCGGGGCTACCATACTGGTCTTTCTCTTCGGTGGTGGACGCTGCGAGATCGTGGTGACCGAGTCAGCATCCTCGGATTTCTCCCGTTGAGTTTTCACGACCTCCTACGCGGTGGCTGTCAAAGCAGTGATTCCTCCTCCTTGAGTGGTGTTGCCTGCAGCCCGGCCGGGTTAAATGGTTCTCGGCTTCTCAACCGATGGATCCACTTCAAAAAGGAACTCCCCACAGGCCTCACATCGCCCGAATGGCTTCAGTTGGCACACCAGTCCCGAACAGCCGGGACAAATTACACCCAGGGCTTCAACGTCCATGCATGAGTACAGGGCGAATCGACCCCTTGGCTTTAGCCGGATCCCCGTATCTGTTACCGGAGCAGCAGCAGTCAGTGTCGTGGTAGAAGGGTGAACCGGAATCCACGATGTATGTCCGAACATGGTGACCTGTTGCTGATCCATCGCACACTGACAAGTTTTTGCGCCAACGTCCCACGTGTAGTCCTTCACACGTATTGGACTCCTCCCCTTTGCTCCAGTTCGCGGGCTTTTCTTATTTTTTTCTTCGGGAGTCACGCCCACGAACTAAGCGGTGGGGGTGTGCCTGGTGGCGCAGTGCAAATAGAAGCCCCCACATGTAGTCCTTCACACGGCTGAGCTTCCCCCTTTCTTCGCTCTCTTCTGCACAGGCCTTTCCCTTCATTGGGCCATGTCCACGACTTCAAGCAGGGATTCAGTCTCAGTGTGCAAAGAAATGGTTCCAATGACAGGGCGAATAGGAGTGGGGACAGGGGGCACCCCTGTCGTGTCTCGTTTGTAATAGGGAGGGGTTCTGATAATACTCCATTTGCCCGTACCCAGGCCGTTGGACAGGAATATATAGAAGAAACCCACTGTAGTATCTTACTTCCAAACCCTCCATGCTGGAAGACTGCCCGCATCCAAGTCCAACTCACCCTGTCAAAGGCCTTCGCTGCGTCCGTGTTCAGGAATACACATTGCGTCTGTGTTTTATTCGCTATCTGTAGCAGATTGATAACTTTTGTTGTATTGTCGTGCGCTTCTCTTGTAGGGACGAATCCCACCTGGTCTAGATGTATCAGATTCGGGACAAACTGCTGGATCCTATTCGCCAGAACCTTAGTAAAAAGTTTTAGATCTAGATTTAACAAAGAAATTGGGCGATAACTTCTGCATGAGGCTGGGTCTTTCCCCTCTTTTGGTATCACTGTAATATATGCTAGTAGGGTGTCTTTCATTAAAGTAGCTGAAGATCCTAGACCATTAAATAGCTTAACCATATAGTCAGATAAGTAAGGGAATAATATGTTATAGTATTGTGCCGTAAGGCCATCCGGTCCCGGTGCTTTCCCCAGTTTCATAGAACCTCCTGCTTCCTCCAGTTCTTCTCTAATTATAGGAGCCTCCAGTTTCTCTCTATCTATTTCCGAGAGTTTTGGCATAGATGCCGCCGAAAGATACAGATCTATTTGCTCTTGCGTAGGAGGTTTATTCTCTAAGTTGTAAAGGGTATGATAGAATTCTTGAAATTCTCATACTATCTCCTGTGGTTTAGTTGCCTTCGATTTATTCGGGGAGATAATGTGCGGTATATAGTTGCTTAACTTCTGTTCTTGTAAGGTTCTGGCCAATAGTTTTCCACATTTGTCCCCTGATTCATATGAGAACTTCCTGCATATCTGTAGGGCCGCTTTAGCCTTATAGTAAAGGAGATCTGTGACTTGTGTTCGTTTGTCAATAAGGTTTCTCTCCAAAGATAGTGAGCGTGTCAGTTTATGTTTAGACTCCAAAACAGCTAATTCCTCTAATAAGTATTTTAACTGTTCTGTCCGTTTCTTCTTAATCCTTGTACCATGTTTGATCAACACCCCACGGATGACCGCCTTGTGTGCTTCCCAGATAACTCCTGGGTCACAGTCTGGGGTATCGTTAGTTTGAAAGTAAAATTGTAATTCTTTAATCACATCTTCCCGGACCTCTTTGTCCTGCAGAAGACTTTCGTTTAGTCTCCATTGACTAACTCTAGTCCAGGTGGGGTCCTGTAGTGCATAAGTCAGAAAAATTGGCGCATGGTCTGACCATGTAATCGTACCAATTTTGGCCGTTTTAACTGATTGTAGTTGAGCGTGTGGAACAAGGAAGAAATCTATTCAGGAGTACGTTTTATGGGGAGGAGAATAGAACGTAAAGTATTTTTCTTTAGGGTGGAATAGCCACCATACGTCAATCAATTGATTTTTATGCAAAATTTGGGCCACCCGATTTCGCACACTAAGAGGGATAGCTGAGACTCCCGAGGAGGTGTCCTCTTTTGGCACTAATGTTATATTCAAATCTCCCCCTAAGATCAGTTGACCATCAGTAAATCCCATTAGGCGTTTAATAGCTTTGGTCAGAAAGGCCTCTTGGTGATCATTAGGTGCATATACAGTTGCTAATGTGACCCCTATATCTCCTATTTTACCCTTCACAAACAGATATCTCCCTATTGGGTCTCTCATCGAATCTATGTAGGTCCATGGTATTCTCCCTGCTAGGAGGATAGAGACCCCTTTTGATTTGGCTACTTGATTAGTCGAATGATATACTGTTGGAAAAAAACGATTTTTTAAGATCGGGGTTTTGTCGTCTCTAAAATGTGTTTCCTGTATGAGAGCCACGTCTATTTCCAGATGTCGCATATCATGCAGGAGCATCCTCCTTTTTTCTGGCGTATTTAGCCCCTTAGCATTCAATGAAAATATTTTCAGGTTCTCCATTGTAGTCTACAGCCCGGAGAGAGAGATAGCAAGAGAGGGGGATGGGAAAAGCCCCCCCTTTACCTAATACAATTAGCTATATGCTAAAAAAAGACGCTCACCGGTTAAACGGTATTTGGGCGTCCACCTATATGGGTGCGTGTACCTGGATTGGTCGGAAGGACCTGTGATAGACTACTCCAGGTCCCTCCGAGCTCCCCTGTTTACTTTATATCTGGAGGTCAAACACTAGCAAAAAAAAAAAAAAAGGAGAAGACCAGAGGACAATAGCAAATATTAAATTTTACATATGTAGGGAGGGATAGGGGGCAGGGAGTTGGAGGGGGGTATATAATACTACTATCTATCTCCTTAGCTATCTATTAAACAACACATAAAACAAGTTTACATAGGATTACATATATTCTCTTATATATACTCTCTCCTATTTCTCCCTATAGGAGAGAATAGGATAATAACTTGTAGTTTATCAAATTAAATTTAAGCACAACCTTATCCACTTTAACCCTTCTATAGAGTTCATGTATCCTTAAGATAATTCCCTCCCTCCTTCCTCTATATCCCTCCATTCGAACTAGTGATCCCAGGATCAGTTCTCATCCCTCCCCATCACCTCCTCTTGAGAGCGAAGGCCTATATTCCTTCCTTTGTTCCCTTCTTCTGACCTCCCTCTTCCAGCCTCCCTTTTAAACCTTGTATTCTAAATTATTTGATTCAAACTAAGGAACATAGACTCTTTTTAATTCTCCTCCACCTTCCCCCAGAAGGAGGGGTAGCAGAAAAAAAAAAAAATCCAAAAAAGAAAGGAAAAGGAGCCAATTTAATCACTATATTCCCATATATCTATTCAAGACATAGGGGTTCCATATGTATATACCCTCCCTCCCCTCTCCCACCTCCCCCCTCCTCCCCTCTAAATGAGGTTCCCCCCTGGTATACCCCATACCCCCCCCCCCCAGTAGAAGTAGGAAGGGGGGATACAGGCTAGGACCCAAGATATTAATATATCGCAATATATCCCCATCTGTCCCTATACAAAACCAGGTTACTACAGCCGTTTATTCCCCCATTCTTTGTTGGGCTAAAATCAAATTCTTGTCGTTTCTTGACGAGAAAACCGGCCGTGTGTACGAGGCCTGACTCTCGGCAAGTCATTTCCTAACGGTGCACTTCCTCTGAACATGGCTAGGTGGCAGTACAACACAAAACTGCGGAAGTAGAGACTGCATATATAACAAGCAAATATGGCTGCCCAATGTACATAATTAATTTTGAACTCTCTTGTAGCTACAAAGTTTTTAAAACACTAACACACATTGATACAATTATTTGCAGCAAACTGATTACATTCACTCGTATAGTTTAAAAAAAAAAAAAATAATAATGATAACTCCCTTTAAATATCAACCTGAGAGGTGAAATGATGCAGTGACCTCACAAGCGCATTCAGTCCGCCAGTTAGGAGTGGAGTCTTCTGCGCCACCTGTGGGAAGCATTCTGCAATCCTGCTGTCAGTATGAATTAATAATCCACTTGTACTGACCTCATTGATCTATCCTTGGAGCTCAGGAAAGGGCAGAGACTAATGCAGAGCCCTGTGCGTTATTACATAACAGACTTTACACGGATAATATACAAAACTTGTGCTTTATGTATATAGGGTCATACACTGACTTATTTAATACCACGGTGCAAAGAGCAGTGGTTATGTCCAAAGTGCAGCCATCTATCAGCAGCTGAAAAGATTCCACCTTCCATTTGTTTAGAGCAGTCAGAACATCGAAAGAGAGGATTGCTTATTTCACGCTGTGAGTTTCTGCATTTTGCACGTTGCTTGTTGCCAGGCAATATAAACAATAATTGAAGGGAAAACATATAGCACATTGTCAGTGAGTTTCCAGTTATTATTGTAGTGTTCAAAGGGCTCGGAATCTTTGGCATCTTGATTGGCTGAGCCAGAATGATGTGATTACTGCGCATGCGCACAGTAATTCAATCATTCTGCCACGGAAGTATGCCCAGAATGTACTCCGCGCATGCGCAGCTCAGGGCACATTGTAAAGAAGATCAAAAGTAGACATGTGCAATTCGTTTAGTTACAAATTTGTGTTCGGACGAAATTCGGCATTTGGGAGCATCCGAATGAACAAAATACTCTTTTGACGAATGCATGCAAAAACAAATTGTCAGAAAGAACGAAAATTCAAAAGAACAAAAATCTGAAAATACAAAAATCCAAAAGAACAAAAAACGATTCAAACCCTATGAGTTTAACAAATTGATTACATTCGGATCATTTTGTTTTTCGTATTTTCGTTCTTTCATAATTGATGAATGCATTCGCATTCGTATTTCTTTTGTATATATTCGGATTCATTAGATTTTCGGATGGGCAGTGTTCATCTGTTATCTCTGGCCAATAAGCTTGTCCCTTATTCCCTTGTGTGTTTTTCTGTGTAAGCCTGGATTCTCACTATTGCGATGCGGGAACTAGCGCAATTCCAGTGCCGGTTCCCACATTGCGGGTGTCAATACAAAGTTAATGACACTCTCAGATCGGTTCGCAGATTGCAGTGCGAATTGTGAATTCATACAGGAATCGGATCACATGGGTCTAAACATCCATGCGATCCGATTCCAGTGCTTGGAAAAAGAAATTTCCTGCACCTTTTTCATGCGAATCCAATGCTAGTTCAGCCATACAACTGTATGGCTGAATTCGCATTGCACAGACATCGCATGTGATCAGTTCCTCAATGCGAATCACATGCGATGTCTGTGTTAGAAATAGTGTGAACCCAGGCTCAGACTGCATTTCATCCAGAGTCCAGACAGGGTGTGGTGGGCCGATTCCGAATACAACCACCAATGTTCGAATGAACAAATACTCAGAGCCCGAATTAACGAATTCCGTATCTAAAGGAATGGAACGTAACGAATATGAATGCATCCGAAGTTATGAATTATCCGAGGTAAAGAATATCGATCAAACCAAATGATCTGATAAAAAAATGAAACTAGAATAACATTTCGGTAGTGCACATGTCTAAGCACAAGCAGGCAGGTATATTTTTTTTACTGCAAAAGAGGGGCTAGCATGCTTGCAACTCTTTTTTTTGTTGTTGTATATTTCCACCAATATTTTTTATATTTTTACATTCTGGCTCTTCCACAATTTTATTATTGTATTAAATATAGTGATTTGTTGTCCCGGCAGAGACCCTCCCTGTTGTCTCTGCCGCTTCATATCTGCCTAGGGGGGTCTCTGACCATGCCCCTCTCTCTGTGGATCTCCTCCTCCTTCCAGGTTTGGGGCCCGCTATTTGACACCTGAACTCCTACTGGCTGGAGGACGAGATCATGCAGGGTGAATGCAAGACAGGCATAGCAAGTTACTGGAGGGACAACCTAGGAAAGGTGGACCCCCTCACTTAATGGGAAGCGTTTAAGATAACTCTGAGGGGCACCTTTATGTCCATCACGGCGGTCTTATGCAAAAATAACTGGTGGCTTACTGAGGAACTTGAGACTGCTATGGTGAGTGCTGAGTCTGATTATGCCTCTAACCCTGCCTCCGACACGAGGGAGGCATGGTTACAGTGCCGCAGGGAGCATGAACTCCGTCTGTTGGACCTCACGCAGAAACGCATGTTGCATGTTACTCAGAAATCATTTGAACATGGTAATAAAGCTGGACGTCTCTTGGCATACCTGACTAGACCTGACTACTCTCCCATTTCCATCCCACGTATTGTTACTGCCCAAGGCCCCATCAGTGACGACCCAGGGGACATCTTGGACTCCTTTTTCTTTTTCTACAAAGACCTGTATACTTCTAGGGTTGACTATGATGACTCCCAACTGAACGACTACCTGGCAGACATATCTCTTCCCTCCTTGTCTACTGAGGGGTGTGATATGCTGGAGGCACCTATCTTGGTTGAGGAGATTGCTGCAGTCATTTCACAAATGCCTGCACATAAGACCCCTGGGCTAGACGGTTTCCCGACCAAATGGTATAAACAGTTTAAAGACCTTATGTGCCCCTTCCTTTTGAGAACCTACTGTATAATAAAGCTTTAGAGGCTGGGGGCCTCCCCCCGACGATGCGAGAGGCTCTGATTGTACTTCTTTTAAAACCACGTAAAGACCCACTTAAATGTGAATCTTACCGTCCCATTTCACTTATCAATTTGGACGTTAAGATTCTGGCCAAAATTTTAGCTAATCGCTTAAACAATGTAGTAACGTCCCTGGTCAACAGTGATCAGGGGGGCTTTGTTCCCGGTAGGTCCACCAGAATGAATATTCGCAGGCTGTTCCACAACCTGCAGTATCCACACGACTGTCCTCCCACTCGCGTCATTGTGTCTTTGGACACGTGTAAAGCATTCGACAGTGTGGAATAGTCATATCTTTTTCGGGTGCTACAGTTGTATGGCTTTGGCCCACGGGTGGTAGCTGGATAAAACTTCTTTACACCTCCCCGGTAGCTCGGGTACGGGTCAACTCCTCTGTTACTGAACCCTTAACGATCACTAGGGGCACACGACAGGGGTGCCCGTTGTCACTCCTCTTGTTCGCCCTGGCCATGGAGCCGCTAGCAGTGCGCATCTGGTCCTCTCCATCAAGGGTCTCCCAATTGCCACTATAGAGGAACGTATTTCACTCTATGCGGATGACACATTGGTGTATCTGGCTGATACCGATGAGTCACGAGCTTTGTTGATGGAGATTAACACCTTTGGTGACTATTCTGGCTTCCGGGTGAATTGGGATAAGTCCAGCCTTTTTCCTCTGGACGTGGCTGTACCCCCCCAGATTCACCCGGACTCCAAACTTCAGGTGGTGTCCTCCTTTAGGTACCTTGGGGTTGTAGTGCAAACCCCTCTATCTTCATATATTGCTAATAACTTAGATCCTCTCTTGGTTCGTCTTCAAGAGCAAACCAAGCAGTGGATGGATTTGCCTCTGGACCTCATGGGGAGGGCCAATGTCCTCAAAATGATCTACCTCCCAAGATTACTTTATATTCTTGCTAACTCCCCCTGCAAGGTACCTAAAGCTATCTTTAAACGCATAGACGCAATATGTATGACTTTCCTGTGGAAGGGCGGTTCCCCCAGGGTGGCACTTGAAACACTACGGTTACCGGCTCACCTTGCGGGTTTGGTATTTCCAAACTTTTCCCTCTATTACCTAGCATCCCAGTTGGTGCACATCCATGATTGGCTGTGTCCAGTCCCGGCAAATTCCTGTACTTCCACGGAGGGGGCCATTGCATCTTCCCTGGAGACTCTGCATAATATCATCTATAGAGGCCGGGTCCCTGACCACCCCGGAACCTCTCTACTTGCCACCTCCCTTTCAACGTTTCGGTACATTGTCAGGAAGGTATCCACGCACACCTGGCTGCAGTCCCCCAACAATCCCCTGTGGTTCAATCCTAATCTACAGGAACTATACTCCCTTCCTGATCCCAATCGCTGGTACTCTAAGGGGGTTAAATATCTATGTCACTTATACAACGCTCAGGGCTTTAAAACCTTCTCTCAACTACGCTTAGACTTTGACCTACCAAACTCATACTTATGTAGCGCCCTGCTACTTTTGAACAGGGGCTATTCTGTAAATTTAGTATTCTCTGAGCTGTAAATAGCTCAGAGCGATTATTTGAAGTGTTTGGTTTCTGTTCCAGCTTTGGCTGTTTGTGCGCATTTCCCACTGTTGCCAGTAGATGTCACTGCTGTCACAAGCCAGTGTGAGAAATACAGCCAGCTGAAGTGCATTGGATATTCTTTCCCCCAGAAAACAGCCCAATCAGGAGCTTCTTTGTAGCTGGGCATGCTTAGGAAAGATATTTAAGGGGCAGTGCCATGTGCTTCGGGGTCCTTCTTGCCTCATGGCCCTCCAGGCTGGAGGCTATGCTGCTGTGCTTGCTGCAAGTAGGCCCAGAAGCCTGTCTGGGGCCTACTTAACGAAAGGTGATCCTGTGCTGTCTGTCCTGCGGCCACTCAAGCGGAGAATATTCCAGCGGAGGACCTTACTGGAGAGGACCGAGCTGATGGCTGGTAACTCAGGAAGGGCCTGGTGACTTGTTTGGAGGATGCACCCAATTAATCTACCTCACAGTACTGCCGGATGGCTTATAGGTTCAGGTACTGTGCAGCTGACCTAACTAACAGACTACTGGCTAAACAATCCTGTGGCAGGGGTTTATCCAGGAGTTTCCACTTATCGCTCAAGTCTGTGGCAGAGACTTTGTCCGTGCTTCATACCGGCTGCTAGGTCGGTGTGAGAGGCCTATCCGGTTGTCGCAAGAACCAGAGACAGAAAGCTGTTGTCATCTGGATTCAAGAACCGCATTAGTGATCTGCAAACCAAGGTATCTGAACTAACCCTCTATCCTCCTACCTGAAGTTGTTTAATAAAGAATTTGAGAAAAGGACTGAAGTGACTGGCAATCACCTCTATTCTAATTATTACATAGACTCTTAAGTTGTGGGATGGTGAAATGTGGGGTAACGGCAGGACCCAAAATTATATCCAGCAGCTCCTACGGGGGTAGTGTTACACTTATTTTACTACTACCAGCTTCTACGCGCTATACAGGCCCAGTTTGGCTCCTTGGAAGACCCCACTGACCTGCCACCATTGGAAAAATTGCTGCGACAACCAGATGCCACTAAGCTTGTTTCCACTTACTACGCGACCCTACTGACTAACTCTAACCCCAGGTTCCACAAAGCTCAGGAAAAATGGTCCTCCCTGGACATCTGCTTGGTAGACGAGGTTTAGTGATACATACAAAACATCTGTTATTGCCTCCTGGGACCGAATCATACAGGTTAAGATTTTCCACCAGACCCACCTTACTCCAGCGAGGTTACACAAGATGGGTCTCCTACCCTCAGCTGATTGTTTCCACGGCTGTGGCCAGGAGGCTGATTTTTTACACTGCTTTTGGTAATGCGTGATAGTTCGGTACTTCTGGGAGGAGGTGGGTGCCTTTATCTCATCAGCGTTGGGCCTCCCAAACATAATACACCCCAAAGGTGACTTACACCTATCGACACATGCCAAGAGACTGCTCTGCATATTATATTTCTGTGTTAAAAAAGCCATTCTACTGTCCTGGAAGGGTGCACAGACTTCTTTGAAATCCCTTTGGTTGAAACTTGGTAATGATTCTATCCCACTGTATAAACTTACTTTTGAAATCCAGAAACGGAACAAAACTTTTCACAAAATTTGGGGTAGGTGGTTGGCTAGCCCACTAACCCTCTCCCAGCACTAACTATACTACCCTTGCTTGACCATTGATGGACCGCGCCCCAGGAATCTCTAATGACTAGACCTCCACCTTTGTTGTGCCCGTGATGGTATATACATGCACCTTTTACCATTGTGCCTATTATATGTCTTTTGTATTGATACCTCTTTATTTTTCTATGTCTGAGCATATTGTCTAATGTTTTGGACCAGAATATCTGGTATTGCGATTTTTTTTGTATTGTTTTCTGTTTGTTAGTTTGTCGTAAATTCAATAAAAATATCTTTAAAATATATATATATATTTATTTGTAGATTTGCCACTAGAGTAAGCAAACTCTCAAGCTGGCAATACATGGATCAAAATTCAGCTGGTTCAGTGGGTGATCGACTCCTCCCAAACAGGTCTGTTATCTTTTTGCTTAGTCAGTGCTTGCAGCCAATCAGCTGCAGCGCTGGTCAGTGTATTCTGGCAGGGGAGGAGTCCTGCTGCCAGGATACAATAGCGCAGCAGGGGGATTCTCCCATCCACAAATTCGAGGTATATTGGGGAATCCCCCTACTGCATTATTGTGTTCTAGTAGCAGGACTCCTCCGCTGCCAGAATACACTGATCAGCGCCTTACGCCGAGTGGCTGCAAGTGCAAAATTAAACTTGGTAGGAAACTCCCCTGCTCTGTAATTTTGTCAACAGCTACACATACTGTAATGCCTTGTACACACGATCGGAATTTCCGATGGAAAAAGTCCAACTGACTTTTTCCATTGGATATTTCGACCATGTGTATGCCCCATCTGACTTTTTCCATCGGAAATTCCGAGGAACTCCGTCGGAGTTATAAAGAGAACATGTTCTCTTTTTCTCCGACGTAAAAAAATTCTATTGGAAATTCCATTCGTCTGTATGGAACTCCGACGGAGAAAAAAAAACGCATGCTCAGAATCAAGTCGACGCATGCTCGGGAACAATGAAATTAATTTTTCTCGGCTCGTCGTAGTGTTGTTCTTGACGGTCGGAATTTGGTGTGACAGTGTGTATGCAAGACAGCTTGAACGGAATTCCGTCGGAAAAATCTGTCGGAGTTTATCCCGGCGGAAAATCAGATTGTGTATACAAGGCATAACTGCTGACCTTTAATATTAGGATACTTACCTGTCCTGGAATTCAGCGATGTCGGCACCCCAGCCAATGTTGGGTGGCAGATGAGGTTTAATGTTGATAAATGTAAAGTTTTGCACTTGGGGGCTAAGAATATGAATGCATCATACATGCTAGGGGGAGTACAACTGGGGGGATCCGTAGTGGAGAAGGATCTGGGGGTTTTGGTAGATCATAAGCTTAATAATAGCATGCAATGCCAAGCTGCGGTTTCCAAAGTGAGCAAAGTCCTTTCTTGTATTAATAGAGGTATGGACTCCAGAGAGAGAGATATCATTTTGCCCCTGTTCAAATAATTCGTAAGACCTCATTTGGAATATGCAGTTCCGTTTTGGGCACCAGTTCTCAAAAAGGATATCAGGGAACTGAAGAAAGTGCATGGAGGAGCTCAGCTATGAGGAAAGATTAGAGGCACTGCATTTATCATTATCAAATACATAAGGGGTCCATATAGTGAACTTGGTGTTGAGTTATTCACTTTACGGTCAACACAGAGGACAAGGGGGCACTCTTTACGTCTAGAGGAAAAGAGATTTCATCTCCAAATACGGAAAGGTTTCTTCACAGTAAGAGCTGTGAAAATGTGGAATAGACTCCCTCCAGAGGTGGTTTAAGAAACAGATTGCTTTAAGAAAGGTCTGGATACTTTCCTAAATGTACATAATATAACTGGGTACTAACATTTATAGGTAAAGTTGATCCGCTGCTGTAGCAAATTGGAGCATGCTCTGCTGGGGTTTTTTGCCTCCCTCTGGATCAACTGTGGATATAGAATTGGGTATATGGGATTGTACGAATTTTTATTTTATTTTTTATGGCTGAACTAGATGGACCTGTGTCTTTTTTTCAACCTGACTAACTATGTAACTATGTTTCCATTGGCTCTCGGGTGCTGCCGCCACCATTTGTAATAAGGGAGCCCGGCAGTGAAGCCTTTCGGCTTCACAGCCGCTTACCTGCTGTGCATGTGCGAAGCGCGCTGCGCTTTCTGATTGGCCCGGCGGCGGGGGAAGGAGGAGGGGGGCCGAACTTTCGAGTGATCGCCCCGCGGCACGATCTCCCGGAAGTGAGGACGGGTGCCTATCCTAAACAGGTACCTGGTCCCTCCTCCCCCACGAAAGGTGCCAAATGTGGCACCGGAGGGAGGGAGGAGGCTGATAAAAATTAAAATTTATTAATTACATAAATCTATCTCATAGTTTGTAGACGCTATAACTTTTGCCTAAACCAATCAATATACGCTTATTGGGATTTTTTTACCAAAAACATGTAGCAGAATACATATTGGTCTGAATTAATGAAGACATTTTATCTTTTGAATTTTTTATTGGATATGTTCTATAGCAGAAAGTAAAAAATATTGTTTTAAAAAAAAAAAATTGTCTGTCTTTTTTTGTTTATAGCGCAAAAAATAAAAACCACAGCGGTGATCAAATACCACCAAAAGAAAGCTTAATTTGTGGGGAAAAAATACATCAATTCTATTTGGGTACAGTGTCGCACGACCGTGCAATTGTCAGTTAAAGTAACGCAGTGCAGTATCGCCAAAAATGGCCTGGTCATGAAAGGGGGTAAACCTTCCTGGGCTGAAGTGGTTGAAGCAGAACTGAACTCACTCATACAACTATTTCCTATCCCCCCACAAACTACCCCCCCCCCCTTACACAAATGCTAAAAAAAGTAATATCATTTTTACCAAGGCAAGGCAACACTTCCTGGTGTCCAGCCTAGGCCAGGCCCAGCTGCCTTCTGGAATTGCTACATCACAGCTATCCCAGGAGACAGTGGGTTCCTAAGCTGAAAATTTGCATCCACCAAAAGCTGGCGCCATTTGTACGCATGCACAGATTATCAACTTGCGTGCGCAGAGGCACCACCAGTCTCTTCCAGCTTCCAAATGCTCTCTTTTTCTAACTGGGTTCCAAGAAGCTAAAGCAACAAAGTTCCAGTGAGACCAAGCAGCTGTATGTGCTTTAGAAGTTCTGAAGTCATGCATGACCAGGATAATTCTATTTTCTTAGTGTAGCGGGTATGTACTTTCCCGGGTGTAAATTTGAATTTGGAAGTGACATCAGTGATGTGTGATTCACCGCGGCCCATTGGGTGGCGCTGTCGCCCTGGGTTGGGTTGGATTATCGATGTGTGCCGTCCTCCTTTTTGTCCTCCCTCGGCAGCGGTATGGTGGGGCGGGGAACCCGCCGTGCTTGCTGGGAGAGGGTATAAAGGGGGCCGGCCATCTTGGTCACGGGGTCGAAGTCCCAGGCACCTTCAGCTTGCGGACGGTGGGTCGTGTCGGTCCTCTGGGTGGCCTAGGCCCAGAGGACAGTGGAGGTCGAGTTCCATCCCAGGCACCTTTAGCCTGGGGTGAGGTACTTAGATGGAGGTCCGGAGCTCAGTGCCCAACACTGGGTTCCGCGAGGGAAGGAGATCCTAGGGTGCCCAGGGATTGGGTACCTGAATCCGGAAGGCGCAATGGACCGGGGGGGAGCTCCTCATTTGAAGACCCGGTGCAGCATATTGCCGGTGACAAGTGAGTCTCTCGTCGGAGACCGCCTGGAAGGAAATCTACCCTCGTGTGAGACCAGGACACACTTCTAGGAAGGGAAGTGGCAGCTTACATTGTGTCTGGGCCTGTTCGCATCCACACCTCCTTTTCTGTTCTGTTCTATCAAGGGAGTTCAACTGTTTGTGTTCAGACAAGGAGAATAAAGGAGTGTTGAACTTTAATGGTGTGGAGCTCATTTTCTAACGGACATGGTTCACGGTGACTCTTGGAGGGAGGATCCAGGTGCACAGCACTGACCCGAAGGTAATACAAAACCGTTGCTTATACCGCACTAACACCTGTGGTGGAAGCCAGGCGTGGTGTCCTCGCTCCCTCCCCTCTAAGGTACCCCTAGACAAGAGAAAGACGAGACGAGACAAAGAGGGGAGTGGAGGTGGCCGCTACACGTGGGGGCTCGGGTCCGGTATAGTGTTTGTGCACCACAGTATTGAACGTGTCTGTTGGAAGAGTTAAGCGAACAGGCAGGCCTTCATTGGCCGAAGTGCACCCCGGTGCTCAAAGTCGTGGACATGACCCATTGAAGGGAAAGGCCCGCGCAGAAGAGCGAGGAGAGGGGGAAACCCAGCCGGGTGAGGGACTACACGTGGGGGTTTCTAGTTGCACTGCGCCACCAGGCACACCCCCACCGCTTAGTTCGTGGGCGTGACGCAGAAACAGAAAAGAAGAAAAGCCCGCAAACTGGAGCAAAGGGGAGGAGTCCGATACGTGTGAAGGACTACACGTGGGACGTTGGCGCAAAAAAACTTTGCAGTGTGCGATGGATCAGCAACAAGTCGCCATGTTTGGACACACCTCGTGGATTCCAGTTCACCCTTCCACCACGACATTGACTGCTGCTGCTCCAGTAACGGATACGGGGATCCGACTAAAGCCAAGGGGTCGATTCGCCCTGTACTCGTGCATGGACGTTGAGGCCCTGGGTGTGATTTGTCCCGGGTGTTCGGGACTGGTGTGCCAGTTGAAGCCGTTCGGATGCTGTGAGGCCTGTGGGGAGTTCCTGTTCGAAGTGGACCCGGCGGTGGAGAGGCCGAGAACCAATTACCCTGGCCGGGCTACAGGCAACACCACTCAGAGAGGAGGAATCACTGCTGTGAGAGTCACCCCTGCGCACACTGCAACGACCGCGGAGGAGGTCGTAAAATCTCAACGGGAGAAATCCGAGGATGCTGACTCGGTCACCACTGTCTCGCAGCGTCCACCACCGAAGAGGAAGACCGGCATGGTAGCCCCGACCAGCGGTTGTGGTGGACCGTCTCGCCCGCTTACACCCGGCCCGGATGAATCCGTCGACAAGAGTTCCGGACGTCCCGCTTCAAGTAAAGGCCGAGGTAAGCCAGGCGGGGAGACTTGGTGTGTGGGCGGAGGTGTCGGGAAGTCATGTCCTACCGAATCCGCGGGAGGTGGTGGCTCAGTTTCTACAACCGGCTACATACCCGCGGAGGAGTGTGACACCTCTGACCTGGAGTCGCTCTCGGATATGGGAGACGACGCTGCCATAGACGATTTGTTTGCCGGGAAGGGCTGGGACAAAATACCTCTCGTTTCATCTCGGAGAACCAGAGATCCACCCATGTCAACAGGGGAAAGTACACCCCGGGTGGAGGCACCAGCGCCTGAAGAGAGGTCCTGTCCCCAGCCTGCTTCTACATCCCCGGTGCCATCTGTACCGAAGGCCGGGGAAAAGAGACTGTTGCTGCGGGCACCTATGCCCAGATCGGATGTGATCAAGGTCCCTCGCCACCCGGACTCGATAGTTTTGCCTGGTGAAGGGGACAAAGCTACCATGCCTCCTTTGGCGAGATTGCAACGGCTGTTTGGTCAGAAGGTTGCTGCAGATTATGGATGGGAGTATCCATACTTATCGAAGGAGTTGCTGTATGAGGTGGAAGTGTGCTGGGAGCGCTGGTACAATGACTTTGTGTGGACCCACCTTCAGGTTCCCCACGCCCGCAGGTACCTGGCTTGCTCTCCAAAGGCCTCTCAACGTTTTAAAGACTGCAAGGCAGAGTGGATGTTGGGACGACACATCCATGCAGATAAAGTGTTGATTCGGCGCAAAGAAGGAGAAGATGTGGAGTATCATCTGGAGACCATGGATCAGCACTTGAAACCACTTGTTCTGCCGCATCCCCGCTTTTACTTATAGGAGAAAAAGACTCCGTTTGTTCTTATCATGTTGCTGAACTTTCTGGGGCCCGTTGCTTTTGTGCCCAGAGGAATGAAGAACTGTTCCTGTTGCTCTTCACTTTCCAGCAAGAGATTATTGACTCTGGGGTAGATAGGGCCGAAAGAAAGAGAGGAAAGCTCCACTAGTGCAGTTACCGCGGTGCTGTCACCAGGTGGCAGTGTTGCGCAACGTTTAAACACTTATCATACACCCACACTGGAGAAAGGGGATTTCTTCTTGAAGAAGTTTCTTTTCTCCCACACGAATATATGTGTCAGGGTTTATGTGTGTTGTTTTTTTCCCCTCTGCAGGAGAGCAACCCTTCAAGATCACTGAGAATGGGGTGGTTCTTAGTCAGGATGGGTGGGAAAGGTTGAATGTGAAATGTGATTTTAAGTCATGTGTCAAAATAGTTGTTTCTTGTTTGTCTTATTTCCCTTTCTTTACAGGGCTCAGACACAATGTTTAGTAGGATAGTTTTCCAAAGTTTAAAAAAATAAAAATAAATTGTTAGTTGGTTTCTGGATTGGATTATGTCAGCCGTTGAGGGCATGATTTACTCCAGACACTGGGGACCAGTGTCAAAGGACCGAGGGGAGAGTGTAGCGGGTATGTACTTTCCCGGGTGTAAATTTGAATTTGGAAGTGACATCAGTGATGTGTGATTCACCGCGGCCCATTGGGTGGCGCTGTCGCCCTGGGTTGGGTTGGATTATTGCTGTGTGCCGTCCTCCTTTTTGTCCTCCCTCGGCAGCGGTATGGTGGGGCGGGGAACCCGCCGTGCTTGCTGGGAGAGGGTATAAAGGGGGCCGGCCATCTTGGTCACGGGGTCGAAGTCCCAGGCACCTTCAGCTTGCGGACGGTGGGTCGTGTCGGTCCTCTGGGTGGCCTAGGCCCAGAGGACAGCGGAGGTCGAGTTCCATCCCAGGCACCTTTAGCCTGGGGTGAGGTACTTAGATGGAGGTCCGGAGCTCGGTGCCCAACACTGGGTTCCGCGAGGGAAGGAGATCCTAGGGTGCCCAGGAATTGGGTACCCGAATCCGGAAGGCGCAATGGACCGGGGGGAGCTCCTCATTTGAAGACCCAGTGCAGCATATTGCCGGTGACAAGTGAGTCTCTCGTCGGAGACCGCCTGGAAGGAAATCTACCCTTGTGCGGAGACCAGGACACACTTCTAGGAAGGGATGTGGCAGCTTACATTGTGTCTGGGCCTGTTCGCATCCACACCTCCTTTTCTGTTCTGTTCTATCAAGGGAGTTCAACTGTTTGTGTTCAGACAAGGAGAATAAAGGAGTGTTGAACTTTAATGGTGTGGAGCTCATTTTATAACGGACATGGTTCACGGTGACTCTTGGAGGGAGGATCCAGGTGCACAGCACTGACCCGAAGGTAATACAAAACCGTTGCTTATACCGCACTAACACCTGTGGTGGAAGCCAGGCGTGGTGTCCTCGCTCCCTCCCCTCTAAGGTACCCCTAGACAAGAGAAAGACGAGACGAGACAAAGAGGGGAGTGGAGGTGGCCGCTACACGTGGGGGCTCGGGTCCGGTATAGTGTTTGTGCACCACAGTATTGAACGTGTCTGTTGGAAGAGTTAAGCGAACAGGCAGGCCTTTATTGGCCGAAGTGCACCCCGGTGCTCAAAGTCGTGGACATGACCCATTGAAGGGAAAGGCCCGCGCAGAAGAGCGAGGAGAGGGGGAAACCCAGCCGGGTGAGGGACTACACGTGGGGGTTTCTAGTTGCACTGCGCCACCAGGCACACCCCCACCGCTTAGTTCGTGGGCGTGACGCAGAAACAGAAAAGAAGAAAAGCCAGCAAACTGGAGCAAAGGGGAGGAGTCCGATACGTGTGAAGGACTACACGTGGGACGTTGGCGCAAAAAAACTTTGCAGTGTGCGATGGATCAGCAACAGGTCGCCATGTTTGGACACACCTCGTGGATTCCAGTTCACCCTTCCACCACGACATTGACTGCTGCTGCTCCAGTAACGGATACGGGGATCCGACTAAAGCCAAGGGGTCGATTCGCCCTGTACTCGTGCATGGACGTTGAGGCCCTGGGTGTGATTTGTCCCGGGTGTTCGGGACTGGTGTGCCAGTTGAAGCCGTTCGGACGCTGTGAGGCCTGTGGGGAGTTCCTGTTCGAAGTGGACCCGGTGGTGGAGAGGCCGAGAACCAATTACCCTGGCCGGGCTTTAGGCAACACCACTCAGAGAGGAGGAATCACTGCTGTGAGAGTCACCCCTGCGCACACTGCAACGACCGCGGAGGAGGTCGTAAAATCTCAACGGGAGAAATCCGAGGATGCTGACTCGGTCACCACTGTCTCGCAGCGTCCACCACCGAAGAGGAAGACCGGCATGGTAGCCCCGACCAGCGGTTGTGGTGGACCGTCTCGCCCGCTTACACCCGGCCCGGATGAATCCGTCGACAAGAGTTCCGGACGTCCCGCTTCAAGTAAAGGCCGAGGTAAGCCAGGCGGGGAGACTTGGTGTGTGGGCGGAGGTGTCGGGAAGTCATGTCCTACCGAATCCGCGGGAGGTGGTGGCTCAGTTTCTACAACCGGCTACATACCCGCGGAGGAGTGTGACACCTCTGACCTGGAGTCGCTCTCGGATATGGGAGACGACACTGCCATAGACGATTTGTTTGCCGGGAAGGGCTGGGACAAAATACCTCTCGTTTCATCTCGGAGAACCAGAGATCCACCCATGTCAACAGGGGAAAGTGCACCCCGGGTGGAGGCACCAGCGCCTGAAGAGAGGTCCTGTCCCCAGCCTGCTTCTACATCCCCGGTGCCATCTGTACCGAAGGCCGGGGAAAAGAGACTGTTGCTGCGGGCACCTATGCCCAGATCGGATGTGATCAAGGTCCCTCGCCACCCGGACTCGATAGTTTTGCCTGGTGAAGGGGACAAAGCTACCATGCCTCCTTTGGCGAGATTGCAACGGCTGTTTGGTCAGAAGGTTGCTGCAGATTATGGATGGGAGTATCCATACTTATCGAAGGAGTTGCTGTATGAGGTGGAAGTGTGCCGGGAGCGCTGGTACAATGACTTTGTGTGGACCCACCTTCAGGTTCCCCACGCCCGCAGGTACCTGGCTTGCTCTCCAAAGGCCTCTCAACGTTTTAAAGACTGAGAGGATGTTGGGACGACACATCCATGCAGATAAAGTGTTGATTCGGCGCAAAGAAGGAGAAGATGTGGAGTATCATCTGGAGACCATGGATCAGCACTTGAAACCACTTGTTCTGCCGCATCCCCGCTTTTACTTATAGGAGAAAAAGACTCCGTTTGTTCTTATCATGTTGCTGAACTTTCTGGGGCCCGTTGCTTTTGTGCCCAGAGGAATGAAGAACTGTTCCTGTTGCTCTTCACTTTCCAGCAAGAGATTATTGACTCTGGGGTAGATAGGGCCGAAAGAAAGAGAGGAAAGCTCCACTAGTGCAGTTACCGCGGTGCTGTCACCAGGTGGCAGTGTTGTGCAATGTTTAAACACTTATCATACACCCACACTGGAGAAAGGGGATTTCTTCTTGAAGAAGTTTCTTTTCTCCCACACAAATATATGTGTCAGGGTTTATGTGTGTTGTTTTTTCCCCTCTGCAGGAGAGCAACCCTTCAAGATCACTGAGAATGGGGTGGTTCTTAGTCAGGATGGGTGGGAAAGGTTGAATGTGAAATGTGATTTTAAGTCATGTGTCAAAATAGTTGTTTCTTGTTTGTCTTATTTCCCTTTCTTTACAGGGCTCAGACACAATGTTTAGTAGGATAGTTTTCCAAAGTTTAAAAAAATAAAAATAAATTGTTAGTTGGTTTCTGGATTGGATTATGTCAGCCGTTGAGGGCATGATTTACTCCAGACACTGGGGACCAGTGTCAAAGGACCGAGGGGAGAGTGTAGCGGGTATGTACTTTCCCGGGTGTAAATTTGAATTTGGAAGTGACATCAGTGATGTGTGATTCACCGCGGCCCATTGGGTGGCGCTGTCGCCCTGGGTTGGGTTGGATTATTGCTGTGTGCCGTCCTCCTTTTTGTCCTCCCTCGGCAGCGGTATGGTGGGGCGGGGAACCCGCCGTGCTTGCTGGGAGAGGGTATAAAGGGGGCCGGCCATCTTGGTCACGGGGTCGAAGTCCCAGGCACCTTCAGCTTGCGGACGGTGGGTCGTGTCGGTCCTCTGGGTGGCCTAGGCCCAGAGGACAGCGGAGGTCGAGTTCCATCCCAGGCACCTTTAGCCTGGGGTGAGGTACTTAGATGGAGGTCCGGAGCTCGATGCCCAACACTGGGTTCTGCGAGGGAAGGAGATCCTAGGGTGCCCAGGGATTGGGTACCCGAATCCGGAAGGCGCAATGGACCAGGGGGAGCTCCTCATTTGAAGACCCAGTGCAGCATATTGCCGGTGACAAGTGAGTCTCTCGTCGGAGACCGCCTGGAAGGAAATCTACCCTTGTGCGGAGACCAGGACACACTTCTAGGAAGGGAAGTGGCAGCTTACATTGTGTCTGGGCCTGTTCGCATCCACACCTCCTTTTCTGTTCTGTTCTATCAAGGGAGTTCAACTGTTTGTGTTCAGACAAGGAGAATAAAGGAGTGTTGAACTTTAATGGTGTGGAGCTCATTTTCTAACGGACATGGTTCACGGTGACTCTTGGAGGGAGGATCCAGGTGCACAGCACTGACCCGAAGGTAATACAAAACCGTTGCTTATACCGCACTAACACCTGTGGTGGAAGCCAGGCGTGGTGTCCCCGCTCCCTCCCCTCTAAGGTACCCCTAGACAAGAGAAAGACGAGACGAGACAAAGAGGGGAGTGGAGGTGGCCTCTACATTACCAAAACTGGAAAACCACTTTTACCATCGGGAGAGAGTCATGTTGGAGCCTCTAATAAATTGCATCTGATACAGTCAAATGATGGTCTATTGCAGGGGTCTCAAACTGGTGGCCCTCCAGCTGTTGCTAAACTACAAGTCCCATCATGCCTCTGTCTGTGGGAGTCATGCTTGTAACTGTCAGCCTTGCAATGCCTCATGGGACTTGTAGTTTCGTAACAGCTGGAGGGCCGCCAGTTTGAGACCCCTGGTCTATTGGTTAGAAAAAACAGCTGAAATGCTTTGCTGTAGGTCAAACCAACCCAGGTCTCCTTCTTCGTATTTAAAAAAACAGCCAAGCAAAACCAAATTCAGACACAGCTGCCAATTTAGTTTTTTAATTCTGTTCATCATACTCTGGAGTTCAGTAGCTTTGCTGTGTCACATCCCCATCTCCAGTCCACTCCTTCGACTAAATACAAGCATCACTCCATTGATAATGTCTATCTTTAGCTCGGAACTTTGCAGCCCCCAGTCCCTGAAACATTAATAGAGGACAGCATTGTGCAGTACAGTGGTGCCTGACTGGCTCATAAAGCAGACATTCCCACTCATAGCCCAGTGGGCTTGCAATTATGCGTTGATATGTAATGCAGATTTAGTCTAAGCCTTCTAATGTGCAGCAGGAAAATTACATACAGTAATAGGCGTTAATAAAGTGTCCATAAAATTTATTTGACTTATAGTGGTTGACTACTGAAGTTTGGTAGATGATTCATAAATGAGCGTCTCACCATCGATCCAGTCCAGTTATGGAGCTCCATGCCCTCAAGACATGTCACACATTGCTGAATTATGAGCCAATGGTCAGATAACACCTTTCATTGATCTACCTGCAAGACTCACAAGCAAGACAGTAGTGGCCCTTTAAGACTAGGTTTAGATGTGTGTTAAGCCTCGTACACACGGTCTGATTTTTTGCCAACAAACTTCAAAATGAGCACGTTTTCCAAAAAATCCGACTGTGTGTACGCTCTATCAGACAAACTTTTTCGGTTTTCATCGGACAAAAGTTTGTTCTGCAAACGGACAAACTTTTCGGCAACAAAGGTCCGATGGTGCAAAGTCCGACCGTGTGTACAGAAATCCATCGGACTTTTGTCCGAAGTACAAATACACATGCCCAGAACCAAAGTTAAAATCAACCAACAATAGCAGAAGTTGACCAAAGGGTGGCGGTAAAGAGCAGAAAAGAGTAGAAAAACCACATGATGTTGGGAAAGTTTGCAGAAAAGTCTTGCCGTGTGTATGCTATGGGTGTGCCAACTTCCTTCTGGCAAAAATCCACGGAAAAGTTTGTTTGAAGTCCGACCGTGTGTACGAGGCTTTAGGATCGCTTTTCGGGGACAACTGACAGGTGGTAAGGAAGCGATGTGACCCTTTGCTCACTGCATGTTTTAGCCCCATTTTTGGCAGAAAACTGCTACGCAACTGCGTGAATTGACGGCACTTCCCTTTTTGTTTGAATAGGCAGCGTTTGGTGGGCTTGCTGCCTTCCGTTTGCTGCATGTTGGATAGTTTTTGTCACGGTCACAATGCTTTGCTGCCATTGCAGCTTACAGTACAACTAAGGGTAAAACTTTTGTATTGGATAAAGTAGAGATAGATTAGAACACTTGTCAGTTTTTATTGCTGTTTGCCATTATCATTGAAAGTGAAAGTAATAAAATTCACAGATTTTGAGTTGTCCCTAGAAAAGTAATAGAGGGGAAATTTTCCAATGGGGACACTAGTTCTGGTGACAAAGAGAAGAGAGGGGTTCGCACCAGCCCTTCTTATGAGGAAGAGGGGATCTTCCCACAAAACGCGTCAGCCATCTGCAAGGTCCTCCGGTGTGCTGGGACTAGTCTTGATGATCTGGTTGCTTTGTGCATACTATGGATTTTGAAATGCTTTTACCATTACATTTTTTGTATTTTATTGTATTATTAAAGATACCACTTGGGTAATGCGCAAGGCTGGTGTGACCCCCCTCTCTTCTCTTTGTCTTACAGTTTTCCCACTGGGCTTTCCCCCAACCCCTAGGGGGCAGCAAAACCTGTGCCTTTGGGAAGTATCAAGGACCTGTGATTCATCCACTACCATTGCACCACTCTTAAACGCAGGAGATTGTTGTTCTTACTTTTTTACTAGTTCTGGTGACCTGGGGGGCCCCAAGGGAATGCCTTAATTTGCATGGATTTCCTCTCACTTCTTGTTTTGACTAAGGGACAGGAGGTGAATGGAAATCTCCCCAATGGCAGGCCCTTCCACTACATAATTGTAAGTAGAGCTAAAGTAGATTGTATAGTCAGATTTAGTGGCGGCTGCTTCATACTGGGTGCAGGGGCCCCTAATCTACATGTAGGGCGCCAGACGTGAGGAGACTGAAGGAGTGATCTGAGGGGTAGAGAAATAGATTTGGGTATCGTCAGCATAGAGGTAGTATTGGAAGCCATGGGAGGCTATCAGCTGACCCAGGGAGGAGGTTTAGAATGAAAATAGATGAGGTATAAATCACACAAATAGGAAACACAAGGGGAACACAAAGACACTGCATTTCAAAAGAGCCAACTTCCCTAAACTATGAACCTGGTAGAAGATATAAATTATGATAAAATCTTAGAAACAAAGAACACGGAGGAGAGATGGGTTTGCTTTAAGAGCATATTATATAAGGGCATTAGCCAGTGCATCCCATTGGAAAATAAAAGCGCGAACAAAATTGGATGGCTTAACTCCAATGTAAAAATGCATATAAAAGCAAAGGAGAAGGCCTGCATATAAAAATACAAGGCTGAGGGATCATCATAAGCATTCAGACTTTACAAAGAATGGAACAAAATATGCAAGGGTGCAATTAGGGTGGCTAAGATAGAACACGAAAGACACATAGCGGAGGAGAGCAAAAAAAATCCAGAGAAATTCTTTAAGTATATAAACAGTAAAAAAGGGAGGACAGACCATATTGGCCCCATAAAGAAAGAGGAAGATCATCTGGTTACAAAGGATGGGGAGATGGCGAAGGTATTGAATTTATTCTTCTCCTCAGTGTTCACAAGGGATTCGGGGCGCTTCAGTAACCAAAACTGTAGTGTTTGTCCTCATGACACATCACAGGAAGCACCCTCATGGCCCTCATGGCTAACAGAGGACAGAATTAGAAATAGACTTGGGAATCTTAACATTAATAAATCACCGGGACCAGATGGCTTGCACCTGAGGGTACTTAGGGAACTCAGTCAAGTAATTGCCAGACCATTGTTCCTAACTTTTACTGGCTGATTGGAGGAAAGCCAATGTAGCATCAATGTTTAAAAAAGTACCAAAATACGTCCCTGGGAATTACAGACCAGTTAGCCCAACATCAATAGTATGCAAGCTCTTGGAGGGGATAATAAGGGACTATATACAAGATTTTAGTAATGAAAATGGTATCATTAGCAGTAATCAGCATGGATTCATGAAGAATCGTTCTTGCCAAACCCTTCTATGAGGAGGTGAGCTGTCATCTAGGTAAAGGAAAGCCCATAGACGTGGTGTATCTGAATTTTGCAAAAGCATTTGGCACAGTTCCCCATAAACGTTTACTGTACAAAGTAAGGTCTGTTGGCATGGACCATAGGATGAGTACATGGATTGAAAACTGGCTACAGTGGCGAGTTCAGAGGGTGGTGATAAATGGGGAGTACTCAGAATGGTCAGGGGTGGGAAGTGGGGTCCCCCAGGGTTCTGTGCTGGGATCAATCCTGTTTAATTTGTTCATAAACGACCTGGAGGATGGGGTAAACAGTTCAATCGCTGTATTTACGGACGACACTAAGCTAAGCAGGGCAATAACTTCTCTGCAGGATGTGAAAACATCCGAACATATTAATGGGGTGGGCAACTACATGGCAAATGAGGTTTAATGTAGAAAAATTTAAAATAATGCATTTGGGTGGCAAAAATATGAATGCAATCTACTCACTAGGGGGTGAACCTCTGGGGGAATTTAGGATGGAAAAGGACCTGGGGGTCTTAGTAGATGATAGGCTCAGCAATGGCATGCAATGCCAAGCTGCTGCTAACAAAGCAAACAGAATATTGGCATGCATTAAAAAGGGGATTAACTTCAGAGATAAAGAAATAATTCTCCCACTCTACAAGACTCTGGTCCGGCTGCACCTGGAGTATGCTGTCCAGTTCCAGGCACCAGTCCTCAGGAAGGATGTACTGAAAATGGAGTAAGAACAAAGAAGGTGTCAGGGAAATAGCCGAAGAAGGACTGGCAATTCTGCCCAAGACAATCATGGCTGCCATGGTGCACAGCATGACTAAGGTGGGCGGTACTTCCTCCTTGTAACCTGAACAGATCACATGACTAACTTCCTGCTCTATTTAAGCCTGCTGCTGGAGCTGCTCATTGCTGGATTATCTCTTCAGTCTCCTGTGTACCTTGACCTTGTCTCCTGATCAGTGCTTATCCGTTGTGACCCGGCTTGCCTTAACCTCGCTTCCTGTTCTCCTGTGTTTGACCCTCGGCCTGCTTCTGGACTCTGCTTCTGCTTCCTGACCACCCGGCTTGACCCTCGGCTTGTACCTGGACCCTGCACGTGTATGACCCCGGCTCGCCCCTGTATATGCTCTGGACTGATCTCCTGTGTTTGACCCCCGGCCTGGCTTCCGATATCTCCGTTCATCTGAATATAACAAGCTCAGTTCTGCCTGCCTCCGCCATCCCTCAGTGGCTGAGCTCATCAGACTGCAAGCAAGCACCTGGCCAACCGTGCTTCTGTGGGCACTGCGCTCCCTGTTCCCAACTCCAGGGGCGCGCTGCACTCAGCCGCAAGGGGAGCCCTCTTAGCATCTCGATCTCCATACTCGTTCCTGACAGTATAATCCAGCCATGTCAGAGATCGACAGAGGCGCTTCCCCTATAGAGGCTATGTGCCAGCAGATCACCGCACTTACCCAAACAGTGCAAAGACTACAAGACGCCCATGAGCAATTAGAGGGTCACCTGCATCACTTGTCTTCCAATCCTATATCTCCTGATCCAAGACCTACCTCCAGTTGTACTCCCTCTGCTGCAATGTCTCAGGAGGTTCCTCTCACCGTGCCGATCCCGCTTTCTGAACCACGTGTGCCGACCCCTGAACGGTTCTCGGGGGACCGAAGAAAGTTTAGGACTTTTAAAAATTCCTGCCTACTATACCTGGCTCTTCAACCAAGAACTTTCTCCTTGGAGAATATTAAAGTTGGTTTCATTATCTCCTTACTCTTGGACGACCCCCAGGTGTGGGCCCACGGGCTACTGGAACAGAAGAGCCCCATTACTGACTCTGTTGACACTTTCTTCACAGCTATGGCCCAGTTGTACGATGATCCCCATCGTATGACTACGGCCGAGAATGCCCTGCACACCCTGCAGCAGGGGCAACTTCCCGCAGAGGATTACACTGTGGACTTCCGCACATGGGCCGCAGACCCATGTTGGAATCAAGCTGCCCTGAAGTACCAATATCGTCTGGGCCTATCGGAGTCCCTCAAGGACGAGCTGGCCAGGGTAGCAGTCCCGGATACCTTGGAGGGCCTCATCCAGTTAGCCATACAACTGGACAGACGCCTACGTGAACGTCTATTCGAGAAGTCTCAGACTCTCCAATCAGCTCAAGGACTGCCAGAATCCTCTTTTTCTCTCGCCTCCAATCCACCCATACCTGAAGTCAAGCCCAGACAGATGGGCCTGTTTCGGCCTGCTCTATCACCTGAGGAAAGACTCTACCGTCGAAAGGCGAACCTTTGCTTTTACTGTGGAGACAATGGCTATTTCTTACAAAATTGCCACCTCAGGGCGAAGAAACCATTCTTCAAACCCCCAGTACATTGTCAAGTGTCAGGACTTACCTCATCTCACCCTGTCCTCGCTATCTCCCTATCGGCGGCCAGGGAAGAGATCCGTCTTTCAGCCATCATCGACTCTGGGGCCTGCAGCTGCTTTCTAGACATCAACTTGGCCAAAGGACTTGGAATTTCCCTTGTTACCAAGAAGCAGCAGTTAACAGTTCATTTGGCTGATGGATCTCTACCCAGTTCTGGACTGATAACCCATGAGACCCTGCCAATCCCTATGACAACCAGCTCTGGCCACAAGGAACTGGTACGTTTCGATGTTTTGTGCTCTCCTCTGTTTCCGGTCATTCTGGGAGTCCCCTGGTTACGAGCACACAACCCTCGCATTGACTGGCTGAAGAATGAAGTGCTGTTTTCATCTGCTTACTGTCAGCAGAATTGTCTGCCCCCTGGCCCTAAGGACTTTACCAGCTGCCTGACCATACAACCTGTTTCTAGTTCCAATCCTCATGTATAACACAAGTAAAAAATGCGCATGAGTCCAAAGTCACTAATATCTCAAAGGTATATAATCAAATGGCGCATGTACAAAAAGATGTACAGTCAGTGAACATGGGGTCCAGGCTCCGGGGGGAGAGGTATGAAGCGGAGGCTGGAAGAATAGTAATAATAATAGGAGAAGTCACATGTGCAAGCTCAGGGCTGCCATTCAAGGTGAAACAGAAACCATGTTCCAGGGTACTGTAAAGAAAAGCAATATATACATATATATACATATACACACATGCACATGCATAAAACACACATATAAAAACATGCATACATAGAAAAGCATGTACAAAATATGCATGAACGACCAAGGTAATGAAAGTTATGTGTGCACATACATGCACATACATACACGCACATACAAATGCAAGCACATGATTGAAAATAACATGGGGTACATAGTAGTAGTAAATATGGCATTACAACAATACACAGATATCGAAAAATATGAAGAAATGTGTATACGTATGCATATATACACATACACACATATACACATACATGAACAGCAACAGTAATCAATCAGGAAAAGGGGGGGGGGCGGGGGTTAGAGAAGGGAAGGGGATAATAAAGAAAAGAAGTAGGAGAGGGGGTGGGTAGAAACAGCAAGAGGGGGGGGAAAGGGGGGAAAAAAAAAAAAAAGGGGAAGGGGGTAGGGGGGAACACTTCCAAACAAAACCCCTCCCCCCTCCCCCGCCCCAGTTCCGTCTCTCTTCTATCTCCGCCCCCTCCGCTTCCGTCCGCCCACTGCCTTGTCTATCAAATACTAGCTCCTCCAACCCATTCACTAGCTTGACAAAGGAGCGCGACTGCCACACTACACGCAGTACGCCGGCTCGGGAAACGCGTCGCACGCCAGTGACGTCATCGGCCCTCGCCTGCTATTCAATCAACATCTCCAAGGCCCTGCACTGCTTTTCTTCACCGCTGACGGCCGTATCCATACCATCTACAGCAGTGAACTGACTATCAGCAGCACAGCGCCCCAGCAGGAGGAGATACTCCGTGACAGACCTGATGACATCTTCCTCTTCTAACTGGATTTCGTACAATGCACGTTTTTAACCATACAAATGTGAGTTGCTTGTAGCACTATCTTTTATTAAATTGTTTTAAAACGTCTGCACTCAGAGGCGCCTCTCCCTTGCTTTTCTTTCCAATCCTCATGTACCCTCTGCCTACCTAGAATTTCTGGATGTATTCGACAAGAAGGGAGCAGACTCCCTTCCACCTCATCGTCCCTATGACTGCCCTATTGACTTGCTCCCAGGCTCCGAAATTCCCTTTGGTCGTATCTTCCCTTTATCAGAGACTGAACTCGAAACATTACGACTCTATGTCGATGAAAACCTGGCAAAGGGATTCATTCGTCCCTCTTCTTCCCCTGCAGGTGCTGGCATATTTTTTGTCGAAAAAAAGGATAAAACGCTTAGGCCTTGTATAGACTACCGAGATCTGAATAAGATCACTATCAAAAATCGCTATCCACTCCCTCTCATCCCGGAACTCTTCCAACGATTCCGTTCTGCTCGAGTTTTCTCCAAACTGGACTTACGAGGTGCTTATAATCTGGTTCGCATTCGAGAGGGGGATGAGTGGAAAACAGCTTTCCGAACTCGTTTCGGACATTTCGAATATTTGGTGATGCCTTTTGGCCTCTGCAATGCTCCAGCCATGTTCCAACACTTTGTGAACGACATTTTCCGAGACCATCTTGACAACTTCCTCATTGTATACCTGGATGACATCCTTGTCTTCTCGGCCACGCTGGAGATTCATCGAGTGCACATGAAAAAGGTACTAACTATTCTAAGAACGCATGGACTATATGTAAAAGCCGAAAAATGTGACTTTGAGAAAGAATCTATCCAGTTTTTGGGTCTTGTCATATCTACGAAAGGAGTGGCCATGGATCCCCAGAAAGTAAAAGCGATCCTGGAGTGGCCTGTCCCCTCCGACAAGAAGGGTGTTCAAAGGTTTATTGGCTTTTCAAACTTTTACAGACGATTTATTAAGAACTTTTCAGCCATTATATCACCCATTACCCAACTAACCCGTTTGCATTCCAGATTCCAGTGGTCCCCGGAGGCTCAGGCAGCTTTCGACAGACTTAAAACAGTGTTTGTTTCAGCGCCAGTTCTTCAGCATCCTGACCCTGCATTGCCCTACATTTTGGAAGTCGATGCCTCCGAAGTGGCCACAGGAGCTATCCTTTCTCAACGACAGGGCCCCAAATCATTGTTACATCCTGTAGCCTTTTCCTCTCGAAAAATGACACAACCGGAAAGAAATTACGACGTCGGAGATCGGGAGCTTTTGGCCATCAAAACAGCCCTGGAAGAGTGGAGATATTTACTTGAAGGTGCAGCACATCCCATTATGATCTTTACCGATCATAAAAATTTAGAATATCTGAGGACTGCAAAACGTTTGAGACCGCGTCAAGCTCGGTGGGCGTTATTCTTTTCGAGATTCAATTTTCACATCTCGTTTCGTCCCGGATCTAAAAATGGAAAGGCGGATGCTCTGTCTCGGATGTTCCCAGACACCCCTGAAGAAACCACTCCCGGTACAATCCTGTCCACACAAAATTTCCTTCTGATTCAGCCAGACCTAAAAGCATCCATTGTACAAGCCTCTCTTCACTGCCCAGAGTCGGAAATTTCTACCTTAAGGAGTCACAAGGGATTTCTGTGGCATCAGGACAAAATCTTTGTCCCCCAGGAAGTCAGACTGCAGGCCTTGAAAAGATTTCATGTTCACCAGCTGGCCGGGCATTTCGGGATCCGGAAGACGATCGACCTTGTCCAACGTTACCTATGGTGGCCTTCCCTAAGATCAGACTGTAAAAAATATGTTGAGTCCTGTTTGGTTTGCCAGCGTAACAAGGGTCCCAAGACTAGGTCTTGGGGTCTATTAAGACCCTTACCAGTTCCGGAGCAGCCTTGGAAAAACATCTCTATGGACTTCATAGTCGATCTCCCTCCATCAGAGAACTTTACAACAATCTTGGTAGTAGTGGACCGACTATCAAAGATGGCCCACTTCCTGCCCATGCTTGGCACCCCCTCCGCCATGGACACTGCAAAAGTTTTCATTAAGGAGATAGTCAGACTTCATGGGTTACCCGAAAATATAGTCTCCGATAGAGGGGTTCAATTCACCTCTGGTTTCTGGAAGAATCTTTGTAAGATCTTGTCAATTGACTTATGTCTTTCTTCTGCTTACCACCCTCAAAGTAATGGCCAAACAGAAAGAACGAACCAGACCTTAGAGCAATACCTGCGGTGCTTCTGCTCTTTCTCCCAAGATGACTGGGTCTCCTTGCTACCTTGTGCGGAATTTTCATACAATAATACCATACACACGGCCACCAATCAGTCGCCCTTTTGGGCAAACTATGGCTTTCATCCATCCTTTCTCCCCAACACCATTCCTGAATCTCCGGTACCAGCCGTTCAGGATAGGATAAACTTCTTCCAAACCAATTACCGAATCCTTCAGGAGACCATGCGAAAGGCTCAGGAAGACTTCAAGAAACAACATGACAGGAGAAAGAGAGGGAATCCCATCTACAAGGTGGGTGACAAGGTATGGCTGTCCTCTATTAACCTCAGACTTTCTTGCCCTTCCAGGAAGCTTGGTCCAAGGTTTGTGGGTCCATTCGAGATCAAGAAGGAAGTGAACCCTGTGGCTTTTGAACTCGCTTTACCGGCCTCCTATAAGATCCATCCGGTGTTCCACGTCTCCCTTCTGAAACCAGCTGTGCCGAGTCCATTTCCAGGAAGAGAGGAGTTGCCACCTCCACCAGTTATCATAGGTAACGATACCGAATATGAAGTTGAAGCCATCTGTCACGTACCTGATGGAAGAGTCTGATTATGCAGAGGGAGGCCTCCCTTACACCTCTCACTCGCGACCCCTGGTAGTGAAGACAGGGGGCGCAGGAGTGTAGAGTCGCACGAGAGCCTGGTAAAGGTCGCTGGTGGTGTGCTGGACCGGAACTGGGACGGAGACTGGAATAGATCCGGAAACAACTGACGGCCTAACAACTGGAGCTCAGGCAGGTGCGGTCAGATGGGCTGGAAGCGTGGGTACACCAGTCCCAAGCAGGTAGGTACTGGAGCGGGATCAGGTATGAGCAGGTTCAGGCAACTGGCAGGTCTCAGGTTCAGGTAAGTACTGGAGCGGGATCAGGTATGCGCGGGTTAGGCAGCTGGCAGGTCTCAGGTTCAGGTAAGTACTGGAGCAGGATCAGGTATGCGCGGGTTTAGGCAGCTGGCAGGTCTCAGGTACAGGCAGGTTCGGCAACGGGCAGGCAACGAGGTAGCAGAAGGGACAGGCAGGAACGTAGTCAACACAGGCCGGGGGTCAGGTACAGGCAGATCAGCAAGGATGGTCAAACAAACCAGGAAGGGTCAGCTGGAGCAGGATTCAGGTAAACAGGGGTCAGAGGTCTCAGGTAACGCTGTAGACCGAACAGCACAGAGCCCAGCCATCAGCCCCTTCAAATAACCTCATCTGGCGCCATGAGCCGCCGCTGCGCGCTCCCGCGCGTGCCCGCACACGCACCGCAATCGCGCGTGCCCGCGCGCGTGCGCGCGCCCGCACCGCTACCGCGCATGCGCGAAGGGGCGCCGATATCGTCAATGACATTTCTGGTTTGCCCTTCCTGACATTGCCCCCTCCCAATGGGCAGCCTCCGGATGCCCAACCGGGCGAGCTTCAAAGGATGGGAACTCTTGAATGCCTGGATAAGTCTTTCAGCATGGACATCGTCCTCGGGTTCCCACGAATTCTCTTCTGGGCCATAACCTTTCCATTTGACGAGATACTGGATCTGATTTCTCTTTTTCCTACAGTCCAGGATTGCTTCGACTTCGAATTCCTCTGTTCCGTTAACTAATATTGGTTCGGGTGGGCCTGTATCCCGGTCAGGGAATGGATCAGGGGTTACAGGTTTTAGTAAAGCCACATGAAAGACAGGATGTATTTTGAAGGAGTCTGGCAGTTCCAGCTCGTAAGACACGTCGTTGATCCTTCTTTTAATCGGGAAGGGTCCCATAAATTTAGGGCCCAACTTCTTAGAGGGGCACATTAGTCTTAGATTTGTAGTGGAGAGCCAAACCCGATCACCAGGTTCCAGTATTAATTCTCCCCGCCTCTTCTTATCAAAGACCTGTTTGTTATATTCCTGAGCCTTAGTCATAGTTGTCTGTAGAAGTTTGTTGTTGGTGTCAAAGAAATTTATGGTTTCAAGAACGGCAGGTACAGAACTCTCCGGGAAGGTACTAGTCAGAAATGATGGGTTGAACCCGTAATTGGCAAAGAATGGAGACTGTTTTGTGGCAGAGTGGATGGAATTGTTATAAGCGAATTCCGCTAACGGAAGTAGTGTGGCCCAATCATCTTGTGAGTATGAGGAGAAGCACCGCAAGTATTGTTCCAGAGTTTGATTGGTTCTTTCCGTTTGCCCATTCGTTTGGGGGTGGTATGCGGAAGAAAATGATAACTCGATTCCCAAGGTTTCACATAACGACCTCCAAAACTTTGAGGTAAATTGTACCCCCCGGTCTGACACGATGTTTGCTGGAACTCCGTGAAGCCTAACAACTTCTTTCACAAAGATTTGGGCTGTTTCCGGGGCCGATGGTGTGCCTTTCATGGGTAGGAAGTGGGCCATTTTGGATAATCGATCCACCACCACAAAGATGGTGGAGAACCCGTCAGATGGAGGAAGTTCCACGATAAAATCGATCGAGATATTCTTCCAGGGTCTCTTCGGGACTGATAGCGGCTTCAACAAGCCCCATGCCTTGGTTTTGCTGTTCTTATTTCGTGTGCAAGTGGTACAGGACTCTACATAGCCCTTGCAGTCTTTTTCCACTTGAGGCCACCAGAATGTGCGTTGCACAAGTTCAGCAGTTTTACGGATATCGAAGTGTCCGGCTAATTTGTGGTCGTGACATAATCCCAAAACAGAGACACGTAGGTTTTCTGGTATGAATATTTTGTCCTCGTGCCAAAGTAAATCATCTCTGGCCTGCAACGTTATTCCCAGAGATGAAGGGGCATTTACAGAAGCCCGTTTAATTTGAGAGAGCAGGTCTCCCTGAAGTAGCAGGAAGTTCTCAGAGGACAGGATAGTGTCGGGCGGTGCGGAGTCCCTGGTAACACAGAACATCCGAGAGAGTGCATCAGGTTTGGTGTTTTTAGATCCTGGCCTGTACGTGAGATGAAAAGAGAACCTGGAAAAGAAGAGCGCCCATCTAGCCTGACGTGGTTTGAGTCTCTTGGCAGTCCTCAGATACTCCAGGTTCTTATGATCCGTATAGATTAGGATCGGGTGCGCTGCTCCTTCTAGAAGGTACCTCCACTCTTCCAATGCATTTTTAATGGCCAGAAGTTCTCTATCTCCGACATCATAATTCCTTTCAGAGTTAGACAGTTTGCGGGAGAAAAAGGCGACTGGGTGTAACAAAGCCTTGGGTCCCCGCCTTTGGGATAGTACTGCTCCGACTGCCGTTTCTGACGCGTCTACTTCCAGTACATAGGGCAATGTTGGGTCGGGGTGCTTCAGAACCGGTGCGGAAGTAAATAGTTTCTTAAGAGACTCGAAAGCATTTTGAGCTTCAGGAGACCACTGGAAACGGATGCCTTGTTTGGTCAGTTGTGTGATTGGTGATATGATGGCTGAAAATCCCCTAATGAATTTTCGGTAAAAGTTCGAGAACCCGACAAAGCGTTGGATGCCCTTTTTGTCCACTGGGGCTGGCCAGTCTAAGATGGCAGTGACCTTTTGTGGGTCCATCTTGACACCATCGGTGGAGAGGATTAGTCCCAAAAAAGTAATGCTTTGTCGCTCGAACTCGCACTTCTCCGGCTTGGCGTATAGCCCGTGCTGTCGCAGTCTGCTCAATACACTTTTAACATGTCTGCGGTGGTCATCACGGGAAGCAGAGAAAATTAAGATGTCGTCCAAATATGCTACAACGAACAGGTCTAGGAAATCGCGAAAGATATCGTTGATAAAGTGCTGGAATGTTGCTGGGGCATTGCATAGGCCGAACGGCATCACCAGATACTCAAAATGTCCGAATCGGGAGCGAAAAGCCGTCTTCCACTCGTCTCCCTCCCGTATCCGTACCAGATTATATGCCCCTCGGAGATCCAGTTTTGTAAATATGGTTGCTGCTCCCAACCTCTGGAACAATTCGGGTACCAAGGGCAGGGGATAACGGTTCTTGACCGTAACCTTATTGAGTTCACGATAATCTATACATGGGCGAAGGGAACGATCCTTCTTCTCCACAAAGAAGATACCCGCTCCCGCTGGAGAAGTGGAGGGGCGGATGAAGCCCTTCTTTAGATTATCGTCTATATAATCTTTCAGGGCAACAAGCTCCAATTCTGACAGAGGAAAAATCCTTCCAAAAGGGACCTCCACACCCGGGATGAGATCAATCGGGCAGTCATATGGCCGATGTGGGGGGAGAGTTTCAGCTCCTTTCTTGCTAAAGACATCTAAGAAGTCATGGTATGCAATTGGTACAGATAAGCGAGTTTCAACATCAGAGTCCAAGCATAACAAGGATGGCGGATCAGAAGAGAATTCCCGCAAGCAGTGTTTGAGGCAGTAGGAAGAGTGAAACTTAACCTCCCCTCCGACCCAGTTGATAAGAGGGTTATGTGCTTGGAGCCACGGCATGCCAAGGATTATGGGAAACAGCGGGGATGCAATGGCATCCAGGCGTAATAATTCCTTGTGACTATCGGCAATGATCACAGGCAAGGGTATAGTCTGTTGAGTCACCAGTCCGGATTTGATAGCAGACCCGTCGGCCAGATGTACTGAAAGTCCCTGGGCCCTAGGTTGCAAAGGGATTTGATGTTTAGCAATAAAAGACAAGTCCATAAAGCAGCTACAGGCACCGGAGTCTATTATAGCGGAGACAGGAATACTTCTTCCCGGAAGCTGTAATACAATGGGGAGAGCCAGGTGGGTTGGCAGGATGGGCGTGCTGGCGGAGAAGATAATTTGACCCTTGCGGGTCTTTGCTGGACATGACCTCACGTAATGCCCGGGTCTCCCACAATACAGGCAGAGGTTTTCGTGTTGTCGGCGTTGACGTTCCTCAGGGGAAAGTGAGGGACGGGGCACTCTGAGTTGCCTGGGTTCAGGGACATCAGATGTGGGTGCAGCAGCGGTAGGAGATGTCAGGCTGCTGATGTTAGGGGCTCGGGCTAATTTCCAGGCTGGACAGGACGACCTCACCGGTCTCTCTGACTTCTGTCCTCGTAATCGGTGATCACCGGTGAATCTTTCAGGCGTAGGAACCCCGGTTTCTGGAGGTAACATTGCTATGGCTGAAGTAGCTCTTTGCGGGGCCGATGTAGGTGAGGAAAGAGCCTGGATGCTTCCTTCCAGTCGGATATACGCATCTTGTGCGATTTCAACAGTCTGGGTGAGGTCTTTGAGGTGTAAGCGGAAACCCTCCATGGGAGAGGCTCCCTGCACAGACTCTGACTTGGCTGTTCGGTACTGTCACGTACCTGATGGAAGAGTCTGATTATGCAGAGGGAGGCCTCCCTTACACCTCTCACTCGCGACCCCTGGTAGTGAAGACAGGGGGCGCAGGAGTGTAGAGTCGCACGAGAGCCTGGTAAAGGTCGCTGGTGGTGTGCTGGACCGGAACTGGGACGGAGACTGGAATAGATCCGGAAACAACTGACGGCCTAACAACTGGAGCTCAGGCAGGTGCGGTCAGATGGGCTGGAAGCGTGGGTACACCAGTCCCAAGCAGGTAGGTACTGGAGCGGGATCAGGTATGAGCAGGTTCAGGCAACTGGCAGGTCTCAGGTTCAGGTAAGTACTGGAGCGGGATCAGGTATGCGCGGGTTAGGCAGCTGGCAGGTCTCAGGTTCAGGTAAGTACTGGAGCAGGATCAGGTATGCGCGGGTTTAGGCAGCTGGCAGGTCTCAGGTACAGGCAGGTTCGGCAACGGGCAGGCAACGAGGTAGCAGAAGGGACAGGCAGGAACGTAGTCAACACAGGCCGGGGGTCAGGTACAGGCAGATCAGCAAGGATGGTCAAACAAACCAGGAAGGGTCAGCTGGAGCAGGATTCAGGTAAACAGGGGTCAGAGGTCTCAGGTAACGCTGTAGACCGAACAGCACAGAGCCCAGCCATCAGCCCCTTCAAATAACCTCATCTGGCGCCATGAGCCGCCGCTGCGCGCTCCCGCGCGTGCCCGCACGCGCACCGCAATCGCGCGTGCCCGCGCGCGTGCGCGCGCCCGCACCGCTACCGCGCATGCGCGAAGGGGCGCCGATATCGTCAATGACATTTCTGGTTTGCCCTTCCTGACACCATCCTAGATTGCCGGAAAAGAGGTAGGCAGACTCAATTTCTTGTTAAATGGAAGGGGTATTCTTCAGAGGAAAATTCCTGGGAACCAATGGATAATTTACATGCTCCAAGACTTTTGCAAAATTTCCGCAACAGGTACCCAGAAAGATGGTCTAGGTTGGGCATCCAGAGGCTGCCCCTCGGGGGGGGGGGGGGGCACTGTCAGGGAAATATCCGAAGAAGGACTGGCAATTCTGCCCAAGACAATCATGGCTGCCATGGTGCACAGCATGACTAAGGTGGGCGGTACTTCCTCCTTGTAACCTGAACAGATCACATGACTAACTTCCTGGTCTATTTAAGCCTGCTGCTGGAGCTGCTCATTGCTGGATTATCTCTTCAGTCTCCTGTGTACCTTGACCTTGTCTCCTGATCAGTGCTTATCCGTTGTGACCCGGCTTGCCTTAACCTCGCTTCCTGTTCTCCTGTGTTTGACCCTCGGCCTGCTTCTGGACTCTGCTTCTGCTTCCTGACCACCCGGCTTGACCCTCGGCTTGTACCTGGACCCTGCACGTGTATGACCCCGGCTCGCCCCTGTATATGCTCTGGACTGATCTCCTGTGTTTGACCCCCGGCCTGGCTTCCGATATCTCCGTTCATCTGAATATAACAAGCTCAGTTCTGCCTGCCTCCGCCATCCCTCAGTGGCTGAGCTCATCAGACTGCAAGCAAGCACCTGGCCAACCGTGCTTCTGTGGGCACTGCGCTCCCTGTTCCCAACTCCAGGGGCGCGCTGCACTCAGCCGCAAGGGGAGCCCTCTTAGCATCTCGATCTCCATACTCGTTCCTGACAGAAGGGCAACAAAGCTAATAAAGGGTCTGGAGGATATGAGTTATGAGGAAAGGTTGCGAGCAATGAACTTATTCTCTCTGGAGAAGAGACGCTTGAGAGGGGATATGATTTCAATTTATAAATATCGTACTGCTGACCCCACAATAGGGATAAAACTTTTTTGCGGAAGAGAGTTAAATAAGACATGTGGCCACTCACTAAAATTAGAATAAAAGAGGTTTAACCTTAAACTGCGTAGAGGGTTCTTTACTGTTAAAATGGCAAGGATGTGGAATTCCCTTCCACAGGCAGTGGTCTCAGCGGGGAGCATCGAAAGTTTAAAAAAACTATTAGATAAGCACCTGAACGACCACAACATACAGGGATATACAAGGTAATACTGACATATAATCACACACATAGGTTGGACTTCTGTCTTTTTTCAACCTCACCTACTATGTTACTATGTAGGTCCAAGAACAGAACCTTAGGGGGCCTCGGACAGAGAAAGGAAGAAGAGAGGAGGAAGTAGAATTGTAAGTAACGCTAAAGGTGCGGTTGGATAAGTAGGAAGAGAACCAGCGAAGAGTGCAGTCACGGAGACCAAAGGCGTGGAGTTTTTTGAGGAGGAGGGGGTGGTCAACCGCATCAAAGGCAGCAGAGAGGTCCATGAGTAGGAGTACAGAATTGTGTCCATTGGTTTTGGCCGTTAGTAAATCAATTGTTAGTTTTAGGATAGCCGTTTCTGTGGAGTGTTGAGGACGAAAATCCAGACTGAATGGGATCAAGAAGGCTTATGTGCCTGTTCATATTTTTCCTTCAATGGTAAAGGTCCCCACCTATTAAAGTTGGATATATGAGTTATTCCCTGCTAGGGATGAGCTTTGAGTTCGAATCGAACCCATCTTCGACTTGAACATCGTCTGTTCGCCGAATTTTGAACATTATGGGCCGTTCGCGCCAAATTAGAGTGGTGTGTTACGACCCCATATTCACTGCGGCATCGCAGTGCATTGCTGGCTGATGATTGGCCAAGCATGCACTATGACCCAAATGCTTTGGCCAATCACAGCGCGGAAAAAACGGAGAGCCATAATTGGCCAAAGCCAGGGTGGCTTTGGCCAATTATGTCTCAGGGGGCTTAGTACACGCCCCACACAATATAAGGCCGCCTGCGTGGCGGCCTTGTGTAGTGTGTTGCGGCGGTATTAAAGACAGACAGAGAGAGACAGTGTCATTTAATTTGAGTTAGATAGAGCAGGCAGGCAAGTCAGTTAGCTGCAGTTACAGTGTGTAGAGGATATATATGCATCCTAGGTGTTGTATATATATTTATACACTGTATTCGGTTTAGCTAGATCCGTTCCTGTTATTCTCTTCATAATATACTGACAGGCAGGCAGGTGATTGTGCTAGCTGCAGTATTTTCACTTAGTGTACTGCGTCCTTTGCACAGTGTGCACCTAAAGCTTACCTGAATACAATTGCTGGTGTTCTCATACTAATACAGGCAGGGAGCTGCAGTATTTTGATTTAGTGTCCTTTGCACAGTGTGCACCTTAAGCTTACCTGAATACAATTGCTGGTGTTCTCATACTAATACAGGCAGGGAGCTGCAGTATTTTGATTTAGTGTCCTTTGCACAGTGTGCACCTAAAGCTTACCTGAATACAATTGCTGGTGTTCTCATACTAATACAGGCAGGGAGCTGCAGTATTTTGATTTAGTGTCCTTTGCACAGTGTGCACCTAAAGCTTACCTGAATACAATTGCTGGTGTTCTCATACTAATACAGGCAGGGAGTTGCAGTATTTTGATTTAGTGTCCTTTGCACAGTGTGCACCTAAAGCTTACCTGAATACAATTGCTGGTGTTCTCATACTAATACAGGCAGGGAGCTGCAGTATTTTGATTTAGTGTCCTTTGCACAGTGTACACCTAAAGCTTACCCGAATACAATTGCTGGTGTTCTCATACTAATACAGGCAGGGAGCTGCAGTATTTTGATTTAGTGTCCTTTGCACAGTGTGCACCTAAAGCTTACCTGAATACAATTGCTGGTGTTCTCATACTAATACAGGCAGGGAGCTGCAGTATTTTGATTTAGTGTCCTTTGCACAGTGTGCACCTAAAGCTTACCTGAATACAATTGCTGGTGTTCTCATACTAATACAGGCAGGGAGCTGCAGTATTTTGATTTAGTGTCCTTTGCACAGTGTTCACCTAAAGCTTACCTGAATACAATTGCTGGTGTTCTCATACTAATACAGGCAGGGAGCTGCAGTACTTTGATTTAGTGTCCTTTGCACAGTGTGCACCTAAAGCTTACCTGAATACAATTGCTGGTGTTCTCATACTAATACAGGCAGGGAGCTGCAGTATTTTGATTTAGTGTCCTTTGCACAGTGTGCACCTAAAGCGTACCTGAATACAATTGCTGGTGTTCTCATACTAATACAGGCAGGGAGCTGCAGTATTTTGATTTAGTGTCCTTTTCACAGTGTGCACCTAAAGCTTACCTGAATACAATTGCTGGTGTTCTCATACTAATACAGGCAGGGAGCTGCAGTATTTTGATTTAGTGTCATTTGCACAGTGTGCACCTAAAGCTTACCTGAATACAATTTCTGGTGTTCTTCTGATCCTATTAATACCACAGGCAGGCAGCTGCAGTATTTACAGTTAGTGTACTGTGTCCTTTGCACAGTGTGCACCTAAAGCTACCTGAAGACAATTGCTGGTGTTCTTCTGATCCTATTAATACCACAGGCAGGCAGCTGCAGTATTTACAGTTAGTGTACTGTGTCCTTTGCACAGTGTGCACCTAAAGCTACCTGAAGACAATTGCTGGTGTTCGGATCATATTAATACCACAGGCAGGCAGCTTCAGTATTTACAGTTAGTGTACTGTGTCCTTTGCACAGTGTGCACCTAAAGCTACATGAAGACAATTGCTGGTGTTCTCATAATAATAATACTACAGGCAGGCAGTTGATTCTGCTAGCTGCAGTATAATCAGTATATATATACATGCCAGCTTTGTGCAGCTACATCTCACTGCAGCCCATTAGTATGTCTGGAAGGCCAACAAGGAGAGGCAGACAGTCACAAGCCAATACAAGAGGGCAAGCAGGCTCTGTGTCTAGAGGCAACAGTGCTGGTCGTGGACACGGTGCATCCTCTTCAGCACGTGGCCGCGGGACATGCTTGTCCTTTTTTTGGCAGCTGGCCATGTTGAGCCGCAACATTCCGAAGACTTGGTAGAGTGGATGACCAAGCCATCCTCATCCTCCTCATCCTCTCTCACCCAGGCTCAGGGTACTTTGTCTGGCAAAGCAGCTGCCAACGCGGCCTCTTCCCTCGGCTCAATGGCATCAGTCACTCCTTCCCTAGCCCCACCATGTCCTCCTGAGGAGTACCCCGAACTGTTTGACCACAGTGTTGGGTACATGCTCCAGGAGGATGCCCAGCTCTTTGAAGGCTCCGATGATGGTACCCAGCTAGAGGAAGACAGTAATGTGAGCCTAGAGAGAGGGAGTGCCCAAGAAGGACAGCAATCTGGCAGTCATGTTCCCCCCAGCTGCAGCATACTGCCAGGTTTGCTCCAGTGATGAGGAGGGAGGGAATGATGAGGTCACTGACTCCACGTGGGTGCCTGATAGGAGAGTGGAGGAGGAGGAGGCACATCTCCAACGAGGCAGGATGCCCTTCAGAGGCCAGCTTAAGGGCAGCACACCAAGTTCTTTGGTATGGGCCTTTTTTGAGACGAGTGCATCAGATCGCACCGCTGCTATTTGCAACATATGTCTCAAGCGTATCTCGCATGGCCAAAACATCACGCGCTTGGACACCACATGCTTGACCAGACTTATGTCGACCTGCCATGCAGTTTGTTGGCAAGCGTACCTAAAAGACCCACACCAAAGAACAACGCGGACCTCTCCTTGCTCCTCATCAGCTGGGATCTCCAACCCCACTATACCTTTAGTCCTCTCTGAAACCTGCACTGAGAGGAATGAAGGTGTAGAATTAGGTGTGTCACAGCCAAGTACTTGTGGGCAATCTGCTATCTGTACCAGTGGTGTATTTAGGTTTTGTGCTGCCCTAGGCCTGATTAAACTCATGCACCCCTTAATTTAAATATGACCCATCCCTTCCTGTCAAGGCCACACCCCTTTCTGTTTAAGACCCACCCGGTCATCTCTCAACCATACCCCTTCCTCTTTAGGTCCCAACTTTTCCTCTTAGAGCTCCACCTCTTCCTCTCTGTACATTAAAAGTTGGTTTTCAAGTGCCTACTTGTAAGCTCCTTGAGGACAGGGACTGATATGAATGTACAATGCAGACCTCAAAATTTCAAGTTATGAGCCACTAGCCAGGCCTTAAGAGTTACTCACCACCGCTTGCCCCACCCAACCCCTACCCTGCCCCTAAACATGCTCTTGTAAATTATCTCATGAGACGACACTGTAAGGCCCCTTTCACACGGGGCAGATCCGTTATGATGGACTCCGCTAGCTCAGCGGGGCTTGCACCGTTGATCCCCGCTGAGCAGGCGGATGACAAGTCTGTCTCCGCTCACAGTGCTGAGACGGAACCGTCAGAGCCCCGCTCTCCTCTATGGGGAGATTGGATGTCACCTGGTGTGGTAAAACATGGTGTCACCCACCCCCCCAGTCCCTGAGATCAGTAATGGATAATGGCCGACAGGCCCTCTTACCAGACCCAGCGAAACAGCAGCATTGATCTCTCAGGCTGGATGTTCGCTCACCCTTTGTTGTGTAGCGCTCTCTCTGGTGGTGATGGGCAGAGTGTTGTGCCCTCTCTGGTGGTGCTGGGCGGCATGGCGCTCTCTCTGGTGGTGCTGGGTGGCGTGGCGCTCTCTCTGGTGGTGCTGGGCGGCGTGGCGCTCTCTCTGGTGGTGCTGGGCGGTGTGGCGTTCTCTGGTGGTGCTGGACAGCGTGATGTTCTCTGGTGGTGCTGGGCAGCGTAGCGTTCTCTGGTGGTGCTGGGCAGCGTGGCGTTCTTTGGTGGTGCTGGGCAGCGTGGCGTTCTTTGGTGGTGCTGGGCAGCGTGGCGTTCTCTGGTGGTGCTGGGAAGCGTGGCATTCTCTGGTGGTGCTGGGAAGCGTAGCATTCTCTGTTGGTGCTGGGCAGCGTGGCGTTCTCTGGTGGTGCTGGGCAGCGCAGCGTTCTCTGGTGATGCTGGGCAGCGTGGTGTTCTCTGGTGGTGCTGGGCAGCGTGGCGTTCTCTGGTGGTGCTGGGCAGTGTCGCGTTCTCTGGTGGTGCTGGGAAGCGTGGTGTTCTCTGGTGGTGCTGGGCAGCGTGGCATTCTCTGGTGGTGCTGGGAAGCGTGGCATTCTCTGGTGGTGCTGGGCAGCGTGGAGTTCTCTCTGGCTTCCCCCAGCACAGTCCTTTTGTTTTCCTGTCTCCTGTAACTGGCTGCTCTCACTCCCTCAGCTTGTTCCTGGGATCTCTCTCTCTTCCCCCAGCAGAGTGCATGCTGGGGGGTGTAGTCAGCTCCCTCTGGAGAACAATAGGGCTGGAAATCTTCTGGGACTTCACGTCCCATGATGCTCCCCTAGTCTCTTTTTATTGGCCTCTGCTGTGGCCAATGAGGAGTGGGAAAAATGAGCAGGAAGCTAGGTGGGGAATCTGAAAAGAGCCCTCTCTTTTATCCTGTACGGCTGACAGGAAAAGAGGGGGGTGGGGTGAGCAGGGGAAACCCAACAGCCTGCCTCTCCTCACAGTGCCAGTGCCTGTCTTCAGCCGAGAAATGGCGCGTTGTCGCCGCTTCACAGCTGGGGGGGGGGGGCTCAACAGCACTCGCTACTACAACTGCTTCCTGGAGGGTGTCACCGGGTACATTCCGCCCCCCAGCCCCACAGTGCCGTCACTGCCAGGGGTTCCCCACATCCTCCTCCCTTTCCTCCTCTGGACACAGACGGACCCCGCCCTGGGAGGAGTTTAAAACATGGAAGGATGCCAGTGGACGGTAGGCGGACAATTAAGCTCGGCCTCTGCCCGTTGCATAGCAAGTCACCGGCCGCTCTATGGGGGCGCTAGTCCCTACCCCCACCTGGCCAAGTACGCTCCGTACACTGCCCATAACAAGTGCTGCAAAGCCGCGGACTGTATATATGTGCGGGAGGGGGCTGTGCGAGGCGGGAGGATGGGTCGGGAGGGCTTTTTTCGTGCGGGGGGGCGGCTTTTTTGCCTCCCCCGCAAAGTGCTGCCTAGGCCAAGAAACAGGACTGATCGGTACACCAACGCCAGATTGTATCAGGCAAATTTCCCTGCCCCAGCTGCTGCACCGCCGGAAAAAGTTTGCTCCCAGTCATCCACATGCCCAGCGGTTGAATGCTAGCTTGGCTAAATTGCTAGCACTTCAACTGCTGCCTTTTCAGTTGGTAGACTCTGCCCCCTTCCGTGAGTTTGTGGAATGTACGGTTCCTCAGTGGCAGGTTCCCAAACGCCACTTTTTCTCACGGAAGGCGATTCCGGCTCTCTACCGGCATGTTGAAGGCAAAGTCTTGGCCTCGCTGGACAGGGCGGTCAGCGGTAAGGTGCATATTACTGCTGACTCATGGTCCAGCAGGCATGGACAGGGACGTTACCTATCTTTCACGGCGCATTGGGTTACTCTGCTGGCAGCTGGGAAGGATGCAGGACAAGGTGCAGTAGTGTTGGAGGTTGTTCCGCAACCATGCCTCCAAAATGCTACTACTGGTGATTCTGACACACCTCTCTCCTCCACCCCCTCCTCTTCTTCTTCCTCCATGACCTCTTCCTGTGCTTTGTTCTCGGAACCAGTGGTGCTCCGTAGGCGTTCAAGGGCCTACGCAAGTACGCAGGCAAAAAGATGCCATGCGGTGCTTGAGCTGGTGTGCTTGGGGGACACGAGCCACGCTGGAGCAGAGATTCTGTCAGCTCTGCAGAGACAGGCTCTGAGGTGGTTGACGCCACGCCAGCTTAAGCCAGGAATGGTGGTTTGCGACAATGGCACCAACCTCCTCTCCGCCCTCCGACAGGGACACCTGACCCATGTGCCCTGTTTGGCTCACGTCCTTAACTTGGTGGTGTAGTGGTTCTTGGGCAGGTACCCGGGCTTACAGGAGGTCCTGAGGCAGGCCAGGAAACTCTGTGTGCATTTCCGCCGGTCATATAATGCCAGTGCTCGGCTGGCTGACCTCCAAAAGGAATACAACCTGCCCAAGAACAGCCTAATGTGTGACATGCCCACTAGGTGGAACTCAACATTGGCAGTGCTGCAGCGGCTGCACACGCAGCAGAGGGCCATCAATGAGTATCTGTGCCAATATGGCACCAGGACAGGGTCAGGGGAGCTTGTTTTTTTTTGCCACGCCAGTGGGTCGTGATCAGGAATGCATGCACTGTCCTGGCACCATTTCAGGAGGCCACGAGGATGGTGTGCAGTGACAGTGCATGCATCAGTGACACTGTCCCTCTTGTCCACCTGTTGGAGCACATGCTGCGTGGAATAATGGACAGGGCACTTAAGGCAGAACAGAGGGAGGAAGAGGAGGACTTCCTTACCTCTCAAGGCCCCCTTTATTCAGACAGTGTTCCTGCTGGCCCGCCTATCACACAGGAAGAGGAGGAGGAGGAGGAGGATTGTGTCAGCATAGAGGTGGAGCCTAGCACTCAGCATCAGCAGCAGTCTTCAAGGGATCAATTACAGTCCCAACAAACCCATGGACTTGTATGTGTCTGGGAGGAGGTGGCTGCGGATCATGTGGTCCTGAGTGATCCAGAGGACTGCGGACTGAATGCCTCAGCAAAACTACGCTGCATGGCCTCCCTGATCCAGCAAAGCCTGCGGAAGGATCCTTGTATTCGTGCTATCAAGGAGAGGGATCATTACTGGCTGGCAACCCTCCTTGATCCACGTTACAAGGGTAAGGTTGCGGACCTTATCTTGCCTTCACTGAGGGAGCAGAGGATGAAACATCTTCGGGAGGCCTTGTAGAAAGGTCTGTGCAACGTGTTCCCAGAGACTGGGAGGTTACAAATTCCTGGTCCTGGACAACGTGTTGCTGAGACATCGGTCAGTCAAAGAAGGAGTGGTGGAGAAGGTGGCCGTCTGACCGATGCGTTCAGACAATTTTTTAGTCCGCAGCCCCAAGGTATGATCAGTTCCAGCAACCATCGCCAGCGTCTGGTTTACATGGTGCAGGAATACCTAGGGCAAGATCAGACTTGGACACCTTTCCCACCGAAAATCCTCTGAGTTACTGGGTCTTGAGGATGGATCACTGGCCAGAGCTTGCACAGTATGCAATTGAGCTACTAGCCTGTCCTGCATCCAGCGTTCTTTCGGAACGCACATTCAGTGCTGCTGGAGGCTTTGTAACCGATCACAGGGTGCGCCTGTCCATCGACTCGGTCGATCGACTGACCTTCATAAAAATTAATCAGTCTTGGATCACCACCAGCTACCAAGCACCTGATGCTGATGTAACCGAATATTTTTTTTTGAAATGTCAGATCCCTTCAACACTTCCTATGCTGATGCTGAGTGACTATCCTGTTATGCTGAGTGACTATCCTCTTCCTCCTCAATGATCATGCTGATAGCCTGTAAGAACATTTTTGGTTCTGGGCGCCGCCACCAGTGGCTAAGGCCAAAATTTTCAGCCCCTGTTTAACAGGGGCGTGTAATTACAATTTTTGATGCAATACTTTGCAGCAGGGCTCATTCCCGCGCTCCAACTAGAGTATCTGTGAGGGGGTTGCAGTGTTGTGGCACCAGCACCAGTGGCTAAGGCCCAATTTTTCAGCCCCTGTTTAACAGGGGCGTGTAATTAAAATTTTTGATGCAATACTTTAGTTGGAGCGCAGGAATGAGCTCTGCTGCAGAGTATCTGTGAGGGGTTGCAGTGTTGTGGCACCAGCACCAGTGCCTAAGGCCCAATTTTTCAGCCCCAGTTTAACAGGGGCGTGTAATTACAATTTTTGATGCAATACTTTGCATCAGGGCTCATTCCTGCGCTCCAACTAGAGTATCTGTGAGGGGTTGCAGTGTTGTGGCACCAGTGGCTAAGGCCCAATTTTTCTGCCCCTGTTCCACAGGGACATGTAATTACAATTCTTGATCTAATATTTCACAGCAGGGCCCATTCCTGCGCCCACCAACAGTAACTGTGAGGACTTACAGTGTTGTGGCAACACCACCACCACCACCACCACCAAAGGCCCAATTTTTCTGCCCCTGTTCAACAGGTGCATGTAATTACAATTCTTGATATAATATTTCACAGCAGGGCCTGTTCCAGCGCCCACCAAGAGAAACTGTGAGGACTTACGGTGTTGTGGCACCAGCACCACCACCACCACCACCACCGCCAAAGGCCCAATTTTCCTACCACTGTTCAACAATGGCATGTAATTATAATTCTTGATATAATAGTTCACAGCAGGGCGTTCCAGCGCCCACCAAGAGAAACTGTGAGGGCTTACAGTGTTGTGGCAACACCAACACCTAAGGCCCAAATTTCTGCAGAGTATATAGGGCAGGCCCCTACTTTCAAACATCCAACTTACAAACGACACCTACTTGCAAACGGAAGGAGACAACAGGAAGTGAGAGGAAATCTACCCCTAGGAAGGGAAATTCTCTCCTGTAAGAGTTACTATGGGAGAAATGTGTCTCCTCTCCACTTATGCTTTATCACCAATCCTTGTTTCACTAAAAACCCAACATTTTCAAAAAACATTGTCATTGGGACAGAAAGTGAGGTGAAATCTTCTGAAGAGGTGCAGAGACAGCAAAACAAATGTTACAGGGGTGATAACCTTTCCCTATGTTTTCCAAAAAGCTTAAACATTTATTTTTTGTCTGGAGGCGCTACACTTTAAAAATGTAGCAGTTCAAAATTACAAACAGATTCTACTTAAAAACAAACCTACAGTCACTGTCTTGTTTGCGCCGCCTGTATACTGCTGTTCAGAGTATATAGGGCCTGGGGGCCCCACGCCTTTCCTTTTTTTAATTTGGGTGCGGGGTTCCCCTTAATATCCATACAAGACCCAAAGAGGCTGGTGTAACGGCACCCCAAGTATGAAAGGGGTTAACGCCGTTTAGGATATTCCCTCAGTCTGGACAAACATCCACTGCCGATCCTCCACAGTCAGGCGACCGCTTCCCATAGGATTAATCCTTCCAAACATACGAGACAAACGCTCTGTGTTGAAGTTCCAAAACAGGGAATGCATTTATTACAAGCACATGGTAACACATTTCTCTTCAAAACCCTTCCCTCCCATCCTTGGGGAACAGGGCGGGTTAAACTGTCCAATGACAATGGTCATACAGGTCAGGTGTGTTCAAACTTCTCTTTCAGTAAACAGTCTTAGCAGGAGGGGTGATTCCCCCCCTCCTCACAGAAAGACACTTAAACATCCCATAATAGGCAGCCAGACAGTCTACCAGCTCCAATCCACATCATCACAGACTTAATTACCACAAGCCACAATAGACAATAGAATGCAATCACACCCCATCACAGCAAATATTACACAACAGCCAACACCCAATATACACCCAATATATACGATGTATATACAGCATTGAATCTGATTAGCACAGATCATAGTGGGGTTCTCAATCACCCTGTGCCCAAAGTGACCCCTGTCACAACTGGTAATGGGCTGGGGGGGCGGTACCCATGCCATTTTTCTCAATGATTTTCATCCATATTTCCAGGACCAGACATTACATTAAAGCCGCAAGCAGTTTTAAATGACTTTTTTTCCTTTAGAAATGTAATTTTGTGCAGGGACAGTTCTAGCCACAGGAAACACGTGCCACTTCACAGGCATACTATAGACACCCCCAGCCCAAAGGTACGATATTTATGGGAATATTTCACTTTTTTTTTCTTCACTTTAAGCATCATTAAAATCACTGCTCCCGAAAAATCTGCGTTTTTTAAAACTTTTTTTTGCATTGATACATGTCCCCTGGGGCAGGACCCCGGTCCCAAAACCGTTTTTAGGACAATAACTTGCATATTAGCCTTTAAAATTAGCACTTTTGATTCCGAACATTCGAGTCCCATAGACTTTAACGGGGTTCTAAAGTTCGCGCAAACTTTCGGTCCGTTCGCAGGTTCTGGTGCGAACCGAACCGGGGGGTGTTCGGCTCATTCCTACTCCCTGCCGTAGAATACTTACCTTATCCACATCAACAGTAAAGATGCTAGGAGTTCACTGCCCTGTGATGGGACTGAGTTCTGATTTTGTTTTTTATTTGGTTAAAGTAAATTCTGCCTTAATACAGTAGATGGCAGTATTGCAAAGCTTCTGATCATCGCTGATCCTAGCAGAGGAATTAATAATGTACATAGACTGAGGCAGGTCAGATCTTACTGCATTTGACATGTGGAAATTACCCCTACACAAGGCACATAGGAAGCGATTTTAATGATACTGAAAACTGTTCAATACAAGATCCATTTTGCAATGACATTATTATTATTATTATTGTTTTACAGTAACAGGACGGTTTGTGCAGAGCTTTACAGAATAAAGGGAGACAGTACACTTATAATACAATATATATTTTCGTTTTTTTAAGGATTTGTATCACACACAAAATAAAAATAAAAAGGACAACTGGTAACCACATATTAAAACATAGCAACCCTTTCCATGCACCATCCCTCTACCATTCCCAATACTTTGGGCCCTCAGGGCCAGATTTATACTTTGTGTCCCCCATGAGACCAATAGTCTTGTGTCACCCCACCGTCCTACCCCAGTAGACTGGTTAGCCTTAGTATCACACTAAAGCTGGACAACATATGCGGTTAGATTTTAGTTTGAACATTCGCAGAAAATTGTTCCTCAGAACATTTCATTTTGCCATCATTGTGCCAGCTAATTTCATTCCAAAGCCCTTCAAATTTTGTCCAGACCTTCTTGAATGGGCTTTAGTGGGAATCAATTACAGATGTGGTGCACACAACTTCCATAGAGTCATCTTCATCTGGATGAGAAACTGCACTGCAAAGTCTGCCCCTGCTGCACACTGAATCCTATGTAGAACTCAAGCACTGCCACTCGGCACACCATAGCTAAAACTTCGAAAATTGAGCGTACGTTCAAGAACCGAAAATTCTACTGGTGTATGACCAGCTTTAGTCTGCCACTGACACGCCCTTGTCAGGGGCGGCCCATTCATTAGCGCCGCCCCCTCTCTCCAGTCCACCCCCCATATGCAATGGATAGATTCATGCATAGCATGAATCTATCCATGGCCGCAACAGCCACCCAATATTCATGCATCCGGCCCCTTTCAGGGCACCGGGTGCATGAATTACATATTCATCTGGATAAGAAACTGCACTACAAAGTCTGTCCCTGCTTCACACTGGATCCTATGTAGAACTCAAGGACTACCATTGAACAGGCCATAGCTAAAACTTAGATTTAATCGAACACACGAGAAATGAAAATTCTACTGGTGTATGGCTAGCTTTAGACTCCCACTGACACACCCTCGGGCTTCAGTGGGAATCATTTACAGATGTGGTGCATACAACTTCCATAGAGTCATAATTATCTGGATGAGAAACCGCTCTGCAAAATCAGCTGGATCCTATGTATAACTCAAGGACTGCCACTCAGCAGTCTATAGATAAAACTTAGATTTAAACGAACACACGAGAAATTAAAATTATACTGGTGTATGGCTAGCTTGAGGCTGGGTTCACACTTGTGTGTTGCGTTTTTGAGCTCGGAGTCTTTGCCAAGTTCGCAATCAGTCGTTCAGCGGTTCCTTTGCGTTTTTAGCTGCGGACTTGCCGACCTAGAAGTCTCGCCGCTGTTATCATGAGGGGGAACACCACGCCAAATTTTTAATAAAAAACCGGCATGGGTTCCCCTCCAGGAGCATACCAGGCCCTTAGGTCTGGTATGGACTTTAACGGGAACCCCTACGCCAAAAAAAAAACGGCGTGGGGGTCCCCTCAAAATCCATAGCAGACCCTTATCCGAGCACGCAGCCCGGCCGGTCAGGAAATGGGGTGGGGACGAGCGAGCGCCCCCCCTCCTGAACGGTACCAGACCGCATGCCCTCAACATGGGGGGTGGGTGCTTTGGGGCAGGGGGGTGCCCTGCTGCCCCCCACCCCAAAGCACCCTGCCCCCATGTTGATGAGGACAGGGCCTCTTCCGGACAATCCTGGGCGTTGGTTGTCAGGGTATGCGGGCGGGGGGCTTATCGGAATCCGGGAGCCCCTTTTAATAAGGGGGCCCCCAGATCCTGGCCCCCCACCCTATGTGAATGAGTATGGGGTACATCGTACCCCTACCCATTCACCTGGTGGAAAAAAAATGTAAATAAAAACACTACACAGGTTTTTAAAGTAATTTATTAGTCAGCTCCGGGGGTCTTCTTCCGACTTTGGGGGTCTTCTTCCGACTTCGGGGGTCTTCTTCTAACTTCTGGGGGTCTCTTCCAACTTCGGGGGTCTCCGGTGTCATCTCCGCGCTCTCCGGTTCTTCTCTCTCTCTCCAGTTCTTTCTTCCTTCTGCCGGGCCTCCGCTATCTTCTTCCAGCTCTTTTGCTAGCGGGGGCCCTAGCAAAAGAGCTGGAAGAAGATAGCGGAGGCCTGGCAGAAGGAAGAAAGAACCGGAGAGCGAGAGAAGAACCGGAGAGCGCGGAGACGACACCGGAGACTGCCGAAGTCGGAAGAGACCCCCGAAGTTGGAAGAAGACCCCCGAAGTCAGAAGAAGACCCCCGGAGCTGCCTAATAAATTACTTTAAAAACCTGTGTAGTGTTTTTATTGACATTTTTTTCCCACCAGGTGAATGGGTAGGGGTACGATGTACCCCATACTCATTCACATAAGGTGGGGGGCCGGGATCTGGGGGCCCCCTTATTAAAGGGGGCTCCCGGACTCCGATAAGCCCCCCGCCCGCATACCCCGACAACCAACGGCCAGGATTGTCGGGAAGAGGCCCTGTCCTCATCAACATGGGGGCAGGGTGGTTTGGGGTGGGGGGCAGCAGGGTGCTCCCCTGACCCAAAGCACCCACCCCCCCATGTTGAGGGCATGCGGCCTGGCACGGTTCAGGAGGGGGGGGCGCTCGCTCGTCCCCACCCCCTTCCTGACCGGCCGGGCTTCGTGCTCGGATAAGGGTCTGCTATGGATTTTGGGGGTTCCCGTTAAAGTCCATACCAGACCTAAGGGCCTGGTATGCTCCTGGAGGGGAACCCATGCCGGTTTTTTATTTAAAATTTGGCGTTGAGTTCCCCCTCAAGATTCCTGTTCAGAACGCAACACATGTGCGAATCAGATGCGTACCCATAGAACATAATGGGCCTGAATTTGCACCTGAGCCGCACCGCAATGCCTAGAGAACGCACTAGTTTTTTCGGAAATGCGCAGTGCGAATGCATCGCACATATGTGAACCAGCCTCATTGAAATCAATGTATTTTATAATGTTATGCGAATTGGATGCGGCGTAAGCCGCAACCAATTTGCATAAGTGTGAACCCGGCCTTAGACTCCCACTGACACACCCTTGGGCTTCAGTGGGAATCATTTATAGATGTGGTGCATACAACTTCCATAAAGTCATATTCATCTAGATGAGAAAGAGTAAAGTCCATCCCTGCTGCACACTGGATCCTATGTAGAACTTAAGGACTGTCACGCAGCAAAAGCCATAGCTAAAACTGAACGAGCGTTCCGAAAACAAAAATTCTACTGGTGTATGGGCAGCTTAACAAGACCAGACATCATAGTCACATGGAGGCAAGGGTTGGAAAGCCATTAGCACACCTAGAACTTAGAACTAAATGCGTATTACAAACTGTCACCTCAGTCTGCTAGGAGTTTGGTTTTAGGAGTATGGACATTAAAGTGGTTGTAAACCTCAGACATGAAAAATCAACAAAGCATATCCCTCTATAATGTGTACTTGTCCCAATCCAGAGCACTAAGTGTTATTTCTGTCTGCTGCTTCATTCCTCTGCTATCAGCATGAATCACTTCTGACAAATTTTCCTGACACCAAGAGAAAAATGTTGACAGGGGAGGGATCTCCAACAGATTGACAGCCTCAGCTCTGTTCCTGTGTGCTGTGTGAGGGCGGGGTGTGTGTCCCTTCCCTCCAATCAACTCTCAGAGGTCTCCTCACTTAGCTCTGCAATGTGTAATTTCAGCTCTCCACCACCTTTTTTCTGACAGCTCAGACATGCTTTATAATTGTTGTAGTTTTAACGGATGTAGAGGAGAATGCTGCAGATAAACAGGTACAAGGATTTGTTTCATCTCTATGTATACAACCACTTTAAGGGGCTATTCAGACCTTGGTGTCCCGGTGTGCTGGGCAACGCTGTATCCTGGGCTAGGCCAACAAAGCCCAGGCCTAGGGCAGCACTTTGCAGGGGGGCAGCACGGAAAGAGCCCCCGCCGGCTTGTGCTACACTGTTAGTGTAACGCAAGCTGCTTATAACTTTGACTGTCCTATCATCCTGGACCACAAACCTTCCTCACTGTGCTACATGTTTTCTGCTGCACCATTGGCATTGTTATATCTTCTTAGTCCTCTCCATAAAATTATCAGAAATTTGTGCTTAAAAGTAGAACTATAGGCAACACTTTTTTTTTTTTTTCATTTTGGATAGAGTAAGGGAGGGTTATAGCCCCTGTCAGTTTTTTTTTACCATCCCTGTCTCATTGCAGAGATTTCCCTTCACTTCCTGCCCCATAGCCAAACAGGAAGGGAGAGGAAATCTATGCCAATTAAGGGAATCCAATGCCCCCCAGGCCCTAAGAACTAGCGTCCCCAATTTCAGGGCGGGTCTTAAACAGAAAGAGGTGTGGCCTTGACAGGAAGGGGTGGGTCATATTTAAATTAGGGGGTGCATGAATTTAGTAAGGCCTAGGGCAGCACAAAACCTAAATACACTACTGGTGCTGGGTTAATGCAACACACCGCAGTGGAAAAGTTGGTTTTAGCTGCTAGTGGATGAACTACAACTACACAGTATGCTATTATGGTGGCCATACACGCTTCTTTTCCGATTGATCTCTCCCAATAACTGCGATCAATATATATAGTTGACAACTCTTTCAATCAATAAGTCAACACAGAATTTGATTTTGATTGATAGTTGGAAGATACAGTTGTAAGGTATTGATGGCATCTCTGTTTCAACCATGCAATATCATGTTATGATCGAAATACGATCAATTAACATAAAGCACATAAACAAAGAATTGCAGTACTGGCAATCAATGCAACCTGAATGGTCAGTTTATTCCCTAGCTCAGTTTGACCAAATTCAATCTAAATTGAGTCAAAAGCTGGATACACACTATACAATTTTCTGTAGATTTTTTTCCTTCAGATTTACCAAAAATATATAATATGAGGTCAAATCTTAAAAGTTTCAATTTCTATGCAATCAGGCAGGCCCTTACACTACATGGTTTTGGTAAATCTAAAGGAAATCAGACAACAAATGTTGTATAGTGTGTATGGGGTCTAAATCGATCAGACGATAGACCTATTTGATTATTTGACAATTAATTTGTTTAATTGAATTGCACAACAATTAATAAAAAAATCGAAGCGGCCACCCTAAGGGCTCTTTCACACAGGCAGTAATAATAGGAGGTTGAGCTGCAGTTTTACTGCCCTGTTAAATTCTACTATTGCAGCTGGATAGTGCTCAACACATGCAATGCTATGCTTCGCTGCTGCAGCAATTTTAACTTGGCTTGTAGAGTTTGACAGGCGCCATTACTGGTTGTCCTACCACTCATGGGATTTGATTTACTAAAGGCAAGCAGACCGTGCACTTTGCAAGGGTAGTTGCTGAAGAGGAAATGAGGTAAAGAAGTAAATGAGGTAAAGCTTCACTTTACAATAAATACCCAATCACATGCAAAGAAAAAAATGCTTGCACATGATTGGATGATGGAAGTCAGCAGCGCTCCCCCTCATTTACTAAGCTCTGGAGCAACTGCACTTTGCAAAGTGCACAGTCTATTTGCCCTTCGTAAATCAACCCCCACTGAGTCACTGCGATCGAATGTTGGCTGTGCAGAAATCTGGCCATGCTAGCCCTCATTGGTTGTGGTATGCCATGACATTATAGTACACTGCACGTCACTATTTTGCAATAAGATGGTCAGACATTAGGGGGTATATTTTTATAAACATTCATTGCACGAATGTCAGAAGCATTAGTGCAAGCTGAATGAAAGATCACCATATTTTTATAAGAGTAATTCCTGTAGGGTTGCCACCTTTTCTTCAAGCCAGACCCGAACACTTTAGCGGCCTGGGACATCTTTGGATGCCCCCACGGAGAGTAGTAATGCGGTACGTATTGCGTACCACAGCGAAAAGTGGGTGTGGCCAAATCGATCTTGCTGACATCATCGCCCTGCCCGCCCCTCCCCAGTGATGCCAAACCTGCCCCCAGACAGCCGCCACCGCTCCTGGACAGCAACAGATTTGTGTGTGACTATTGTGGTTACTTGGGGAGGCCACAGCTACTGTAGGTCTGATAAATGTGTCCGGGTTTCAGTCCGCCTAAAACCCGGACACATGATTCAAAACCCGGACTGTCCGGTGAATCCCGAACAAATGGCAACCCTAAATTCCTGTATCATTGGATCTTTCTAGTGGCAAAAATGTGGTATTAGTTTCCTCATTCAGGCATGTCATAAAATGGTACCACATTCTGGCCACTAGATGGAGCTGAAGATACAGGCATTAATCTCTTAGAAAAAATACAGTGACATTTCATTCAGCTTGCATGAATGCTTCTGACATTCATGCAATGAATTAGACCCCTTGGTGTATTAATGAATGTCAAATAAGCAACAAAGCAAGAGTGCAATGGATGGTGCCTATCTCTTCATTTATTAAGATAAAAAATTTAAATGTAATATATATATATATAAAAAATAAATAAAATGAATGAATAAATTAAGTGATCTGCTTAGCCCAGTGCACTTTTTGTTGCCTATGTTATATATATATATATATATATATATATATATATATATATATATATATATTCTTGAAATTTTTTTCCAAGAGTTTTCAAGGATCAGCAAGATCACCAGCCTGCTGTTCAGATCTTCTGGTTCACATAAGTGACCCTTGTGAGCACATCCTGGTGTGCGTCTGTACTCAATTACAGGATGTCACTTACACATGTAGTAGAAGAGTCAAAACATAGCTAACCCCACTAAACCACCCTTGCTGGGTTCAGTAAAACCTTTCCAGGCAGGTATCAGTCTTAGAATGGACTGAAATATAACTGAAAGTCTAGGATGAGAGAAGTCTGTAACAAAGAGGGGGGGGGGGGGTGAATGGAAGATAATATAGATGTCATGTCCAGATTTTGTAGAAGTACAGTTATGCCGTGTACACACGATCGGTTTTACCAATGAAAACAGTCCAATGGACTTTTTTCATCGGACAAACCGATCGTGTATGGGCCCCCATTGGTCTTTTTTCCATCGGTGATTAAAAATAGAACATGTTTTAAATTTATCCGATGGAAAAAAAAACTATAGCAAATTCCGATCGTCTGTGTGGAACTCCATCGGAGAAAAAAACACCGGTGAAAAAAGTCGACGCATGCTCAGAAGCATTGAACTTAATTTTTCTCGGCTCGTCGGAGTGTTTTACGTCGCGGCGTTTGGGACGGTCGGATTTTTGACTGATGGTGTGTGGGCAAGACTGATGGAAGTCAGCTTCATCGGATTTTATTCCATCGGAAATCCGATCGTGTGTACAGGGCTTTATACATTTTTCTAACATACGTGTTAACAATATTTTGATTTTGACTTAGAAAAAAATATTTAAATTTCTTAGTCCTTCTCATTCCTTCACTTCCTATTTTCCATTCCACTATCCCCCGAAGTGAGCCTCAATCAATTTGGCTTATTATAAGTAATTATAACGGAATGACATGTAATTTGCTCAATATCCAAAATACAGGTAGTTGCCATGTTAAAATAATAAAATACTTGTTTTTACCTTTTGCATCCTTTGTTGCATTCTGGTACTGTTGATCTCCTGCAACCCTTTGCAGCCATGTCCTGTCTACATGCACTCCAGTGATGGCTTCATTGTGTTTCCCTGGGTGGGTATCCTGATGGTGGCAATGATGGATCTCAATATCTTTAAACAGTTGCCATGTTAACCACTTGCCTACCTGGCACTTTCACCCCTCTCCTGCCCAGACCGATTTTCAGCTTTCAGCGCTGTCACACTTTGAATGACAATTGCGCGGTCATGCAACACAGTTTTTCTTAGTTTCTGTAATAAAATTTTGTAAATAAGTAATTTTTCTCCTTCATTGATGTGCGCTGATGAAGCTACACTGATGAGGAGGCATTGATGAGGAGGCACTGATGAGGAGGCGCCGATGAGGCGGCACTGATGAGGCTGCACTGATGGGTACTGATAGGCTGCACTGAGTGGATTGCCACTTATTGTCTCTCCTCCCCTCACGTGCTGTCAGTGTAAGAAGAGGAATGCCGATAACAGGATAACAATTATTTTAGTAAATATAAACTGCTAAATGCCTTTTCTCTTAAGCAGTATATAGCAGTCTTGTGACTTCTATCAGTGTCTGGGTAAAGCTTGTAGGAAGAGTTTTCATTCTCCTCTGACTGTCCTATGCGGCTGCATGACCCCTGACCTTCTGGACAGTTCTAATTGGCCCTGTGCTGATCACATGCACCCCCCCCCCCAAAAAAAAAACCTCTCTAGCAAAACACACAAAACTGAGCATGTGCAGAGTGCATCCAGGGCTCTGTTCTATCAGCAGATGGTAAAAGAAGGGGAGGATTAGAGAAGACAGGATTAAACAGCATTTTTACACAATGTAGAGGATTAACCCCTTAGGGTCCACAGTGAGTATAACAAGCATGCTTTACTGCATATACAGACTGTTGTGGGTTTAGTAACGCTGCCCTACACGCGACGCACGTGAATGTATGGGGTCTTAACCACTTGCTTACTGGGCACTTAAACCCCCTTCGTACCCAGACCAATTTTCAGCTTTCAGCGCTAACGCACTTTGAATTAGGCCTCATGCCCACGGACGTTTTTACAGCTGCGTTTTTTACAGCTTAAAAACGCCTGTCCATGTTATTGTATAATTTTTATTTATTTTTTCGAAAAAAAACCCAAAAAAAACGTCAGAGCTAAAAAACGCGATCGCTGCGTTTTTGCGTGTTTTTTGACGCTTCGCGTTTTTTTTTTGCCTAACGCCGACGCTGAGGAACGCACTGGTCCTGGGTTTTTTTTACAGCTTAAAAACGTCTATGCTATTTGCAGCTCAAAAACGTCTAGGTGGGCATGAAGCTATAGACTAACATGGACAGGTGTTTTTAAGCTGTAAAAAACACTCAAAAACGCGGCTGTAAAAACGTCCGTGGACATGAGGCCTAACAATTGAGTGGTCATACAACGCTGTACCCAAATGATATTTTTATAATTTTTTTCCCACAAATAGAGATTTCTTATGGTGGTATTTGATCACCTCTGCGGTTTTTATTTTCTGCGCTATAAACAAAAAAAGACAGAAAATTTTGAAAAAAACACAATATTTTTTTACTTTTTGCTATAATAATATCCCAATTTGTTTTTTAAAAAAACTTTTTTTTTCTCAGTTTAGGCCGATACGTATTCTTCTACATATTTTTGGTAAATAAAATTGCAATAAGCGTATAGTGATTGGTTTGCGCAAAAGTTATAGCGCCTACAAAATAGAGGATAGATTTATGACATTTTTATTATATTTTTTTTTTTTTACTAGTAATGGCGGTTATCTGCGATTTTTGTCAGGCCTGCGATATTGCGGCGGACATATCGGACACTTTTGACACTATTTTGGGACCATTCACATTTATACAGCGAACAGTGCTATAAATATGCATTATACATCGCGGCCGCCAGGCACGCGCATCGGCAACACGTGACACGGCGGGCACAGCTGTTCCCCGCCGCGCGGCACGCAGCGGGAATGAAAACAGTAGGTCGTCCAGGGACATCCACCCGGCACTTGAGAGCCGCGCTGCAGACGTCTTTCGTCTATAGCGCGGGTCTCAAGTGGTTAATGAAAGCTACAGATTAAAAAATGTGGAAATCACTTTTTTAAATGACATGGACATTGTAAAGCCTAAAAGATCCAAGGACCGTAGATTTCTGTTAATACCGGACCACTGGAATGCCTGAAATCTATTAGAAGACAAGGCAAGACAGAAATATCAGTTTTGGACAGGGTTGACCTTTAACCACCTTTCCAACAAATGTTTATTCTGGGGCACGAGTCAAACAACTTATTTATTAGCTACCTGGTTTCCTTGTGCTTGTTTTTTTTTATCTTGAAATTAATAATTCTTTTTGTTTAGGAGAAACTGTGGACACACAAAGGACTCTGCAGTGTTGAATGTTGCTAGGATATTTTCTCTCCAGGTTGGATGTACTCCGTTCATAAGAATTGCACAAATCAGTAATATTCTGCATTATGGCCACTAGGTGGTGCTGACGATGATAGGAAATAAGTATTTATTTTCTATGATCACCAACACCATCTAGTGGCCGCCATGATGCTGTATCTTCCTGATTCCCATTATTCTTATGAATGACAATCACATCTGACCTGGAGAGAAAATAGACCAGTAACATTTGATTTTGCCAACATTTGCACAAAACAAATATACATGCAGCTTCACAGGATGAATAGCCCTTTAGATAGATCTTTTTTTTATTAATACGCTAGAAAAAAAATCTATCTATCTATCTACAGCAGTGTTTCTCAACTCCAGTCCTCAAGGCGCCCCAACAGGTCATGTTTTCAGGCTTTCCATTATTTTGCACAGGTCATTTGATCAGTTTCACTGCCTTGGTAATTACCACAGCCGTTTCTTACTGAGGGAAATCCTGAAAACATGACGTGTTGGTGCGCCTTGAGGACTGGAGTTGAGAAGCACTGATCTACAGTATATATATATATATATATATATATATATATACAGAGAGGTGCACCACAATGCACGCCATGTGCCTTATTGTACTATTGTACACTTTAGTTTGAATGCAATGCCCACTGCTGTACTAGCGCACTGGTGTGACATTCAACCACGTGCGTTAGTAACATTTTTCTGCACATTTCTGTGATGTACCTGTGTGAATGGGCTCTAAGTGAAATAAATTACAATGTATTTATGGAAGAAGCCTGCAAACACTGTTTTCAGGCTTCACTCACACAATACAGGACCCAGCTCTAAAAATTATTTGCCTTACAAAAACCCACAAGGTGGACAGGGTGGGCAGGGAAAGGACAAGTTTGCTATGCAGAGCACCAAATTTAGACATTCTGCATAACAATTAGGCTGGATTCACACCCATGCATTTTTAGTGCTTTTTGCAGATTTGCACTACAGTCCATTTAACATGGTTTCCTATGGAACACGTTCTGATGTGCAAACCTGCAAAAAGCACTAAAAATGCATAGGTGTGAATCCAGTCTCATGGACTTTTCTAGGGCTGCACCGATACCGATACTGGATACTCATGGAAATGCTCTGATACCTGAAACTGATGCTTTCAGGCTTGGTTCTTTCAGCTGTCAGCAGGCCGCCGCGTCCTTAACAACAGATGACTCATTCAGCTGTCAGTGACAGCTGAAGTGTAAACAAAGTTCCATTTGGAGCTGTCAAAAAAAAAGCAGCCAGGCAATGTTTAGCAACAATATTGCTCAGCCAAAGATAAAAAGAAACATTGTTTCTCTTTTGTATTTTTCTGTTTCTTCATCTACAGATCAAAGGGATGAACTTCGATCTGCAGATGTAGTCAGTTTAAAGCAACCTGTCAGGTAAAAAATAATGTTGTTTTTTTTTATAAAATGTAACTCTGTTTTAACCCCTAATTAACCTTTCATTTACACTAATCAGCCTTAATTAGCTCCTTATTCTCCTTCTCCATTTAATTATTATTTTCCTGCTGATTTATTGCCTTTGTTCACTTCTATTTTAAAAACTATTAATAATTAAAACTTATTTTTTTGTTTGCTTTGTTCGTTAATATTTTTACACCTTTAACATGCCTATTTAACATGATATTGCGCATTGAAAAAAGCGCAAAATAAAAAAAAAAAAAGATTTTTCAATGCTTTGTACCATTGCTGACAGCTGAAGTGTAAACAAAACAGTTGCAGTAGGTATCGGTAATTGGTATCGGCGAGTACTAAAAAAAAGTATCGGTACTCGTACTCTTTGTAAAAAAAATTGGTATCGGTGCATCCCTAGAATTTTCTGCCCTTTTGTTCTCACTACCCAGTGCATTTTATTGGTTCTTTAACAATCTATTGGTCCAGACAGCGCAGCAATCTTATTATCTTACTATACCCTTTGTGCTTGTCAAATGTATTTGCAAACCCAGATATTATCTTGTAAAAGTCGCAGTGACATCATCACTGTGCTGTACATATCCAGTGCAGAGAGCAGAGCTGTGGGAGGGACCCAACAGGCTCCACCTACTACAGGCTGCTGTAGACAACTACAGGAGGGGGCGGAGACGAGACCAGTCACCCTGCACAGGAGAGAGAGCAGCAGTGAGCGGTCTTTATTACAGGAAGTCTCACACTGGATTACTGCACAGATCTGGAAGAAATACACGAAGCACACCAAGATTTAAGTAAAAATATACATGTCTCTTGTATTTCGATAATATTCTCTTATCCCTGAGTCCAGCTTTAAGCCCGGATATGTGGCAGTCCATTTCGGATTACACAATCTACACTTGCCAGATTCATCTTGAATATAATCAGAGGCCATTGTGTTGCTAGCAAGCCTTTGAGATCAAAGTAGGCTAAAATTGGTCTGAATCTCTAGGTTTTTAACAGCTTTTATGCATTTTCTTGCAGCTTGACTGCAATTCCCAGTAACCTAATTGGCTTAGTTCTCATTAACATTCGATCCTGAAACAAAAAAAGGCGCCCAGGTCCCATTTCAAACAGATTTCCCATAAATGAGACAAGATCATGTTATTTTATCGTAAGTATTTTCTTATATTTGTAAGTGGCAGGTCTTTAAAGATGTAGCAAGGAGTATTGCAAGAAACTAAGATGGCTCCGACGCGGCAGGTAAGAACATATGTCGTACGTGGCTATGACTTTGGCCTTGTGTTCTTTTAAACAAAACCACGTCCGCTGTCATTTTGTCCTATCCAAGGTCACGCCACCTTCTATTATCCCAGACAAAAACCTTTAAATTGCAAGCTGTTTCATTTAGGAGCTCTCAGTCCATGGAAATATATCTATGTATTGCTCTGAATACATTGTCAGGGCTATATATAGCATAAAAGTAATTTCAGCTTCGGAGTCATTCAGTAATATATGACTACCTCAAGGCGAGGGGGGATAAAAACAACAGCTGTAAAACACAGCAAGGACCCAAAAGTATTGTGACCACATGTAATACCATATACTCTTGTTACCCTTTTAGCATACTCATAACAAAATACAACATGAACTATTTACATCGCTAGTGTATTCACCAACCACGCATACAGAAATACAAGAAACCGTAATAGTTGGATCCTGGAGGAAAATTATATTTTATCAAATATAATTATGTTTTATTGTAATTGGAAAATATTAACATCTGGGTAGCCTTTTTTTTCCTACTATTTTTAATGTAATAACAACAGAAAAAAAAAAAGGTAAACATAAAATAAGTAAAAAAATAAAAAAAATAAGTGTGTATATATTTACAGTATATATATATATATATATATATATATATATATATATATATGTATATATATAGTATGTATGACTTTTTAAATATATATTTTCTATATAAATTGAAAAAAAAGTATATATATATCTATATATATAGATATATATATATATATATATATATATATATCTATATATATATATATATAGATATATATAGATATAAAAATTACATTTATATAGAAAATATACAGAATATATATTAATAAGTCATCCATACTGTATATATACAGTAAATAGATATGTATTCCTGACCAGGCCATTTTTTTGCGAAACGGCACGGCGTTATTTTAACTGACAATTACGCGCTCGTGTGATGCTGTACCCAAAAAAAAAATGTATGTCCTTTTTTTTCCCACAAATAGGGTTTTCTTTTTGGTGGTATTTGATCACCTCTGCAGGTTTTACTTTTTGCGCTATAAACAAAAAAAAAGACAGACTTTTGAAGATTTTGAAAAAAATATATATATAGTTTTTTACTTTCTGCTATAGAACCTGTTCAATAAAATAAAAATAAAAAAATCGAATTTCTTCATCAATTTATTTTTGGTAAAAACAAATCCCAATAAGAGTATATTGATTGGTTTGAGCAAAAGTTATAGCGTCTACAAACTATGGATATATTTATGGATTTTTTTTTGATTTTTTACTAGTAATGGCAGCAAGCAGCGACTTATAACGGGGCTTTGATATTGCGGCAGACAAATTGGACACTTAACTGCCACTTTTGACACTTTTTTGGGAACCAGTGACACCAATACAGTGATCAGTGCTAAAAATATGCACTGTCACTGTACTAATGACACTGACTGGGAAGGGGTTAACATCAGGGGCGATCAAAGGGTTAAATGTGTGCCTGATCAGTGCTTTACTACTGTATGGAAGGTTCTTTTACTAGTGGAAAGCAAAGATCCGTGTTCGTGCTTTGCAGGAACACAGGATCAATGCCTTCCATACTGACAGAACAGCAAACTGCCAATATTTACTGCAGACTGACATTCTGCCTGAGTAACAAATGGTCAGTTTTTGCATGAAAAATGTCTCCGAGACTCAAGTGATTAAGGACTCTTGCTGGAGGATGTACAAAAAATTATGTAAGAATGGGTCAAAAACAGATTAAATTTGAAACAGGTTGATTAATTTGGTGCCTCATTGTACTGTTTTACACACACACATATCTATATCTATATATATAGATATATATATATATGTTGGTCAAGAGAACACATTTTTAGTGGGAGCTGCATCCGTGTTGGTGGTGGCCCATCATTTGGGCTGCAGATCTAGTCTAGTCTTTGGTTCCTAAGCAGGACGAATAGAGCAAATGTACAGAAAATTTACCAAAAAATTAAAATAACAGGGGGATTAAAAATATGAATTTATATAGTAAGAGTTTAAGGATGGCATTAAAAAAATCTATATATACAGTAAACCCTTGGATTGCATAATTCGTTCCGGAAACATGCTTGTAATTTAAAGCACCTATATCAAAGCAAATTTCCCCCTAAGAAATAATGGAAATTCCGATGATTATTCATAAATCCTTCAGTTTATAGTCCATATAAAAAGATTATAGCAATGTGATAGGTTGTGTAACCATAAAAAGTCCATCCACATATGGCAGCCTCCACAAGGGGATTAGAAGCAAAATCTAGCAGGAGCTACAGAGTATAAAAGAGAAGAGAGGCGCCTCTAAGTGTAGCAATATGGTTACATTTAATGAAGGTACAACATTTAGAAACTCACATGGTTGATAATTAAAAGAGGCACATCTAAGTATGCAGGCATCCGGGGTAAAGCTGTTCACATAGACCGTCCTCCACACCGCCGGCTCTCACCGCTGTCAGCCTGCAATCGTGAATGGGAAGACTACCCTGCAGTAGAGTGATCTGAAAACGAGGCTTGAAGCGCTTGTGGAGCGCACCGTGGAAAGGGCGACGTCGATGATCTATGTGGACAGCTTTACCCCGGATGCCTGGCCTGCATACTTACATGTGTCTGTTTTAATCATCAACCATGTGAGTTGCTAAATGTTGTACCTTCATTAAATGCAACCGTATTGCTACACTTAAGCCCTGTACACACGATCGGATTTCCTATGGATTTTAAACCGATGGATTTTTCCATCGGAAATCCGATGAAGCTGACTTCCAGCAGTCTTGCCTACACACCATCAGTCAAAAAACCGATCGTCCCAAAAGCCGTGACGTAAAACACTCCGACGAGCCAAGAAAAATTAAGTTCTATGCTTCTGAGCATGCGTCGACTTGATTCTGAGCATGCGTGGGTTTTTTGTCCGATGGAGTTCCCCACAGACGATAGTAATTTGCTATCGTTTTTTTTTCCATCGGATAAATTTAAAACATGTTCTATTTTTTAACACCGATGGAAAAAAGACCGAAGGGGCCCACATACAATTGTTTTGTCCGATGTAAAAAGTCCATCGGACTGTTTTCATCGGTAAAACCGATCGTGTGTACAGGGCTTAAAGTGGTGGTATACCCACAAATATGAAATGCACCTACAGGTAAGCCTACATTAAGGCTTACCTGTAGGTGCTTGCAATATCTCCGAGACCTACACGGTCTCGGAGATATTTGCAAAAAAGAGTGCACCGCTATCTACGGCGCATGCGCGCCGTAGATAACGGTGCAGGCGCACTGAGCGCGGAGGCTCTTTGAATGGCAGTCTGCCGGACACTGCCGGAATTCGCGCATGCGCGGGGATCGTGCCGTTCCCTGCGCATGCGCGGGAGTGACGTCATCGCCGCTCCGGCCAATCACAGCGCCGGAGCGGCGATACCCGGAAGTCACTCCGGGTATCATGGATGCGACGGAGGACGTGTCCGAGGACCGCTGCGGGGGCTTCGATCTAAGGTAAGTGATTGATAATGAGCTAGTATGCTAGTCATACTAGCTCATTATGACTTTGCCTTGCAGGTTCTGAAAAAAAAAAAAAAAAAGTTTTGCGGTATACAACCGCTTTAAGAGGCGCCTCTCTTCTCTTTTATACTTAGTTGTGACTTGATGCTACTTGTATATCAAGACATCGCTCGTTTATCAAGTCAAAATGTATAAAGAAAATTAGCTTGTCTTGCAATACACTCCCAAACCAAGTTACTCTCAATCCAAGGTTTAACTGTATATATATATTTATATTTGTGTTTTTTACAATATATATATATATGCACAGTATAATATATATATATATATATATATATATATATATATATATATATATGTGTGTTTGTGTGTGTTTTTCTTTTAATGTCATCCTTAAAATCTGTCTATATATTTCATATTTTTAATCTCCCTGTAATTTTTGCTTTTTTGGTACACCTCCATTCATCCTGCTTTGGAACCACAGACTGGAATAGATCTGCAGCCAAAATGATGGGCCACTACCAACATGGCTGCAGCTCACACTGAAAATGCTGCAGCGCACAGCATCCTTTAGCAGCGCTGGTCATAAGACACATTTCACTTTTTTTTGTTTTGTTTCATAAAAAAATGGGTTCTCTTGACAAATATATATATATATATGGTGACACAGGTGACACATCTCTCTTTTTTTCCCTTTCCTTTCAATTTTTTTATTTTTTCCCGACGTACAAGTAGAGTGAAATTAAGTTGTGGTCAAGTTGGGGCTGGGCTGTAGTGATGCTCTATCTACCAAACCAAAGGAGAGTTTATAATATATATGAAGATAATATATATATATATATATATATATTAAAATGAATGTAGGCAAACCAGTTAATGTAGGTATACCTAAAAACAAGGTAATGATTATTAAGAGATAAAGTTATATAAAACAAAACAAAAAGGCAAAGAGGTCTCAGACACTAATTTTACAAGGGGAGGCCTGGATTTATAATTGTGTTAGGACAATGGACTTACCCTTTAGGCACTTAAAGGACACAGATGATATTGGTGCCTATTGAGGGATAACTATGGGACTTTCTCATTCAAACTGACCCTCCCTCCACCTTTTTTTCTCCCTGTTCCTCTCTGCTGATATATGAGTCGAGGTTATGATAGGAACCCTGCAATGTCAGCTCGTAAAGTGTGAAAATTAAATTCACAATATAGCAGTGACCGTGCAGGGACGACTACAGTCTCTGTGCAATCTTGCCATTCTCTTGATGAACCCCCTTTGTCCTCTTAATTCGCCGTGTTGCTGTCACTTAAGGCCCCTGGGCAATTAACCCCTCTTTCCTAGTGGCTCTTTGGATTTTCTGTCAAAGAAGGGAAGGGTTAAACAAAGGCGACTTCGCCGTTTTTTTTTGCACAGGCGATACCGCCAGGAGCTCGCGATCGCTTCGCAAACCGTCGTTAGCCCGTATTTTGATATCAATGGTCTTATCAAAGTACAAGATCTGCAGAGCATTGCAGGGCCTGCTAGCAGCCAGTGGGTTAAGGGAGACTATAGCCCCTTTAAGAAGACATTGTGCATGTAGGTCTGTGGCATTTGCTAGCCTTCCTCCACCCCCCCCCAGTCTGCGGGGGTACTTCTGGCTGAGGGAGGTCAGGGGTCAGCCCAGCCAGCGTTGTCACTGGCTGACTGACGGAGCGAGAGAGGTAGAGAGTGCTGTTGTCACGGCAACCGAATACCCAGGACATTTCATTATTACAAAATAATTGTTTTTTTTTTCCCCTTATCGATCGGTTCTGGCAGAGAGCGGAGTCCGGGCGGCCGTAAAGACACCGAGGAAATGGCAGCTAGAGGGAGGGGTGGGGGGAAAGCATCCTGAGTGATCATGCTTAGAGACACACATACACAATATCTCTGAGATTTTATATATATTTATATAACTATATATATATATATATATATATATACTGTATATAAATATATATGCACGCACACACACATACTATATATATATATATATATATATATATATATATATATATTTAGATTTATATAAAATATATTATATATATATATACCATATCTCACAAAAGTGAGTACACCCCTCACATTTTTGTAAATATTTTATTCTATCTTTTCATGTGACAATACTTAAGAAATGACACTTTGCTACAATGTAAAGTAGTGAGTGTACAGCTTGTATAACAGTGTACATTTTCTGTCCCCTCAAAATAATTCAACACACAGCCATTAATGTCTAAACCCCTGGCAACAAAAGTGAGTACACCCCTAAGTGAAAATGTACAAATTGGACCCAATTAGCGATTTTCCCTCCCCAGTGTCATGTGACTCGTTAGTGTTACAAGGTCTCGGGTGGGAATGGGGAGCAGGTGTATTACATTTGGTGTTATCGCTCTCACTCTCTCATACTGGTCACTGGAAGTTCAACATGGCACCTCATGGCAAAGAACTCTCTGAGGATCTGAAGAAAAAATAATTTTTGCTCTACATGAAGATGGCCTAGGCTATAAGAAGATTGGCAAGACCCTGAAACTGAGCTGCAGCACTGTGGCCAAGACCATACAGAGGTTTAAGAGGACAGGTTCCACTCAGAACAGGCCTGACCATGGTTGACCAAAAAAGTTGAGTGCACGTGCTCAGCGTCATATCCAGAGGTTGTCTTTGGGAAATAGACATATGAGTGCTGCCAGCATTGCTGCAGAGGTTGAAGGGTCAGCCTGTCAGACCATACGCCGCACACTGCATCAAATTGGTCTGCATGGCTGTCATCCCAGAAGGAAGTCTCTTTTAAAGATGATGCACAAGAAAGCCTGAAAACTGTTTGTTGAAGACAAGCAGACTAAGGACATGGATTACTGGAACCAAGATAAACTTATTTGGTTCAGATGGTGTCAAGTGTGTGTGGCGGCAACCAGGTGAGGAGTACAAAGACAAGTGTGTCTTGCCTACAGTCAAGCATGGTGGTGGGAGTGTCATGGTCTGGGGCTGCACGAGTGCTGCTGGCACTGGGGAGCTACAGATCATTGAGGGAACCATGAATGCCAACATGTACTGTGACATACTGAAGCAGAACATGACCACCTCCCTTTGGAGACTGGGCCAAAGGGCAGTATTCCAACATGATAACCAGAGGTGGCTCTCTAATTAGGCAAATTAGGCGATCGCCTTAGGCCCCGCGATCAGAAGGGCCTCGCGGTCGCCTAGTTTACCTTATAACAGAGTCGCCTCTTCTAGTAGCATAGATCCCCGCCACCAGCGTAGCGCAGCCGAGTCCTCCCAGTGACACCGAGAAAACCGGCCGCGAGCGGGACAGATCAGCAAGGGGATCGGAGCTCACTGAGAGCTCCAGATAGAGAGAGATGAGCTGGGCGTATCACAGCCAGCTCTGACACTTCTCCCCTCCCCCTGCTGCCCGCACAGCCAATAAGAGGAGAGGAGCTGCCGCCCACTCTCCCCGACAGACACTGTTCTGCTGCCTAAGGGTTGTGGGTGGGAAGATTGAAGCTAAAGCCCAGCAAACATTAAGGAAAGATCTGTCACACTCGGTTTGAATCCATCCATCCATCCATCCAGTCCCTCCTGCCTCCAAGTTTGTACATACACTGTACACTGATGTAGGGGTGCCCTTCCTTCCCTTCTCTCACTCTTTCTCTCTTCATCCTTCTTTCTATCTATCTATCTATCTATCTATCTATCTATCTATCTATATTTCTTTCTATCTATCTATCTATCTATCTATCTATCTATCTATCTATCTATCTATCTTTCTCTCTCCCTTCTATCTATCTATCTATCTATCTATCTATCTATCTATCCATCTATCTATCTTTCTCTCTCCCTTCTATCTATCTATCTATCTATCTATCTATCTATCTATCTTTCTATCTTTCTTTCTTTCTCTTTCCCTTTATCTTTCTTTCTATCTTTTTTTCTCCCTTTATCTATCTGTCTATCTATCTACATTTCTTTCTTTCTCCCTTTTATCTATCTATCTATCTATCTATCTATGTATCGTTCTTTCTCTCTCCCTTTATCTATCAATCTATCTATCAATCTATCTATCTTTTCTTCTTTCTTTCTTTCCTTCTTTCTTTCTCCCTTTATCTATTAATCTATCTATCTATCTATCTATCTATCTATCTATTAATCTATCTATCTATCTATCTATCTATCTATCTATCTATCTATCTATTTTTCTTTCTTTCTCCCTTTATCTATCTGTCTATCTATCTACATTTCTTTCTTTCTTTCTCTCTCCCTTTATCTATCTATCTATCTATCTATCTATGTTTCTTTCTTTCTTTCCTTCTTTCTTTATCTATTAATCTATCTTTGTTTCTTTCTTTCTCTCTCCCTTTATCTATCTATCTATCTATCTATCTATCTATCTATTTTTCTTTCTTTCTCCCTTTATCTATCTGTCTATCTATCTACATTTATTTATTTATTTCTCTCTCCCTTCTATCTATCTATCTATCTATCTATCTATCTATCTATCTATCTATCTTTCTTTCATTCTTTCTCCCTTTATCTGTCTATCTATCTATATTTCTTTCTCTCTCCCTTTATCTATTTTTCTATCTATCTATCTATCTATCTATCTATCTATCTATCTATCTATCTATCTATCTATCTGTCTATCTATCTATCTGTAGCACCCTGCAGGGTGGGGTGGTGATTGGTTCAACCTGTGGTTCAACCTGAGACAGCGGTGACAGTGCCACCCACAGGCAACAGGGAACTGTACTGCCAGGCAGCATCACACCCAGGGCAGAAGCAAATAATTGAAATAGTAATTGGTCCGAGCCTAACTATTGGCTCAGACTACCCCTAAATTTGTACATAGCGACCCCAAATATTGGGAGGGGCACTACACACACCCCCTCCTGAAAAAGACACTGTCCCCAGTGGCTAGGGGAATCAAACCCCTCAATCCTGAAGGCTGATGATTCTTCCAACAACTATGTACAATAATAGTAATACAATTTTGAATAAGTGCCTGAACCAAACATTTTAGGAAGGGAGACAGAAAGAAAGATAGAAAGCAAACAAATGACATTACAATCTCAAATGTCACATTTTTTAATTCACATACCACCCATCATTAACTATCTAACCCACCCCATTCTCCGGTGGTGTTGATAGCCGTTCTCATACCTGCAAAAGAAAAATCACAACATGCAAGCAAGAAAATATACAAACATCCTATCCCTAACATCCTACAATATTTAGAAGTAAACTGCCTCCCCTAAAGGAAGCAATTCCCTTCTCTAAAAACTATTACGACTAGCATAAATAGCATTAAGAAAACTAAAAAAAATCGAATGCCGCGTACACACGACCGTTTTTAATGTCATTGAAAAAAAATAAGTTTTTCTCGACGTGATTTTTCTCAAGCCTGCCTTGCCTACACACTATCATGAAAAAAATGCTCGAGCAAAGCGTGGTGACGTACGAAATGTACAACGGCACTATGAAGGGGAAGTTCCATTCGGATGGTGACACGCTTTGGGCTGCTTTTGCTGATCCTCGTGTTAGTAAAGTTTGGTGAGAGATGATTCGCGCTTTTCAGCCTCGTGCTCTTCAGTCCGTTACAGCGTGACAAATGTGCTATCTCCATTACGAACGCTAGTTTTACCAGAACGAGCGCTCCCATCTCATCACTTGCTTCTGAGCATGTGCGTTTTTTTCACGTCGTTAAAGCCTACACACAACCGTTTTTCATTACGAGAAAAACGACGACGTGAAAAACGACGAGAAAAACTAGAGCATGTTCCAAATTTTTAACGCCCATTTTTCACGTGATGAAAAATGCTCTGGAGCCCACACACAATCGTTTTTAATGACCAAATAAAAAATTGCATTTTTCTCGTCATGAAAAACGGTCGTGTGTACGCGGCATTAGCCTAAATGCTTTTCTCATCAGAGCAGTTATTTTTTTTTTTCTTGAACACTGCCACCTAGTGTTGGCATAAATTCAGTACTCCACAATAGCTGCGCATGGGACTGCGGCACAGCACACTTGAACATTACATCTTGACCACGGCGTTCCTTCACCATGACCTGCTAACTTATCTAATCCACCTCACAGTTTAATTCAGAGGAAAACCTGTCCCTTTGTTCGGAGCAGGAGGGAGAGAGAAAAAAACAACAAGCTCTCTCTTTTCTTCCTCTTTAAGAGTAGATATCCCCTAGCAGCGGGGCAAAGTTACTTGAATCCAGGGCACAGTTTGTCTGTGCAAAAGACAGGATAGTAGAAAAAAAAACCACAAGTTCCTGTCTAATAGTTTCAAAGGTAGAAAATAGGATCCGGTAGGGTAATGGGCTCCCATTGTTTGTCCAGGGTCTCTATAAAATAAACAGCGTCCTCTCTCCCTGGACAACAGATCACCACCCGATCAGCATGGATATGCCGACCATTGCTCCACTCTTTACAACTCTTAAAACGGTCAGTCATAGCTGCTGAGCAAGCAAAGTACCTGTGAGACTTGGGCACTTCAAGGTAGTCCCATATAGCTTCGGCGCTCCACCTTTCTCGATAGGCCTCTATCTCGAACAGCAGCTCCTTGGGCACATAGGGGTACTCCCAGCCATACTCACTCGCCACTCTTTTATTCAAAATTCGCTGTAAGCGGGCAAGATGGGGAAGAGTTTTGCGATCTCCACTTCCAGCAAGTACAATGGCGTCCGGCGATCTCCGGACTGTAGCCGTATCAGACCCTGGTAGGGGTTCTCTACTTGGGGCAGATACTGCTTTCTCTTCTATGGCCGGGACCTCCACACGGGGCGTAGTGTTCCCCGAACTCATGGGTGATCCTAAGGCAAGGCTGCGGGCCGGGGCAACAGTTTTTACCTTGTCCCATCCCTTTTTAACAAATTAGTCGTCTATTTCGGCATCATCCCCCACATCGGACGAAGAGTCCAGGTCTGAGGTGTCATACTCCTCAGCAGGCAAGTAATTGCGGGTAGATGTGAACACATTTCTCCCAGCCTCCTTACCGTCACCTGCCGGGGACTTCTCGGGCTTACTTCCACTCTCGATTTCCGATTCTGGTAGGCGCTGAGACAGGCTTTGACCGCGGCCGCGGGAGGCCTTAACATATCCCACTTTCCGCTTTGCTGGCGGAAACATGGATTTCCGTTGTGGCAGAGGCAGCGTCCGCTGCGGTGTCCACCAAAAGTTCTGTAGGCTCTGGGGCATCCTTCCCCAAGGCACTGGCGGTAGGGGAGGCGATGCGCGTGGGCTCGGCTGTAGGAGTGTAAGCGTCTTCCTCCAAAGTTATGACACCTGTGATGCAGTTCACCCGGTAGGCCCGGGGTAATTCAGTGGGGTGCTCCACCTCAAAAAGGAACTCTCCACAATCCGAACATCTCCCGAAGGGGCGCAGTTGCACAGCCAGTCCGTGGCATTTGGGACAGAGAATGCCCAGGGCCTCCGCATCTCTGCAGGTGTACAAGGCAAAGCGGCCCCAGGGCTTGATCCGGATCCTCGTATCCGTAAGTGGGGCAGCGAGTGGAGCAATGTCCATTGAAGAAGGCATCGGGAACATCCGGGGTCCCGACAAAGCTGAAGTATTCGGAAAAGCAGACATGTTGCTCTCCCCTCACTCGATACAACTCTCTCTGTCCTTTGGCGCCAATTCCCCCACGTGTAACTCGCGGGTGGCGGGGACTCCTCCCCTTTTTCTTTCTCTGCACGTAGCTCGCTGGCTTTCCTTTTTCTTTGGACACGCCCACGAACTACGCAGTTGGAAACAGTTCTGTGCCCCTTAACCCCTTTTTCTTTGCTCAAAGTCTTTAACACAGTCCAATGGCCGACTTTAACACATAAACTTCAATCCGCTCGTGCAACAGATAGCCACAAATCCCGGACTCGAGCCCCCACGTGTAGCACCCTGCAGGGTGGGGTGGTGACTTTAGGGGGGTACTACCCTTTCTCTCCTCCTCTTCCCCTGCGGCTACGCCGGATCCACACTTTGTTAAGTGTGGAAATCCACTGTTTCACAGTGGAAATCCACCTTTGGGTCTGCAGCAAAATACCTCTCACGAGTGGATCCCTGGTCTCTGTTGTCTAGGCGGAAGTCCCTTTGTAATAAAGCCAATGTCCACACAGGTGTAAAACCTAAGCAGCAAGGTTTTATTCTTTTATCTTGAGGTAAAACTTTGAGAGAGAGAATAGACGAAGTAGGGAAAAGGTTTAGGCACGCAACACTTAAGACTTGAGGCGATTTAGTTCGCATTTGTTAGCGCTATACAAGTTTTTCACTCACTCACTCACTCACTCACTCACTCACTCAGTACCGTCGCCACTCAAGCCTTAGTGGGCCTTGCTCTCCCAGATAGTCCCTCTTTAGGTCCTAGCAGCCGGAGTAGAGCACAAATTAATCTGTCCTGTATGAAATGGGGATGCGATTAGGAATCCTCTGCCACAGGATTATACAGTCCCAAACCTGCCAGCCAAGCAACAATGAGAGAAACCTTTAGGGTATTGCAGGGCTTGTATCAACGGTGATGGATCCCTCTTTAGGTAGGCCTCCAGGCCTCTCCCCGAGACAGCAGAACCGTCGCTATCTCCGACAGGACTAATCTCCCCCTGGAACTCCTTTCCTAAAGTTGGGCTCCCTTCCAATGGGCAGCCTGGGATCCTTCTGTGAGGTGTAGGCCCTAGCCAGCCGAGCTGGGCCTCCCAAGCAGCGATGCAGCCTCGGGCTAAAGGTGCCCGGGACTGAAACACACGCATGCACCCCTGGCCATGAGGGCCACAAGAGGTGTGGTACGTGCCGAACGTCCTCCAGGACCAAGTGGTCCCCTGGAATACCTCACGCCTAATGGCGTCTGCCCCTTATGTACCCTCTCCCAGCATGCACAGCGGGCCGACCACTCCCACTGTACGGCTGCCGAGAAAGGACACACAATGGTGCTGTGATACCCCCTGTGGTTCAACCTGAGCCAGCGGTGACAGTACCACCCACAGGCAACAGGGAACTGTACTGCCAGGCAGCATCACACCCAGAGCAGAAGCAAATAATTGAAATAGTAATAGGTCTGAGCCTAACTATTGGCTCACACTACCCCTAAATTTGTACATAGCGACCCCAAATATTGGGAGGGGTGCTACATATCTATCTTTCTTTCTTTCTTTCTCCCTTTATCTATCTATATATCTATCCATCTATATATCTTTCTTTCTTTCTTTCTCTCTCCCCTTATCTATCTATCTATCTATCTATCTATATTTCTATCTTTATTTCTCTCTACCTTTATCTATCTATCTATCTATCTATCTTTCTTTCTTTTTTCTTTCTCCCTTTATCTATTAATCTATCTATCTTTCTTCTCTCTCCCTTCATCTATCTATCTATCTATCTATTTATCTATCTATCTATCTATCTATCTTTCTTTCTCCCTTTATCTATCTGTCTATCTATCTACATTTCTTTATTTTTTTCTCTCTCCCTTTTATCTATCTATCTATCTATCTATCTATCT